>CM057449.1:1802170000-1802770000 GCA_016271365.2 Neoceratodus forsteri
GGTGACACACTAGAACAAGTCTCCTCATTTAAATATCTGGGTGTTTACCTAGATGACACTCTCAATGTCTCCCACCACATTGATCAAGTTGTCAAAACTGCCAAAATGAAACTGGGCATCCTCCATAGAAACAAGCACTCGATGATACCTGCAGCCCTCAGATTAGCCACAGGCAGCACTGTATTGTCATCCATTGACTATGGGTTACCAATATACATAGCAGGATCAGACACTGCCCTAAACAGGATACAAACACTCGTTAACAGGGCTTGTCATCTGGCACTTGGGGCAGACCACTGGACTCGCACTTGTGCCCTCTACTCCGAGACTGGCTGGCTCCCTCTGCACTTAAGGGCACAATACCAAACCTGCCTAATCATAAAAAAAACACAACTATGCCTCATGCCGGAATCCCTATGTGGTCTATTCAAGAAGGCAGTGCAGACAAGGCAAACCAGAAGTGTGTCTAAAGGAGGACTCCAAGTCCCTTTTAAGTGCACCTCTTTGGCCCAGAAATCCATTACCTTTAAGGGCCCCAAATGGTTTAATGAGCTACCTGACACACTGACAGGCAGCACAAAGCTGAGCCTGTTCAAAAGAGGGCTACGGTCCCATCTAAAGAGTGTATCTACCTGTAACTACGCAAACAAATGATCCACCAATCCTCTTGATTTACTTGCCTTTCTTTACTACCCCCTCTCCCACCCAGTCCTTCCATTAATCAATTTACCTCCCTCCGCCACCACCTTACCCCATCTCATTTTTTCCCTATCCACACCGCCTTCTTTTTGACAACACCACTCTGGTTGCTTATCCCACTCCCCTATCATCCCTCTGCCATAACATCGGTTTATTGCTGACATGTTAGTTCCTACCTGGCTAGCCCTACCCTGCAATCAAATGATGTAATGCACTTTATCTATTGTTAAGTTGTACCTGAAACTAACAAGTCTTGAACCTCATGTGATACCATATTGTTTTCATGATGCCTACCCTGTGATCTCTGCTATCTGTATTATATTGTATTGTACTGTTTTGTCCTTGACTTGGAACCTTTGAAATGAGTCTTTGACTCAAAGGTAATAATCCTAATTGAAATAAAATAGATAAATAAATAAAAATGCCTGCACCACCAAAAGCCTTGCCCTTGGAGCCAGCAGTAATCACAGTCCAGGACAAGCTATCACAGCAGGTGCCCTGAGAGAAGAGTGTATTTACCAACCACAACCTGAAAAGGCGTTTTCAGCAGGAGCAGCCTACACTGTGCTGAAGGAAGTGCTCAAGAGTCGGCTGGAGAATCACAGCTATGATGCTGAACTGGTGCCAGGGTTGACCATGCAGTTGGCAGACACAGTGAGGCAATAGATGTGGGAGCTGCACTTTGAGCAGTACAAGCTGGTGTGTTTTGTGGTGCTGGGGACTGCACAGCAGGGTGATATATTGTGCTTCAGCCGCAGCATGTGAAGTCTTACCTGTGATGTTCACCAAGTACTGCTTCAGAAACAGCTAGCATTTTGTGCTGTGTGTCTATGCACTCTGCTGTGAGTGACAAGCTGAAAAAGAAAGGCATGCAGCTCATCTTCATGGTGCCCGCAAGTAGGACATGAGACTCAAAATGGGAATAAAAGAGACACAATGTGGGACCAGACCTCTGAATTGTTTCTGATTTTTAGGGACATCCCTGATTTTGCCTAATATGTACCTATGTTCCTCCAAAAAATTTTGTTTCCATGACTACACAGTAGGATTTGTATGCACAAGTAATGTCAAACATCAGAGTTAAAAGCTTGTTCTTCAGAAAATGTACTGTAATTGATACTATACCCCTTGTTCTGCTAGCTTCCTCAGTGGATACTATTAATTTCTAAGACTGATCCCTGGTTTTGGTCCCTTGTCCCTCATTTAAGTCTTATCCCTGTTCATCAGGTAGGAGGTTGAGATGTATTTGTGGGAAAGAATAAAACTGAGCTAAAAGCTTAAAACACTTTGGGAATTACTGCTTTGATGTTTACAAAGTTTACTGTTAATTATCTGTTATAAATTAATCTGAATTTCTGTCTTTCAATCTCAGTAAACAATGTGGGAGAGGAACATTTTTTTTCCTGTTCCAGTGCTTGGGGTGTCAAGAAACAGTGGAACAGGTGAAGAGATTCAGCAGTGTAATTAGATGGGGGATCCTTGAAACACTACAGCACTGTAGGTTTGTGCAGATTATCTAACGGTTCTCTGGCAATCAGATTGCAGGATTTTCCCCAACCCATTTTATAACATGGAACAGAAGGTTTCTCAGAGGGAGAATTAGAGACTTTCCTCCTAATGATGGATGTCCGAGACAGTTTTTCCAACAAGCAGATGCTGCCAGACAGCAGCAACTCCTGTTGGATTGCTCCTGTTCTGAATTCTAAAATTTCCTGAGCAACGTCACAGACAAAAGATGATGCAATGTGTATGACATCACTATTGGACTCCTTTTGTTAGAATAGATAATTCTCCTTGACTCATAGAAAAAATGTGCAAATGATCCCTGTCAGCATATTGTATCCCCTCCTTCTTTTTTGCTTGCCAAGGGGGGTGCTCAATCCCCTCTGCTCATGCACCCTTCCCGCTTTTGTTGTTTGCTGATGGGGGGTGCCCAATCACCGTAGACATCCGTCCCCCCTTCCCACTTTAATGTGCCAACGGGAGCCCACCCGGTTGGCATGATATCCCCTCTTCTGTGCTGAGGGGTGCCCAATCCCCTCAGCTAGTCCCCACTCCTATGTGCTGATTGGGTGCCCAATCCCCATCAGCTACTGTATCCCCCCCAAAATAAAAACACCTGTAAAAAAAGAAAACTGTCTGCAATGTTTTCTTTTTTAACACCTGTAAACAGAAAATGGTCCCTTGTAGTCTCTCTACCCCACTCCCACCACCCGCACCCACCCACTGTGCACCCTGCCTCCCCACCCCCACTCACTCCATACTTACCTCCGGAGCTCGGCGTGATGATCTTCAGTGGACCAGGAACACGTCTGCACTCTTCAAAGCCGACCGTGAACTTAGGAAATGCTGGTAACCTGTATAATGGAATAAGTAGGGTTTTTTTCAACTTTGTTGCATATCTTGGGCATTTTTTGGAAATTTTGCTCCAAATTTTCAACATGGGGTTTTTGGGACCCCTCCTCATGAATTCTGGCACTGTTATGATGTTAATCAGTCCCGAAAGGTGACTTCGCAGTCACTGCGGAATCACCTTTTGGGACTGATTAACACAAGGTAGTGGCGGTGTTCATGGTGGGGGTCTCAAAAAACTATGTTGCAAATGTGGTGGAAAAATCAAAATGGCTGTTTTGCGAGCGTGTGTAGCACAGTTGCTACACACACTCGTAACTTCACAAATTCACAATATTTTCATGCCAGATTTTCAACCTTGTCATTTTTTACACCTCCTTGTGAACAGTAGAGCTGTCATTTTTCACATCCTACCCAAAATGTGTTTTCGCACTTCCGGCACACAGTAGCGCAGTCACTGTGGGAGATCAGTGTTTGGGGCAGATTATGAAAACAGCAGTGGCACTGTTCATGAGCAGAGGTCCTAAAATGCCTATGTTGAAAATTTGGTGATGATACTCCATAAAATGACTGTGTTACGAGCGAGCGTCGCGTAATTTGCATGCTTGATCGTAACGTTGTGTATTTGTAATATTTTTACTCTGGATTTTCACCATTGGCATTTTTCCACACCTCTTGATGAACAGTACAACTGTCATTTTACATATCCTGCCCGAAATGTGTTTTCGCACGTCTGGTGCAGAATAGCGCAATGGCTGTGCGAAATCAGTGTTAGGGTCACATTAAGAAAATCACAGTGACACTGTTCATGAGCAGAGGTCCTGAAATGCCTATGTTGAAAATTTAGTGACAGTTTGAGGAAATGACAGTGACACTGTACATGAGCAGGGGTGCTAAAATGCCTATGTGGAAAATTTGGTTTCCGAAAGTCCATAAAATGACTGTGTTACAAGCATGTGTTGCACATTTCCCATCCACCCTTGTAACTTCACAAATTTTCAATATTTACATGCCACATTTTCAACACTGCCATTTTTTTCAACTCCTTATGAACAGTACAGCTGTCATTTTTCACTTTCTGCCCAAAATGTGTTTTCGCACTGCACTACCAAAGTCAATGCCAGCGCGACAACATTTGGCATTGACAAATGCTTGTTTAAACTGTACTTCACTTTTCTTCTTCCCAAGAAAATTCTGCTTTTGAAGAAAATGTCACTTACTAAATTATAACAAAATATCACAGATTTTTAAAAAAATCACATATTTCTATTAAATATATAGTATTTTGATAGTAGAAAGTGTTACCTCTTTATAAAAATCTGAAAACTATTTTGCAGTTTCCCACTTATATACACTGCCAGCCTTGGCAGTAAGACTTTTCTGACATCATAATACAAGGATTCCTTTGGATTCTTTTTTTTTTTTACTAGTAGTTGGCAAAATACAAATAAAATGATGAAAAGGGAAAGAAACAAATGAAAGCAAACAAAAATATTGCAGCGGCATCTAAAGGCCCCAAATCTTCATTCATTAAGATACCTATCCTTACTTAGCACTTGCTCTTTAGGAAAGTCCAGCTGTTTAATTTGTTCACACTAGTCATGGAGGGGGTGCACATGTTTATCACAACCCTCTGACTTCTGCCATTCAGCCAGTTCTCCACCCACAGAACTATTTTAGGATCCACCCCTAGGCTGTGCAGTTAATTAATCAGCCTTCTATGGGGGATGGTGTTGAAGGCCTTTCTGAAGTCCAGATAGGCCACATCCACCACACCTCTGTGGTACTCTACCTTAGTTACCCAGTCATGCTGTAGATTAGTACAATGAGTTAGAGCAAAAAATAGTGCTTATCCGAAATACAATAAAAGTTAGGGTTAGATGGATAAATAAATAAATGCCATATAAGGCACTACATGTGTGTTGGGGTGTGTGTGTGTGTGTGTGTGTAGCAATGCTCTGTGTGTGTAGACAGTGCACTGCTATGTTATACTGGAATATATATGCATATACAGTATGTGCATATGTATTAGTCAGTGTGTGTGTGTGTATCACAATAGTTAGAAAGTGAAGTTAGGTGGCTCAGTGGTTAGTGCAAAAAGTTGCTAGTCCACATTCCCCACAATCTAAATCAGTTTCAGCCTTATGCATGTCATTGTTGATTTAAATGAGGTGTCTAGTGGCAACCCCCCACTCTCTGATGTCCCTCGGAGCCTGAGAAGAAGAAAACGATCCCTCAATGTCTTTTTTTAATCTGTAAATAAAGTCCATCACTGATGCAACCCCACACCCCCAGCTGGACCTCCCACTGAGCACCCCCCCACACACTCTCACTCACCTGAATAGATCCCAGTGTGAAGATCCACTGTCCCATAGAAGACATGTCTTGTTGCTGGAACCAGTGACCGCTATATGAGAAATTAAGTAAGTGCAGTTGAAAACCCATTAAAATACATTGAACCACACTTACCTTATTTCTCAAATAGCAGTCACCACTTTTGAGCTGCAAGATGTGTCTTTGATGGGAGAGTGAATCTTCACACTGGGACCTGTTCAGGTGAGTGAGGGTTTGTGGGGAGGTCTGGGAATGCTGGGTGGTGGGTGTTCAGTGGGAGGTCGGGCTGGGGGATGGGAGTCACATCACCACCCAGTCTGGCCTATTAATCCCTATCTAGTGTAAGGCCCCATGCCCAAACTGAACTCTGGATCCCCCACCTTGCCTCCAGGATACCCTTGTGTTTATCCCACACCTTCTTAAATTCTGTGACCATCTTAGCCCCTACTACACCCTCTGGTAGGCTATTGCAGGCATTCACCACCCTCTTCATGAAAAAATATTTTCCCACATTTCCCCTGAGCCTCCCTCCCTCCCCAACTTCATTTTGTGCCCCCATGCCATGGAGCTTCTTTTACTTTGGAAGATGCTTCCTACCTGTACTCTGTTTATACTGGTGATGTATTTGTATGTCTCAGTCATGTCCCCTCCACTCCGTCCTTTCCTCCAGGGAATACATATTTAACCTTTAGTCTTTTCCTCATAGGACTTATCCCACAGGCCCTGCACCATTTTAGTTTGCTTTCCACTGCACCGCCTCCACCCTGTCTATGTTCTTTTTCAAGTGGGGCCTCCAGAACTAGAAGCAGTATTCCAGGTGCGGTCTCTCACGAGCGTCTTATACAGGGGCAAGATGACTGCCTTCTTCCTACTCATGATACCCCTCCCTATCCATCCAGGTATCTGGCTAGCCTTTCCAGCCCCCTTATTGCACTGACTAGATTCTCTTAGATCCTCTGAGATGATAACTCCCAGGTCCCTTTCCTGCTTTGTGACTGTCAATACCCCCCACCTAATTCGTACTTTGCTCCTGGGTTCTTGTGTCCTATGTGCATGATCCTGCACTTTTTTGTCAGTTGTCAGTACTACTCAAGACTTTCAAGATGACAGTCATGCTGGGCTGTCATCTGTAAAGGGAGCATTTCTCTTACCTTTATTTTTTTTAAAAAGGTTTATTTTAATTTTAGTTAGCATTGAGGTTTAGGGTGGGTAGCATAGTTAGGGTTGTAACCTGAAGAAGCGTTAAGAGTCAGCTTTGTTATTTTAAGGGAGGGCTCTTTCTGTAAGGCAGCATCCCTACCTGAGAACCATGAGCAGTTCAGTAGATTAAAGTGCCAGAACAACACTGGAGCAGTGACTGCAGATATTCTAGCTGCCCTGAGGTCCGCTGTTCAGTGACGGCGGAGAGTATGGAGGAGCTCCCTGATTTATTGGTGGAACAGTGAAATGATGGAGAAGATGTTGGTTCCAGAGCTGGTTGGTGTTCTGCTGAAGTTAGTCTACATATTCTGGGAGTAGTGTGAGCATCCTGTGATTTGGTGTGATATTGCTGGCTGGACCACTTTAGTGAAAGAGGGTTCTACCCTGCCAAAATGACAACAGTGTTGTCAAACCTCAGCATGGTGAGATCCCAATTGTCAACAGGTGAAATTTTGCCTGTCAGACATTGTGTGTTTTCTATTGGCAGGCTGTGCCTCCCAAACCCTCCATGTGGGGGGCTATTCCCCACGCGCCCCCCCTTCTTAAGATATCTAACTCTGAGTCGGACTTGTTTCAAAAGGGGGGACGAAAGATGATGAAAGGGAAAAATTTCACACTTAGGTCCCTCACAGCGACAGTCTCAAAACCTGTCAAGATTGTCATTGTGAGGGATTTCACTATTGTGTGTTTGCTGTACGAATGGCATACTGTGAAAGAGCTTCAGCTGCTCCTGAACCCAGAAGATCTACAGTTTGTAGAGCAATGCTGCATCTCCCCAAAGTGAGAAAAGAGGGGAGAACGCTGTGTGGTACCTGGCATTTTAAGAACTATTCTGATCTGGTGTTTTGAAGGTTTGCCAACATAACCTCTCAACTGTCCCTGATTACGAGGGACATTCCTGATTTTACCCCCTAAAATTGCACTGTCCCTCATCCGCCCCTCATGGAAAAGGTGCTGCCCACACAGAGAATGTTCTGTAAATTTAGAATTTTAAGTAGAAATTCACATTATTCTAAGATGGTAACACAGAAATAAACATTGTACAGGTATACACAATGGTTTACACAGTATTTTGAGCTTGCATCTTCATGTTTGAGGATGTGTCCCTCATTCACAGGGTCTGTGCCCCTCATTGTCCCTCATTTTGAGTGTCCAACAATGCCCATCTGCCTCATTTCACTGACAAAAGGTTGAGAAGTATGCTTGCCAATATGGAAGGACAGTGGAAGAACTATCATGAGACAGCATTTTTCAGGAAGGGCCAGGGAAGAACTTTGCTGCATTGAACTGATTGCCATCTTCACCTTATTGTGGTAGTTGGTGAACTGGACCTTGAACTGAGTGTTAGACTTTAGTGTTGCTGAATTGTGGAACCTTTCTTAACGTGACATTAATGAGCTTGCTTTCACAATAAAAGGGCTTGAGCCACTATAGTGTGTGAGCTCGCCTATTTCTGTCTCAAAAGGGAAGCTTTCATCATATAGTGCACATTCTGGGACTGTGTTCATGCCAAGAGGGGAGCCTCCATCAGTGATAGTGTTGAAGGGCCCTTTGCTTGGGGACTGATTCTAAGAAATCTAAAGAACGATTACAGTGGTGGAAGCCTTATGCTGCTCTGTTTCAGGATTGTGCCTAATGCTTTTGTTTCCATCTCTTCCATCATTACTCCATGGAATTTGCTTTTGGTTGATTACAGAGTACTTTGAAGGGATATTCCCTGTGAGAGGGGAGAGTATTCCCTCTGAGTCTGCAGAGACTTTGGTTTGAGGACCTAACTGAGCTCTGCCAGAGGCCACCTTATGGACAAGTGAACTCCCCCTAATTTAAATTTTGTATTTTATTGCTGGGAGGGTGTGGGTGAGAGGTGTTGTTATAATGAGTGTAGTGTGTGTATGTGTGTTTGTGTGAGTGTAAATGTTAGGGTGAGTGAACTGAACTTTGTCTTTTATTGTTGGGAGGGTTGTGTTTTACAATTAATGTAGTAGTAAATTCCTTAGAGTTTTTAGTGTTAGATCTTTGAAATGGATTTCCAGATGCAGGCCTCTGGGCTTTGTAACTCCCCTTCTCTTTTAAAAGCTTTGCACCCCTTTCATGACCCACCCTTATGGCCACAGTTTCTCAGAGATGTAGGGAGCTGGGTATCACAAGGAGGGGTGCTGGGGGGTAAGACAGGAAGAGGGATGTAGCTGGCAGGGAGTTGATTCAGGTGGTGGGGACCAGAAGACACCCTGGGTCAAAAAGACAATTGGAGCGGGGTCCTTCGTGCCTGTCTCCTTGCCCAAGGAGCCCTCCAGACTAAGAGGACAGGTAGCTGAGGGACCGGCATTGGCCATTCGTTCTCTCCAGGCAGTGTTGTGTAATGCCAGGTTGATGACCAACAAGACTGCTGTAATGGAGGAGCTTACTGTGTCAGTCAACCTGGCATGCATTACAGAGTCCTGTCTAGGGGATGCTTCAGGCCCTGTGCTAAAGGCATCTGTCACAGCCTGGTTCACCATCGTTCACTGCCCAAGGAAGGAATGTGGGGGGGCCATTTGTTTCAGGTCAGAGATGGGCCTGGGGGTGCACCCAGTAGGGGACACCAGTTCTTATGAGTGCGTGGTGGTGCGTGGAGGTCTCAGTGTGGAGTTCAGGAATCTCCTAGTCTAACGTCCACAGGGCAGTACTGGAGTTTCCTTCAGGAGTTGATGGCCTTTGTCACTGAGAAGGTGTTGGAGTCACTGAGATGACTTATTCTCAGTGACTTCAACAACTGGGTGGATGATGAGGTGTTATCTGGGCCCAGAGTCTTCCTTTCTAATATGGAGGCTCTGGGCCTCACTCTTGAGATCAGGACCGGGACCTACCACTCTGGGCATGCGCTCGACTTGGTGTTCTCCCTGGGGCTGGAAAATGATACAGTCGAGATTGATCTGGTCATGTGATCAGATCTTTGCACCATCAGGTTCAGCTTCAGAGTCCCCTGAATATACCATCACCTGTGAAAATGGTCCATTTCCACCCTTTGAAAGGGTTATGACCAGGGGGGACTGTTGGCAGAACTGGACATTTTGTCTGTGCTTGAGGCCTGTGCCAATGGTCTGCGGAATGCCGTGACAACCTATGATAGTGCTATCATCGAGGCCCTTGATTGCCTGGCACCGATCTGTGCACACTCGCTGGTTTCATGCCTCTGCTCACCATGGTTTGACAGTGAGCTAAGAATGCTGAAAACCAGGGGGCAGAGGTTGGAGAGGTGCTGGAGGAAAACCAGATCTCAGGATGACAGCCTGGTTCTGATTGCTCATTACGATGAGTATCAGAATGCAATCACCCAAAAAAAGGCATCTTTTATGTCTAGGATGACTGCAACTGGGAAGAACCAACCAGCTCAACTCTTACAGGTTGTAGACAGTCTATTACACCTGGCCTGTCTGGAACCCATGAGAGCTTTTTCACCTCATAAGTGTGAGGAGGTTGCTCAGTTCTTCTCAGATAGTGTCCTCCCTCAGGGCTGGGATCTCTCTATGTGAAATATCATTTTCCAGCAGTGACAGACCCTGGCTGGGCAGATGCATTTGGTCACATTGGGGAGAGTCCCAGCCGGTGACGATGGTGGAGGTCTGTGTGATGGGGCTTAAACCAATGTTCTTTGACCTTGACCTGGGTCCAATGTGGCTACTTGTTGGCTGCGTCAAGGTCCTGGGTTCATTTTTTTCTGAGATTGTTGGGAGTTCCTTGTTGGCAGGGGTATTTCTGAGGTCCCTTAAACAAGCTCTGGTTAAGCCCCTATTGAAAAAATATCTCTGGACCATGACATCTTGGTGAATTACTGACCTATCTCAAACCTCCCCTTTTTGGGGAAGGTTCTTGAGAAGGTGGTCAGAGAACAGCTCGAGAGTCACCTCATGGACTTCCAGATTTACAAACCATTCCAGTCCAGGTTTAGGGTTAAGCACAGCATGGAGACTGCATTGGTTAAGGTGTTGAATAACCTACTCAAGGCGAGGGATAGGGGAGAGCAATTGATTTACGTTCTCCTTGATTTCTCATCAGCATTTGACACTGTGTACCATGGGGTGTTGGATAGGCTATGGGAGTATGTAGGACTCACCAGCAAGGTCATCAGCTGGTTCGAGTCCTTTCTCCAGGGCAGGTCTCAGAGGGTGATATTGGGGAATTACTCCTCAAGCCTGATGTACCTGCCCTGTGGAGTTCCCCAAGGTTCTGTCTTTTCCTCCATGTTGTTCTCAGTGTATATGCTGCCCCTGTGCGAGGTCATAAGGTGGTATGAGCTGAGTTTTCATTGTTATGCTGATGATACTCAACTCTACCTGTCCTTCACACCTGGGATATCTAATGTGGTCAACATGCTGAATGAATGCTTGGCCGAGATCCGGGCTTGGACATTGTCAAACTGGCTGGGACTTAACTTGGGAAAGACTGAAGTTCTGGTGGTAGAGCCAGGTCAAAGGGGAGGAGTGGGGGCCTCTGGGGATAGGTTGGAGCTTTTCATTGGTCTGGTCAAACTGGAGACCTCCCCTAAGGTGAAGAATCTGGGCGCTGGATAGTGAGCTGACTCTTGAAGCTCAGGTGTCAGCTGTTGTCTGGACTGTTTTTTAAACATTTGCGATTTGGTCATTTTATTTATTTTATTTATTATATTTTTATAACCGGTTAAGCCCATGGCCCCGGTTGTCCCTTTTTCAGGGGCAACCCGGGGAATTACATGGAATAATACATGGGGTAGCATACAGCACAGGTACATTACACTAGACAGTGAGGAACATAATACATAGTAGTTTTTCAGCAGTTACATTTAAGAGGTAAGACATAGTAGCTTTTTAGCAGTTAACAATTTTAGCCCTGAAAAAGTTTTACCAAAGTTCTCTGCTAGTTTAGGTGATGTCAGCTCTCAATAAGGGAATGCAGAAATGAAATGCTGAACTGCTACCTCCATTTAATGTTTGATCTGCTAGCTGTTGTTCTGAGCTGTGGTGCTGCAGTAATGTGCCTTTTACTGTTAATGCTGCTCACATGTTTTAATACAGCTGCAGTTTGGGGTAAAGGTGCAAGCATTTACCTGGGAGTCAGTGTAGCTAAATGGTAATGCTGTTGTGCTTTGGCTAGTCCCTTGCTTGCATTCTGCTCATTTGGGCTGTGTCTGTGGGGTCCGTGCTCACCCGCCTCCAGGTTCAAATTTCAAACAACCTGCCCCTACCTGTTTTCTACATAACTCTGCTACTTTTTCTTTCTTTCTTCCCCAGCTCCCTCTCTCCCAGGTCCAAGGACACCAGACAGCGCTGCAGAACCCTGTGGTGCAGAGGGCTGCCAGCATCAGTGGCGCTCCCCCCCCCCACAACCTGCTCCTGACTTCTGCTTCCATCCTGCTAAGCTAACATCTCCACTCTACATGCGGCAGTGCTACATTATTGCCACCCTCACTCCCCAGCCACCCCCTCCCTAAGGTGGTATTGTTTATGTAGAATAACAATCAGCTCAGTTTTGAATCCTCGCCCCACTTGCCTAGCGGCATGAAGCAGCACTCCCTCATAGTGCTCCAGATGGTTTTGCCTAAATCACAGTTGAATTAGCTCTATCAGGCAGTTATTATTGCTAGCCTCACCTCCCTATTACCAAATCTTTGTTTTCATTTATTATAATTAGCCAATGTTACGTATGTGAATTTATACCGGTTTAAGTTGCTTAATCCACTATTGGATTCATAGCTTGCAGATCCTTGGTTTCAGCTTCATAATGTTACTGATTGCCTATCATGCTTTACCAATTCTACTTTTTGTCCTTGCCTGCCTGGTCTGGTTTAAACACCCTGATCCCAGGGTAGCAACACCTAATAGCATAGCATAGGTAAATTTCCCTCTAGCAATTTCCTGCCATGTAACAATCTCACACTCTGCATGGTATATTCAGCCAATCCCTCCTTCCACATCATTTAACCCTACACTACCCCCTTTCTTAATGCATTCACACTTCTTCACCTACACACAGTGCTGTGTTATTATTCCATTATGAAGGTCCCTTCCCATTCATCGTCACGTCTAAAAAAAGAACACATTATTCTGAGATACATGCTTAAGAGGCTCATTATTTTATTACTTATTTGCTCAGGAAATGTTGAAGTTAACTCAGGTCCTATCTCTCCATCCTCCCTTAGTTCCCTATCAGACTGTGTATCTGCTACTGGCTTAAAAATGATGCAGATGAATGTATGTAGCCTTCAAAAAAAAGTTAGATGTGGCGAAAGCTTTGGCATCCCACACCAACTTGTTGCCTGTGAAAATGGGCATTTTGCTCATCAGGCCTACAAGAATGAAAAATGAATGAAATGAAATGAGCCCTGACATCTTGGTAGTTACAGAAACTTGGCTGAAGGTTTCTATCCCTGGCCAGCAGGTGGCGTTGCCATCCTTCAATACCTTCTGATAGACAGACCAAGAAGGTGTGAGGGTGTAGTTGTGTATATCAACGAAAAATATTCAGTCTCAGAAGAATTATTCGCTGAATCTAAACCAAAGGAATTCGAGTGTATAGCCCTAAAAATAATTTTATCATACATTGAAGCGATCAATATAATTGGTTGTTACATATCACCTTCTGGAGGTTTGGAGCTTCTCCATACTATCCAAAACTTAATTGACTCTAATTCTAATGAAACAATTATCCTTGGGGATCTCAATTTGGACTGCCTAAGCCCTAGAGCTAACTGCCTCAAGGACCTCTGTAATGAATTAGGATTTTTTCAACTAACCTCCGAACCAACCAGGCCCAACACCAAAAATCGTACCAAAAGCACTTCCTTAGATCTTGTTTTAACAAATAGACCACACAAATTCACTTGTATCACTGTATTTTTCAGTGACTTCAGTGATCATAATATTGTGGTCAGCATAAGGAAATTGTAAAGGTGTTTTACTATCTTTAAATTCATGACTAAGCATAGTTTTCACAAATTTAAACTGGACGGCTATTTAACCAATCTCAGGCATGTAGATTAGCAAAATTTTTATCTTGCCCCCTCAGTCGATGAGGCAGGTGACATTTTCAACTCATTGCTTCTAACAATAATAAACAAACATGCTCCTTTCATAAAAACTAGAGTAAAAAAGGCTTCCCAACTATGGTTTACATCTGACCTAAAAAAAGCTCTAGCCACACAAGATAAACTTTGGGCTATGGCTAGATCCACTAAAGCCAGCCAGGATTGGATGGTCTTCAGAACAGCAAGAAACACCTGCACTAAACTTATTTGAACAGCTGAAGTTAATTATTATATGAATGCATTAGAAGAGGCCAAAGGTAACCTGTCGAAAATGTGGCAAACCATTAAAACTATTAAATATCATAGACCTCTGCCTGCAATTCCAACTAAAATTACTTCTCAAGGTACCCACATCTTGGACAAAGCCATAATCCTTGAAAAACTAAATACCCACTTTGCTACAACCAGATTAGCATTCGACTCCTCCCTGGCCGAAAAGC
This sequence comes from Neoceratodus forsteri, assembly GCA_016271365.2. Taxonomy (NCBI): domain Eukaryota; kingdom Metazoa; phylum Chordata; order Ceratodontiformes; family Ceratodontidae; genus Neoceratodus; species Neoceratodus forsteri. The sequence goes on from CM057449.1 coordinate 1,802,184,065, forward strand.
TCATGATTGATTCCTTGTCAGAGGATGTTCAGGACAGTCTGCAGACATTGAATCCTTTCCAGCTCACCCTGATAACCTTCAAACAGGTTGAGGATATGTTAGCAAAGCTAGACATCAAAAAGAGTGCAGGTGCTGATGGGATTGACCCCTTTTTTCTGCTTTTCCTAACAGCCCTCATAACTCATCTCTTTAACATGTCAGTCACTTCTGGCACTGTCCCCTCTCTTTGGAAAACGGCCATTTACTCCCCTTATTTAAATCAGGGAACCCCCTGGACTTAAACAACTACAGGCCCATCTCTATTTTACCTATACTATCTAAATGACTAGAAAAATTAATCAATATGCAACTTACGGATTATCTAGAAAAGACAGAGCTACTAAACCCACTTCACAAAGGACGAGGGGGAGGAAAGGAAAACAGAGGCAATATGGCTGCAGCTCCTAGGCTTAATGGGTAGGAAACTGAGGTTTGGGGTGGTATATAGGCCGCCGTCCCAGTCTGAGGAGCTTGACAGGTAATTAGCAGGACAAATCAGAAAGGTATGTAGTAAAGGGACGGTGGTCTTCGTGGGGGATTTCAACTTGCCGGGGGTTGACTGGAGCATTCTGGTCACCTCCAGTGCTAGGAAACAAGTGCTCCTGGATGTGATCCAGGAGGGTCTCTTGACACAGTTGGTCAGTGTACTTACTAGGCTAAAGAACATTTTAGATCTGATATTGTCGAGTGGTGAGGCAGTAAGGGAAATAAGGGTGGAGGACTCACCAGCCGACAGCAATCACCAAATGGTATGGTTTAATATCACGATGTGCCAGGAGCCAGAGAAATCAGTAAGTCAGCTGGTAAACTTCAACGGGGGTGGACTTTGAGAGGATGCGGGAAGTATTGAAAGGGAAACTAGAGAACATAAGGCAGGAGATGGACGCGGAGCAGAAATGGGATATAATTAAATGGGGGATTACAGAGGCAACAGAAGCCTGCAGCAAGACACAGAATAAGAGGAGCAGAGCAAGGAAACCATGCTGGTTGAACAGCGAGGTAGTGGAGGTGGTGAGGGCAAAACGAGAGGCTCACCAGAGGTATAGGAGGATGGGGAAGGAAGGAAGGGGCCAGGGAGGAGTATGCAAGATATTCCAGAGGTGACCAGAGAAGTGAGAGAAGCCAAGGCCCAGAGGGAGCTGAGATTAGCACAGGGAATTAACGGGGTGGGGTATTAATGGGGAGAATACTTTTCAGATACATTAGGGAGAAAGAAAGTGCAAGAAGACAACAGTGAGGATAAAAGGGTGGGGAGGGCAGAAAAGGGGGGGAGGAACAGGTGGAAGCACTGAATGAATACTTTTGCTCAGTGTTCACGGAAGAAAAGGGGGGACCGCTACCACCATGGGCTGGGATGGTGGGGACGGGGGGAGAGGAAGTGACAGATGAAAGAATTGAGGGAGGTAGAGTCCTAGAGGGACTAAGAGCACTGAGGGTAGTCAAGGCACCAGGGCCAGATGGTATCCAACCCAGGGTGCTGAGGGAGATGGCGGAGGTGTTGGAGGAGCCACTGGTGGATCTGTACGGCACCTCACTGAAATCAGGATGTGTGCCACTGGACTGGAGGATGGCACATGTAGTGCCGTTACACAAGAGTGGACCAAGGGATGAACTGGGTAATTATCATCCAGTAAGTCTCACCTCCATAGTGTGCAAACTCATGGAAACAATACTAAAGGAAAGACTGGTGTTGTACCTGGAGGACAACGGCCTCCAGGATGTGAGGCAGCATGGGTTCATTTCAGGGAAGTCTTGTCAAACCAACCTGATACAATATTATGACTAGGTGACAGGTGAGCTGGATAAGGGTCATGCGGTGGATGCTCTTTACTTGGACTTCAGCAAGGCCTTCGATTCGGTACCTCATGGGTGGCTTGGGGGAAGCTAACTGGTGTAGGGGTAGGGGCAAAAATGATGAACTGGATTACAAGCTGGCTGAGTGGAAGGCTGCAACAGGTGGTGGTGAGAGGCGAGCTCTCAACTCCAAGGCCAGTGATGAGTGGGGTGCCACAGGGCTCTGTGTTGGGGCCAGTATTGTTTGGGCTGTTCATATCAGATATTGCACACGGGGTGGTGAGCAAGGTTAGTCTATTTGCTGTCAACACTAAAATCGGAGCAGTGGTATATGGAGAGGAGGGATGGAAGCAGCTGCAGGGGACCTACGCAAGCTAGAGGAGTGGTCAGAGAGGTGGCAGCTGGGGTTCAATGCAAAGAAGTGTAAGGTTATGCACTTTGGGGCAAAGAACCCAAGGAGAGAATACTGGCTGGGGTTAAGCTGAGGATCACTGAGGAGGAGAAGGACCTAGGGGAATGGTAACAGGGGCCATGAACAATACCGCACAGTGCAGGAGAGCAGCTGCAAAAGCAAACAAAATGCTGGGGTACATAGAGAGGAGGTTTTCATCCAGGCAAAGAGAGGTGATCTTGCCCCTCTACAGGTCACTGGTAAGGCCGCACTTGTAGTACTGTGTGTAGTTTTTCAGGCTATACCTGAAGCATGATAACAGGCTACTGGAGGGGGTGCAGAGGAGGGCAATGAAGATATGTGGAATGGAGGGGGAAGAGACTATACAAGCAGGCTGGGAGACCTAAATATGTACACCCTGGAGGATAGAAGGGACAGGGGGGACAAGATAGAGACATTCAAGTATCTGAGGGGAGTCAGTAAGAATGGGGCAGATGGGGTCTTTAAGCTAAGGAGGGGAAGGGACACCAGGAAGCGCAGGCTAAGAATAGAGGGGGGAAGATTTAGGAGAGAAATGAGGAGACACTATTTCACGGAGAGGGTGGTAGCAAAATGGAATGCGCTACCAGAATGGGTGGTATCATTTAAATCTGTGAACAGCTTTAAAAGGGCATGGGACAGGAACAGGGAGAGTGAGGGTGGGGAGGTGGGGGGCTGCAGTGGGATAACAAAGGGGAGGGATGGGGCAGCTGCAAACTAGGGGTGCTAGCTGCACACTCAAGTAGACGTAGATAGACCAGGTGGTCTGTTTCTGCTGGCACATTCGCATGTTTGCATGTTCAATCAGGTTTTAGAAAAAAGCAGTACAGTCCCTGCCCTGGCCAAAGTAACTGATGATTGGCTCACTGCCCTTGATCACAAGTTCTTGACTGGAGCTGTCTTCCTGGACCTGAGCAAAGCATTTGATATAGTCGACCACAACCTTTTACTAGCAAAACTTAAAGCACACGGGCTAAGTAACCCTTCAGTAAGTTAGTTTGCTAGTTATCTCACAGGCTGGGTCCAATGCGTTAAAGCAGAGGGGCTCCTATCTTCCCCCTTACCTGTTCTGAGAGGAGAGCCTCAGGGATCAGTTTTAGGCCCCCTCCTTTTCACTATTTATACCAACACTTTAAGTGATAGTATTCACTCTGCAAAACTTCATTTTTTCACAGATGATACTGTCCTCTATCTCTCAAAACCTTCCCTAGAAGAAATCAGCACCACATTTCAATTGGATTTTAATCAATTGCAACATAACCTTATTAATTCTAAACTTTTGCTAAATGCAAATAAAACTAAGGTAATGTGCTTCGCATCCTCCCTGTCCTCCCCTTCACAATCAAGGCAGGGCACATTAGCTATCACAATGTTGATAGGCGATACCTTGGATATTGTGGACAAATTTAAGTACCTGGGTCTTTGATCTGACAGTTACCTCTCCTTCACTGTCCACACTGATATACTCATAAAAAATGAAAGTCTGACTAGGATTCTTTTTTAAAACTAAATCCCTTTCCCGATAGATGTGAGGAAAAGATTAGTCCAAGCTACCTTTCTGCCTCTGCAGGACTATGGGGATATTTTGTACACTAATAGCCCAGCTTCTCACCTTCATATACTGGGCATTCTCTTTCACCGAGCTATTCAGTTCATTCTAAATGCCCCCTATAAGACCCACCACTGCTCACTTTATTCGGCAGTGGGTTGGATTTCGCTTGCATCCAGAAGGAAATTGCTTAGTTATATTTGGGTATAAAAAGCAATGCTAAATAAACTCTTCTTGTACATTTTGATCCTATTCCATCGTTCCCATAGTCATTATTACTTAATGAAAAATTCCTTTATTTTATTAGACATGCTGAGACTTCACACCAATTTTGGAAAAGCTGCAATTTGTTATGCCCTACTGTCTGCCTGGAACACACTCCAAACTACCCTTAGGCTCCAAATTTTGTTTTCTTGAATGTTGCCAAATCCCTTATATTTAGCTCCTGTAAAGATGACTGCCACTGTTACCAAAGTTAATCAAATTTTAAGCTTTTATCATTACCCTATTGGGGTTCTAACCTTTTTCGTGTATGGCAGGGATCCTTCCACTCCCTTGCTACTGTATGTCACTACTTTGCATTTCTCCTTTCATACCCCGTGCTGTTTCCTGTAAAGTACTGCTTCCCGACGTTGTTGTCTTATGCTTTGTTACGGTAAATGTTAGTTTCCATATTATTCTTTCTAGAGTCTGTACTGTTCAGCTAATCTCTGTTCTGTAAAATGTCTTTGCTGTTATATTATGTAACTGATGTTTGCTGTTTTGCCTGTGTCAGGACATCCTTGTTAATGAGCTTGCTCAATGGAGCTTTCCTGAGGAAATAAACTTGAACTTGAACTTGATCTCTGGACCATCACCCAAATTAAATCCCTTATTCCCCTGATGACGTGGCCATGCTGGTACATGCGTTCATGACCTTGAAGCTCAACTACTGTAACGCACTCTACCTCGGGGATCAGAGGAGGTGTGATACTGTGCCTGCAGCTTTTGCAGAATGCAGTGGCCTTCGACTTTGACTGGACCTTGACTGGGCACTTGAGGTTCAGTCACACTACACTGGTGCTGCGCAAACTGCATTGGCTGCCATTGCACCGGCACATCACCTTTAAAGGAGGTATTTTGACCTATAGGGCCCTACACAGGTTGGGTCCAGGCTACCTGAAGGAGCTTCTGTATCCCTACACCCTGTCTCACTCTCTTAGATTTGCTGGAAATGACCTCCTGCACATCCCTAGGGCCAGGTTAAAATCTTCCAGGAACCAGGCATTCAAGGTGGCAGCCCCAGTCCTTTGGAACTCGCTACCAGGGTACCAACAGGAGGTGGTATCCATAGAGATTTAAAAAAAAAAATCTTAAAACCTTCCTTTTTGAACAGGCCTTTGGGACTTGAGAAATATATCCTGAGACTGCTAGACAGCTTGGGAATTAATCTGTATATGATCTTAAGGGGGTTATTTATGAAATGTATATAATTTTATGTGACCTTTTCCTAATTGCTGCCTGTGTTTATGTTGCTGTAAGGGCACCCTGAGACTATGAGGAAGGGCATCCAAAATAAATAAACTCTACTACTACTACTACTACTACTACTTCTTTGCACTGAATCCCAGTTGCCATTCTTCAGACTATTTCTCCAGTTTTTTAAGGTCTTCTCTCATTCTTTCAACACCCCTTGGCATGTTCACCCTATTGCATACCTTTGTATCATATGTGAAGAGGCATACCTTCCCCTCCAGCCCCTCTGCAATGTCCCCAATAAAGACATTGATGAGGACTGGCTCCAACACCAACCACAGCAGCACCCTGCTCATCACCGCTTCCTCTTCATAGTACTTCCTGTTTATCACAGCCTTCTGACTCCTGCCATTCAGCCAGTTCTCCACCCACAGAACTATTTTAGGATCCACCCCTAGGCTGCACAGTTTGTTGATCAGTTTTGTATGGGGGATGGTGTTGAAGGCCTTTCTGAAGTCCAGATAGGCCACACTCACCACACTTCCCTGGTCCATTACCTCAGTTACCCAGTCATGACGTAGATTAGTACGATGAGTTAGTGCAAAACACAGTGCTTTCCTAAATACAGTAAAAGTTGGGGTTAGATGTGTAAGTAAGTAAATAAATGTCATATAAGGCAGTATATGTGTGTTAGTGTGTGTGTGTGTGTGTGTGTGTGTGTGAGACAATCCTCTGTGTGTGTTGACAGTGCGCTGCTATGTTATACTGGAATATATATGCATATATGTGGATATGTATTAGTGTGTGTGTGTGTGTGTGTGTGTGTGACAACAATTAGAAAATGCAGTTAGGTGACTCAGTGATTAGTGCAAAAATTGCTAGTCTACATTCCACCGCTATCTAGATCAGTTTTAACCTTATGCATGTCATTGCTGATTTAAATAGGGTGTCTAGTGGCACCCTCCATCCTCTGATGTCCCTCTGAGCCTGAAAAGAAGAAAACAGTCCCTCAATGTCTTTTTTTTTAATCTGTAAAAATGTGTGTAGACGGTGTACTGCTATTTACACTGGAATATATATGTGTGTGTATATATATATATATATATATGTGTGTGTGTATTAGTCAGTGTGTGTATATCACAACAAGAAATCACAGTTAGGTGGCTCAGTGGTTAGTGCAAAAATTGCTAGTTTACACATGTCTCACTGCCCACAATACCATTATTTTGCAGTCATATTGGCTCTTGCTAGAATTTATTGATACTAGACATTGCCCTTGTATTAGGAAAGTAACTCCCATTCCAAAATGAGACAGCTTAAACAGTTTAAAAAGTGAAGCCTTGATTCTGAGCATGTGTATGTTCAGAATAATGGATTACTTTTTAAACTGTATTAAAGCTGTCTTACACCCCTCATTTTGCAAAGAGTTACTTTCCCAATACAGGGCACTGTCTAGTATCATAAAGCACCTTAATATCATACAGCATAACATTTGCTAACCTCATCTATGCATGAGTTCATCAGCGTTCTGGCACCATGTTGAACAGTGTGAATGCACCTGAGCAGTGGCACTCTGGGATGAGAGTGGGTTGCCTACTGAACTTAACTGTATAAAAACTTCACTGAAATGAATACTAAGTGACAGAGTGGGTTGCATATTAAACTGAACTGTATAAAAACTCACTGAAACAAATGTTAAGTGGCAGTCTGGGATTATATGTGCCAAATAACAGGCATATGAAAATTATAAATGGCTACAGGCAACATTTTAAAAGTGATACAAAAATTCAGCCCAAAAGTTGACAGCATCCCTTTAATGCACAGTCGGGTGATATCTCTGACCAATGAAATTTCTAGAGTTTTTCTTGCCATTTTATAAATTGAACTATTTGATAATGTCAGTGTTTTCAACTTAGTATGATGGGTACAGTACCTTATGAGCTTACTATTGGTTTGTAGCCTGAGGACTGTAGTATGAATGGTGGTAGAACTGTAAATAAACCAGTGGTATCTGTGCCCCCCATATTATGCATGTAAATGGGGTGTTAATGTGCCACTCCACCAGCACAGTGGCTGTTTGTTGCACTACCATGTGGGCGACCTGAATTAGGACGTGAGCCTGGATCTTGGTCTGTCTGGATACCAAAAGTCAGACAAGCTTCTGAAGACAGTGCTGCCTGGCTCAGAGAGGGGGTGCCAACTTCTTGTTCCCAAAGCAACCCCTGTGGCAGGGTCAAGAAAGGCTTTAGACCAATGTACTCTTGTCTCTTCTACAGTGTTGCTATGGAGTTAGGGTTGGTCGTGGCACTAGTGGGAGGAGAGAGTAATGGGGAGAGAAGATACAGCCATGGCTGTTGAACTACAGCCCCTAATATTCTCAGGCCCTGGATGGAATGGATTATGGCCCAGAAGGGCTCCACCAATTGAAAGCCCCATAATGGATGGAAGCCATGGGCAATGCCAGCAAGTAAATGGTTCTTTGAGCTGGGAGTTCATGGGACACGGACCTACTGGATAGGTGGCAATGAGTTAAGGAGATTACACAGCAATGTAAACATATTAAAAATAATATACTGGGCTATTAAACTCTTAAACATTCTTCTAGAGAGAAATTTAAAATAAATACGTAATTAAATTCACTAGAACATGCTTTTAAAATATTTTGCAAATTACAGAGGCGCTTTATCACCAGGGAAAAAAAAACATACTTAGCATCAGCAGAACTTCCACACACTTCAAAACGAGCTGTGAATTAGCTTGGTATATCCAGCAGACTTGAGTTTCATTCCAACCCTCTCCATTGCAGACTGTGTCCTGAGCAAGTCACTTAACCTTTCCAGTGCTCCATGGTTGCCTCCATATATGTCCCTTGTGCCTAGTGGGCCTTATCCACTTACCAAAGAAGAAAAATAAAAAACAATGAAATAAAAAGAAGTCATTTCGTGTATTAATATTGTTGAATACATTAAAACAAGATCTTTGTCCATTATAGCTAGGATGTAGTCTAGAGCTGAAGTCATATTTGCTTGCTTGAGACATCATAGTCTGTTGCTGTGGAAATCAAATTACTATGTTGTCACCTGACATTATAACTTTGGCTCCACAGGAAGCCTAGGCTGTAGATAAACTGTAAGAGGAAGTATATTGATTCCCTGTAAGCACCCTCACTAAGGAAGATTTAAATGTCTTGTAACTGATTAATACTGGAATGTAGCACAACTGAATTCTGCTAATGCCAGCTGGGATTGTCTCTTTGTATTGCAGCTAGACAATGTCCTTAAATGGCACCATTTGTTGTGCCATCTAAGCAAAAGGGTAAGCTCTCTTATCTGCCTGGGAGCTCTTCTAGCATAAGTGCATAATTTTCACATAAAAACTGTTTTCTCTTTTTCCCTTAGGGAAACAGTGGTGTAATCTGCCATAATAAAGGAGGGTTTATTATGGCAAACATGTGCATGGTTTTCCTTACTTTGCACATGCGCCCACCACAGTTCCTCTTTAACCGACCACTCTCTCTCACTGAACCACAAACGGACAGTGAATCACCACTCGGAGTCGGCAGTAAGTAATTTAGAATCAAAAATGTACCACAAGGACTAGCATTCACTTTCGACTGCCCATAAAATTCAAAAAAGACCCACAAAACTTTTAAATAAAGAAAGAAAGGTGACTGCTACCATAGGCTTTAACCTAACCAGATCACAGCCACACAGCAACTTCTTTTTATTTTCTATAATTGCTGAGGTGAAAAAGGGGGAAACCCGGCAATTAAATAAAATAAAATATGGAGTGGTGTGTGTAAACTCAAAGCTTATACACACACACCCTCGAGGTTAGATGCTTTCACAAACCCCTCGAGCTTCGCTCTAGGGATAATGTAGCATCTGACCCCTTGGGTGTGTGTAAACTGCTTGTTACACACAGTACCCCATACTTTATTCTATGTTTTAAGTCCCTTTAGAAGGGTAGGGATCATAATTTTCCCCAAAGAGGCTGGCTGAACAATCCCTTTAACTTTATATACTGCTGGCCATGCCCCTGTCCTTAGAAGTTTCATGACATGTGTATATGGAGAGTGTGGAGGCATGCTCCATAGGAGTCTATGGGGAGTATTTTTAAATGCTTTCTTTAGAAATGGAAACATTCGTGCTGTAAAAATGAAAGCTAGCATTCAACTTACAATGGCCTACATATTTTGCTGTCAGATCTGACAACAACATATGTGTTGCCACAACAATGGTTTCTTCAGCCTCAATGACAAAAGAACTAAAAATATATCTGGGGGCAACATAAACGCATGTTCCAAGGATTTGAACAGATGGGCTTTTTCTGATGATCCTGCTGTATGCTACATAATCTAAGGTTTCATTAAACAAATTAGGCTCCAAGGCACTTTCTTTGCTAACCCCCTCCCATCAAATCCATGTACTGTTATACATTCAATTAGCCTAAAAAAGAAATTGTCATTGATGAGCAGCAGCAAAGTTGCTTGTTTACATCCCACATTCACCTTCACTAACCTGAAAGCCTTCAAGTGAAAGACAGGGCCCTTTTTGGCTTTTGAAAACTTCTTTAATCCTGTGTTTTTTGAGTATATATTTTATTGCTGTCAGTAAAAAAATATAGCTGTATAAGGAAATGGGAAATTGTTTAACCCAGAAAGGCACACTAGGCCAGATCTTGTTTCCAGGTGCAACCTGGGAGCACAAGGAAGTTAAATGACTTGCTCAGGGTCACACAGTATGCAAGTGGGGGCTGATGGGATTCAAACCCAGGTCTCTAGGTTTACAGCTCAGTGTCCTTAACCGCTACACTAAACTGCCTCCCTGAAAGTACAACAGCAAATACATGTTTTCCCTGGCAATCAAACCACTGACCCATTGCTTGTAAGGCCAAGACAGATCCACTTCACCACCTGAGGCACTTAAAACATAAAATACAATTGAAGAAGGCAAAGGCTCGGTCACACGGGTTGGCATAGCCTACAGGACTCCAGCACACAACGTGGAGACAGACAAAAACCTGCTAGAAAACATAACTAACATGATCTACAAGAAGGAAGTGATCCTGGTGGGAGATTTCAATTTACCAGATGTAAATTGGAAATCCTTCATGGCCACTTCATCCAGAAATAAGGACATTATCGGAGACCTGAGAGGATCTGGACTTAAGCAACTTGTTGCTGACCCCACAAAGGGGGACTCTATCCTGGACTTAGTCCTAACAAACAGTAACAAGGTTATAAGGGTTGAAGTCAGGAGTCATATAGGGTCAAGTGACCATAAAACTGTTTGGCTGGAAATCAGTGCAAAAGGAGACCCTAGCGTCTCAAGGACCAAGGTCTATGATTTCAAGAAAGCAAATTTCACAGAGATGAGAAGTTGCCTCAGGAAGACACTGGAAGAAAAGACACCTGGGGGAGTAGAGGAGAGTTGGAACCGCCTTAAAGAGGCATTAAACAAGGCAACAGGAGGATGCATAAGACTAGTCAGCAAAACAAAAAGGAGAAGAAACCCGATTTGGTTTACAAGGGAAGTACAAAGCGCGAAAAGGGAAAAGAAAAAGACATTTAAAAGGTACAAAGCCTCTAAGAAGGATTAGGGCATGGATCTTTATAGGATCAAATTGAAGGAAGCCATTAGAAAAATCAGGATGGCCAAGGTGCAAGCAGAAGAAAATATTGCACTACACATCTCAGGAGGTACAAAGAATTTCTTCAGATATATTAGTGATAGGAAGAAGAAGAACAAAAGGGGAATAGTAAGGCTTAAATTGGAGGGAGGGGAGATGGTAGAAGGGGAAATCAAAAAAGCAGAAGCACAAAACAAATACTTCTGCTTGGTATTTACAAATGAAGTGGAGGAAGATGGACCCACCTTGATAGCTGAAACCACACAGGCTGAGGGTGTTGACTTAAGCCCTTTTACAGTAGAAAGGATTAATTAGCAAAGTTAAAAGCAGACAAGGCCATGGATCCAGATGGGATCCATCCAAAGCATACTAAGAGAGCTAAGAGAGGTGATAGCAGCACCTCTGATTGATCTCTTTAACAAGTCTCTACAAGAAGGGGTAGTTCTGCAGGACTGGAGGAGGGCCACAGTGGTCTCTATTCACAAAGGGGGGAGTAATGAAGAGTCAGGAAGCTACAGGCTGGTCAGCTTTATCACTATGGTAGGTAAACTGAGGGAATCCCTGCTCAGGGAGAGGATTGTGGAGTTCCTGGAGGCCAGTAGGCAGCAGGACCCCAGGCAGCATGTGTTCACAACAGGCAGATCCTGCCTGACCAACCTGATACAGTTTTTTAACTGGATCACAAGGACAGTGGACCATGGAGAAGCAGTAGATGTAGTGTACCTGATCTTTAGTAAGGCCTTGGACTCTCTACCCCACAGAAGGCTGCTAAAGAAACTAAGACAGGTGGGAGTCAAGAGAAAATAGTATAGTGGGTAAGAAACTGGCTGGAGGGCAGAACCCAGAAGGTTGTGGTAAATTGAGCCATATCTAGCGAGATGGAAGTGACAAGTTGGGTGCCCCTGGGGTCAGTCCTGGGGCATCTAATCTTCAACATATTCATTAGTGACATCATGGAGGAGTTGGGGGAGGGTGTGCCTATTTACAGATGACACTAAGCTCTGTAATAGGGTTGACACAGAAGAGGGGGGTAAATCAAATGAAGGATAACCACCACAAACTTGGAAAATGGTCTTCCACATGGCCACTGAAATTTAACACCAAGAAGTGTAAGGTCATGCACCTCGGAATGGGCAACACCAGGGTTGAATGCTACTTGGGAAGGGAAAAACTTACCACCTCAAGCCAAGAGCATGATTTAGGGGGTCATCATTTTGGAAGACTTGAAGGTTGGTAGCCAGTGTGAGAAGGCAGCACTAAAAGCAAACCATATGCTGAATTACATAGGTAGGTGCATCACTAGCAGATGGAGGGATGTGGTCCTACCTCTGTACAGGTCATTGGTGAGGCCCCACATTGAGTACAGGGTTCAGGTCTGGAGACCATACCTGAGGAAGGATATTGACAGAGTGGAGATGGTCCAGAGGAGGGCAACTAAAATGATACATGGACTCCAGGAAAAGAGCTATGACGACAGACTGTGGGAGCTCAATATTTACTCTCTGGAGCAGCAGAGGGATAGAGGTGATATGATAGAGATATTTAAGTACCTCAAAGGGTTAAGCAGAGTCCAGATGAAAGAGCTGTTCCAGTTAAATGCATGCACATGAATGTGAGGTCATTGCCTGAGGTGGGGGAAGGGGAGTTTTAAGAGCAAAAAGTGCAAGTTCCTCTTCATGGAGAGAGTGATGGCACCATAGAATGGGTTATCTGAGGAGATGGTGGGAGCCAAGACAGTTAGGGAATTCAAGAATGCATGGGATAGATACAAGGGAACTGTGACAACAAGGACAGGGAGATATTTGGGGGGGCAGTCTAAAACATGGGCAGACTGGATGGATCACCGGTTGCCATCTGATGACACATTCTATGTATCTATATGTGCATTACCACAGTGTGCTACTGCAGTAGACATTCAGCAGGTATAAGCAGATTTTATTTGGGAAACACACCAATACATATAACTAAAAGGGAATAGCCCCTTAATTACAAGGTTGTTTAATGTATCCCCAAAATTATGGTACACATACCCCCAACCCTGAAACAGGAAAATAAAGGTGTCATGCATTGTTCCTGGTCTTAATCCTAAAAGAATGATGGTAATAGGCAACATGTTCAATTCTCATGGACTCTTGCAAAATTTTAGAAGAAAACCAAATCTTTAGTTTGCCTGGTTTGAAAAGTGCAAATCAGTCAAAGTAGTCTAGCATGCAAACTGGCAAACCACATTTCATGCAAGAATGAGGTTGCCATTGCAAGCAGAGGGGAAGCATACCTCTCAACTGTCCTCGATTTTCAGGGATGTCCCTGATTTTGTCTCAAAATTTTACTCTGTCCTTCCTAAAATTTGTGTTTTCATGGCTAAACAGTGGGGGCCGTAAGTACAAAATAATGCCAAATATTAAAGTTACAGACTTCTTTTTCTTTAGAAAATGCATTTTGCACTAAGCCCCATATTCTACCAGATTTCTGAGTGGATATCTCTAATTCTAAAGATGTGCCCCTGATTTTGATCCTTTGTCCCTGATTTTTTAAGCCTTGTCCCTGATTTATGAGGCAGGAGGTTGAGAGGTATGAGAGGAAGTCACATCATATACAGTGGTATACTGGTGTCATTTCGGCACTCAGCTGCCACAAGAAAGCTCATTAGCATGACAGTATCAAGCTGATAGCTAGAAGGGGGATCTCTGATTGCAAGAGTTTGTTTAGCTCGGCTTTTAGTGAAAAAATTCACGGCACTTAACAAAAAATAATGTGTTTACTCTTTATTAAAGAAGACAAGAAAAGGTTTTTTGTTTGTTTGTTTTCCTTTTTTTCCTGCAAGAACAATTCATCCTGACAGCCATTTTACTGAAATATGGTGTCAGGCTGCACTATCAGGCAGATCAGTGGGGCCAGGGGCTAGAGTGGGGAGGTATTTGTTAGTTAGGGGACATGGATAAAGTGGGTCTTTCTGAACTGGAAGCTTAGCAGTGCCCATACCAGTGGGCATTTTTAAAACTTTAAGAAAAAAAAAACTAAACAAAAAGACAGTTTGCTACATGAGGAGATGCTGATTGTTCTGAGTTTTAGATTAGCCTGTGCATTGCAGACCCATGAGATCTGGGGGTTGAAGGAAGGGAGGGGATTTGGAGTTTGGACTATGGTTAGCAAGCAAGTGTATGTTGCCTGGCAGTCTGGCAATGATCACTACCAGTTGACATTGTTTTTGTAATAAAATAAATAAATAAATATATAAATAAAACATTTTGCTGCAGAAAGATTTTCTCTCTGTTTCATGCTGAGCTGTGCAGAGACCCATGCAGGCTAAGGGTAGAGTGAAGGGAGTGATTGAGAGCCTAGGAAGTTGGCAGCAAGCTAGTGGGTAGTGACAGAAAGCTAGGCAGTGCCTGCTAACATTTTCCTTTTTTGTAAAAACATATTTATTTTTCCACAGGAGGATTTGCTCTCTGTTGCAGGCTGATCTGTTAAAGACCTTATGCCTGGAGATAGAGTGAAAAAAGGGATTGGGAACCTGGGCAGTGAGTATCAAGTGATTGCTATTTAACAGCCGGCCAGTATTTGCTAATAGTTGTCTTTTTATCACTGCAGAAACAAATAAAAAAAGAAACAAATGATTTAACAAATTTCTTCTGATTTAAAAAAAAATGATCTTTAACAGGGGCAGTGTGTGTGTGTGTGTGTGTGTGTGTGTGTGTGTGTGTGTGTGTATTGTCCCTGTAAAGTACAAGGAGGAACTAGAAGTCTTGGCAGTGGGAAGTTGCCAGTACATGTTTTTGTTTGGTAACCAGCAAGTATCTGCTACTACTTGAAACATTTCCTCTGTAGAAACAAAATAAAAAATGTAGATTTTATTGCATCAGGAGAAAAAAGGTTTCTTCAACTTTATTAGTAGTACAGCACTTTTGTATGTCAGGCTGAGTTGTACTTGTCATGTAGTGTACAGCGAGGTTCTGTGAGCCTGTTCAGTGGGCAGCTGCCAGCACGTGGGAGGTCAGTTGGCAGCCTACCAGTGCCCACTATTAGTTGGCACTTTTCTTTTGAAGAAACAAGAAACAGTAACACATGGGTTGTCATTTTTTCCATAGAGAAAGGGTAATGCTTGAAACCCATATATTTTTTTTTAATTCTATAAACTTTATTACATTTTCTTCCTACAGAGCAAAGTAACATATAGAGGGATAACATTCTAGTACAAACAACAGAAACCAGCACTACCCCCTTTCATACAAGTAAAGTAAAGTAATAAATCCCCCCAGCCCACCCAGGGTCCTCCCCTTCCCCAATGCCCCCCCACTTCAAGAACCTTGGGGAACCCCAAAAGGACAGAGAAGGGTTCTACACACTAATCACTAGGGATTAAAGACTAATTATTTGAGCTGGGTATATAAATAATTACCTGTCCAGTTAAATTGTTGTGAGTTAACACAGATGTATTAAATATGAGTAAAAACCAGTAAAGAATTGGGTCAAAAGATTATCCAGATACTTGCTTCATAGAGCCGAGGGGAGTGAATACAGAGCATGGAGTTTACCCCATCTTTTATAATGGACTGCTAGTCTGCCCCTTAGACTGGCAATCATTTTTTCTAAGTGAAGGTTGGCCAAAAATTCATTCAACCACTGTGGAATAACTGTTTGGTCTTTCCAATGTCGCAAGACTACACGCTTAACAGAGAGGGAAATGAGAGACATGCCTTCACCCTGATTTGTGATTAGTCTTCTACCATACAAATCTCTGGGATAAACAGATCCTCTAGCCCCAAAAGGGGGTCCATCTTAGACTGAATAAACTCCCAAAGAGGGGCAATTTAAGGACAGTCCCAGAAAACATGAAGCAGGGTGTCAGACTCTTGACCACACCTGAAGCATAGCAGGTCAGGTAGCCTCCCCATCACCACCAGTTTAGCAGGCATGAAATAGATATTATGTAATATGTAGAACTGCATCAGGTAGAGCCTATCACTGGAGGAGTGGATATAGAGGTCCCACCATATCCGCTCCCACTGAAATACCATGGTGGGAAACTAGGAGGACCAATATGAGGATTGCCCCTACAAACCAGGATAAAATTTGGAAAATAGAGTGGATGCAAATTGGGATGCAGCATTCAGTTGCCAAGCTATATCTTGGAACGTGCAGAGAAGATCATCATGGTCAATATACCAAGGAACTGGACCAAACCAACTAAGAAATAAATGTTGAATCTGGTAAATACCAAATGCATACTTAGATGGGAGTTGGAGTCGAGCTAGCAGTTCTGTGGTAGTTCCAATCTTCCCTTGAGTAACAAGATTACTAATCCTGATGTCTGCATCAAGTGGCATTCCTCCAGGAGTTACCATCTGCACTGCTATCTGGAAATTGGGATTGTAGCACAGTGGCTGAGAGATATCTTTAAGGTTATCATATCTGAGGGATTTGCAGAGCTGGGTGTGATCTTTAAGTGAAGTGTTAATCACATTATTACTAAGAGATGGTGGCAAATTCTTGGGGGCAATAAATAGAAGACTGTGCGAAGAGATAGTTGATTCAGATCTCATATGAAGCTTTATTTTAAGCCAGAGAGGGAGGTATTTAGGTTCCTCATATGGAGGAAGGGCTGAAGTCCAATGAAAGTGTTTTGCCATGTGACTAGCCAAATAGTAATGATAAAAATTGGGCAATTTAAGGCCACCATTTTGTTTTGGGTCTCCCAGACATACATAAGATTGCCTAGGGGGCTTCTTAGACCAAAGAAAACTGGAGATGATACTATGGGCTTTTTGAACCAATTTAGAGGAAGCTAAAGGTTCAGCATGTTTAGGGGATAAGACAGACAAAGAAGGACATTCATTATAATGATGTTGATCTTACCCTGGAGGGAAGGTAGAGGGGGGACCATCTATCTAAATCCTGATGAATTACCGTGAGAAGATCATCCAAGTTGAGTTTCCTGAATTGGGCCACATTTGGAGCTAGGTTGATAGCAAGGTATCTAATTCCGGGTGCCCAGATTAGATGAAATGTACTAATATCTGACTGAAAGAGTAGGGAGTTTAACAGCATAAACACTGATTTCTCTAGGTTTAATTTGTAGTTGGACAAGTTACCAAATTTAAATAAATAAGAATAAATTCTTATTTAAATCAGATGGTTTACACGTTAGTTTAGCAGGCTCCTGGATTCTGGGCAGCAAATTGAACAAAGTGATTGATTTTCATTTAAACTGGAGCAAGGGGGCAGTCCATACTAGCAAGCCATTCCGACTCAAAAACAACACTAAATCAAAATAACTACAAAGGTTGAAAAATGATATTTATAAACTCCAGAAGTCTTGTTAATAAATATGATGAATTCAAAAATGTTATGGTAACAAATGATATACAAATAGTTTGTATTACAGAAACCTGGTGGGATACTAACGACCCTTGGGAGAAATCAATACCAGGATACAATTTATATCAAAAATCTAGATCTTACAGAAAGGGTGGGGGCGTTGCAATATATGTACATAATACCATAAATAGTATACAACTGCAGAATGGTAATAGTGAAGCAGAAACTATATGGCTTAAGCTAATCCCTTCTATTGGCCCTAAAATTATAATTGGCCTATTTTATAGATCACCATCTAATTCGTACGATAATGATGTTACCATTTTGGATTTGCTTAACAATCTGAACTCAGAAGACAACCTAATATTGTTTGGTGAGTTCAATCTTCCTAATATAGACTGGCAAGTAACTAAAGCAGGCAATAAAACCGAACAAATGTATTTAGATGCATTCGATCAGTTAGGATTGGTGCAATTAGTACATGAGAATACCAGAGGTAATAAAATACTGGACCTCATATTAACAAATATGAGTGATTTAGTAAGTGAAGTACAGATTCTCCCCCCTCTGGGTAACAGTGATCATTCAAAAGTCTATTGTTTAGTGGGGACATTAGAAAAAACTAAACATTGTAAATCTGAAGGAGCTATTAAATTAAACGTGGCCAAAGCTACATTTTCTCACATTAGACAGGAATTGGCAGGGTGGGATTGGTATAAGGCCTTTGAAGGGAAGAATACTGAGGACATGTGGAGTGTACTCCTAAATAAGCTTAATAAAGTAATCACCTTATATATCCCAATTAAGAAACCCAAAATGAGAGGAGCAAAATCCAGTCCAATTTGGTTAAATAAACAAATTAAACGTTTGATTAACCGCAAGGATAAACTATTTAAAAAGTGTATGAAAGAAAAAATTCAGAAGAATTACACAGCTTATAAGGAATGTGCTAAACTGGTTAAATCAACAATTAAAAAAGCAAAGGCTCAAATGGAGATCACTCTGGCCAATAGGATTAAAGACAATAAAAAATCATTCTTTTCATATATAAATAGTAAAAAGAATCATCAATCAATAATAGGACCCTTTAATGACAAAAATGGAGTTATGTTAATTGAACAAGAGTTAGTAAACACACAAAACAATTATTTTTGTTCAGTCTTTAATCCTGGTAACACATCTGCTATTGTTAAAAAATGGACATTTGCACCTGGGGTTATTAAAATAACATCTGCTTAGGTAAAAAGCAGACTGATTAAATTAGACATCAATAAATCTCCAGGCCCTGATAACATTCACCCAAGGATTCTACAGGAGCTTGCTGATCAATTGGCTAAACCATTGAGTTTTTTATACCGAACATCCCTGGATAGAGCTGAGGTTCCTCAAGCCTGGAGGAATGCTTTGGTTGTCTCCCTTCACAAGAAGGGATCTAGATCTGATCCAGCTAACTTTAGACCCGTTAGTTTGACATCATTACTGGGTAAAGTCATGGAGGGCATTTTAAAGGATATTATGATTGATTACATTTCAATAAACAATTTATCTGATCCTGTGCAGCATGGATTTATTAAGTCTAGATCATGCCAAGCAAACTTATTATCTTTTTAAGAAAATGTTAACTCAGAATTAGACAATGGCAAACCAGTGGATGTGGTTTTTATGGACTTTGCCAAAGCTTTCGACAAATTACCGCACGCAGAACTAATACAAATTCTGATTAAAATAGGCATTCACTACAGTATTGTGAAATGGATAGCTAATTGGTTGTCCGAAAGAAGGCAGAGAGTGGTGGTTAGGGGTGTGATGTCTGAGTGGTCTGCAGTGACCAGTGGGGTGCCGCAAGGCTCAGTGTTGGGCCTTTGTCTTTTTAATATCTATGTTTCATCCTTACACCTTAGCAATCCTTCTATATGGATTTCAAAATTTGCAGATGATTGCAGACTAGGCATCACAGTGACTTCTACGATTGAGTCACTTTCCTTACAACAAGCCATAAATGAAGTATATGAGTGGACAAAAGCTAGCAAATTGGAACTTAATATCTCCAAATGCAAAATTATGCACTTGGGCAGAACAAATAACAATCATACCTATAGTATAGGGAACAATACTCTATTAACAACATCTGAAGAGTGGGACTTAGGTATCAAAGTTACATCAGATTTAAAGTTCAACTCACATTGCAAACAACAAGTTAAAAAAGCTAACCAGATTCTGAACTGCATTTTGAGACATATTTCTAGCAGACACCAGAATGTTATCATGCCCTTGTATCAAGCCCTGGTGAGACCCCATTTGGAATATTGTGTGCAGCTGTGGTCCCCTCAGTACAGAGAAGACATTACGAGAATGGAGAGTGTGCAGCGGAGAGTGACTAGATCAGTATCTGGACTAAAAAACTTACCATATGAGGAGAGATTAACTAGCCTAAATTTATACTCACTGCATTATAGAAGATTAAGGGGAGCTCTTTGTATGAAGTATAAAATATCACAAGATGATATATTGAACGGTGACCTAAAAATGACCTACAAAACAGGACGCTTTAGTACCAGAAAACATAAGATGCAATTTATATTGCCTAAATGGAATACCAAAATAAGGAAGCACTGGTTTACTGTGAGGGTAGTGTCAGCATGGAACGACTTGCCTGAAAGTATGGTGGGTAGTTCAACCATGGATACAGTGTATTTAAGACAAGGTTAGACAAACATCTACTTTATAAAACTACTAAAGTTTAGTGTTATAATAAGGCAAGCATTATGGATGCAAGTCTCACAGCTTGAATTAACTTATGAAACATTACTGGTATGGAGGTCACTGGATCAGATACATGGAGTAGAATGTCATCAGCATATGTGGAGAGCCTGAGGTCGAAGGGGCCAACCGGGATGCCTTTGAGATGGGGGAAGTATTAAGCTGGCAAAGCAAAGGCTCGAGATATCAATTAAACAATAGTGGAGACAATGGGCACCCTTGTCTTGTACCTGAGCAAAGTGGAAATGTAACAGAGAACACCTCATTACAGTAAACTTTAGCAGTGGGCTGTGAGTACAGAACCTGAATCCATTGGATAAAGTCTGAGGGGAAACCAAATTTAGCCAAAACATCAAACATAAAAGGCCAGCTGACTCTATCAAAAGCTTTCTCCGCATCCAGAGAGATCAATGCCATGGGTTGGGGTGCCTCCCTGGACACACAGAAGATATGAAAAAGCTTTCTTAAGTGATCAAAAGAGGATCTGCCTTTTATAAATCTGACTTGTTCTGGGTTAATTAGATCTGTCCACATGTGCACTATACATATGGCCAGTATTTTGGCAAACAGCTTAATGTCATAATTCATAAGAGAGATAAGGCGATAGCTCATGACCCTGTTTTTATGTTTGTCTGATTTTGGTAAAACCACAATAAGTGCTTCTAACAGTGTCAGATCTGAGAGACCAGATTCACAAAAATAGGTGAATAGTTGATGAAGCAAGGGTGTCAGCTCTTTTTCAAATACTTTATAAAAGTTAGATGGGAAGCCATCTGGCCCAGGTGCTTTATCCAATGGAGGGGAAAGAATGGCTTCAGTAATCTCCTGCGAAGTAATACGATTTGTAAGAAAGGTCTGCTGTACATATGTTAGGGAAGGAAAAGTAATATTTGCCAGATAGGTCCTGATCTCCTCACTAAATAGGGCTTGCTTTGGAGCACTATAGAGTTGGCAATAGTAGTTTTCAAATTCATGGGTAATTTCCCTCGGTGTAGTAAGAAGGGACTCACCATCGAGGGAGGAGAGGGCAGTCACTATTCTAGACTCTTCTTGCTTTTTAAGCCTCAGGGTGAGAAGGTGGCTCGCTTTGTCTCCCTGTTCAATGTAGTGGGCATGAGTTTTGAATAAGGCATATTCAGCCTTCTCCCTCAGGCTCTCTGCATACTGGTCCTTGAGGGAAGTCAACTGTTCTAGATCTTCCTCAAAAGGATTTTGCAGGAGAGAGGCCTCCAATGTCTTGATACGAGCAAGAAGAGAAGCAGAAGCCACCTCTCGCTTACATTTCCTAGTGGCGGCCAGTCGAATAAACTCCCCTCTTAAGACACATTTCAGTGAGCACCACATTTTGTCAATTGTCGGGATGAAGTCAGTATTAAGAGCTGTGAATTGGGATATGGCATCTTTAATCCTTTTAAGGGTTTCTTCTTCTTGAAGCATTTGTGTGTTTATTTTCCAGGTGCTATCTTTTTGGGCACCGGGTGATAGCGAGTCTTCTAACCAAATAGGGGAATGATCCGAGAGGGCTCTTGGTGTGATGCCACAGCCTGGGAGGCTGGATAAAACTGCATTATTGACTACAAAGTAGTCAATTTGGGAAAGGGATTTATGAAAGGATGAGTAGAAGGTGAAATCATGAGTGGAGGGGTTCAGGAGGAGCCATGGATCACTGAGTCCAAGCGATTCCATGAACTTGTGAAGGAATTTTTGAGCAGGAAAGAGGCCCTTTCCTCGATAAGGGGACTTATCCAAAACTTGAGTATGATTGAGGCTTCAGTCACCTGCCAAAATAATATGGAGTCGAAGGAATGAAGCCAAGGAGACTGACAGGGCAATAAGGAATTCTGGGGAGTTCTTATTAGGACCATAAACAGACCCCAAGAGGACTTTGGTATGATCTAATAGGCCCCTTAACAAAATATATCAACCTTGTGGGTCTGCGATACATTGCAACATTTGGAATTGGATCCCTCTGGCTATCAAACTTGCTATACCTCTTTGTGACATTGCATTACCAGCTGCAAATACTTGTCCAATATGACAACGCTGGAATAGGACCCCCTTCTGATTCCAATAAATGGGTCTCCTGGAGGAATGCTATGTGACATTCCATCAGATTAAGGAGTTTCAGTATCTGGTATCTTTTGACCCTGGACCGAGCACCTTTAACATTCCAAGATACATATCTCATATTGAGAAACCATTCTCCTTAGGGTATCTAGGTATATAACTTTGAGGTGCTTAACACCCTCAGGAACAGTGTCATTCAAGGTTCTCACATATATCCCTCCCCCATCCCCAAGGTAAACCAATAAAGCTGAATAAGACATGTGTTTCCATCTTGTCCCTCCCTGTCACAGTGAAGAAAGTAGTCATATAACACTGAATTAACAGTAAAGACACCTGCCCCTCCCTGACCCAGACCCTGTTCATACCAGATCTGTGGTACAGTAGTAATAGCAAAGAACCTTTCTCCTGCCCCCACCCCAGTAGACCCACCCTCTCCCAATACCTTATTATCCCCATAAAAATACTACAAACACCCCCAGTCCATACAACTGACCTCCCATGAAAGCGCTAGGCATGATTTTGCTCATACTGCCCACAACACGCCCCCTCCCCCCTCAAAGAACATATATAATGTATTAAGCTCCAAAAATAGTCAGTATTTAAAATAGAGTAGGAAAACCTCATACCGCTGCATTGTCCCAAACAACATTTATAAATCAGCAACAGCTAAACCCCATTTAAGAAAAGTAAAAACATGGCGGGTAACAAACTACAAGGCATAAGGCACTAGCAGGTTCGTAAAGTATGACAGACCAATTATAAGTAACTTGACTGTTTGTAATAGTTCCCAGAGGTTAATAGTGCAAACAAATATTTACAGTACTCTTTGCAGTCCTTGGGCTGACCAAAAGTTTCAGCCTGATCAGGCATGTTAGATGCCATCCCTCAAGAAGGGGGAGTCAGTATAAGGAGTAGGTGTCTAACATTGTCCCATACAATAATAGGTCCCTGGAAGGCACAGATCTCATGGGTATTCAGGATAGAAACATAGAAACATAGACTTTGACAGCAGATAAGGACCACTTGGCCCACCCAGTCTGCCAATTTCCCTACCTACTGGATAAGCTGCAGATTCTAGTTAACCAAAAGCCTACTTCCTGCCACACCCCACTACAATTGCCTTGTGTCTGTCCCATGCATGTTTGAATTCCCCCACTGTTTTAGCCCCAACAACCTCCCCAGGAAGGCAGTTCCATGCATCTACCACTCTCTCTGTTAAAAAAAAAAATCCTCCCATTACCCCTGAGCCGTCCCCCCTCTATCTTTAAATTGTGTCCCCTTGTTCTTACACATCTCTTTTTCTGAAAAATGCTACCCTCCTGAACTTTGTTGATTCCCTTGAGGTACTTGAATGTTTCTATCATGTCTCCTGTTTCATCAAGGGTATACATATTAAGCTCTCTCAGTCTATGATTTCTGATGCAGACCCTGCACCATTTTAGTTGCCCTCCTCTGGACTGCTTCCATCCTGTCTATGTCCTTGTGCAGACGAGGTCTCCAAAACTGCACACAGAACTCCAGATGGGGTCTCACCAACTGTCTGTACAGAAGGATAACCACTTCCCTTTTTACGTTCACTTGCGCGCATGCGCAAGGGACGTTTTGGGAGAGTAGCACACTTGGAGGTGTGCCTCTCCCATCCAATGCACAGCTCCCTTGAGCAGGCGTGGTGGTCCTGCACCAATGGTGCAGGAGTTCAATATGACAGCGGTGTTCCTCTTCAAAGGGGCTTCGCTGCCATACTGAGCGCCTGTCGCCCTCCATCATCAGCTGCCCCCATGGCTTCCACGCCTCAAAGCTTTCCTGCCACGATGGGAGCCCACCCCAGCATAGCAAACATTGTTTGTTTTGCTGATGGGGCTGCCCAATCCCTGTCGGCTCCATGGTCCCCTGAGCCATCCTGCTGCCACACTGGGAGCCCACCCAGCATGGCAAACCGTTCGTTCTGTTTGCCGACGGGTGCCCAACTCTGTTGGCCTCGGCCCCCCACGTAGTTTGCCGACGGGGTGCCCAACTGCGTCAGCTCCTCAGCGCCCCCCAGCCATCTTCTGCCATGCTGGGAGCCCACCTCAGCGTGGCAAATGTCCCAGGTCGTCTTTTCTTTTTTTCTCTCTGTAAACCAAAAATGGTCCTGCGGCGCATCTCCCAACACCCCCTCCCACAACCCGCACTCCACCCACTGCGCACTCCAGCCTCCCCACACCCCACCCCATACTACCTCCAGACTCTGGTGCTGACGATCTTCGTGGACCAGGAGCACGCCTGCACTCTTCAAAGCCGACTGCCGAACTGAGGAAATGCCGGTAAGCTGTATAATGGGCTACATAGGGGGGTTTCAACTTTATTGCATATCTCAGTCAGTTTTTGGAATTTCTGCACCAAATTTTCAACATGGGGTTTTTGGGACCCCTTCTCATGACTGATGTCACTGTCATGGCGTTATTCGGGCCCAAAGGGTGATTTCACAGGCACTGCGCAGTCACTGCACAAAATCACCCTTTGGCCTCAAATAACACCATGACAGTGACATCATTCATGAAAAGGGGTCCCAAAAACTCCATGTTGAAAATTTGGTACAAAAATTCCGAAAAAATGACTGTTTTACGAGTGTGCGTTGCGCAGTTCCTACGCAGGCTTGTAAGTTCATGAATTTTCTATATTTTCACTCCAGATTTTCAACATTGCCATTTTATCACACCTTCTTATGAGTTGTATAGCTGTCATTTTTCACATCTCACCCAAAACATGTTTCCGCCCATGTAGTGCACAATGGCGCAGTTGGTGTGTGAAATCAATGCATGGAACACATTAAGAAAATCACAGTGACACTGTTCATGAGCAGAGGTCTTAAAATGGCTATGTTGAAAATTTGGTGAAAAAATTCCTAAAAATGACTGTTTTACGAGCGTGCATTGTGCAGTTCCTATGCACGCTCGTACGTTTGGAATTTTCAATATTTGCACTCCAGATTTTCAACATTGCCATTTTACCACACCTCCTCATGAGCAGTACAGCTGTCATTTTTGCATCCTGCCCAAAATGTGTTTCTGCCCATGTAGCGCACAATGGCGCAGTCGGTGTGTGAACTCAATGTATGGGACACATTAAGAAAATCACAGTGACACTGATCATGAGCAGAGGTCTTAAAATGGCTATGCTGAAAATTGGTGAAAAAATTCCTAAAATGACTGTTTTATGAGTCTCATTGTGCAGTTCCATGCGCACGTCAGTGCATTTTCAATATTTTCACTCCAGATTTTCAACATTGCCATTTTACCACACCTCCTCATGAGCAGTACAGCTGTCATTTTTTGCATCCTGCCCAAAAATGTGTTTCTGCCCATGTAGCACACAATGGCTAGTCGGTGTGTGAACTCAATGTATGGGACACATTAAGAAAATCACAGTGACACTGATCATGAGCAGAGGTCTTAAATGGCTGTGTTGAAAATTTGACAAAAATTCCTACAAATGACTGTTTTATGAGTCTGCATTGTGCAGTTCCTGCGCTCATAAGTTTCTTGAATTTCAATATTTTCATTCCAGATTTTCAACATTGCCATTTTACCACACCTCCTTATGAGCAGTACAGCTGTCATTTTTCACATCCTGCCCAAAACGTCTTTCCCCCATGTAGTGCACAATGGTGCAGTCGGTGTGCGAAATCAATGTATGGGACACAGTAAGAAAATCACAGTGACACTGTTCATTAGCAGAGGTTTTAAAATGGCAATGTTGAAAATTTGATGAAAAAATTCCTAAAAATGACTGTTTTACGAGCGTGCATTGCACAGTTCCCATGCACACTCGTAGGTTTGCGAATTTTCAATATTTCCACTCCAGATTTTCAACATTGGCATTTTACCACACTTCCTTATGAGCAGTACAGCTGTCATTTTTCACATCCTGCCCAAAACGTGTTTCCGCCTATGTAGCACGCAATGGGAGTAACAAAAAGATCATGCTGACAATTTATTGTGCAAATACCAGCAATCGCACAGGGCATTTGGGTAAAGCACTATACATGCCAAACACCACTGCAAATACCTGCAAGCGAACGGTCAGCATTGACAAATGCTTGTTCTACTTGTGCTGCCCCTTCCTATGCATCCCAGTATTGCCCTGGCTCTCCTTACTGACTTCTCACATTGCTTACCAACCTTTAGATCATCTGATATGACTACCCCCAAGCCCTGTTCCATTTTTGTTGTTGTTAGTACCTCCCCTGCTATTGTGTACTCTTCTCCTGGGTTTTTGTTTCTCAGGTGCATTACTTTGCACTTCTTTGCATTGAATCTAAGTTGCCATATGTCTGACCATTCCTTCAACCTTGCCAAGTCCCTTCTCATCCTTTATACCCCCACTTGTGTATCAACTCTGCAACAGATCTTTGTATCATCTGCAAAGAGGCATACCTTTCCCTCCAGACCCTCTGCAATGTCACCTATAAAGATATTGAAGAGGACTGGACCAGTACTGAGCCCTGAGGTACTCCACTAGTGACCCCCCTTTCTTCGGAATGTGTTCCACTCACTATTACCTTCTGTGTCCTGTTGTACAGCCAGTTTGCAACCCAGGCTACCACCCAGGGACCCACTCCTATGCTGGCTAACTTGATTATTAATCTTTTGTGCGGGGCTGTGTCAAATGCCTTGCTAAAGTCTAGGTAGGCCATGTCCACAGCCCCTCTCTGGTCTATTACTTTGGTCGCCCAGTCAAAGAAATCTATTAGATTCATCTGACATGACCTTCCTGATGTAAATCCATGCTGCTTTGGGTCCTATGCCCCGCTGGCCTTTAGGTACTCAACAATTCTTTCTTTCAGAAGTGATTCCATCATTTTCCCTACCACTGAGGTCAAACTTACAGGTCTGTAGTTTCCTGCTTCTGCTTTGCTCCCACTTTTGTGAAGGGGAATCACATCTGCCCTCCCCAGTCCTCAGGTACCACCCCATCCTCCCAAGATTTGTTAAAAAGTGTGGTCAGTGGTGTCACTGGGTCCTCCCTTAGTTCTTTTAGGATTCTGGGGTGAATCCCATCAGGCCCCATTGCTTTGTCCACCTTGAGTTTTAGGAGTTCTTTCAGGACTCTTTCTTCTGTAAATGGACTGGTGTCATCCCCCCCTACCCAGAGTGCTTCTATTGTCTGGTTTAGGTAACTCCTCCTCATCTTCTTTTGTGAATACTGAGCAAAAGTATTCATTCAGTATCTTTGCCTTTTTACTGTCTCCCTCTGCTCACCTCCCCTCTCCCTTATTAATCTTCACTATTCCTCCCTTAACCTTTCTATACTCCCTAATGTACCTATAAAAGGTTTTATCCCCCTTTTCATTGAATTGGCTATTTTTTCCTCAGTTTGGGCTTTACTATTCTGACTGCCTTCCCCACTTCTTTCTGCTTTAATTGATACAGTTCCCTGTCGTGCTCCTTCTGTGATGCCTTATAGTTTTTGAATGCAGCCTTTTTCTCCTTAACCTTCCCTGCCACCTCTTTTGAAAACCATAGTGGTTTTTTACTCCTCTTTGTTTTCTTTATCTGTTTCACACAAAGGCTTGTTGCCTCTATGATGACAGTTTTGATTTTTCTCCATTGTTCTTCCACCCCTCCTTTTGGCCATTTGCTAGTGTATTCCTCAGGTATTCACCCATTTTGCCAAAGTCAGCCCTTCTAAAGTCCAGTATGCTTGTTTTTGTATGGCTTGTCTCCATGGTTGTGCTTATTGTGAAGCACACTGTGCAGTCAGTCTACAGGTATACAGTGATCCTTTGCCCCTCGAGTGGGTGTGGGAATGCTCCAATCAAGGTGGCCTGCATTTGATAGAAAAGAGTGTGAAATTAAGTGGCAGCAAATTACAGAATGAGCCCCCTATAGTAGGAAGACATTAATATTCACAGGTAGTAAAAGGTCTATAGGGGTAGTTCATATTCCTAGACATTACCCTTATGCAGGGGTGTGAAATGAACAGCACCATCTGCCCGGAGCCTTAGGTGGTGTTCAGATACTGGGGGAAAAGCAAGTCTCTTGAAGTTCTGCTCTATTAGTCAGCAAACGCTAGCAGGAAGTTAATGAGGGCCCAGGCTTCAGACTAGAGGTGGAGCAAAACACGAGAATCACTATGAGAAGAATAAAATAACTGTTTAATCCAGCAGAGTAATCTTACAACAAATTTCCATGCTCCTGGTGCCAGTCACATAATCAGGTCTGGGAACATTTTTTTTTAGTTCGTCAGTTGCTAAGTCTAAAGACTCAAATAAAAGCCATTGCCCATCTTTATTGATTTGTAGGATTGCAGGATACCTCACCCTGTATTGGATTCCAGCAGCAATTAACTGAGATGCCAGTGGGTGTAAAGCCATTCTCCATTGTCTCATAGTGAATGGAAGGTTTTGCACTATTCAGATTCTCTTCTCTTCCCACTGAAGCTCTTTGATGTCCTGAAGTTGGTCAGTGTCTTTTGGATGAGATGTTTAACCAAGATCCCATCTGCTTGGGTTGGTGGTAGTTCAGGTGGATGCTAAAGATCCAACAGCACTTATCGAAAAAGAGTAGGGGAATTTCCACAGTGTCCAGGCCAAATTTCTCCCATTCACTAAAAATACCACCAACAGCTTAATCTGGTTCAGTTTCAGTTGCTTACCATCTGTATCCCCCGTCCCCCCCAGTTGCCCATGAAAAAGGGACTTCTAGACCCAGTGGGCTTACCAGGTCAACAAAATTCAATAAATAAATAAATAAATAATAAACTGCTTGTCCAGAAAGTTAAGAAGCTGGAAGATAAATGGCTGGGTGGGAGAGCCTGGTTGAGGTATGAGCCACAGGGAACGATGTGCTCATTCCACGATATAGGCAGGTCCATTTGACGATGGGCCTACAAGTTTATTGTGCAGTTTTTGAGCAAAAGCAATAGTATTTGGTCCTTTTCCCCCCTCTGGGAGTCCCAACACAACTAGATTGTTACAATGGGATCTCCCCTCGAGGTCTTACAGCTGGTCCTCCATCTTCTTTACATGATGTTGTAGCAAAGTAAGTTCTGGGTCAATGCGACTTCTCCAGTCATCCAATGAGGAAATGTGGGCTCATTGTCAAGAGTGCGAATGGTAAGTTGGTTCAGAGAGGCCTTCATTCCTTGTAGGTCATTAACCAAACATTGTAGTGTATCTTTCAATGGCTCTAGTCCTTCCAAGAATTTCACTTCTGTGAGCACGGCCTGAGGATTAGATTGAGTAAGCGCCCCGGCTCTACTCGCTTTGGGCCACTTTGATGACTTCTCCTTCTCCAGCGTCGGTGATGGGTTGTGCCTGGACAGATCTTGCTTCATGTCTGTGTCCATTATTTGGGACAATCTGCAGTCCGAAGTGCAATTAGCAGATGCTGAGAAGCTGTCCAATCCTTCCAAAATCCCCAACCAGAGTATAAGGAGCTATTAAGAGGCAGTTAAATCGAGAGGTTTCAGGAGCAGTGCAGTGCATGTCTTAGCAGGCAGCCATCACACTGGAAGTCTGACACCCATGATATCATTGATTTGAAAATTAATTTTCATAATACTCTCACTCTCACATCAGAGAAATAAAAAAAATACCATTGAATTGAAAGTTAATTTTCATAGTCCTAGCGCTCTCATATCAGAGCAACAGTATTATGAAAAACTAAAATCTGAGTGACAGTCAAGTTGCCAGTTGAACTGTAAACACTATTTGGATCGGAGAACTCACACAGTAAGTTAGTCCAGCTACTCTCTTCCTCCCAAGTCATGGCAGTTGGTGGCCCAATCCACTCTCCTCCCTAACATCAGCTTCCATATCTGTCTGCCCCCATCATGGTAGACCTGTTGTAGTGGTGTCCCCCCAAACTGTATGGCCATCCACCATGGGGGAGGTGCACCTGCTAAAACTGAGTGGTTGCTGCTCTGACAGTGGTGCCTGCTTCATGTAATTGACTGTTGACTTGATGTCCCACTCAGTATTCAAGGAAGGATACTGTTGTCATGGAACAGATGTGAGTGCAAGTGATCACTAGTACCATGGCGGTAAGTAAACCTAAATAAAACCAGGGACATTTTTATTTTAAATAGCTGTGAAAAAGTCCCATGTATTATAAAAGAACAACACATCGGAATTTAAGTGCTACTGTACTGGTAACATCATCTTGAGATTACATGACATCATGAACCTCCTGAGCTTCACTCTCAAGGTTTATGATGCCATGAAATCCTTCAATGGTGTTACAGCACTGTAACAGACAGAGCCCCATGTGTCACTCTATTACATATAGCAGGCACGGTAGTGCCTGTACATTAGGGTTGTATTGATGTTTCATTAAAAAATGCCATTTTCAGAACCTTATATCTCAGCCATTTTAGACCTTAGGACTAAAAAATGTGGCATGCACCTTCTTGGTCCTAGGATCTCTTAATCTCCTTAAAGATTGAAATTATGTATGTTTTCAAATGTGTTACTTACATTTTTGCCCTCAGATAGCTAAAAAAAATGGCAAATAGCTGAAGCTTGAAACTTACAGGTTTTGTAGGCATCCTTTTGGGGGTTTTGTAAAAAATAATAGTTTTTAAGTTAATTGTAATTAACTGGTCACACATGCACATTCAAAAAACTTTCAGAGAAAAATAATAAAAACTACACCTAGACTTTTTTCCATGTTAAAGTTCAACATGGACAAAAACTTTAAGATAAGATAACTTTTTAATTTGGTAAAAGTTAAGGCTGACAATTTAGTGCATGTGAAAGAGGGTTAGTACGAGTTACACAATATATTTTTAAAAAATTAACAGTACTCAGTTATAATTGATTATACAATGGCAAGAGAGAATCCTGGCTTCTGATTGGTCAGTTGGCCATCACAGCAGGAATGTTATCCTGGCATAACATTCCTGCTGATTTTTTGCATGGTTGTTGGCATCTTCTCTTAAGAAACAAAAATATTTTTAAACACTAACAAAAACATTCTTTAATTTTTTTTTATTCTGTATAAAACAACAAGACATTGTATAATAGGAATAATGCCCTCTAGGGTGGGTGTTATGCTGGGATAACAACCCTTTTTGGGTGTTGGATGCCCTCAGCTGGTGGCCTCTGGCCCAACCACCTGGGTTGAATGTTATCCCAACATAACACCCACCCTGACAGGCATTATTCCTTTGTTAAAAATGAAAATCTTTGCAAAGGAGTCCTACATTTGTCTTCTGTAAAATCTATGTGAAACATGAATATATTAAACAGGTTTTAACCTATAGGCTGCCAACAGAATTGGAACGTATAAGAATTTTGGAATGATATATCAGTCCGTGGCACAGCAAGGGTTAAAAATATTTGTGCTGCACAATGGTTTTCACCCTTTGTGATGATTTTCATATTCTTTATGAGGTTATAAATTGTTTCTTAAAATATTTGTTTTTCATGATTGTTTTTGTGCTTTACAGTGGTTTTCAATTCTAAATTTGTATTTATTTATTTATTTTATTTAGTGTTTGTTTAATGTTCCATGATGATTTTTGTGATTCAGTCCTTATAACATTCCTGTTTCAAAACAGGTTTTGTGCTTTGTGACAGCTTTCAAAATCTACCTGCCTCACAATCTTTTTTTTTTAAATTCACATACACATCCTTCAGGAAAGTTTTGAAAATATACATACTGCACAAAGGTTTTGAAAAAGTATCTGCTGCTGGAAGGTTGTAACAATCTAACTGTTCATCAATGTTTTCAAAATGTACATGCTGCAAAAAGATATTTATTTTGAACCTTTGTGCTGAAAACCAGTTTTGAACAGCTTCATGCTGCTCAGTGGTTTTCAACATGTATGTGTTTGAAAATTTTTTTTGATATTCACTTACAAATCCATTATGAAGGTTTTGAAAATCTGTCTGATGCAGGAAGATTTTAACAGGGTGTGTGCTGCTCAATGGTTTTCAAAATGTACATACTGCACAAAGATATTTCTTTTGAAAATGTACATGCTGTGCTAAGGTTTTTAATTGCCAATCAAAAGCTTTAATGTATTATAAGCTTTTAAATACTTAAATGTTAAGGACGATATTTTACTGTATGTGATGGAGAGGTTTATGTAGACACACATGGGACCTATGCATTGCTGGCTTCCATATGTGCCAAAAAGGCATGTTCCAACACACCAAAGTGCAAGCCATGCACCTGCTACCAGTTGGATATGGTTGGCTGGGATTGACTATATGTGGTTGGACTGATGCATGGCTCTCTACTTCTGCGGAATACATGATGCCACCTGGAGGCCCTGATCTTAGATGGACTAGTGGCTTTCAATTCAAAAGGTCAAATGGTTTTGTGGCCCACTGGAGCAGAGAATATGGTACACAACAATCTATGGAAGAACTGTCTCTCCCTTTGGGCTTGTCAAAGACCAGAAATGGTTCTGTGAAAAATATGTTATGAGTAACTTTCTGCTTTATATAGGGTTTCAAAAGCCATAAGTACATGAAGTTAGTACACAAATTTCTTAAAAAGCAACTAATCAAGTGACATCAAAACAGTATGAGTTTCCTTATAATGATTAACAAAGTAAACCCTGTATAATTTATCACAGAAGTGAGTGGGGAAAAACATTTCAAATATTGCATTAGGAACACTACATATTACTATTTCAAACAGCTATGCTGATACCCCACTTAGAGAGAGTGATCATAACAGTATAAGGTTCAACATAAACTTAGTACTTACCATAGTCAAAGATCTTACCAAAATACGCATTTATAAAACAGCAGATATTGTTAGTATCAAAAGTGAACTTAATAACATAAATTTAGAAATGGAAGGGAAAAGTGTGGAAGACTGCTGGTTGTACAGCAAAAATGCAATTATTGTTTGCAATAAATACATTAAACAATCAAGAAAAGCAACAAAAAAGGCAATGTCCCAAAGTGTACAAAAAGGACATGTTGAATGCATGACACAAAAAGGAAAATACAGATGCTATGTGGAAACTATTTACTGATATGAGGAAAAGATGTAAAAATATAATAAAGAAAGCCGAACAAACATGAAAATTAAGGTTAGCCTCTATGGCAACTAAACAAAACTGTAAACTATTCCATAGTAATATAAAGACCCTTAAAAGTATAATAACAAACTAACAACTAACACATGAGGAAGACAACATAATAAAAGAACCACAACAAATTGCAGATATTTTTAACAAGTATTTTTTGTTTGTTTTTTAACAAAAACAATATTGTGCCAAAGTGATGTCACATCAAATAATGATAAATTGAATATAATGGAGGATCAGATTTTAATCAAAATCATTAAACTCAAAAAATACAGTGCCTCAGGACTGGATGGAATTTCACCCCAGATTCTATAATTAATGAAACTGAGTATTAGTAAGTGTCTTAGAATATTGTATGACACTGGCAAAAAGAGATGCACCCCAGGACTGGAAGACAGCAAACATCATACCCATGCACAAAAAAAGGGAATAAGCAGGAAGTTAAATATGAATGGCCAATTACTCTCACCTCTGTTCCCAGGAAAATCCTAGAATCAGTCATTCAAGACTTAGTAATATTACACATTATCAATAATAACATTATAGATGCAGAGCAGCATGGTTTTACAGCGGGGCATTCATGCTCCACTAATTTACTCAGTTTCCATGAACAAGTGAGTGATTCCCTGGATAAAAAAATCATCTGTAGACTATTTTTACAGATTTTTGAAAGGCCTTTGACATGGTCCCTCATTGGGCCATTATTGAGAAAATTTTACAAATAAAAATAAACACCAGCATCACTCGGTGGGTAAGCAACCAGTTAACCGAAAGCTCCCAGAGAGTATCCATTAATAGATCTTTATCAGGAGACGGTGCCTTAGCAAGTGAAGTTTTCCCAGGGGTCTGTTTTAGGACCAATAATTTTTCACATGTTCATATCTGACATGAATAAACAAGTCAAGAATTGGAGTACCAAACATGCTGATGATGTAAAACTAGGGGGACCAAGAAATAATATTCAGAACATCGAGAGTTTACAGAAAGACCTGGATACAGTCACAAAATGGACCTTCAAATGGGGGATGAAGTTCAATCTGAGTAAATGTAGTGCCTTGCATTTGGAGAAGAACCCTGTGCCACATTAGTATACACTTAGTAACATTGTACTAAGAGAAACAAAAAGATGAAAGAGACCTCAGAACAATAATAAACAACAAACTGAACCAAACTAATCAGTGTAGCACTGTAATTTCCAAAGCAAATAGGCTACTGGGATGCATCAGAAGGAATATAAACACCAGAAAGAGAGGAGTTCTGATGCCTCTATATAAATTCTACATATGGCCAATTTTAGATTATGGCTGCCAAATATGGTGCCCCCTACAAAAAAACAGAAATAATTAAAGTTGAACAAGTACAGCATGGGGCTACCAAAATTATAGCCAGTCTCAGAAGTAAAAGCTACAAAGAAAGACTTGATGACCTTAATTTAATGAGTCTAGAAGAATGTAGGATACAAGGTGATATGTTATTTTTACATGATGTTGTTCAAGACCCCTATCATATTAATAAATGAATTTGGAATTTGAAAGAAACATCAGTAAACACCAGAGGTTACCCCTTCCAGCTCAAATCAACAATATTTAATTCCACAAAAATAAATTTTTTCTTCTGCTCCAACCCTGCCCCCCAACTGGTCAATCCTTCAGGGTGCTCATTGTTAACCCCTATCCACTGCACTGTCCTCTGTTGCCATTGTCTCTGTCCCCTATTGGCCCACTTCCCAATAGACCTGGCATATCCCTGCTGGGGGCTTCCCTCCCTGGGGGCAGAGGAGGAGAGAGAGTCCCGCTGCCTTGACCAGGAATGTGGGGGGGAAATAAAGGGATTGACGGGGGCTGTGGCCAAAAGAATCAGTCATAGCTTTCCTTGTGCAGGCCCTGTGGGCCCTGCATGATGAAAAGAGATCCTGCATAACCTTTTTTGTTTGGGGGGAGTTGGTATTAGGGTTCACAACCCCAAGAAACACCACATCACGGATTTGCCAAGACTCCTGAAACCTAAAACCTTAATGTTTTTCATTTCCCTACTCTGTGCACTTTGCATTCATCAACCCTAATGTCTGCATTAACTTCATTTTTTTGCAATGAATTCCCCTTTTCATTGTTTTTTTTTTTTTTTGTGTGTGACAGCAGAATCGTATCCTCATTCACGAAGGTCCTGAAGGGCTAATGTGAAATTAAATAAACTGAATAACTATAGTGGAGGTTTTCCAAGGCACACTTTTTCATGTCAACCCACTTTTCCCAATGCAATATGTGGCCCTGTCAGGACTTGATACCCACATCAAACACTCGTGTGGGGAATGCTCC
Organism: Neoceratodus forsteri; assembly: GCA_016271365.2. Classification (NCBI taxonomy): domain Eukaryota; kingdom Metazoa; phylum Chordata; order Ceratodontiformes; family Ceratodontidae; genus Neoceratodus; species Neoceratodus forsteri. The sequence continues at coordinate 1,802,219,454 of CM057449.1, forward strand.
CTGGCCTGCCACCAGGTGTCATCGGTATGGCAGAACAATGTGCATTCCCTTCGCAGAACAGGATCAGTGGCCCATGATTGCACTGGCCTTCATCCTTGTGCTGCTCAGCTGGTTCTCCAAGCTTATCCCTGAACTGCTAACCTGAGAACGCAACACATGACCATATGGGCCAATGGCTGGCCATGCACATAATGTTTCTTTATATCTTTTTTTTAAATATTTTGACCCAAATTTTCAATATAGTTTTTGTACCCCTTCCCTTTGAACATGACAGGTGTCATTTATCAAATACTGTATGAAACTTCATTTTGAGCCACAAAACAAAAAAACATATTTTGGGCAGGATGTGAAAAATGACACTTGTCAAGTTAATAAGGTGATGTGAAAAAAAGGCTATGTTGAAAATTTGGGGTCAAAATATTGACAATTAGCAAAGTTATGAGTGAGCATTGAAAAATGTTAATGTTTGTTCATAACTTTGCTGTTTTTAATATTTCCACCCCAAATTTTCAACACTGTCTTCTGATGACTCCACCTCATGAACCTGGTAGGTGAATTTGTCAAACTCTGCCTGAAAGGTGATTTCACAGAGTGACTGCAAAATCACCTTTTGGGAGAGTTGAGTTACTACTGCTACTTTGTTCATGATGTGGAGTCAAAACAGGCCATGTTGCAAATCTGAGGTAAAAATATTAAAAACTTACCATGTTATGAGTAAAGGTTCAAAACACATTGAAAACACATTAATATCACTTACCTTGTTTCTGCACTTTGCAGTTGTGGTTGCAGGATGAGGAGGTCTTTCTTCTTGGTGACTCAATCTATGGTGCTAGACCTTCTGTAGGTGAGTGAGGGGTGTGGCATGGTGGGTGCTGAGTAGGGGATTGGGATGTGGAGGCTGGGAGGGGGGTGAGGTCAACCATAAGCAGCAAAAGACATTGATGTATGATTTTTCCATTTCAGGTTATTAAAAAAAAAGACATTGATGGACTGTTTTCCTTTTTACAGGTTCTGACACTGGAGACTGGGTACCCCAGTAGTGGCTTGATGTTTAGCAGCACCAGATATGGGCACCCTGGTGTTGCACATGGTTGCGATAACGAAGGTAGGGTCTGAGTGGACACAGGGAATTGAGCACCCTGATGTTGAGTTCTCTGTCAGGGTGGGGAAGAAACAAGAATTGGGGGTTCTTAACTGGCACAGGGGGTGGCACTCAGCTATTAGATTCACATGGTGTTATATAGCCAGCAGTGGAGATTGGCCACCCCTGTGTCAGGTGTCTACAAGGGCTGGGATATAACAAAAATGAGGGGTCTTAAATGGCACTGGGGGTGGGCACACTACTGTCAGATAGGAAATGATCAATAATCCTTTAGCTAACACAAGGGGACTGGGCATCCTGATGTCTGGTGGTAAAAAAAAAGACAGCCCATTTGTCATGCTAAGCATGATGTGGCAATGGTCACCACCTAGAAAATTTCATGCAGCGTCTGTTCAGTGAGGGTGGGGTTATGCACTGATGCATAGCCCTGTCACATTAAACAAATACAGTCTCAACAGAATTGGACACCGTTTACAACATCAATATCATCTCATGGTGATGCCTGTACCCCTGCCCTCTCCGACATGCAACATTTTCGCCAAAAGACAGCATTTATAAATGCAATGATAAAAAATCAGTTATCTTTAGAATGAAAATTTTTACATTGGCTGCGCTTGTGTACCCAACATTTTGTAGCAAGGATAGGGGATTGGGGGGGGTCACTGCAGAGCCCATTGCAGTTCACAAAAGCAGGGTCTCAGCAGTCTACACCAAAGACCACGTGCTGTGGTCCTGACATCACTCGCTGCTTGCTGGGAAGAAACTTTGTGTACTTCAAAGGACCAAAGACACTCCAATCAGAAAGGGCTTTGGTCCTTTTATTTGTATGAAGCCATCAGCAAACAGCTGAGTGGCTTTCAAAGGAGCCTGCCAGTCTGTAGTAAAAAAGTCCCTCCCACCTGACACATCTTCTCAGCACCCACTACCCCACATCCCCAAACTTAACACTGACACTGGGGTGCCCAATCCCCCAGTGTCACCACCTCGTAGTTTTTTTTAATTATTTTATTTGTTTCTGTTGCCTCAGGTACTCATGCACCCTGAAAGATATACACACACTTGATGAGCCTGTGCTTCTGCAACTGCAGGTGTGAGACATAGAAACTGACCTCTGGCTGCAGAAGCATAGGAGTACTGAAATCCATGTTACCAAAATTGCAACAGTACTATGGTCTACAGGGGCCTGCACATTTTTAGCTGCAGGTGTAAGACATACACACTGACTTCTTGCTTTAGAAGGCCACTACTCACACAGAAGTAATGTTGCAATGTGGGTATCATGGTTTCAGCAATGAATATAAAAATTATTCAGTGGGGTAGCAAGTTTTCAGATATAAAGATTGCAACAGTACTTCTGCTTGCAGAAGCGCAGGCCCCTGAGGGGCCTGCTCTTCTTTAGCCACAAGTGCATGACACACACCGACTTGTGTCTGCAGAAATGAAAGCCTCTGAGAGGCCTGCTGCTACACAGATGGAAGTTCTGTTACAGTGTGGGTATCATGGTTTCAGCAGCAGATCTAGAAAGTGTTCAAGTGGTAGCAGGTTTTCAGTTATGCAGCTTCATATAGAAATCCATACTGTAATGGATTATACTGTCTGGTGACATACTTCCTACAGTGTGCATGATTACCTCTTTGTGGGGTCTTCTGTCTTTCAAACATGCTGTAAGACATACACACACAGGTGTGGCTGCATAAGCACCTGCTCCTGTGGGGCCTATTCTTATGAAATTGCAGACAGAAGTCTGCAAAGGTACAGTAGAATGTAAGTGCTACTACATTTGTGTCATCTGGAAACAGTTGCATGTTGCTAATGCAGATTTTTGAAATGAATCATGTTCTCAGTCACACAGATTCTGAAGAAACCTGCATGAACAGATCCATCTGACTGCAGAAGTGCAGGGGTCTCTGAAGTCACCAGTTCCAGCAGCAAGACATGTCTTCAATCAAAGAGTGCATCTGCATAAGAGGGCATGTTCAGGTGAGTGTGGGTGTGTGGCAAGGTGTGGGGTAGTTGGTGATGACTGGTTGGTCGGAGTGGGGCTGGTAGGAATGTGGGAGGCAAATTGCTGATGGACCATTTTCTTTTATTCAGGTCAGAAAATAGATCAACAAGGGAAAGTTATCTTTATTGCAGGGGAACCATAGCAAACACTGGGGAATGGGCACCCCAGTGTTGAGATGATTTTTGGTTCCTCAGTGCCACCACACATATAAAATGTAAGGAAGGGAGTGGGTGACCTTGAGGGGAGGGAGGCACTAGAAGCCTTACTGGGGGTAGGCACCACAGTCTGCTTACTAGTTAAAACAAGATCTAGCCAGAGCCGATAGGGCTGTGAAGAGCTACCAAATGACCAAAGTTATTTTCTTGTTGGTGCCATATAATGCTGTTTAGTCACAATGATCAAAAACTGGCATGCTGCTAATTCAGTCCTTTTGAATTTATTTAGTGAGAGTACATGCTGGTGTGTGTATGTGTGTGTGTGCTTGCTTGCAAACTGTCCTGCCCATAGGAATGAGATAGCTAACAGCTGCAGTTGAACTGTCTGTAATCTGACACTGTAGTCTGACTTTCAGTTTCAGCAAATTCCAGACAACATATAATGAGTTATAACCCCTAGGTTGCTGAAAGAAAAAGTATAAATCTATTAGACTGAGTTGGGCAGATGATAAAAACAGCAGTTTAAAAGGTTTTTTTGGTCAATATCTTGAGAAGTTCTGATGTGCAATACAGTAGCATCTCCCCTCCATTCAGATGCCTTTAACATAGAGCAGCAAATAACAAAAATCAGAGGGGGAATGCACTATTTTGTAGCTGTGAAGGATACTTTCAAAAGTCCAAAAATAGAGTTCCACGATCAGCCATTTTAGAACTACAATCTGATCAATCCCAAAAGGGGCAGGCAGCCTGGTGGGAAGGGGGAGAAAGATGTAAGACATGGTACCAGATGTGGGCACCCCGGTTTGCTTAACAGAAAGACAGATTAGGTAGCTAGATTAGATAGATAGATAGATAGATAGATAGATAGATAGATAGATAGATAGATAGACAGACAGACAGATGCTGTCTGTGAATGGATAAATAGAGAGAGAGAGAGGATAGATAGATAGTTAGATAGATAGATAGATAGATAGATAGATAGATAGATTGTTAGATAGTGCTACTGATGCTTAGGTCGAGATAATAAACTCCACCAGTAGTGATTTATCATTATAAGTAACAAGAAAATAAATGCAACCCCCTACCAATTTGGGGTTTACCTTAATGTCTTCCTGGGCTCTATGCATGCCCACTGCCAGACGGACACCCTTCATAGGTAATAAATCCAAGGGTATTTGTTTGATCCTGTTGATTTACATGAGAATGCCATGCTGTGCCTCCGCACCTGTCCATTTAAGACTCTAACCTGTATGTGTATAGTAAATGGTCTGGGCTGGGTCTGAGTGCATCAAAGCTCATGGCTGGCTAGACACCACTTTAATTTGGCCCACTCTGCGGTCGATTGTAAAGCAGAGGGAGCTTTAACTAGTACTGTAATTATTTATTTCTAACCTGCCGTTATATTTGAATTATAGAGTCTGTTCTAACCTGCCTTCTTGCAGCTTTGTTTATCTGGATGGAAGCCACTATGTTAGGTCCAGGACTTCCAGCTTTTGGACCAGTGGGACTCAAGGAACCTAGAAGGGTCCTTAGCTCAAGTGCATCGTGGGAAGGAAAACTGTAGTTTTTGTAGTTTTTAGGTTGGCACCTAAACTAAACATGGAACAGCCTTCCTGAGAGGTAGTGGAGTCAAAAACAGTGGGGGGATTCAAAAACGCATGGGACAGACATAAGGCAATTCTAGTGGGGGGTAGGAGGAAGTAGGCTGTTGGTTAACTAGGATCTGCAGCCTATCCATTAGGTAGGGAAATGAGCAGACTAGGTGGGCCAAGCGGTCCTTATCTGCTGTCAAATTCTGTGTTTCTATGTTTCCATCCAAACTGTGACTGACTGCTCCCCCAGTCAACCAGAATGCTGGAAACCAAGGGAGATCCCAAAACTGTTAGAGACAGGGGTTCAGTTGGAGTTAGAGCTTGAAGAGCGAGCAGCTTGAGCTTTCAAGAAGCTGCTCCCTGGTAGGAGCCTAGGAGATTTGGCAGGGAAGAGCCTGACTTGCTTCCCTGCCACTGTTCTCCTGCCTTGGACTGCCTGATCATAATAATCTGAGAAGGAACCTTTACTTTCGGCAGAAAGCTCCAAGATATTTGAAGGTACAGCCTGAGATTTGGACAGAGAGGAAGCTCCTGTGAAGCATTCGGCCCAGAGGTTGTGAGAGACTGATTTAATGATCGAGAGCTTTGCTCAGTGAATCTATTGCAACAGCAACCAGCCTGAATACCAAATTAAGAGTTAGAGAAGTTGATGCTGTTCCTGTTAAATGTGCTGAGTGTTTATCATGGACAGTGGCCTGTTTTGTCAGTGACTGAACTGTATTGCCAGCTGGAGGCCTTCACCAGCAAACAAACTGAACTTAGTCAAAATTGTCTATTCAACCTTGAGACTATGTCAATCTTGACCCAAGCCATCCATTCCTGCACCAGAGACTTTTCTTTGGCAAGAGAACGACTTTGGGGATCTAGTCCCTGTGCAGAGACAACTTGCAGGTTGTGGCCACCTGGAGGGAAAGGCTGTGGAGGTGTGTCATGTTGGCCCTCCTTCCCCATGCTTTTCGGTGAACTCCACGAAGTCTCCATATCACCAGATTCATCACAGCCAACTGGTAGCATGAATAAATTCATGGTAGCTCCCTGCAACAAATCATTTAATTATCTGTGATACCATCTAATTGCTTCAGTGATTTTCTGGGTTACAAGAGACTGGGTCAACCAACCAGGATTACAAATAATCAAAGCTCTGTTTTACATGCTAACTGCCTCTTTCTTTCCATCAAGGGCCCCAACAACAGCTGCAATGCCAGACACCCCCCCCCGAGGGTAACACCTCTGGCTAGCCGGTATAACATCCTGGGTACCCAGTGTTGCAAGACTGATTATCTGGGACTACAAGTGTATGCAAAGTAACCTGAATCTAATCAGTATAGTATTCATTCATCTAGATTCACACCCCTTCCTTGTTCATGATCCCCTAAATAAATCTAATTTACTGTTCACATTTAACCTGGCTTACGAACATATTATTAGTTGGGTTACTGCCTTTAAAGTGTATACCTGCTTTGCTAACCTTGCCTTTACTGGGGGATCCAGGGAGTTTGCTGAAGGCCAGACCCGGGTGGTAAGTTTAAAGGGTGTGTGCATGTTATTGATGTTATTTGCTGACTGTGTGTTAACTGCCGCCAAAGGTACAAGATCACTAGGTGGGTTTGTGAGTGGTAACAGCTTCCCAGAGGGCTATAACACATTAATTAGATACCCCTACTATTGTTACTCTGGGCGGAGGCACCTTAATGTAGAATCCAGGCCCCTCAACCTGTAGGTAGAAATAGAGGCAGGGGTTGTAACTGTATAGCACCACGTAAGGATTACATAAAAACAAAAAGAAATGTTCTGACTGGTTTTCAGCATAGGCAGTCCAAAAATAAAGCCTAATTTCTGAGTTCAGAACTGAAATCTACAATCAATCAGCTCTCTGTTACATCTGGTCTCCAAGTCCCTTGAAGACACTTGCTCTCCTCATCTCATACACAATTTCAGAATCTTGTCAGATTTTAGCTTCCCAGAACTTCAGAACCTTGGCAGTTTCTCATTTCCAGAGCATTGTGACCCAGCTACATGCGGGCCTCTATTGCTAACAGATTCATCCAGTCAGAGTTCAAAAAGTCACACTCTGTTGCACTTTGCTAATAAACTCAAAGAGCTTTTTCTGCAATCATTTCAACAGTAACAACTATATCTACTTAACCAGTAAAGGTACCCAATTTCATACATATTTTTTAACCATATATAAGCAAGGTAGAGACAGCAACATTGGAAAAAGGAAGAGCTGCAAGTAAAGGTAAGAACTGACTGCACAGTCCAATAGAAAAGACAGATAGTATGACAGAATCCTTGCTTCAAACTCTCTTTGCACATCACGAATGGAACAGGGCTCAATCAACCCTGTCACTCATGCACTGTTGCCCTCCTTTTCAATAATAAAAATATCAACTAGATCTAAATCTCAGTCTGCTATGGAAATGCAGAAATACAAACATATGGGACCTCACACATTTTGGAGCTGAGCATCATAAAGGGATATAATATGAAGAAATAAAGAATCACTTATGTCAAAGCAAAGGGGGATACTGACTATAAATGGGTAAGGGAGAAATCACAGGGTCCTAATGTTCTTCTGCTGCAATGTGTATGCATAATCTGAATACACTGCCTAGAAAATAGTAACCCCAAATATAGGCCATTAAATGAAAATTTATGACAGTACTCTGCTCCATTAAAGAAGAAATGGTAGCCTCCTAATAAAGAAAAAAACAATTGTACTGAAAATATGGTCTATAAACATTACTGATCATACCTGGCAAGAACAGAGACAGGTAAACTATAGAATGTGGAAGTGACAGCTACCAATTTGTTTTATTTTTTTTTATTTTAATTTTTTGCTAGACACAGAGCATATGGAGGTCATCACCCTGTGGAGAGAACTAGATCAACAAAAAAATGTTAAATTATGAGTAACCAGTCTATGCTATCATTTAAACTACACCTTCCACTTGTTGCTTCGAAATGATCTGTATAAAATGTTTTCTTGTCAACAATATGCATTCCAAATCTTTACCCCTCCTCCCCATGTGAAATTTTCAATACCAAAAAAGATCTAAGCCTGCGAAGGATGTGCCTCTGTTTTTAAAGTGACATGCTAGGGGTAATTTCAGATTTTCTCTTCATGAGTCGCTTTTTCATTCCCCAATACGTACTTTTAACTGCCTTCCGGTTTTTTGAAATGTATTCCAAGATGCAGAGGCATTTAATAAGTCAAATGAACCCTGTGGTTTGGCAATTTCTAAAATTTGTAATCTCAAAATCTTTTCCATTGCATACCTTCCTTATAGAATTAAGTTCGTATAAGTTTGTATTTGAACAATTCACACATCTGCCACATGGGTAGTTGCCCTTAATGTATATGTTTGATAAAAAGTGTCCTTCTTGTTCTGCGGTATCGGATGGTTGTGTGGATGATCCTGTCCCTCAGGTTATATGCTTTTTTTTGTGCTACTGTTAAAGATTTCTCAAACAACACTCGTCTTCATTAGTGACCTGTAGTATGCCCAATTTTCTCACAGAAACAAATATATGTTTGACGCTGCCAAATGAGTCACTGTAAGATGCTTTCAAAACTATCCTTCTTGAAATTTCCAATTTGTGGCTGATTGGACTCCATGAGCAAATCCTTTTTTGTTTCACTCTCTGCTTTCCATCTAGCTGTTTGTACAATGTCCTCACTGTAGTTTCTGCTCATAAACCTTTGTTGAAACATAGAAACATAGGAACATAGACTTTGATGGCAGATAAGGACTGCTTGGCCCACCTAGTCTGCCCATTTCCCTACCTGGAGGATAAGCTGCAGATCCTATTTAACCAACAGCCTATTTCTTCCTACCCCCCACAAAAATTGTCTTATGTCTATCCCATGCATTCTTGAATTCTCCCACAGTTTTAGACCCCACAACCTCCTCAGAAAGGCTGGTCCATGCATCCACCACCCTCTCTGTGAAAAAATACTTCCTCACATTGCCCCCGAGCCGTCTCCCCCATCTTCAAATTGTGTCCCCTTGTTCTTGCACATCTCTTTTTCTGAAAGATGCTACCAACTTGGACTTTGTTGATTCCACTGAGGTACTTAAACGTTTCTATCATGTCCCCCCCTTTCCTCAAGGGTATACATACTAAGCTCCTTTAGTCTCTCCTCATATGGCTTCTCTTGCAGATCCTGCGCCATTTTAGTTGCCATCCTCTGAACTGCCTCCATCATGTCTATGTCCTTGCAGAGATGGGGTCTCCAGAACTGGATGCAGTACTCCAGATGGGGTCTCACCAACTGTCTGTACAGGGGGATAACAACTTCCTGTTTTCTGCTGGTGATACCTCTCCCTATACATCCCAGTATCCCCCCAGCCCTCCCTACCACCTTCTCACATTGCTTGCCAACTTTAAGGTCATCTGATATGATTACCCCCAGGTCCCTTTCCATTTTTGTTGTTGTTACTACCTCCCCCATTGTGTAATCTTCCACTGGGTTTTTGTTTCCCAGGTGCATTACTTTGCACTTCTTTGCATTGAATCCAAGCTGCCATACTTCTGACCATTCCTCCAACCTTGCCAAGTCCCTTCTCATCCTTTCCACGCCTCCTTGTGTATCAACCCTGTTGCAGATCTTTGTGTCATCTGCAAAGAGGCATACTTTTCCTTCCAGTCCCTCTGCAATGTCACTTATAAAGACATTAAAAAGGACTGGACCCAGTACTGAACCCTGCGGTACCCCACTAGTAACCCCTCTTTCTTCAGAGTGGACTCCATTTACAATTACCTTCTGTGTCCTGTTGTTCAGCCAAGTTTTACTAGGCTACCACCCTGGGACCCACTCCCAGGCTGGTTAATTTGACTACTAATCTTTTGTGTGGGACTGTCTCAAATGCCTTGCTAAAGTCTAGGTAGGCCATGTCCACAGCCCCTCCTGGTCTTACTACTTTGGTCACCAGTCAAAGAAATCAATTAGATTCGTCTGACATGACCTTCCGGCGTGAACCCATGCTGCCTTGGGTCCTGAGCCCCACTGGCCTCTATGTACTCAACAATTTTTCCTTCAGAAGTGATTCCATCACTTTCCCTACCACAGAGGTCAAACTGACAGGTCTGTAGTTTCCTGCCTCTGTCTTGGTCCCACTTTTGTGAAGGGGAATCACATCAGCCTTCTTCCAGTCCTCAGGTACCACACCATCCTCCCATGATTTGTTAAAAAGGGTAGTCAGTGGTGTCACTAGTTCTCTGCTTAATTCCTTTAGAATTCTGGGGTGAATTCCATCTGGCCCCATTGCTTTGTCCACCTTCAGTTTTAGGAGTTCTTTCAGAACCCTTTCTTCTGTGAAAGGACTGGGATCGACCCCCCCTCTCCAGAGTGCTTCTGTTAATTGGATTAGGCACCTCCCCCACTTCCTATTTTATGAATACTGAACAGAAGTATTCATTCAGTATCCCTGCTTTTTCACTGTCCCTCTCTGCCCACCCATCATCCATTCTATTCAGCCTCACTATCCCTCCCTTTGTCTTTCTACGCTCCCTGATATACCTATAAAAGGTTTTGTCCCTCTTCTTAACTGGGTTAGCTATCTTTTCCTCAGTTTGTACCTTTGCTATTCTGACTACCCTCCCTGCTTCCTTCTGCCTTAACTGGTACAGTTCTCTGTCCTGCTCCTTCTGTGTTTCCTTATACTTCCTAAATGCTGTCTTTTTCTCTCTAACCTTCACCACCACCTCTTTTGAGAACCATAGTGGCTTTTTCTTTCATTTTGATTTGTTTATTTGCTTCACACAAAGGCTTGTTGTCTCTGTGATGGCAGTTTTGATATTTCCCCATTGTTGCTCCACCCCTCCTTCTAGCCTGTTTGCTAGTGCTTTTCTAAGGCACTCTCCTATCTTGCCAAAGTCAGCCCTCCTGAAGTCCAGAACCCTCACTTTTATATGACTTGACTCTGTAGCTGAGTTTATCGTGAACCACACTGTTTGGTGGTCACTTGTTCCCAAATGGCTACCCACTTCTAGATCTGAGATCCTCTCACTGTCCCCATTTGAGAGTATGAGGTCTAAGATTGCTCCCTCACAAGTAGGTTCCAAAACTAGCTGTCTGAGGCATGCCACCTGAAGGGCATCAAGAATGGCCCTGCCTTTGGATGTGGCTGCAGCAAAGGTGCTCCAGTTAACATCTGGCATATTAAGGTCCCCCATCAACAGTATATCCCCTTTCTCTGCCATCCTAAGTATGCCTTCTATCATATCCTTGTCCATTCCCTCCCCCTGACATGGGGGTCTGTATACAACCCCTGTGCGGATTGTGGTGCCATTTCCAGTCTCTAAGGTGACCCACAGTGTCTCCTCTCCTCCTCCTTGTTTACTGTTTTGTTCAGTTGTTTTTATCCCTTCCCTTACATGGAGAGCTACTCCCTCCCTTCTGCCCTCCCTGTCTATCCTGTAGGTTGTGTACCCTGCTATGTTAACATCCCAGTCATGGTTCTCTGTGTATCATGTTTCTGTGACTGCTACGATATCCAGGCATCCCTCTTCCATCAAGGCTACCAGTTCAGAGAGCTTGTTGCCCAGACTATGGGTGTTGGTACTCATTACCCTCCATTTCTTGATGGCCTTACCCCTTTTTGCCCCATCCCTGTCCTTATTGCGTTTGTCACTTTCTCCATTTACCCCTGCACTTCTCCCTATCGACATCTCTATGAATGTATCTATTATCTCTTTATAATCCATAGTGTCTGTACAGTCCCTTTTCACCCTTAGGAACTATCCATTAAGCAATAAGCCATGAGGGGGTGTGGGTTATTTTGGGATTTACCATGGCTGGAGTGGTTTGCCCATGAGGTGCAGCCGAGTGGATAAATCCACACCAGCTGATATTCCAGATCCCCCTAGTGGCTTATTGCAATTATACCAAGTACTGTTTTTTTTATTATTTTGAAAAAAAAAACAGTAATTGGTATAATGCTTGATAAGCCACTCAGTATTACAGCAGTGTTTTTATTTTGTTTTGTTTCTCTGATGTACGGAGCTACTGTTTTATGGTCTCCGCTTGGCAGGGAAACAAGATGGCAGTCGCAGTTCCTCAATTTCGGCATCGGATTTTTTTTTTTATGATGCAGCTGGCTGGCACCTTTTGTAGTGATTATCACAGGATTTACAATGGACATAAGGTGCCAGCCTGCCATTCTCATTGGTTGGCATCCGAGGTCCATGGTATAATTAAGCAACAAGGCACAACAGGGTGTGGTATATCATGGGATATCATCATGCCTCGGGTGGTTGGTTATGAGGCCACAGGCCGAGTGCATCCAACCACCCGAGAAATGACGATATCTCATGATATACCACACCCTGGAGTGACTTACTGCTATTATGAACTGAGTTTGAAGTTTTATAAATAAAAAAAATAAAACCAACAGGTTTTAAAACATTTTATGAATGAGCTTTTGGGTGGTGTAGGAGTACATTTTGAAAAAACAGTTCCCAGACAGTAGAGAGCAAAGAGTCTGGTGGTGCCAGAACTTTTTTGAAGCCGTGATGATGTAGCCCCATATCATCACGGCTTCAAAGAGCTCTTAGCCAATCAGATTCCTCTATTTACGAGCCTCGGTTCATAATAATCTATATTATTCATCAGGTTCGTTGGATGGAAACTGTCAGCATGTGGGAGGGTATTCCTGTCAGTAGGTTTACTGTGCATTTTGGTGCATAGTTTAAACTTAGAGAACGCAATTTCTATGTAAAGTGTAATAGTGGTTCTTTATTAGCCACAGTTACAATATACACTAAACTTGGAGGTTTCAAGAAAACCGTGGATGACTATTTTGTTTCATCATACACCATCTTTGCCATTTTCAACTTTTTGGGGGACTGTTGGCCTACATTCATGAGGCTGTATTCCAGGGTATTAAGTGTTTTATTTTATCCTGCTAGTTATAATGCATTGTCAGAATCTGTATTTATATTTCCTCACTCAAACACACAGGTGCTCAAGTTCACATGCTGATGGAAGAAATCTGGTTCTGAGTCTGACAAACGTCTCCTGTTACCCCATTATAAAATATATCAGGAGGCTATGAAAGTAGCAAAAATAAACTTCTTCTCGCATGCCATTACATTGTAGAGAAATTGCTAAGCAACTCTGTTCCAGGTAGGGTGGCCTGCTGGCACAAGTGGTAGTGCATCCGCTTATGGCACCAATAATCCTGAGTTCGGGAACAAGCTCAGACAGCATTGGAGGCTCCAGTTTAGGAAGGGGGGTATCCTCCCTTAACCCAGGCAAGACAGAACTGGTCTGCCTTATGTTGACCTTCTTAACATAGAAGCATAGAAATTATCAGCAGATAAGGACCCCTTGGTCCACCCAGTCTGCCCTAAATTCCATGCCTATGATGCCTCCGGATATCCTACCTGGACTTCAGCTTATTCCCCCGTTTGCTTCTAACATTCTCTTGTGTCTATCCCATGCATTCTTAAGTTCTGTGACCATTCTAGTCCCCATCGTTTCCTCTGGGAGGCAATTCCAAGCATCCACCAACCTCTCCATGAAGAAGTACTTTCTCACATCTCAACATCAATAAGAGATGCTTTCCAAGAAATGAAACCCACAAAATAAGTTTTGCTGCAAAATACATGAGCTCAATCCAAAGTAAATCCAAAGTAACAGTATACACAGATCGAGTGTGAACTCCCAACCAGTAACCCCTGCGCTTTGACCATTAGATCTTCAGACTGGACCTGTGTATACTGTTACTTTGGATTTACTTTGGCTTACATTAATGTATTTTTCAGCAAAACGTATGTTGCTGGTTTCATTTCTTGGAGTGAATCTCTTATTGACGTTGGAGTCTAGGTAGTCCACAACCTGAGACTGCACCCTACAGCACAAGTGTTTGTTTTGTTTCACTTCCTCACATTTCCCCAGAGCTTCCCCCCCTTCAGCTTCATACTGTGATCCATTGTTCTTGAGCATCTTTTCCTTTGGAAAATGCTCCCTTCCTGCACCTTGTTTACTCCCATGAGGTACTTGAATGTCTCTATCTTCTCACCCCCATTCCCTCCTGTTTTCTAAGGAGTACATATTCAAATCCTTAAGCCTCTTCTTATAGGGCTTCTGATGTAAGCCCTGCACCACCTTGGTTACCCTCCTTTGCACCACCTCCACCCTATCAGTCTCCTTTCTTGGAAAGCCACAGTTAACCCACAGTCTACAGATTTTTGATGGAGTTCAGTTGGAGGCTAGTCAGGTGGTTCGCAACCTTGGAGTCACTCTCGATGATCAGCTGGCCCTGGATTGTCTGGTCTCATTTGTCATGCCAAGTGGCTTTTGTAATTGAAAAGTATGGCCAAGTTGCAATCCTGCCTTAAGCTGGATGATTTTACAATACTACTTCAAAGACTACTGAAACACATTCTATATGAGCCTTCCTAAAACTCAGATCCACTGCCTTTACTTGGTGTAGAATGCAGCTGCCTATCTGCTGACCTCTGTTGGCAGATCAGAGTAGATATTACTTCAGCTTTATTGGCCATGCACTGGCTGCGAGTAAGGTAATATATCAGTTTCAAAGTGCTTCTGTTAATTTTCAAGGACTCTAATGGACTGAGCCCTCCATAGCTCAGAGAGCTGTTGACAACTTTCTGAGATATGGCTTGGGTAGGGGGTGGGGGAGTTGGTGGAATGAGGTACTGTATGTGCGTCTTATAGAGTTGCGTGTTTTGCAGATACCAAGGTCTACAGAGAAATCTGCAGGTGGCTGGGCTTTCCCTGTTGCTGCTCCTCAACAGTGGAATGCTCTCCCCAGCGATATCCGTAGTGCCCTATCTGTCTCTTCCTTTAAAGTCAAGCTAAAGATTTTTTTCAGCAGGCTTTTGTTGTCTAATGGCATTTATTGTATAATATTTAAGATCATGTACTCCTGTTTTATTGAGTTTAATGTCTAGAGCCTAGTTATTTATTTAGTAATAGTAGTAGTCTTTATTTATTTGTGGCACCCTTCCCCAGAGCCTCAGGGTGCCATTACAAAAAAGTTACATAAAATAAATACCAAATTATTCATAGTTTACACAATCTGAAGAACAAGTCCAAGATCTTAAAATATCATATACGTCAATCATCAACTCTAATTTAGCTACTTAATCCACAAATGCTTGCCTAAATAAGAAAGTTTTCAATCTACATTTAAAAACCTCTACAGAGGAGGCCTCCCTCATAGTCCTGAGCAGTGAATTTTAGAGAACTGGGCCAGCCATTTCAAATGCCCGGTCCTCAGACAATTTTGACCTTGCCCTTGGGGCTACCAGGAGGCCTTCCATTGCAGAGCAGAGTGAGTGTCCTGGGGTGTAAGGGTGCAGGAGCTCTGACAGGTAGCCTGGACCCAGTCCATGTAGGGCCTTATAGGTTAATAGACCTACTTTAAAGGAGATACACCACTTCACTAGCAGTCACTGCAGGTCATGCAGCACCAGCAAAAGATGACAGGATCTAGGAAGATCCATCAGTATCTGGGCTGCAGCATTCTGCAGCAGCTGCAGGCATTGTAATGTACGTCCCTTGACCCCAAGATGTAATGCGTTACAGTAGCTGAGTCTCAAGGTCTCAAACACATGTACTAGTGTGGCTGGGTCATTTGGTTGGACAAGGGACTTAATCAGGGCAATATTATGAAAATAATTAAAGCCATTCTGGACTACTGCTGCCACCTGAGACTCTAGTGTTAGCTCATTGTCCAGAATGACTCCCAGATTTTTCACCTTGATGGAGGACACTAACCTAGAGGGGATGAACTGAAACCCAAGCTCCCCCCCAGAGGCCTCCACTCCCCACCTTGACCTAGCTCTGCCACCAGCATTTCAGTCTTCTTGAGGTTAAGCCTCAACCAGTTAGATAACATCTAAGTCTAAATCTCAGACAAGCACTTATTAAACACATCGACTGCATCCAGCATCCCAGGTGGAATGAACAGGTATAGCTAGTGTCATCAGCATAGCAATGAAACCCAAGCCTAAACCACCTAATGACTTCACCCAGGGGCAGAATATACACTGCAAATAACACGGGCAACAGAACTGAGCCCAGGGGCACCCCACAGAACAGGGCCACTGAATGCAAGGCGTTTTCTCCCAGCACCACCCTCTGGGTGCCTGTCCCTTAAATAGGACTCGAACCAGCTGATAACTTTTTCAGCGAGTACTACATATCTCCTGAGCCAATTCAAATGAAGCCCATGATCCACAGTGTCAGATGCTGATGAGAGATCAAGGAAAACAAGAATTAGTTGCTTTCCCAAATCCCTCACCTTGAGCAGATCATTATACACCCGTACCAATGCAATTTCTGTGCTGTGCATCACCCTAAACCCAGACTAGAGGGGGTCATAGATGTTAAAGGCAATAAAGTGTTCATTGAGCTGCCATGCAACTACCTTCTCAATAACCTTCCTCAAAAAGGGAAGATTAGAGACAGGCCGATAGTTTGCCAAGATGTCTGGGTCCAAAGATGGCTTCTTCAGCAGAGGTTTCACTAGAGAGCTTTTCCGTGACTTTGGGAAGACCCCCTTTGATAAGGAGCAGTGGACAATCTCAGCCAACACTGGGCCAAGATACCCAACGCAGCTCACAAGTAATTGCATTGGGCCTGGATCCAGGTTGAGAAATGTTGACCTCAGCTCAGAGCTCACCTCATAAACCTCATCTATTGTCACCAGTTGAAATTCTCCACAGGAACACTGAATATGGATGTGACCACCAGGCTCCACCCAGTTGGACTGTAACAATCCACCAGGAGAAATCCCAGCTGTAATGGAGGACACCCTGTTTGAGAAGAATTGTACAAACTCCTGGCATCTGGCAGATGAAGAAGCTCTGATGGGCTCCAGACAGACCAGATGTAACAACCAGTCTACCGTCTGAAAGAGCTACATCGGTCAATTCGTCCCAGTAGCAATGTATTTGTTCTAGTTCTATGATTTGTATTTTTGTTCGATTTCTTTTTGTTTGTATGTTTTGTCAATTCATTTTTTATTGATTTGGTTTTGTAAGTGCCTTGAGTATTGAGGAAAGATGTTTTCAATACATTTGATACTGTAGATCTGTCTAACTACATGAGTATCTTCAGAACAGTCAGAGATGTGTATTAAATTGTAGCTTGTTTTACTGTTTTGTTCATCTATAATTATGAATGTGCCTAGTGATGGAATGTTGCTTATTATCTTGCACCATTCCAAACAAGCAGAAAAGGTTTTCCTTTTACACCTGCGATCTGCAAATGGGACCGCAGATTTTAAAGAAATTCAACTGAGTTGTATGGACCAACTGCTGTATAAATAATCCACAATATTTCAAGTCTACCCCTTAAAGCTGATATAATGGTTTCCTAAAATATATTTTTCAATGGAAAATTTTGCTGACCACTTCATACAGGTGCCGTGGTCTCTTGTACAATTTCTGAAATATAATCCTTTTAGTACATAAGGTACATAGTCTGTTTCTAAGATCCCCTGATGTGATGGTCTGTTCAGTGCTTCAGTTGCCTGAAGGTAACTAATTTATAATTTATACTCAATTGTACTTTACCACATACAGTATTCTCTCTCTTTATGTTTCTACCTCAGGTTTGGGAAGGCTTAGGATATTTTTCTACATGTACAGAATAATAAAAAAGCACACATTTTAAAGGGAAACACTGGAAAAGGCATAGCTTTACCCAGGCACTACAAAAATGCCTGATTACTGCTTTCTGACGGTAACATTTTTTACAAAAAATGACCTCTAATTGCTTTTTTAGTGATTTAAACAGTGGCCTTCAATCTTTCACTTTCTATTTCTGGCAGCCACCATCTCATGAGCAGCGGAGAGCTTCCTGAGCTCACTTTATGCTAATATGTCCTGCCAACCAATAGCAGGGGTCAAACAGGAATATTAGCATAAAGTGAGCTCAGAAAGGTTACTGTTGCTCGTGAGATGGTGTCTGCCAGCAATAGAAAGGGGAAGTTGTGGGTAGCTGTTTTAAATCATTAAAAAAAGTTGTTACTGCCTGAAGGCACTAATTGAGAGTTTATGTAGTGTCTGAAGAAAGCTGTGTCTTTCCCAGTGTTTTCCTTTAAAGTGTATCACATGGTAAATCTGCTGATACCGCAAACACTCAGCAGCCGTCATTATCGTAAAATAATGTAATTAACTACAACCAGTTTATTTGTATCTGAAGTTTGCTGTTTAAATAAGACAACACAATGGATAGAAGAAACATTAGTGAAAGAAAAAAGACTAAGGGTGTGACTATGAGACTAAAAAGGGAAGGAGGGAAGTGTGCAGAGGGTGACCAAGAAAAAGCAGAAATCCTGAATAAGTATTTTTGTTCAGTATTCACAGAAGGAGGGGAAGGGGACGGGCCAAAATTAGGCAATGTAACCACTACTAAGAGGGAGGTGGACACCAGTCCATTTAAGAGGAAGACAGTCTTAAAGGAACTCACTAATCTGAAAGTGGACAAGGCAATGAGGCTGAACAGGATACATCCCAGAGTATTAAGAGAACTCAGGGAGGCACTGGCAGCACCACTGACAGCCCAGTTTAACAGTTCATTGGAAACAGGTGTTGTACCAAAGAATTGGAGGAGGCAGAATATAGTCCCTCTCCAGAAAATTGGAAGCAGGGAGGAGGCCTGCAATTACTGGCCAGTCAGTCTGACCTCAATGGTGGGAAAACTAATGGAATCACTACTAAAAGAAAGGTTTGTCATATATCTTGAATCCAACAGACCACAGGATCTGAGGTAGAATGGATTCATTGTGGGAAGATCTTGTCAAACAAATCTGATAGATTTATTTGACTGGGTGACTAGGGAGGTGGATTGGGGAGGGGAGGTGGATGTTGCCTACCTGGATTTCAGCAAGGCCTTCAACACCATCCCACATTAGAGCCTAGTAAACAAGTTGTGCAGCCTGGGAGTGGGTCCCAGGGTGGTAAACTGGGTCAGAAATTTTCTGAGTGATAGGACACAGAGGCTGGTGGTGAATGAAGTTTAATCCAAAGAGAAGAGGGTTACCAGGAGGTCCTGCAGGGATCAGAGCTTGAACCAGTCCTCTTTAATGTCTTCTAAGTGACATTGCAGAGGGGCTGGAAGAGAAGGTGTGTCTTTTTGCAAAGTTGAAGATCTTCAATAGGATTGACACTCCAGGAGGGGTAGAGAAAATGAGAAAGGACCTAAGCAAGCCTGAGGTGTGGTCAAGGGTGTGGCAGCTAAGATTCAATGCAAAGAAGTGCAAGATTATGCACTTGGGGCACAGAAATGTAGGGGAGGAGTACATGATGGGGGGGGGGTTACTGACAGCCACCAAACAGGAAAGATATCTGGAAGTAATCATATCTGATGATCTTAAGGTTACCAAACAATGTGAGAAGGCTGTGAGGAGAGCCAGTGGAATGCTGGGATGCATAGGGAGAGGTATCTTCAGCAGAAGGAAGGAGCTGGTGATGCCACTGTATAGAACATTGGTGAGACCTGATCTAGAGCACTGTGTCCAGTTCTGGAGGCTGCATCACTGGAATGACATAGAGTAGAAGCATTTCAGAGAAGTGCAACAAAATAGTGCACCGGGCTGCACCAAAAGTCATATGATGGGACATTGGAGGATCTCAGTATGTATTCCCTGGAGGAGAGGAGAGAGAAAGGATATGGTAGAGACTTTCAAATACCTCAAGGGTGTAAATAAGGTACAAGAGGGTAGCGTATTTATAAAAAAAAAGATGTTCAAGAACAAGGGGCCATGATATGAAAATAGAGGGGGGGGGTAGACTTAGGGGTAATGTGAGAAAGTAGTTTTTCATGAAGAGGGTGGTGGATCCATGGAACAGCCTCCCGGCAGATGTTGTACAGGTAAAAATGGTAGAGGAATTCAAAAACGCATGGGACAGACACAAAGGAACTCTAGGAAAGAGAGAGGTTAAGCTGCAGATCATTTATGATCTGCAGTATATGAAATAGGTAGGGAAAATGAGCAGACTAGGTGGGCCAAGCAGTCCTTATCTGCCATCAAATCCTGTTTCTATGTTCCTATAGAAAATATTTGTTTTTGTAATGTGACTTTATGTACAAGTGATCTTTTTATTCTACAGATTACTAGTTATAGCTGGTCAGATTTTTACTATCAAGTACATAAACACACTGGCCAGTAAGCAGCATATTTGAAGCCTTTGCACTGCACAAACAGGGCTTGCCCCACAGAGAAGTTTTCACTCATTAGTACTGCATTTACCTTAAAAGAAGCCTAACTTTGAGTGAGACAAAGCAGCTTGCAGGCCACAGCAAAGGAACCCCAGGAGCACATGTAAATTAAATGCAGAGCTATGAATACAGCCACAGACGTATATTACATGCTTTTTGGGCTGCTAATAGCCTGCCTTGGCAACACTAATTACAGTATAAACAAGAATTTGTCAATGCCGAACGTTAGCTTGCAAGTATTTGCAGTGGTGTTTGGCACGTATGGTGCTTTACCCTAATGCCCTGTGCGATTGCTGGTATTTGCACAATAAATTTTCAGCATGACCTTTTTGTTACCCTCATTGTGCGCTACATAGGCGGAAACACATTTTGGGCAGGATGTGAAAAATGACAGCTGTACTGCTCATAAGGAGGTGTGGTAAAATGGCAATGTTGAAAATCTGGAGTGGAAATATTGAAAATTAAAACCTACGAGCGCAGTAGGAACTGTGCAACGACGCTTGTAAACAGTCCTTTTAGGAATTATTTCACCAAATTTTCAACATTGGCATTTTAAAACCTCTGCTAATGAACAGTGTCATTGTGATTTTCTTACTGTGTCCCATACATTGATTTCAGCACACTGACTAGCGCCATTGTGCACTACATGGGCGGAAACACGTTTTGGGCAGGATGTGAAAAATGACAGCTGTACTGCTCATAAGGAGGTGTGGTAAAATGGCAATGTTGAAAATCTGGAGTGAAACTATTGAAAATTCGCAAACTTACGAGCGTGCATGTAGGAACTGCACAACGCACGCCAGAAACAGTTATTTTTAGGAATTTTTTCACCATATTTTCAACATAGCCATTTTAAGATCTCTGCTCATGAACAGTGACACTGTGATTTTCTTAATGTGTCCCATACACTGAGTTCGCCACACCAACTGTGCCGTTGTGCGCTACATGGGCAGAAACATGTTTTGGGCAAGATGTGAAAAATGACAGCTGCACTGCTCATGAGGAGGTGGGGTAAAATGGCAATGTTGAAAATCTGGAATGAAAATATTGAAAATTCGCAAACTTACGAGCATGCGTAGGAACTGTGCAACGCACATTCGTAAAACAGTCATTTTTAGGAATTTTTTCACCAAATTTTCAACACAGCCATTTTAGGATCTCTGCTCATGAACAGTGACACTGTGATTTTCTTAATGTTTCCCATACATTGAGTTCGCAAACTGACTGCGCCATTGTGCGCTACATGGGCGGAAACATATTTTGGGCAGGATGTGAAAAATGACAGCTGTACTGCTCATGAGGAGGTATGGTAAAATGCCAATGTTGAAAATCTGGAGTGGAAATATTGAAAATTCACAAACCTACGAGCATGCGTAGGAACTGCGCAACACACGCTCGTAAAACAGTCATTTTTAGGAATTTTTGCTCCAAATTTTCAACATGGGGTTTTTGGGACCCCTTCTCATGAACGATGTCACTGTCATGGTGTTATTCAGGCCCAAAGGGTGATTTCGTGCAGTAACTGTGCAGTGACTGTGAAATCACCCTTCAGGCCTGAATAACGCCATGACAGTGACATCATTCATAAGAAGGGGTCCCAAAAACCCCATGTTGAAAATTTGCTGCAAAAATTCCAAAAAATGCCTGAGATATGCAACAAAGTTGAAAACCCCCTATCTAGCCCATTATACGGCTTACCGGCATTTCCTCAGTTCGCGGTTGGCTTTGAAGAGTGCAGATGTGTTCCCGGTCCAGCGATAATCATCGCATCCGAGCTCCGGAGGTAAGTATGGGGTGAGGGGGTGGGAGGCAGGGTGCGCAGTGAGTGGGTACGGGTTGGGAGGGCTGGGAGACTACGTGGGACCGCTTTTTGCTTTTCAGGTTGAAAAAAAGATGACACGGGATGTTTGCCACACTGGGGTGGGCTCCCAGCATGGCACCAAAGCTTTGGAGTGTTTGGGGGGCGGTGGAGCCAGCAGGGGTTTTGGGCACCCCCGTCGGCAGAGGACGCAGGATGTTTACCACGCTGGGGTGGGCTCGCAGCGTGGCACCAAAGCTTTGGGGGGGGGCATGAGGCCTACCAGCACTGTGTATGACAGCAGTGTTTTTCTTTGAAGCGAAGACCACCGCTGTCATACACAGCTCCCCCACCCATTGGTGCAGGACCACCACGCCTGCTCAATGGAGTAGTGGATTGAACAGTAGAGGCACACCTCCAAAGTGTTCTACTCTCCCAAAATGTTCCTTGCAAGTGCTCAAGCGAACATAAAAATGCACCAGAACTTTGCTCAAGCTTCAAATATGTTTCCTATTGTCTGTAGAATAGCCAGCAAATGTTTATAAAACTTTTCTGCAGACTGTGTTGTACAAATATTTATAAATGTAATGATTTAAAAATGTTACTTAAACACGGGAGGGGTAGTCTATATGTTAATTTTAAAGTTCTCCTTAGTCTCATACTGACCCCGCCATTCAGCAGAAGAAGGAAAGGATCTTGGTGCCCTCTGGGTTCACATGTTTTTCATACTCAGTGACCACTATGAGAAAAACAATGATCTAGACATTAACAAACCCATGTTACCTCTAAAACTATTTATGAGTAAATAAAACAAGATTGTAAAATAAAAATTTCCTGCTGTTGCACATCTTATACAATTACCTATTTACTTCTTAATATATAAGCTAATTTTCCCTCTCATTCATAGCCCTTTATACAAAACTACAGACACTAACATAGTTCATAGCTTTGTTTCTTGGTAGCATGAATTATAAATCTTTGTCAAAATGTGGCTTTAGTTCAAAAAGTCACATATAGTACAAGGGAGGCAGTATGGCGTAGTACTACAGAAAGGAAAAGGAAATAGAGCACCAACAGCAATCATTCCACACAGCCACGGATTTAAATAAAAATCTTACCGTTTATTCAGAAATGTGCAGTTCACATTCCTCTTCCAGCAGTGTGTGGAAACAACCTGCTGAGGTGACTAAATGACTTCAGGGCTGCGCCAATATTGATGTTTCACTTGGGTGCTGCCAAGCTTCTTCAGTATGACCACTCTTCACCAATAGAGTGCTTTATATAATCATAAATTTGCAAATTATTAAAACAGGATGCATATATACAAAAACATGCTTTATACGAAGCACTCCATGCAACATATCCACACCATTTCCTGACCCAAAAAGCACCACATAAACACATGTATGCACAGGCTGATTTATGAGTTAATATATAAAAGAGCTCAATTAGTTAGCATGCAAGTATGCATATTTAAAAGCTGGTACCAAATGGAATCAATGCCAGTAGTGTATTACGTGATCCAATGAAGAATATTCTTTGCAATCCAAGCACTCTAGTATGCATACGAACATTTTTTACTTCACCAACCCAAATCAAGTAATGGATATTGATGCATTTAGATCCCCAATGCTTTGTTTAAAAAATCTGAAGTCCTAAATGGTAAATGAGTTCATCAGCATACAAAACAAGCTGAGAGGCATGGTTAGAAAAAGCACTGCTTTTTTCCAAAAGACAAGGAAGTCCAAATGGTCCATATTTGCATCAGCAGGCATAACATACATAAAGACTTGGTAAAAACCAGTCACATATACATACTGAAAGCATAGGAGTACTAAAGACACTTGAAGATAAAAAAAATCCAAAGCACACTGAGAGATTAACTTGGCAATTCGTCTCATGGCTATATTCAAGTGAGGGCTACAGACCAATACATAGTACAAATAGGTGAATCTACAAAGAAAAATACATGTTTGCAATCAAAAACAGATGGATTATCAACCCAGCAGTCATTCCATCAAATGAATCAATCACATATTACAGGAAGGCAGACAAATTAATGTTGTTATTCAAACCCAGACCCTGCCATGCTCCCAATTCATAAAGCTAATAGCACTCCCTATGCCCAAGTGATTTTTCCAAATCTGCACCCCTGGGACCCAATACCACTTTCTTAATGCCAATAATATGGATATTATGAATAGTATTAAATTACAATAAAGGACTGTACCACTGGGGATATCATCTTATTTGACAATGCTCTCCTCCTGATGTTTCTCCACCTTGCAACGGACTGACTTCGCACCCAGTGGCACTTAAATGCTGTTAATCTCTGCTCTGAGGAATTCCAGACCTTCCTGGTGGAGAAAATTCTAGAGATTCTGGAACTTATCCAGGAAGGGGGGCACTTGAATGCTATCTTCTGGGATACACTTAAAATGGTCCTATATAGCTAGGCAATTAGTTACACAGCAAAAAGATATAAGGAGCACCAACAGCAAGTTGAAAAGCTGGAAGATACCCTCCATTTCCTGCAGCAGGCGCACATGCAGGGTGACTTCTCTGTTAAACCACGGATGGAAAAGATAAAGTTGGAGGTGGCTGATAAATTCTTATACAAAACTGAAATGGTGCTCACCTACTTGTACCACAATTCTTATGAGCCTGGACCTCATTCGACCCACTTTCTGGCTCCTGACATCTGATGGGAGAAAGTCAGATGAATAGTTGCCTTGCTGCGACACTTGATTACCCATCAATTACTGTGAAAGGTGGCAGATATAGCTGAGGCTTTCTGTTCTTTCTTCACTTCCCTATATGCTCTGGTGGGCCCCCTTTCAAATAGATCAAACAAGCATTTCTGGCTCCTCTTGCATTGCCATAGCTGCCTCTTGAACAGTGCGAGCAGCTCATCAGCCCTATTCATGATGAAGAACTGCTCATCATGGCCCCAAGTAAAATGAATACTCAGAAGGTCCCAGGCCCTGATGGGTTCATTACTGGATTTTATAAATCTTTTACAAATAGACACCCGGACCAAAGGGAGTTTGCTCAGGCCCATCAGATGAGTAACTGTACTCAGTACACTCCCCACATCCTCCATCAGATACACACTACAGCCACCCCATTTCTTTTGTCCAGTTTGGATGCCAAGAAGGCCTTTGATATGGTGTCATAGCCCTACCTGTTAGCTACTTTACAGAAAATGGCCTTCTCAGCAGACTTCATCACCCTACTGCAATGTATCTATTCTACCCATGGGCCTTTGTTAAAGTTAAGGGGCATATGTTACAGTTCC
Organism: Neoceratodus forsteri; assembly: GCA_016271365.2. Taxonomy (NCBI): domain Eukaryota; kingdom Metazoa; phylum Chordata; order Ceratodontiformes; family Ceratodontidae; genus Neoceratodus; species Neoceratodus forsteri. Next base: position 1,802,244,609 of record CM057449.1, read on the forward strand.
TCCCTCTGGGTCAGGGCACCCAGTAGGGTTGCCACTTAGTTCCCCTGCTCTTCACCTTGTATATTAGGTCACTGGCCCATGCTATTAGGGAAAGCTCCACAATACAGGGGATGCAAATGGGGGTCAGAGAACATTGGGTCACATAGTACGTGGACAATGTCCTACTAGATCTACTGTAGCTGATCCAGATTCATCTTTGAAGGAATGTTTTGCCATTTTGGAGAGGTTTGGAATGATTTTTGACTATAAACAGAGCACTTCCAAAACTGAAATGCTGCCATTTCATTGGCAACCATCTGTTGACCCCAAAGGCTCAATGCTATTCTCAGCGGGGCCATCAGAAAATCAAATACTTGGGTATTAAACTTCCCTTACAATTGAGCCTATTGTATGAAGTTAATATAGGCCCTTTGGCTTCCCAACTGACAGATGATTTAAAGCAATGGCAGCCTTTGCCCCGGGCCCCTTCCACAGAGTCCATACCATAGGTACTGTAACCTTCCTATGTTTTCTTTATATTTTTCAGGATGTCCTGGTTCATATGCATGACCAGTCCTAGTGGAGGTGACAGACTGCGATATCCAGATTTATTTAGAAAGGACAGATGCCTGGAATAAGGCTCCACACTTTAATCTTCCTAAGACCTGGGGGGGGGGTCCTAGCCCTACCGGAACTCCACACATATTTTCAAGCAGCCCAGCTAAGAATCCTATTCCTCTGGAACTGCCTCAGGGGAAAGCTCCCAGTGGCTGCAAATGCAGCACATCTTAGTGCCATTCTGGAACAGGTCCTGGTACATATTTGGCCCCTGAGATAAGCTCATCCCCAACACTCACTGAACCATTGGATGGTCGTAGCCCTAGCAGTTTGGTGGAAAGTGATTGAGGACATCAGTTAATTCCCAGTCTGATCTAGATCTGCCCCTTAGCACAGCCCACAGGCTTTCTTCCAGCAAGCATAGACCTCAACTTCTATAGATGGAGGTGCCTGAGCTTGGTCTGTCTTTACCATTTCTGTGTGGGTTGTAAGATGTTGCCCTTTGCAGAATTGCAAACCAAGTATGGGTTGGACCACAGGAATTTGTTTTGGTATCTTCAGATTCAGCATTTTTTGAAGTCCCAACCAATAGCTGTCAGGGACCAGGCAGTTGACATATGGCAGAATGTTGGAGGAGCTGTAGGGAGGGGAGAGCAACACATACCTATATAATGTGGTCCTGTCCAAGGGTGGCAACCTTTTTATGGGACCAGGAGCTGGCAATCCAAGACTTCTCCCCTGAGTTTACACTGACCCTCAAAATATTATTATTGCATCAGTACTCCAGATATCCCAGGGACAGACATGCCAAATATTTTTGGGGCATTATATTGGCTGTGGCCAAATATTACCAGGAACTGACCAAAAGATAAGGTCTCAGGATTTCCACAATAGAGAGAAACTTATCACTGTATTTATAAGATGGAGAGAATTACTTTTAGTCTGAACAAACAAATCTGGGACATTCACTTCCACATAGAATATCCGGATAATGTACACAATGCAACTTGATCCCAATGTTATTCCTTAAAGAGCCTTTAGTATAAGAGGGCCCTGATTCCAGTTTGCCCTGGGCTGGTGGTGGACTAAAAGGGATGGATGTTGGAGCAGTGCCTTTTTGACCTCCCTCTTGCCTTACACCACTGATGTAGATCTATGCCTCACATGGAAATCTGACTCAGATGAGACACATGAGGAGCTCAGTACTGTGCTGAGCTCAAGTGTGCCTTGGAAAGGACTCTTGTACCATCTTGCACTTTAAAATTTGGTTTGGGCAGGATTAAGGGATTTTACTAGACAAATTGGGGATTGTGTGATCAAATGTGCCTCTCTGGCCTGTAAGTGTAGGCATCATATTACAGGGGATTAGTGCTGATAGAAGGTGAGGGTTAACAGCCATCTTATTCAGTCTTCAGCTAGAGGAGAGAGAGAGAGAGAGAGAGAGAGAGAGAGAGAGAGAGAGATAAAGGGCCTTTAGCTTCTGAGGGTGTTTGTAAGTGATTTAAAGTAGTTTTTTTAGCTGTTATTTCTGTGTGTTGGACATTGTATCTGAGGTCTGTTAACTGCAAAAGCAGTTGGTGTCTGGCAGAGGTTGTCTGAACCTTCTTTTGCTGAGCAGTTGGGGAAAGTATTTAGTTGCTGGATAAGCATTACATTCTTTTTCAGTCTGTGAACTTTAGCTCAGTAGTGCAACTTTGTTTAATACAGTGTTTGTGTTGGGACCTTCCTCCAGAGGAGGGACCTTCCTCCAGAGGAGGTTGCAGTGCTTGGAGGTGCAGTGAGGGGCAGACACAGGGCTGATACACTCTCACAAGAGTGTGGTGTGGGCCCTAGTCCCACCCTCCCCCATCCCTCCTACCCCAGATCACAACTCCTTTATAGGGGAACACCTGCCCTGCAATTAGAGGAAGGGGCTTCAGGTGCAGCTGATTTACTTCTATCCAGAGATGCAGCCACAGGGCAGGGAAAAAGCATAGGTAGGTCTCAAATAGGAGTACAGCATCCACAGTGAGTTGCTGATAGTGTGATAGGTGGATATTGTGGGGGGCCTTCCACTGGAATATTCCAGGTATTACTGTTAGAGGCTGTGCTAGGAGTACTTAATTCTACTTGCTGTAGGGATAGTTAGTGTGGTGAGGCTGTGTAGGTAGTGTGGACCATGGGTAGGATTGTTGGGTGCAATGGTTGTGGGGCAGCAATGCAGATGAATATACTGTGGAGGCTGGGAGGGTGCCCAATATACCACAGGGTAAGGAGGCTCAGGGAAGAGGTTCAGTGGCTGGGCCGGGAGCTGGGGAGGTTGAGGGATGAGGGGAAGATTTTATCGGTAGGAGGGCTGACATCTGAGAGTATTTTGGGGCACCACAGAGAAGGAACAGTGGGTCAAGGGAGGGGGGAGGGGCAAACTAGATAGGAAGCCAGCTGATGAAAGGTGGACTCTAGTAGAACCTAGAAAAAGAGGAGCAGCAGTAGTAGGCAGGAGGGAGGAGAAAGTGCATAGTAAGGCAAAGGGGATAGGGAACATGTTTACTTTGCTAGAAACACATGGAAAAGAAGATGCAGGAGGTGATTGCACAACGGATAGCACTCACAAAGAAGAGGGTGTGGGGGGCATTATAAGTGAACAGACTGAGCATGGTATGACGGGGGAGGGATAATACTTGGAGAGGTCAGAAGGGAGAGGGAGGTTGGCAGTCAAACAGGTGGAGAGGGAGGGGTCTTAATTGGAGGGACGGGGAAGATGCTGGGGCATGGTAAAAAACACGGTCTTAAGTGGCTCCAAACATGAGAACCTGGGTGAGGGGGTGGCGATAGGCACAAGGAAAAAGGAGGGGGTGTACTGGTGTTGGGGGACTCCATACTCAAGGGGATCAGATGGGGTGGCAAGGGGGAGAGGCACAGTCGGATATGGGTGGAGTCCATACCAGGATTAAAGGCAAACATGACAGGACAGGCAATCCTAAGGTGCCTAAAGAGGGGTAGAAGGAAACCACACATTGTGGTACATGTGGGGATAAATGACCTAGCAGAGGAAACAGTGGAGGTAACAAGGGAGAGGACTGAGGAAGTGGGAAGGTTGTGTGAAGAGACTGGGGAGTCTGTGGCCTTCTCCAAAGTGCTCGCAGTACTGTGCGCAAGCACAGTGAGAAAGGAGAGGATTAGAGAGTTGAACATATGGTTGGTAGAATGGTGCCGAACTAAGAGGTATGAGGTTGTGGGCAGCTGGGGCAGTACCTGGGATAATAACAATCTGTTTGCAAGGGATAGGCTGCACTTGAGTGGGGAGGGGAAGGAGGTATTAAAGCAAAGACTGGAGAGGTATATTGCGATAAGGGTGGATTTAAACTAGATGGGGGGGTGGCAAGTGGAGAGCAGGTAGGCAGGGATCCGATAGAATGGAGTCACAGCCTACCCCCCCAGGCTAGCAGGGAAGGACTCATGGAGGCCAACAACGGAGAGAGTAGAAGGGACAAGATGGAGGCTAGTGAAGGGAAGGGGGCATTATGGAGGGTGGTCTCACTTAATGCAAGAAGCCTAGGAAAGAAATCTGCTGTGCTACAGGCACTCTTAGCAGTGTGGAGGGTGGATAATGCAGCTATCACAGAAATGTCGGCAACTGAGCACCAGGACTGGGATCTGACAATCCCAGGATACAAATTATACAGAAAGGACCGTAAGGAGGGGGGTGGGGTGACAGTCTATATGAGGGACGGGATCAAATGCACAAAGGATGAGGGAGAAGAAAGGAGAACAGAGGCATTCTGGCTGCAACTCCTAGACTCAAGGGGTAGGAAACTAAGGTTTGGGGTGGTATACAGACCGCCATCCCAGTCTGAGGAGCTTGACAGGGAGCTAGCAGGACAAATCAAAAAGGTATGTAGAAAGGAAAGGTGTTCATCGTGGGGGATTTTAACTTGCTGGGAGTTGACTGGAGCATTCCGGTCACCTCCAGTGCTACGGAACAAGTGCTCCTGGATGCGATCCAGGAGGGTCTCCTGACAAGTTGGTTACTGTACCCACTGGGCTAAAGAACACCTTATTATTGTCGAATGGGGAGGCAGTGAGGGAAATAAAGGTAGAGGACCCACTATCTGACAGCGATCACCAAACAGTGTGGTTTAATATCACAATGTGTGGGGAGCCAGAGAAATCGATTACCCGGGTGGTAAACTTCAGGGGGGGTGGACTTTGTGAGGACGCAGGAAGTACTGAAAGGGAAACTGGAGGGCATAAGGCATGAGATGGATGTGGAGCTGAAATGGGATATTATTAAATGGGGGGTTAAAGAGGCAACAGAAGCCTGCACCAAGGCACAGAGTAAGAGTAGCAGAGCAAGAAAACCATACTGATTGAACAGCAAAGTTGTGGAGGTGGAGAGGGCAAACCGAGTGGCTCACCACAGATTTAGGAGGACAAGGAAGGAAGTGGACAGGGAGGAATATGCAAGATGGTCCAGGGAGGTGACCAGAAAAGTGAGAGAAGCCAAGGCCCAGAGGGAACTGAGATTAGCACAGGAAATTAATGGGGGGGGAGACTTCTTCAGATACATCAGGGAGAAAAGAAAATGCAAGGAAACAATAGTGAGGATAAAAAGGGGTGGGGAGTGGATGGAAAAGGGGGAGGAGCAGGCAGAAGCACTGAATGAATACTTTGTTCTGTGTTCACAGAAGAAAGGGGACCGCTACCAGCATGGGCTGGGAGGGTGGGGACAGGAGGAGATGAGGTGACAGATGGAAGAATTGAGGCAAGTAGAGTCCTAGAGGGACTGAGGGCACTGAAGGTAGACAAGGCACCAGGGCTGGATGGTATCCACCACAGGGTGCTGAGGGAGATGGCAGAGGTGTTGGCGGAGTCACTGGCAGATCTGTACAGCACCTCCCTGGAGTCGGGATGTGTGCCACTGGACTAGAAGATGGCACATGTAGTGCCATTACACAAGAGCGGGCCAAGGGATGAACCGGGTAATTATCATCTGGTAAGTCTCACCTCCATAGTGTGCAAACTTATGGAAACGATACTAAAGGAAAGACTGGTGTTGTACCTGGAGGACAATGGCCTACAGGATATGAGGCAGCATGGGTTTGTTTCAGGGAAGTCTTGTCAAATCAACCAGATACAATATTATGACTGGGTGACAGGTGAACTAGATATGGGTCATGTGGTGGATGTTCTTTACTTGGACTTCAGCAAGGCCTTCGATTCGGTACCTCATGGGTGGCTTGGGGGGAAGCGAACTGGTGTAGGAGTAGGGGCAAAAATGATAAACTGGATTACAAGCTGGCTGAGTGGGAGGCTGCAACAGGTAGTAGTGAGAGGGGAGCTCTCAACTCCAAGGCTGGTGATGAGTGTGGTGCCACAGGGCTCTGTGTTGGAGCCAGTATTGTTTGGGGTCTTCATATCAGACATTGGACATGCGGTGGTGAACAAGGTAAGTCTGTTTGCTGACGACACCAAAATCGGAGCAGTGGTAGATGGAGAGAAGGGGTGGAAGCAGCTGCAGAGGGACCCAAGCAAGCTAGAGGAGTGGTCAGAGAGGTGGCAACTGGGGTTCAATGCAAAGAAGTGTAAGGTTATGCACTTTGGCATGAAGAACCCAAGGAGAGAATACTGGTGGGGGGTTAAGCTGGGGATCACTGAGGAGGAGAAGGACTAAGGAATAATGATAACAGGGACCATGTTGGGGAGCCAAGAGGTGCCCACCAAACCACCTCAGCTGTACTCACTACACGGCCACCAAGCTGACCACCAGGCCCAGGATGCAAAGGGCCTCATGGAACACACCAGGACTCCAGAAGTGGATGTGGGGCAGCCAAGAGGTAAAGGCACCCTTCCTCCTACACTCTGCTGATTGCGGGTGTTGTACTTTTCAGCATTTGGCTGACAGTGAAAGATTGTTTTAGCTACGCATGTAGCAGACTGCTAATTCTGTGTGTACCAAAGTCGCTTTAAGGACATCAGCCTCAGTGTTTTACTGGGGTTTGTGCTCGCTGCTAAGTGCTTGGAGAGGGCTCTGTTTAATGTCTTATTTGGGGCAGTGTTCAGGGATAATTTGGCTGTTTGGGGAATGTGCAGTCCAAGGGTCTGTGGCATAGTCTTGTGCATGTTCATTTGCAGTTTGTACAGCATTTTAGACAATTAAGTTTACTTGTTTGCTGGCTTCTATTGTTCCTCTCTCCCACAGCACTCATGACTGTCATGCATGCGCAGTTGTGACCAGCACATCCATTGTTCAACTTTCCACCCGTAATCTGAGCCCTTTGTTCTGTCTTCCCTCATAGACACCCACCAAACCCTCTCAGCTGCACTCACTACATGGCCGCCAAGCCAACCACTAGGCCCAGGATGCAGAGGGCCTTGCAGAGCACACCAGGACTCCAGGAGTGGACATGGGGCAGCCAAGAGGTAAAGGTACCCCTCCTCCTTCACTCTGCTGACTGTGGGTGTGTAACCATTGATGCTTTGCATCGACTCCCCACCTGCCCCAGCTACCCCCACCCAAGGCCGACTTTTCGCTTCAGATCTCCATCTGCTCCAGCCACCCCCAACCCAAGGCTGACTCCTTTATTGATACGGTCATGTGACACACTAGTTAGAGTGTCTGTCTCTCCTTTTGCATACTAACCCACTGCCAGGAGTCAGTACTGAGCACTGTTCCAACCGATCCTCAATCCGCTTGTGCACCTCTCCCCTGTGTTTCTCAGCTGTTTCCACCCAGTCACAGGGTTTGTGCTGAGCGCCTCCTCTTGGCCCTTCCACATACCAGCCTTTGCCTTGCCTGGGAATTGAACTCTGCACCCATTGCTTCATAAGTGGGCAGGCTACTGCTGTGCTACTGTGACTGCTCTAAATCTCAACTACACACTAACTCTCTTCAACCTACATAACCCATACTCAGCCCAATCATGGTGCTGCTTTGGTTACTCCTCCTCCTCTCCACTGGTACCCCTGCCCACCCTCCCTCAACCCACTTCCCCAACCTACCATTACCACCATCCACCCAACCACCCATGCATGTAATGTAGTAGTAGTAGTAGTAGTAAAAACCTTTATTTTTGTACGGGAAAGTTGTTGGCATTAATACATCATTAGGACAAAGTCCTATTTGCAAGATGCTCCTGTTATATAAAATTTTACAATTAGTGCAGTCATATAACATTCAAAAATAATAACCAAACAATCCATTCACAGACATTACAAAAAGCTAATATAAGAATAATATTTACACTACAAACAATTATTATTTAACAATATGGCATACATTACTCATCACTATGCTAAAAGTGCCACAATCTAACCATAACATTCACACCTAGTACTTAATTCCAACTTTAGACTTAATGAAAATGCTTTCACATCTTTAAATTTTTTATTCACTACTGATTTTAACTTATTCCATGTTCTGTCTACGATCACTGGAAAACGTATATTACTATATGCGTTTTTTTAGTTTGGGGAGAGAATAATTTCTTAAATTTATATTTCACAAATTATGAACATGTATTTTCATCTCCAATTTGTCACTTAGATACTCTGGCTGTTTTTGATTTATGACTTTGTAATTTTGCGTTGCCCATGCGATCTGCCTTTTGGCTTCCTGAGAAAGCCAACCCTAATTCCTCTAATAATTCACAGTGATGCACTTTATAATCCTTTCTCAATATGAATCTAGCCATTCTGTTATACATTGAATCAATTTTTTGCAAGAGACCTTTTGATGCCAGGCCATATACATGGTTACCATACTCAAGTATAGGTAAAAGAAGTTGATTTATTACGGTTTCCCTTATTGTTTTATTCATACAAAAGCTGGTCCATCTAAAAACTCCCAGTCTTTTGTTTACCTTTAGTATTGAATCTAATGTGTGTTTGTCAAATTTTAAAGCATGATCAATCCATACCCCCAAATATCTATATTCTAGTACTTGTTCTAATACTTCATTTTGTAATGTTTTTATGATTATGTTTTCCTTACTACTATTCAACCTTTGATTGGTTTTACAGAAAAGCATTAGTTTTGTTTTTTTGCTATTAACTATTAATCCTGATTCTGTCAACCATGTACATAGTCTGGTAAAGTCTGCCTGCAACTTTTGTTCCAATTCTCCAGGTGTACATCCATCTACAATCAACAAAGTGTCATCTGCATAGAGACTTATGCTTGAGCATTGTATTACATCTACTAAATTATTTATATAAATCAAGAACAATGATGGCCCCAAAATGGAGCCTTGGGGGACTCCTCTCAGTACAGATATTTTACTGGATAGGACCCCATTTATGTTAACTTGCTGTTTTCTATTTTCTAAATAAGATGTAAACCAATTATATGTTTCCTTAGTTAAGCCGATCTCTGCAAGCCGTTCTCCCAAGAGCCTATGGGACACTGTGTCAAAAGCTTTTGAAAAATCCACGAACAGCACACCCACCGACAAATCATCTTCCATCCTTGAAGCTATATTATCAATCATGACGGTGAGTGCAATGCTCGTGGAATAACCTTTTCGAAACCCAGATTGATATTTTGTTAGCAAAGAATGCTTCTCCAGAAAATCAGCCAACTGCACCTGTACCAATCTCTCTTGGATTTTTGATATCCCTGATAATAGAGCTATTGGCCTGTAGTTTGTAGGTAGATATATATCCCCTGCACCCTTGTATATTGGTATCATTTTTGCATTTTTCCAAACCTCTGGAAAGATTCCCTCAGCCAAACTCCAATTAAATAATTTTGTCAATATTGGGGCAACCACTTGTATAGCATCTTTAAGAAAACAGTTTTCTATAAGATCCAACCCATAAGCTTTTTTTGATCTTAATTTTCTGATCTCATTTTTTACCTGTCTACAAGTAATACCTTTAAATCTGAATTTAGGTGCTTTCATATTTTCCATCCTTTTACCAGGGGCTATAAGTGTCAAACTGGAAAAATCCAAATCAGGCAAATTTACAAAATAGTCATTCAATATGTTTGCTGACTGTTTGATTGACTGAATTGCACCTCTACTTGTCATTTGAATAGGAGGGCCTTGAATTTGTGGTGATTCAAATGACTTTATCAAAGACCAAAATGTTTTACTATCTGTAGTGCAGTTTGATTTCTCTCCATAATATTTTTGTTTTTGCTTTTTTATTTGTAATTTCAAATTATTTCTAGCCTTTTTGTATTTATCCCAATCCTCAATTTTTAATGTCTTTCCAGCAAGTTTCCATAACCGGTCTTTTATACGTATCAGTTTCTTCAGTTTTTATGTTATCCAGGGCACATGAGACTTTCTTAGTTCACATATTTTATAAGGGGCTAATTCGTTACATATATCAAAAAACCACTTAGTGAATTATTGGACTGCTAAGTCTACTGATGGTATTAAAAACAATCTGTCCCACTTAATTTGAGATAATCTTGGAACAAAAGCCTCTTTGTTATAATTTTTAAAATTTCTACATTTAATTTTTAAAGAAGGGGTTTGTATTAAATTATGCCTTATTCCCCCAAGTCCAAAAATACAACTTAAAGAGCTGTGATCCCCCAAGATAGGCTGATTTACTTCGATTGATTCAATCAGAATTTTCATTGATACAAAAATTAGATCTAATATCTTTCCTTTACTTTGTTGTGTAGTTTTCCTAGTAGGGAGAAGTATTTTTTGGTTTACATCTAATAACTTAAAACTATTTTCCAAAGCTAGTCCTCGTGGCTTACCCCAAGCTGCATTAAAATCCCCAATTATTAACAATTCACATCCCATCGAACACTTTTGTATTACTGAAGCTATCAAATTCTCCTATTACTGTTCTGGGGGGGCATAAATAACTCCTATAATTAAATCCAATTTGTGAATTTTTACCAATATACAATCTATTAATCCTATTTGGTCTGCAAATAACACTGTCGTTTGACCAAGTTCCCATTTAGTAAATAGGATAACTCCCCCTCTTCTCCGACCAGTCCTATCAAGTCGATGGCTAAAAAAGCCCTCCGGCTTTACTTCCTCTATTACAATCTTGTCATTTAACCATGTTTCTGTCAGGGCAACTATATCTGGAGATTCAGCATTAATCCAAGTTTTAAATAAATTAATTTTCTTCCTTAAACTCATGGCATTGTCATGAATGATTTTAATAGATCCAAAATTTCCTGGGCCAGAGTTTACTTCAGTATCTCCTCCTAGGAGTAACGAGATTAATAAACAGTTTCTCGATTTTTTAGGTCCATGTCCCAGTAGCCCTAATAAATGACATTTATTTTTAAATTGAATCTTTATTTTTGAAAAGGAATTCCTACCCAATCCCTTATTATTAACGTGAGGTACCTCCAGCAGTGTCACTCTCAAATCCAGCATACCCCCCACCTGTTGTCAGACCATCTCAAGCCCGAGCCCTCCCCCAATCACTTGGCTAGCTCTTGACCTTAGAACCCTTCCCATCCCTACGGTAACACATAACCCCCCCCCAGCTTTAAACACTGTACACTGAAATTCCCAAAATATGTCCTCCTACAGTATACTGTCCTGCTTCTACTCCTCTCAGGTAATGTCCACCCAACCCTGGTCCTCCCACTTGACACACCCCCTATAGTGTCAAACAAAATGGGCTCCTAATAACTTCACTTAATAGCTGCAGTTTGCAAAAGAAATTCTCCTCCTTCCCTCCAGGGCTAGATTGCTCAGCACTCCCCTGATATCCTGGCACTAACAGAAAACTGACTGGCCAAGGGCACCCCTGACTCAGCAGTGGCCATAGATGGCTACTCAATATTCTGTGCTGACTGATTCACAAAAAGTGGTGGCGACTGCGACCTTTACATTAAAAAACACTATGCAAGCCACCTAAGTTACCCTATCTTCCCCAGACCAAGAAGCACAAATTCTCACTGTCAAGTTGCTCCTTGGAAACCCTGGGGAAACCCTTTACCTCTCCTCAGTGGTCTATATCCCACCCCATAACCAAAGGCTTGCATTTAATTCTGTCTTAAGCTACATCTCACAACTCCCCCCCCCAAAAAATGAAGTCATCCTCGTTTGCGACTTCAACATCAACTAGCTAGCACTGTCCTCCTCCTCTCGTTTCAATGACTCAGCCTTAGCCCTCGACCTCACCCAAGTCATTCGATCCCCTACCAGGCTGAATGACAAGATGGGCAGCGCAACCCTACTTGACCTCATTTTCACCAATAGACCCCAAAATATCACACAGGTCAAGGTGCTTCCAGATGCTCTGAGCGACCACTCACCAGTTGCCTGCTGGTGATCTACCAAAAACCCATACCTGCCCCTGGTTCCCTCCTACTAGCGATGGCTGAAAAAAAGGTTCCCTCGCTAGGCTCAAGTCCCTCCTCCGGGCTTGTGATAGGACCCCAGTTGATAAAGCCAAGTGCATTGACACTGCACTATTCCATTTCATCACCACTTTCAATATTGTCTTTGACATGTACGCCCCCCCACTCAGAATTGTATGCCAAACACCAGGACACCCCTTGGATCTCTCAGGCCCTCCTAGATATGATGCAACACCATGACAATCTCTGTCACAAAGCCACCAAAACCCAACTCCCGAGGGATAGGCAGCTCTACAAAGAGGCTAGAAACAAGTGCACCTGGGCCATCCACCAGGCCAAGGCGGCCCACTACAAAGAAGCCCTTATCTCCTCTTGGGGCTCTGGGCAGGACTTTTGGAAAAACATCAAAGAACTCAGTGGAAAGACTATATCCCAACCCCCTGCTCAACTATCAGCTGGTGAAGCCAGTACCCAAGACCCTCAGGCCATAGCAAACATCCTAAACAACACCTTCTCTGACCACAATGAAGTTCTACTCCCCCCAATTTCTTCAACCCTCCTCCTGCTTACACCCCCTCCCGTCCAACAAGTATACCACCCTTTTGTCTTCATACTCTGTCACCTAGTCAAGTCAGGAAATATTTATCTAAACTCCTGGTCCAGTCCCATCACAGTAATGACACCCTGGATTTAAAGCTCCTACAACTCACACTTGATGAAGTACTTCACCCATTGACCTACGTGGGCAGACCTCGCTGAAATGGATGGAAGGCCTAGGCTCCAGAACTGAGCCACTGACCCCTGCTGGGAGCTTCTGCTGATGCATACTCCCCAATCCCAGGCAGCCCTACGTGGGCAGACCTTGCCGAAATGGACAGACTGCCTAGGCTCCAGAACTGACTACTTATATGAGCACAATTCCCTTTGCCCTGAACAGCATGGCTTTAGCAGGGGCCACAGCACAACCACCGCCCTCGGAGACTACACCTCCTACATAAACCATGCCCTCGACCCTGGGCAAGTGGTCAGCTCTATCTATATTGACCTCACAAAAGCTTTCAACACAGTCAAACATGCCTTACTCCTTCACTACCTACCTGCTCTGGGCTTCTCCCAAGAAACAATCTCCTGGATCACAGACTACCCCGCTGGCAGGACTCAATGTGTCAAAATTTGCTCTACTCTATCTGACTGCCTCCCCATCCTCTCTGGTGTACCGCAAGGCTCCATACTCGAGCCCCCTTCTCTTTAGCCTATTTCTTAACTCACATCCCAATGCCTGCTCAGGTAAAACTCTCTTATACTCTGATGATACTGTCATTTACGGCAGTCACCTACACCCCTTCACCCTCCAGCACACGCTCCAGAACAACTTCACAGAAGCCGAATCCTGGTTTGGGGACCATAGACTTATCATTAACCACAAAAAAACAAAAGCAATGATTTTTGCCCACCGCCAGAGCCCTCACTCTGGATCACACCTTACCATAATCAACTCACTGGATATCCCACTAGAGCAGGTTAACACATTTAAATACCTGGGTATAACCCTAGACACATCCCTCTCCTTCCACGAGCATATTCAGCTCTTATCCACCTCTCTCTACACCCAGCTAGGTCTACTCTACTGAATCAAGCACTGTCTCCCCCCAGAAGCCATTCGTCTGACTGTATCCTCCTTAATACTCTCCCTAATGGACTACGGTATAGTAATATACAGCTCCGCGGACCTGGCTGCCCTTAACCACGTCAAAATCACCCTAAACAAAGTGTGCCATCTGATCAAGGGCTGTGACAGATACACCCACACTTGTGACTTATATAGGCTTACCCAGTGGCTAAACTTCAACGGGAGACTTAGATATCACACCTGTCTCCTAGCCAAAAAATTGCCCCACCAGGGCTTCACCCACTTGTCCAGCTGGTCCTTCTGTACAAGCTCACCAGAAGTACTACAAAGTCCTTCATAGCTGTCCCACACTGTAGAGCCTCCCTAGGCCAAAGGGTTTTTCTATATCGGGCCCCCAAATGGCTCAATGAGCTTCCCAGCTCCATCACTCTTGAACCCAAACAAGGCCCTTTCAAAACCAACCTCAAAAATCAGCTCCTTATGCACTCATGCTGTGACTGTCCATACTCCCCATACCTCCTCTCCTGAGACCCTCTGCTGTCCATCCTTGGTCTGCCATTGTATGTTGCTCACACTGCACTACATGTCTGGTCTGGCTACCTGATCCTAAGAATCTTGCTCTACTATTGTTACTGCTTAACACTTTGATGCTGGGCTTGTGCTGCCCTATACTGTATTTTAATCTTCATTAACTAACTTGTGTGTACATTTGTTACTCACTGAATCTACCTATGTTGTCCTCTGTATCTCTGACGTGGAACCTTTGCAAAGGAGTCCTTGACTCAAAGATGTATTTCCAATTATTGTAATAAATAAATAAAAATAAATAAAATATCTGTGGAGACCAAGGTGACAACAGCAATGTGCTTGCTCGCCACGGGCACCTTCCAGAGGCCAACTGGAGACACCACTGGCATATCTCAGCTGTCCACATCCCAGATCCTCATGCAATTCCTCACCGTACTGCTCCCACATGTTTTGGAGTTCATTCAATTCCCAAGCACACAGGCAGAGTGGACGGAAGCTATGCAGAAATTCAACAGGGTGGCAAGCATGCCAGGCATTATAGGGGCCATTGACTGCACCCAGGTGGCAATCTGTGTACCACCTGGCAATGAGACAATGCCTTACATGAACCACAAGGGGTTCTACTCCATAAACTGCCAGGTGGTGTGCATTGCCACAGGACACATCAACAATGTCTGTGCCACTCCCATGGGGGTACACACGTTGTCTGCAAATGGCACCATTCAACCCTGTGCTGCCATTTTGAAACTGGGGATATCCTCAGTGGCCACCTAGTGGGTGAGTGGGGCATTAATACATGCCCACAAACAGCACACTGTTGCGCAACACATGTCAGGCATGGGTGTGGGGTAGCAACAGGGACTGTGGAAGGGCACATGCTCATGCGGGACAATTGAGGTGGGCATGCTGACAGGACAGTGCAGCAAAAAAGGGGGACAGTGCAGTAGCACAGTGCAGCATGGGAGGTGAGGTGGAACAGCAGGCATATGTGGCAGGGTAGAATGTGCCACGTGCAACCAGGCACAGGCAACCACAGGGCAATGGAGGGCTATCAATGGTGGACTGGATAGGAGCAGGCAGCCTTGGATGTGGGCATGGTCAGATGCAAGGCAAATGAGGGCAGCCAGGACACTGCAGTCATTGGTGAGAGCATGAATGCGCCACTCCACCATGGTGGTAGTGTTGCATCGGGAGGTGGGCCACAGGTACAGAGGTAGACAGGCATGAGCTGCACCAGTGTGCAGTGATGGATGAGGGAGCATGGTACACAATGCAAATGCATGTGGGGTACTAATATACTGCTTTGCCCTCCCCCAGTGATGCAGCGTATCCCCTCTGACCCTGGCTCACCCCTACCACTGTCCCGGCACAGAGGTAGAGGAGCCATATAAGGAGGCACACATCACCACGTGCACCATCATTGAGTGAGTCTTCGGTATGCTGAAGATGTGGTTCAGGTGCTTGGATAGGTCTGGTGGTGCCCTACATTATAGCCCAGAGAAGGCCTGTGGCATATTTCTGGCTGTTGTATGCTGCACAACATGTCCATAGACCGTGGAATAGTTGTCCAGGCTGAGAAGGGCAACAGTTTCATGGAGGAGGAGTATGATGATGATGATGATGCAGAGCAGAGGCACCATGAAGGAGGTGGGCAGCCACACATGGGATGCAGGGACCCATGCCTGGTTGCCAGGTCCTGGTGGCACAGGGACACCATAGTGGAGAAGCATTTCAGGGACAGAAGGTGAGTATCAAAGGCTGGCAACACACAGTAGCCCCCAACACCCACCCACGTACACACACCCACACACACCACAGGTGGGGAAGGGGAATGACACACACATGCACAAATGACAACCACACAGCAGGTGCAGAACGTACCCATGAGGGGTGACAGCAATGCACAGACACACACACATACAGCAGGCCAGACATGGATGGGGGTACACGGTGTCTGTGTTGGGTATGGCATGGATCAGTGTATATCCACCAGCACACATACACAGCAGACACAGGGCTGCACTCATCATCACACCCATACCACATAGCACAACACCGGTGAGCCCTCCCATGCACAGTGTACCACACAGGCATCCCATACAAGTGTTGTACAGGGGCAGGTGTGTGCCACAGCATGCCACCCCAGGCACTGTCAGCCTGGTGTGTGGACTGCAACAGGTGCAGGTTACAGGGGCCATGGGAGCAGTCTACCCAGGCATCAGTGGGAGCCACCTCAGACACCACGAACACATGGGAAGCCATGCCTTTGCCTGTTGGTCACTGAGTCAGCACCACTAGCCACAGGGTGGGTGTCCACCACCCCTGGTGGGGTACTGAAGTGAGACCGTGAATGGGTGCTCACCGGTGTGTCACCCTCGAGACCCAGGTTGGATCCGGGGATGTCAGGGATTGCTAGGTATGGTTACAGCATCAGCAGCAATGTGTTAACCTGACGCTGTGACCTAGGGGTGCGGCTGGTACACTGGTGTCCTTGTGGTGCACTGTTAGCACTCACCTCCTCGAGAGCGAGTGCCATCCACTCCAGTGCAGTGGTCATGCTCACCCACAGTAGGCAAACTTCTGCCATCATCTGGGCATGCCACACAGCCGACGACTCATGCTCCATGACCAGCTGCATCCGAATGCCCCTCAACTCCACCCTGAGGGATGCCTGCCCCTCCATGGTGTCCCACAGGAGGCGTGCATAGCCCTTCATCTCATCAGTGGGGGATGCAGCAGGGGGGCAGCACCAACAAGCAGGTGGGATTCCAGCCTGCTGTGCCACATCCATTGGAAGCGGATGCCACACAGCAGGCTGCTGTATGGGTGGGGACTGGGCATGGGAAACTACTGAGAGCCCTGGGATACCCTGCTGCCTGCTGTTGCTCCACAGCACCCTGCTGAACAGTGTCTGCAGTCCCTGGCCCCACAGCAGCACCAAACAAATGGCCTCCAATATCCGCCACCATGGGTGGTTATGGTGGCACTGAGGGTGCGCATGGGGCCTCAGAACCACCAACACTGCATGATGCCACCTGTGTGTGTAAATGTGCCTCAGCTGGGTCATTGTTGTCCGTGTCCCCCCAAATCTGCGTGGTGTCAACATCACTGTCATCATACACCCCCTCCATTCTGGATGCCAGCACCAGTAGGTCATCTGCAATATTGACCCTGTCCACAGGGTCCACGTCAGCATGATCCAATAGGTTGATCAGCCATGTGCTACCATGGCCACCAGCTGTGGCACTGGCTGCAGAGGGTTTGATGGCCCTGCACCATCCACCACCACATCCGGGGCTGTGGTGGTGATGTTGGATGTACCTAGCATGGGATCCACCACAGCCCCAGCTGTGGCATGTATGATGGTCCAGTCTCCTCCCCTGCAAGGTCATCAGGGAGTCCCCTGGACACTGCAGCACCCATGAGGTGTGATGGAGCTGGAAGAGAGATGGGAAACATGGTTAGTGACATGTGGCAATGGTGTGTGAAGATAGGTCTGAACAGGGAGTCATGCATGTGTGCCATGTGTGTGCCTGACATGCCACACAGGTGAGTGCCACCCATAGGGGGCACTGCCATGACCATGCACCAACATAGGCAGACATGCACTGTGGCCAGTTCAGCCACTCAGGGACATGTGTGGGACAGCACACCACTGAGTGTCACCCCCCCCTATTTCCACCACCCATGGTTACAACATCCCAAGCAACCATCCCTCACCCACCCCCATGGCAATGCCCCCGGAGGTGCTGCACAGGTGTGGCATAACGTGTGTCAGCAGCACACTGTGGATAGACAGGGATGTACGTCAACATGTGCATTGCACATCGACACAAGGGCATGTAGCCAGCCAATGTGTGGCATGTCAAGGCAACCGTGGCACACACATACAGACCTGCACAGTTAGTGAAGCATGACTACTCACAGTGCTGTGATGGACTGCCACCAGTCTGGAAGTCCACCACTCAGAACATCAATCACCGTGGTCTGGCCCATACTGGCTACCAGCCTCTCCTCATTCGGGGAGAGGTGCACCGCTGTCTGTGGCCCATCCCCTGTCACCCCCAGAGAGGCCCAGATGGTGGTTATCTTATTCTTGGCCCTCCACTTCTCGTCATGGAAGTGCTTGCAACATTCCTTGGGAGTCCTGTTGTATATGCCAAGGGCATTCATGTGCCGGGCAACCTCCTCCCAGGACTTATCCCTGCACTGCCAGCTGCCACCCCTGCCAAACAGGATGCTCTGCCTAGGGAAGTAGGGCTCCAGCAGTGCCCTGTCTTCATCCGATGTAAAGTTAGGATATCTCTGTCTTGTAGCATCGTACTGATCAGACATTGTGGTTCCTGTGGGTGGATATATGCAGGCATCAGCACAATTCAGGCAATTATGGATGTGCGCCAGCATCCTTGTAGGAAGCAGCACAGTCACAGCCCCCTGGATGCACACACAACCCCACTATCAGGTGTTGCTGACAAGCTGTACATGTTAGAATGAAAACAGACCTACCTTCAAGGTTGCAATACCTGTCAGTCACCTGTGGAATGGTGTGGTGCATTCAGGAGCATTTATGGCCAAGCGCATGCAAATGGGGTTAGAAGCAACTGTAATGAGATGAAAAGCAGGTGAGATGCTCCTGAATTTGGAAATGAGCTGATTTGAGAGCATTGTCTGTGGATTGCATAATTACCCCCAGCTCTTCTGAATCTCCAATGCAGAACTGGGGCATTAGGCGCATCCCCCTACGGCACATTCCTGTGCATGTGCGGTAGATTTGGGGATTTAGCGCATCCCTGTACATGTACAATGCGGTGTCAGTACCATGCCATGCATAGCACATCTTATGCAGTGTTAGCGGTAGTGTGATTGCCATCAGCAGTGCATGTCAGTCAACATGTGCTATTAGATCTGTGTGGCACGTTTCGTATTGTGCAAGTATGGCACATTGGTGTGACATTGTGTTACTGCATCACTGCGGATCATGGCACATGTATGGTTGTATGTGCTATCCACAGTGCATTATGAGTGGAAAAGTGTGCCATTCACAGTATGGCTGTTCTTTGCTAGCCGTACATGTGTGACCTGGGTGTGACCCCTGACCCCGGTGTCTCACCCATACTGTGCGCACTGCTCATGTGTGGTGATCGCACATTGCCACACCGCAAACCCGCGATGTATGGACCACTGCTCGAAGGCCTATCGCACATGTGGCGCAAATAGGCCATAGCAGTCCTGCAGCTTGTAGTGTGTACACCTGCTACCACAGCACTTCAAATAAAAATGCCACGCACCCAGTCAGCTGGACCCAGAGGCATGAACTGGGGGAGGTGGAGCTGGTCAACCTGGTGGCACTGGTCATGCAACTTGAGGGGCAGCTGTTTGGCACACAGGACCTGCACGAGCCATGCTCTGCTGTTTGGGCACATGTAGCAGAGTGCCTGGTGCGGAGGACAGGTGTGTCACACATGGGGGAGCAGTGCAGACACCGCTATGGTGATCTGCAGTGGAGGGACCCTAACCAGCTTTGTAGCCTCTGGGACCAGACACGTAGGGATGCCATGCCACACCCAGGTAAGTCACTACAACATACATCCACTCTAGCTGGCATATAATCGGTTCGGGGGGGTGCAGTGTGCACTGGTGCACACACACACACACACACACACACTGTGACAGAGTTACCGCTGTCATGGAAGGGTGCCCTGGTATTTGAACTCCCCCAAGACGTACACAGCTGTCAGTGTGTAAAAAGATAAAAAGTGTTAGCCATGCTGGGCTATGAATACATGGGCAGCCGATTTAGGCTGCTTTTATAGAAATAGAAAAGGGCATAGAGTGTATTTAGAAAAAGAAATGGAGTGAGAATCACAGAAAGAAAGATTTTACAGTTATACTACAATGTTTGTTGTAGTGAAAGTGATTATCCTGGTATATATAGGAGCCAGGAAGGAGTGAGATATATGTATGTTGTTAATAAATGCTGAAATGTTAATAACAGAATTTGATCTGAGCCGCTGTGTTTACTCGAGGGCAGGCGCAATATGATTTTGCAGCCGCCCGAGTTAAACTGTAGAAATGTATGTAGTATTTAGAGTAGTTGGGGTGCCCAACTCCCAAAAACCTTCCTTTTGCCTCTCGGTAACTGCCCTTTGTGTGTACTGAGAGACGAAGAGCGCTCTGGTGCCTGCATGCTTCCAGATTTAGAGCAGTAAAACACTGGTGCCCCATGATGTTTAGAGAACAGGGGAGAGAGGGAGCATGCAGAGTGAAGTGGACAGCTGGCAGGATGCCAGAAATGCCTGAGAGAAAGTGTATTGTTATAAAAGGTGCACAGAACCTATATAAAATTACCCTTTTGGCCCCTCGGTAACTGCCCTTTCGTACCGAGAAACAAAGCACCATATGATTCATGTGCCCAAAGAAAAAGGAATGAAGCGCAAGAGTAGAGGAGCGGCGGCGCGGCATGTGGAAATGTCAGCCACCCACCTGAAAGAGAAAGTGAAGTGCTTCCACTTTTCGAGTCACGCTGCAGGCAACTCTTGCAAAAAGCAACTACATCTTCTACCTCTACCAGAGGAGGTTGCTCCCTGTGTGGGAGGTGCTCCAGTAAGCCAAGCAGGCTTTATCTTTTGTAAAGGAAAAAAATGAATGAATGAAATGGCCAGACAGACGCGAGAGCCAAAAGCAAACCAGGAGTTTTGCAATTTCAAGCCACCACTCCTGCTGAACTGAAAGCACTACAGCTCTAATGGCTTGATTAGAGCTGTACAACTCAGGAGAGCCTGCTTAGAAATAATGCTGTCAAATATAAAAAACAGTTCTAGGTTTCAGAAAAGACATGATATAGCTATAAACAAGAACAATAGTTGAAAAGACATGGAGAATCCTGTTTTTTCCTATTTAGTTGTACCAACAATATTGTGTCCCTATGTCCTCAATTTTGATAAAGAAATAACATGAATATAACACAGAAAATAGACTTACTGGAGCATGGTACTTATCTCCCCCCCCCTTCCTCCTTTTCCCCTCCTAACCCTTGTACTTCCTCACCCAGTAAAACCCACCCTACCCTTTCCTCTCCTATTACAAGTTTTAAGATATTGTATGTTATTGTATTATGTATCCTGTATAAATTATATGTACTGTTATGTTTCTGTTGTTCCTCAAATGCTTGTAAACTGTATGCATAATAATGTTATGTACCCCAGTACCCTTCCCCCCTTACTGTTATATTCATTGTTGTTCCTCCATACTTGAAAGTTGCATGCATAATGTTATGTATCCCAGTACCCTTCCCCAAGGACATACCGTGAGACAAACATCCTGTTGCTCAGTGTATCTTTCCTGGTGAAACTTTTCAATAAATAAATAACTATATAGAAATGTCTGTTTCAGTATTGTCCACAACAGTGCTGCTTCTGTTGTGCAGGCTTTAGACTGGAGGAGATTTCCTAGGGATTGAGCGCCCTCTACTGTCCCTGTTTTATAGGACAGTCTAATTGATATCTGTCAATCTTACAGTAACCAAGGTAGCTACCCTAGGGTTGCTAGGCAATTAATGGCCTAATTACTGTATTTCTTTAAATATTACCAACTGCAGTTTAGTATAGTGGGAAGTTGGTGTTATAATAGAGAAGATAGATGGGATTATAACACCGAGGACTCTTTGTAGTGTCCAAACCTTTACCATAGAAAAGGAAACATGCTTTTAATGTTAAGGGTCTAAGTCATGTGACTATGACCCAGGGATATAAATATCCCCCTCTCCTGGACATTAGGCAGTTGAGCCTGGAGAGTGATACGGAGAGGTCAGCTGGTACAGTGAGAGTAAATACAGAGGTATAGAGATTATAACTATTCTACAATCTAGAGACTGCATTGAACCTGTGTAAAGCAAGAAACCACTGAAGGAGCCATTATTGGGAATCGGATTGGTCTTTTCCAAAGTGTATAAAGTAATACCTGACTTTTTATTTTCTGTTAATTGTAAAATTTTAAGAAAAATAAAATGATAAGTGCCAGCTAGGTGCTTTTTATGCACCCAAGCTAAGTGTCTGCCTTGTAATTGTACTCTAGAAAATGACCCCCAGTCACACACACACACATACACACACACACACACACACACACACACACACATATATACACTTACACGTGTGGCATGCCCTGCTGGCAGTGCTTGTGTAGTGCAGCCATGCACACCGTGCTTTGACTTGTGCGCCATGGTGCTCAACAAGGGGTTGCACTGGTACTGTGGTAGGCACATTGGGGTGTTGCTAATGGCATGGCACACATTCATCTGCACACTTACATAGAGGGCACAGTCTGGGGTGGTGTCTGTTACTACCCACTACCCAGGGTGCTGTTACATTGGGTCACTGAGGGGGTGGGTCCATCACTGCATGTTGGCAATAGTGATGTTGCTGTGGGTCACTGGGTGGGGGGGTGGCCATACCTGCTGTGACCTCACAGTGCTCTTTGCTTATGTTTTCATCACTGGACTTTCAGACAGGTGAAGGGCCATTGCACTGGTAGAGGCTAGGGATGCTAGGGCCAGTGGAGGTGGCCAAGGGACTGGCCGTGTGGGTGCAGGTGAGTGTACTACATGTGCTTTCACTGTGTGTTTATCGGGAAGGGTGGGGAGATTGCCCACAGTGGGCCATTGCCTGCCACATGTGCATATCCATGTGCTGCATGTTGCACAGACACATGGGTTGTCGCCTTTGAGGCGTGTGCTAGGGCCACTGTGTGTATGGCTTCTGTGTGTCCATCCACCATGTCTGCATCTGCTCAGAGCCATGCACACACTGTGGTGCTCCACTGGTGGTTGGACAGGGCCTGCACGGTTGTGCAGCCTGTTGGCATCTGAACATGCTGTGTGGGACATGGCTACGTGCCCCTCTGCATGTCACTCTGCATGCACATGAGGGCCTTTTGCTGTCTCAGTACCATTGCACAGTCACTGTGTGGCTCTGTGTGCCAGCATGTTGCTGGTGTGCTCTGTGCATGGTGGGCTGTCGGCCATTGCCATGGGGGCTGCCTTCATCACACTCACATGGTGGTCAGGGGGTGGATAGGGACACAGTGTGGACCATGGCACTGAGTTCTTGTTGTCTGTGTCCCCACTGTAGGTCAACGGAGTGTGCATTGTGCTGTGTTGGGGGGCAGGAGGAGAGGGAGGATCTCACTCAGGCCAGCAGAAATTGCACTACAGAGGGCAATACAGAGTACTATGGTGCCACTCTTCGGGGAAAGGGGCAGTTACTGTAGGCAATAAACCTGCACGCATGGGCACTTTGGCCAGGGGGCAGACAAGGTGGATACAGGGCTGTGCCTCATCATGGACAGTAGGCCACTGTGCCATTTGTAGCTAGCCCCTTTGTTCCCTGTCCCCTACCCTCCATAATCATCCCATTTCCTTGCAGTCTTTCCCGTCCCCCCCCCCCCAAAAAAAACCAACACTTTCCTGGGTCAGCCTTCACCCTTTTATTGTTCCTTTTGGGTCCCACACACCTATCCCTGATATTGTTTATTTATTATGCTGTTCTTGTTGATGTTCATTTTATTGTTCTTTCTGCAGCAAATTGTTTGATATTTGTTTTTTAATTTTTTTAACTTTTTTATTTATTTGTTTTTTTTTCATTCTTTTTTTTTTCTTTTTTATGAGGTTCATTTAGTAACATGATTTAATAAGGATTATGTTAATCTGATATTTAATGACATCGGTCCAGGTAGCCCCTTAATGTTACTTCATCATAACCTCCTACACCGCACTATCCTATTCTGATGATCCAGGATTCTTAATTTAATTTATATTTATCTATTTTGTTGGGAAATGCTTTTACTTTATTGTATACCAAGCTGTATTTGAAAAGTAAAGGGCTTCCATATGTTTTCAAAGAGAACATCTTCTCCCAGTTTCATATATTGGAGTCTTTCTAATTTCATTGTGTCTAACACAAAGTTTATCCATGTTTCGATTACCGGGGGATTCGACTCTTTCCATTTAAGTAAAATATAATTTTTTGCTAGTGTAATAGCAATTGCCAGAAAGGATTGTTGATACTGGTCCGTTTCTAAGATTTCATCTTCCAATGCAAATAAAGACATTAATAAAGAAAACTGCATTTGTTTATCCAATGTTCTATTAATTATCCAAAATATTTTGGACCAAAGTTTGTAAGGTACGGGCATTGATGGATAAGATGTATCAAAGTTCCTGTTGTTATTGAACATCTGGGACACTTGTCTGATATGTTAGCATTCATTTTATGTAGCTTACAGTATGTGGTGTATAATAGACTCTGTGTAAGATGTTGTATTGGATTTGTTGCATTTTACTTACATACTAACATACTAGACGCCAGCAGAGTAGGCCTGTTTGTTAATATGTATGAATGGGGTGGTTCGTATTTTAGACCAGAGTTCTTCTGACAATTCTATACCTAGGTCTTTTGCTCATTTGTGTTTTAAAGCTATAACATCCATTGTTATAGAGGGAAATAGACTAGCATATAGTTTTGATGTGAGATTTTTGTTTATTTTTTGTTTTAACAGTATTTCTAATATAGGAGTAGATTGTAATTTCAAGCTTCCATTAGATGCTCTAATAAAGTTCCTTATTTGTAAATATTTATAGTAATTATTATCTGAAAGATTAAACTGAAGTTTTAGTTCATCAAAAGATTTAAATTAATTATGAGAAAAAAGTTGACCACATTCATAAAGTCCTAATGTATACCATTCTTTATAAATGTTATCAATAATTGAGGGTGCAAAAAATAGTTATTAAATATTGGGGAGTATTGAGTGACCTCATGCTGATCTTTAAGATGAATTATGAATTTCATACCAGCTAGTTACAGTTATGTATGTTACTTTATTCCCTTTATCCTTATTATTTTTATGGAGATAAAATCCTGAAAACAGTCAGTTACAGAGATTTACATACATTGTTGTTTCCATTTCTAAAGATCTTGAAGAATGTTTATGGTGATGGAACCAATTCCATATTATTGTAATTTTGGATATCAAATAATATTTATAAAAATCAGGTAATGCCAAGCCACCCATTTCTACAGGAAGAACTCATTTATCCAGTGAAATTCTTGGGGTTTTGTTTAACAAAATACAGTTAGTGATAAGTTTTTTTAGCTTTTTTTTTTTAAATTCATTTGGTAGTATTATCAGGAGAACTTGAAAGAAATATAATAGTTTTGGAAGTATTTGCATTTTTATAACATTTACACATCCAATTAATGTCAATGGGAGGGAGTGCCACCTTTCAAAATCTTTTTTTACCTACTGTAAGTTTGGTTCTATATTACAGTTATAAAGAGTGTCTGTATTATTGGAGAGTGTAATACCCAGGTATTTAAAAGAGCTAACTATTGGGCAGGGGCAGTCATTAGGAAGAAGTATATTAGCATTTTTATCTAACTTAAGGATTAGTGATTTTTGATCATTAATATTGTATCCTGATGCTTTCCCATATTCAGATGTTAGTCAAATAAATTATTTTATTGAGCTGTGGGAGTTAGATATAATAGGGCATCATCTGCATACAAGTTAATTTTGTGTTCTATCTGATTGTGTTCTATACATTTTATATGGTTATTCTTTCTAATTATTTCTGCTAAGGGTTCCATAACAAGGGCAAATATTAAGGGAGAGAGAGAGAGAGAGAGAGAGAGGGCAGCCTTGCCTTGTTCCTCATGAGAGTTTAAATGGTGGGGATATTATGTTGTTTGTTTTAACTTGTGCTGTAGGTTCTTGATAAAGAATTTTGACCCATTTGATAAATGTATCACCAAAATTCATTTTTTGTAATGTTGTTATTATAAAGTTCCATTCAACTCTATCAAATGCCTTTTCAGTATCTATTGAAAAGAGGATAGCATCCTGGGTATTATTATTAGTTATTGGGTTAATTGTACGTCTAATGTTTTCTGTTATTCTCCTACCTTTAATAAAGCTATTTTGGTCCTGGTAAATAAGATCTGGCAGTACCCGCACAAGTCTTTTTGCAAGAACCTTTGCAAAGATTTTATAGTCGACATTAAGCAAGGATATAGGCCTATATGACTGACATAAATCTGGGTCCTTGCCTTGTTTATGGAACAAATGAATATGCGCTTCATAAAAGGTTGCTGATGCCCTATTATATTGATTAATTTTATTAAACAGGTTTGTGAGTATTGGTATAAATACATCTTTGAAGTTCTTGGAAAAATTCTGCCTATAAGCCATCCGGACCAGTGCTTTCCCCCATTTTAAGTTCATCAATTGCTGTTTCTACCTCTAAATTAGTTATGGGTTCATTCAAGGCTGTTTTTATTTCCATTGGTACTTGTTTCAGAGTTATTAATTCTAGAAATGTGTTGGGAGAATCTTTATCTAAGCTGATTTGTGTAGTGTACAAATATTTGTAACATTCCGTAAAAGTTTCATTAATAACAACTGGGTTCTTATGTAGATTTTCATCTTTATCTCTTATTTTGATTACATTATTACTTTCTTGATCTTTTTTCAATTGCCGTGCCATCGGTTTTAGTGGTTTGTCTGAATTAACATAATAATTAGTTCTGGCTTGTAATATTCGTTTTTCTGCCTTTTCTGTCAGCAGGTTATTATGCAACTCTTTTTTTCTGTGTCAGTAGATAAAAATATTTTTGTTAAAATTATTAGAATGAATTTGTTCAAGGAGATACTGTATATTTCATTTTCTAATGTTTTTTTTTTGTTGATCCCATTTCTTGTTCCTAATGCCTTTTAGTTTTGAAATTTACCCCTAAGTTAGGCTTTAAATGCACCCCAAGTTATCAAACTATTAGTATCTTGTTCTGTATTTCATTTAAAGAAATCTTTATTATCTTGAATCATTTGTTTGCTTGTTTCCTGATTTTTTTAATAGTGTGATATCCATTTTCCAATTATATGTAATTGAAGGTGAATCTAATAAATCAAAATCAAGTAAGCTCGCAGAGTGATCTGCAATTATGATCCCTAGGTAATTAACCTTTTTGATGCAATAGTCTAGGGAGTCTGATGTTAAGAAACAATCTATTCAGGAATGTGAGTGATGGCCATTTGAATAACATGAAAATGTATTTGTATGAGAATAGTATTGATATCAGGGTCTATTAGTTTGAGATCCTTCATAAAGATTTTAATGGTTCTTGATGATGATTTAAAGTTAGAAAGTGTACTGGATGTTCTATGTATCAGATCTATTAAGTGTGAGATTAAAATCTCCACCTATAATATATGGGGATATATAAGTAGAGAGCTGCAAAAAAAATCTGAAAATAAATTTGGATTGTTAAAGTTGGAGCCATAGATTGTAGCTAAAGTAAAGTGATGGGTCCCAATTTCAACTTCCATTATGATATATCTGCCATTTTGATCAATAGTTTTTGCTATTATTCTAGGTTTCATTTTCTGTTTATGAAAAAACATAGCTACGCCTCTAGAACTTGAATTAAAAGATGAAAAGCAGCCAGGACCCCATTTCTTTTGAAACCACTGAAAATCTTTATCTAAAAAATCAGTTTCTTGAAGAAGTACACAGTTTATTTGTTTTTTATTTAGAAATGAAATAATCTTATTTGTTTTAACTCTTCGTCTGAGCCCTTTTATGTTCCAAGATGCACATTTTATTGTGTTAGTCATTTTTTAGAATTTTATTTATAAATTCCAAACAGTATTTTATAGAAACATTACTAATTAATTTCTGGATCTTATAGCTATATTGTTGTTCTTGTTTTAATTGTTTATTCTGCATACTTTTTCCTATATTATTTGCAATTGTAGTTTCATTTTTAATTTTTTTTGTGCTCCCCTTCACCAAACACTGTATACCTTTGTGCCCCTTTGTCCCCATGGGAGAAATAAGGAAAATTCTCTCTACCTGCCCTCCCCCATATTAGCAAAGATGGCCACAGAGTCATCCCTTGCACCACAGAAGTGTCGCAGAGGTCTTTCTTTATTTTCATTTTTTCCCCTTTTTCATGTTAATTACCAATAAGAAAGAGGGAAAAAAAGAAAAAAAAGCAAAGGATAGTAAATATACAGAGAAGAGGATGACAGAGAAAATAATATTTAAGGTTCAGTTTGTTTCAGTCACTTCCTTGTTATTGTAGAGGAAAAGCTTCTAATTCCTTAGTGATCCCCCCCCCCCCGCCTCACCAGCAGATCTTCCTCCTAAAGTTGGGTCCACTTTCCTTTCATTTGTGTTTATCAACAACCATCTCTATTTTAGTGAGCAGTTCCAGCTTTTATCAAAAAGTTTCCTTGCATATTTCCTACTTTCAGTTTTCCTTCTCTGTGTGGCCAGCAGAGCTCGTAGAGGGGTCATGCTGTGCTTGGTAGGGATGTTGTCGGGTGTAGCTAGGGGAGAACCTTGATTGTCAATGGGTATTTGTGTTATAGCAATTATCAAACACCTCTTCTGTCTCCTCATGGTTATCAAAGTTGTTAGTCTCCCATTGACAATAAGGTGTAGTTTTGCAGGATACTACATTGTAAATCTAATGCTTGAGTCGTACATTTTTTTTCTTTACAGGGTTGAACAGCTTATGTTTATTCACAGTCTCTGCAGAGAGATCAGAATAAGCATTAAAACTAATGTTCTGGTACCTCAGGCCTTTTTTTGTTCTGGCTTTCTATAAAATAGCCTCTCAGTCCTGATATCTATGAGGCTTCACGTATATTGCTCAGGGATAGTTCTGAGCTGAGCTAGCATAAAGTGCACCTAATCTGTGTGCCTGGTCTAGAATAATCTTTTGATCAGGGTAATTCCTGCCCATTATCTCCGGGAGCATTTTTTCAAAAAAACATATTGGGTCTCCTGTGCCTTCAAAGCCCTCTGGTACAGTGCAGATTCTGCTATTGCCCCTTCTTGACCTGTTTTCTATTTCAGCTACTTTTTGCATCAACTTTTGTAATTGTTTGTGATGAAGGGTCTGAGTTTTTAGCATGGGGCCTTTAACATCTTCGATTTGAGATACCCTTTCCTCTAATTCCTGAGTTCATATAGCCAAACCAGTTAGTTTTTCTGTTAAGGAGCCTACAGAGTCTGAAATGCCCTTAACTGAGGTATTAATTTCTCCCAGGGCTTTCATCATCTCTACCCATAATGTAGTGATTACATGCATGATTTCAGATGTTTCAGGGGGTTTAGATTGTTGCTGTTGGGGCCCTTGAGTGTCTCAAGTTGTCACAGCCTCATGGGTAGTTGAATTACTATCCCCCTCTAGTCTTACTACTAAAGGGTTTTCTTTACTGAGGGACTCTTATAATACCTCCTCTTCAGGATGTATATTCTGTATATCAGAAACAGTTGCAGAACTATCATGAGTGTTTTCTGTTATATATCTTGAGTTGCCCCCGTCTTCCAATGGCATTTTGAAAACTTTTTTAGGAGGCATTATAGCTTTATCCTGACTCATTTCTATGCTAACAATAGGCTCCTTATATTTGCAATAGTAAAGAATATTACCTGGGGTGTTAAAGCTCTGTTTTGGTTTTGCAGGAGTTTCAGGTATAGGTGATAGTGGTACATTGCTTACCAGACCTATGTTAAGCAGAGCTGGAGAGAGAGAGGGAGAGAGAGAGAGAGAGAGAGAAAGAGCTTGTTGTTCTGGTGCCTCGATAATAACAGACGGATCCTGCTCACCGTTCTCCAGCTTTCTTAGGTTTGAACACTGCCTGGTGATCTCTCTTACCCTGACAACTGACTTGGACATGCTGGTTCAAATCATAAGGCCGCAGGTGGAGCTTCGACAGAGGAGAAGGTGGATAGGATAACCACATCCCCCCCCCCCACGTTTCCAACTTCCAAGTCACAGAAAAGTAAAAATAATGAACTTCCTTTGTATCGCTCACTCACAAATACATTCTGAAGTAAGTAGCAATAAATAAAAAAAGAATGCTGTTAGATTTAGAGCTAAAGGAAGGCTACTGATACATTGCGGGTACTGTAGAATCAGCTTGAGAACTAGCTGCTGCCACCTGGTGTTCCACTCAACTCCTTCAACATGGAACTAACTCAATCACCACATTGTTTGATATTGTTGGTGGTGTTTGTGGTCATTCATGTTATCTTGTGCTGGTGCCCTTTTGTACTTCCTTGATTCCACAGTACCTTTGTTCCCAGTTGCACATGTACCCCTGTGTTACTGTGCATCCATACACCATGTCCACCTTTTATACTTGCTACAGTGTATGCCCTCCATGTTGCATATGGCCTGTCAGGTGACCTTTTCGTGTACTGGCTTGCACAGTGCCCGTGTTCTGTGTGTTATATGTGATGTTTATTATTAGTGGTCCCCTCTTGCTGTGCTGCTCTTCTTGTGGTCCACAGTGCCTGTGGGCATGTTCCTGCTGTGCGAGAACAGCCTTCGGCCTGTGTGCCATTGTGCCTGTCCCCCTGTGTGCACCTGTGTTG
Organism: Neoceratodus forsteri; assembly: GCA_016271365.2. Lineage (NCBI taxonomy): Eukaryota > Metazoa > Chordata > Ceratodontiformes > Ceratodontidae > Neoceratodus > Neoceratodus forsteri. Next base: position 1,802,275,023 of record CM057449.1, read on the forward strand.
CAACTCCCATGTCCACCCTGCTGTGTTCCTGTACACTGGGACATGCATGGCTGCCTCTGCCTTGCTGACTGGTGCACCTCTGCTGTTCTGCCACATCTTGATGGTCACCTCTGTGCATGGTGACTGTGCCTATTGATGCGCTGTGTTGGGTGTGTTTCCATGGTGCTTCCAGGTGTCACCATGTGTGCTCTGTCTGTGCACCTTATCTGCTTTGGTGGGCCACTCTCTGGCCCTTTGGCCCTGTGCCCAGTCCCTGCTGGGCTGTTCAACAGCAACCTTTACACCCATGCAGTCTTCCCCTGTTGCTCCTGTGTCCCTTGCTGACTTGCTCCTGGTTCAGTGTTTTGTGGTCCAGGTGCTCCTGTGCATCGTGGTTGTGCTGGGGCAACTCAGGTTGTGCCATGGTGCTTCAGTGATATTCACAGTGGGGATGCACATGGTGTATATTGCGGTGCATCCTTCAGTGAATACCACTGTTTGGGAATGGCACATCTCATTTGCCCTGGTACATCTCAGATGCGCAGGGCACAACTGCTTTGTGAATCCTGCCTAATATGTTTTGTGGTTTTGCAAGATTCTACCCCTAGATCTCCTGGCTCACAGCCATGTGCACTAACCATTATGCTATACTGACGGCCATGTTATAAGCTTGATCTGTGACATATCTCTGACACAAATTGATCCTTGAACTGTTTGGCTGGAAATCTGGTTCAAGAAGAATTGAGTTATCCTGGTCCAGTTGCTATGGTTCCATGTGATAATAGTGAGCGCAAAATGGCAAAGACAAATACCCATTTTATATAGGCAATAAGGCACTCTGGGGACATTGGTGGTACTAGGTTTCCCCCTACAGTCAGGGGGATGAAGGTGCTCAGCTTCACCTCGTGTCTCACTACACCCCTGACCATGGGGAAACCTAGTATCGCCAACGTCCCATCATGCCTTATTGCTTAAATAGCAAATTTCAGGTCAGAAGGGACTGTAGGTCCATCATGTCTGCCCCACCTTTGTAATAAGTGATAGAATAAGTGTGTTTTGCAAACATGTACAAATTTATAAGGCTTCCCTATCCATTCTACTACCCAGAGTACCCAGTGATTCCCTTGCTGACCAGAAATTTGTCCAGCTTTACATTAAAGGCCTGTGCAGTCTTCATGTTCACTGTCTCTGCTGCTGGGATGTTCCATGGGTGGTACCATGCAATAAGGGTGAAATAATAAGGGCGGCAGCAATTACCACGACAAGCATGGCAGATGGGCAAAAGCACAGGAGCACGCACACATGATGGGGGCTTTCCCCCCCTCCTGCACTGCCCCTCACTCTATATAACCATCCTCAGAGCCGCAGCAATCACTGCACACAGGGCATCAAGAGGACAGAATGCCATCACTCTTCTGACATCACCCTTTTTGCTGGTGCGCTTTTTCCTTTTACCCTTATCACCCGACATGTCCATGGGTTCACCTCCTTCTAGCAGAAGAGCCTTTCAATAACTGATAGGGGTAAATAAGGTGCAGAAGGAAAGTATTTTTTAGAAAAACAAAGATGCTCAAGAACAATGAGTCATGTGGAGGTAGATTCGTGAGAGATATGAGGAAGTGCTCCTTCATAGACAGAGTGGTAGATTCCTGGAACAGCCTATCAGCTGAGGTGGTAGGGGCAAAAACAATGGTGGGGTTCAAGAATGCATGGGATGGACATAAAAGAGTCTTAGTGTAAAGGAATGGGATAGGGAGAAAGAGCTAGAGATCAAGGAGGGTCTGTGGTGGTACTATAGGTAGGGAAAAATGGGCAGACTGGGTGACTCAAGCAGTCCTTAACTGCCGACATATTCTATGTTTCTATGTGTCTAAGTGCTGGGTAGTCCTTAGAGCTGGTCCATGTCCAGTGGCCTGCAGCATTTTGTAGCCTGACCTCCCACAATAGGATTAAAAGACCGGGAAATGCAATCCCCAGAGTAGCTGTCTATGATTTGGGAGGATTGCTAAGAGCTTTTATGAGCATTACTGATTTATTTCTATGTTATTTAACTTTGCATATGGAAGGTCAATTTCCTTAAGGAGGTCACCCCACTCTGTACTGCACTCCACTCTGTAACAGACACAAAAATTTATTGGACAAAAGTCATGCAGAAAAAATCCTGTGTACAAACCACTACAAAAGGTTGAGAAAGGAAAGAGAAATGGCACCTGTTACAGGGAGTAATGCATCCCTTTAATTACATTTAGTTGGGGTCATTAGTGCATTGGGGCTTTGCACCACACTTTACTCTGAGTGCTTGTTTCTGTTTTTCATTATCTTATTTTTTTCCCCTTCATCACCACTCATCACTCATCATCAGCATCATGACTTCTGTGATTGTGACATCACATGTGACCAACAAAACCTCATCATATTCTGCCAGATTGGTAATGTGAGATGTCATAATAAGTGTTGTCATAAGACTGATAAGATGTGAAGAATAGAAATAAACATGTTAGCATCAAGAGTACAGTGCTGTTGCACAAGTTTCACCTACTAATATCAGATATTAAAAGTCTCTAAATGGCAAAAGGCAAATGAATATTCTTAAGAAATAAACAGCAGCAGCTGGCATTTTAAAAATTAATAACACTTTCTGTCTGCTACTTTTGGCAGTACTATCTTTCCAAAAGTCTTGAATGAGCAGTTAGGAGAATAGCAACGAGCTGGAAACTAACAATTGAGATATTATTTTGCTAGCATATATGCCTCAGGCCAACTAGCTATTTCTGGAGCCTTTACAAATTGATGTGCTGTGAGCAGCCCGTACAGTCTAGCATCACTGTCATGACACTACTAACAGTTGTGGCTGCCCCAACACATTACCGCACCCTTCAGCATAACTGGCAGTCAGTGAGGACTCAGTATGGTGAGGGACAGTGAACTTCATTGTAATTGCCGTAGTCATCTTGTATTCCTGCATAGGATGGTCCCAGAGTTAGTTTGAATTAGATTTGCTTAGCTGTTTACAATTTACAAATGACTGCTGCAAGAACCGATTTCCAAGTCTTCTGTTGTGGTACACACAGAAATAGGGCAGTATGATCTTCTGAATGTCCATACCATCAGATAATTACTGACATATTGGCTCAAAATGGTTAGGATACCAGAAGGAAGATATCCTAAAAATGCTGGATTGAAATGTCAAAATATCTTGCTGAAAGGAAAACTATGTTGACCAAAAGCAGTTAAAGATATACTAAACAAACTGGGTCTGGGATACATGTGGGGTTTTCCTGAAATAGAACCATTTCATTAATAAAACAAAAAATAGGTACTAGAATAAAATCTCAAGCAATTCAAGAAGATAGAACATAAATAAAGGAGCAAAAGGTGTGTACATGGATAGCCAGAAATAAATGCAATCTAGAATTAGAACTGTACTTCACCCATCTCCACCTGCCTCATGACAGGACATTCATCCCTCATTTCAGATTGGAGTTATTTGAGGGTAATGTTTTTAAAAAAAGATACTGTTTTAAAAAAGATACAGTAAGATTAGAAACTCTGCATGTAGCTGTGGATCTGGACACAGAGAGGTTTTGTTTGTATGTACTAAATATATTAAACAGAGAAGTCATCACTTAGTGGAATTGTTGAAAAGACCGTACTTAACTCCTAGACTTTTATCTAAAAATCAAATGAACATGACAGGTCTTACCATGTATAAGAGAATAATCAATTTCTTGAAACATATCAACACAGACAATCACTTAGTTAAAGGAAGTAAATCTGTTGTTTATTCATATAATGACTGAGAATGATGAGACTGCTCTTTAAAGGGCAAAGTTTGCTTGCCAGTGGCCAAAGTTTGGCTTTTACAGATTTATTGTGAACCTTATGGACAATGTCCAGAATGGGATATAGGTAACCAGACCCAAACCCTCTGGATAAGGGCTTTATTTGCATTACATTCTTGAGATTTTATCCCAGTGTAACCCCCAGGCCACTTTTTTAACAACTTAGCACACCCCCCATTAAAATCTGGAAACACTGGTACCCACATACTGGCATACCAATTTACTTTACAAAAGGTAGGTACCACCCTTGGCATTAGGGTGTATACCTGGCTCATTTTCTAGAGGAAGAGAGGGTTGGGGGTACAGAAACCAAACAATATGAACCTTGTGTTAACATTACAACCCAGGTCCTGGGTGGAGGCAGCTAGGCATATGCTAGATCTGACCTGCTGAGGGGGCCCCAGTAAATTCACACAACCAGAAGCAATAATCAGAATGTCCAGAACAGTAACTGGGATTGTGCAGTATGTCTTCATTCAACAGATGGAAATTTAAAGCAGAAGTGGACCCCCAAGAGTTGATCTAGGCAGGACAGGTACATTTCATGAACTCTCCTTGCATGCAGTACAGTTCATGAACACACAAAGGAAAAACATCTTCTTCCCAATTTCCCAACAGGTCCATTTAGTGGACACCTGGCCATGCACCAGAACATTTTCCTCCAATGAGTTGCATTTAGTGAACTAAGCCACACACTCAGAACTCTTCTTCGAACGTAGGTGTACATAAGTGAAACTCAGTCACACACCTTAACCTGCAGATTGGCCCTTGCTCAGGTATAACTGGTGCCCTTTATTAACCAGAAAGCCCTGCCTTGTAAGCACTTAGATGGCATTCCTCCAACACTTGGCCACAACTGACAGTCTCTGCCATTCTTCAGGGTTACACCATTGAAACAGTCATTTCCCAACTGAAATGATAGAGATCCCACACTTTAACTTCGTCACACACTTGGGTAACCAGAAAACAAACTGCACTCACTTGGGTGAACAATTTAACAGAAAATTCACCCACTTGAGTGAACTAGGGGCACTAACAGGTGCGATCCAGCCTTATCTATGGGCACACACACCCCAGACTAATGAGTCCCCTAAGGTATGTGGAGATCTAGTCTCCTAGAACAGTACTCACAAATGGTTGTCCCGTCCACTGGGCATGGAACAATGAAAAAAGGCATTGTCCTTGGTAGCAGATCAAACAGTCTCTCAAAGTCATTTCAAGGCAGCTGAAACACACTCAGAACCTTCAGGGGATTGCCCCTTGAGTCCACTGAGAACAAGCAGTTCCTTCCACTTCACTGGGAGTAGAAATCAGGAAATTCTGCTGTAGCACTGGTCTTCACCATTTCACTAGGAGCTAGAAATGACACTCCACTAGGGTGAGAAATCCTGGGCCCTCACCTCAGAGCCCTCTGGCAGTCCTTCTACCATTCTCACCTCCTCACTCATGCTCTAACTGAACACAAAGTGAACATTCTAAGCTCCCCAGAGCAGCTGTCCACACAGTGTGGCTTATGCTGCTGCGAGAGTTCCAAATGACCTAATCATTCTTCCCTCAGGCTAGCTGAGTAAATAATGATGTCATTAGGTAAGAAGCTCCTAATGAGCTCCGTACCAACTGGCTGCTACCTTCCTAACAATAATACTGATAGGATTCTAGTAACCCCAGGGGACTAAGTGGTTACACCAGAATCATCTAAAGTTACTCCCATCACTCTCCTACAGTCTACATGCAGCATAAATATGGTTGTTTGTATAAAATGGACTTCCCTGAACTTTTTGTATTGATTTTTTTATTATTATCTTTATATATATATATATATACAGTATATATATATATATATATATATATATATATATATATATATATTTTGGTACCCCTGATACTGCCTGTTTAATTACGTTTACACATTTGTGCCTCTGTCATAAGTTTGATGCTTGTATTACTACTGTCTAGGCAGTATGAAATGGTTTTAAGGTGTTTCATTGTAATAACATATGTTGAACAATGAAGTATTACTTAACTGTGGACTGCCAGCCACTAGCCAAGATTATAGTCCCCTTCCCCCAAATAAAGGATCATCAATCTGGGGGATTGAAGAGAGGACTGCCAACCTAAATACATATATCAGGGAGGTGTCTGGGTAAGGCATAGAGAAGATTTAAAGAGACAGAGTTGGATGGGGAAAGGGATGCTATGGATTTAATTTATGGGTAGGGGAAGTAGGTAGTGGATTGGTCTCTTGAGAACTTTTGGCAGTGAAGTGGGAGTAGTTTACAATCTTTTAGGAGGATTTCTGTTTGATTACAGTAATGTTAACAATTTATTACCAGTGTTGTGCAGTCAATTCTGTTGTACACCACTTAAATATCTAAACTGAAAACAAACTAAATCTGATCTCTCCCATTTATCAAATGGGTTTACGAAAGCAGTGCTCTCATTGGATAAGTCTCATTGGTAGATGGCACTGCTACCACTGGGCATGAACAAGGGCAAAACATGGTTCACCCATGCTGGTGCGACAGTAATGTTGCTGACACAAATTATGGTACTGGCAACATGCCGCTTGGCATTACAGAGCCAGGCATTACATCTCCCCAGAGCTACATTTCCAAAGTGCCCTCTCGGGAAACAGTCAGCTTTTGCAGTTGACTTCAACTACACCCCCCACACAAAATGAAATAAACCTCCACTGGGGTGGGCATGCCCTGAGGGGCAGAAGCTGTAAGGCCAAAGGATGGCAATTGCCCCGCCACTGTTGCCCTTGCTGCAGTGCCCTATTTATAGTGCCAAAATTCAGTTGCAGTGCTAACGGTATACCCAGCAATATGGCCATAGTACAGTACAGATATCCATGTGCTTCTGGCTGACAAAACAGTTAGAAATTGCTACTCTTTTTCTTCACCACCTGCACACAAAGTTCATCAAGTGTATGGTGGAACACTGTTGTACATGGGCACCCATGCCTGAAACAGCATTGTTGTGCTGTAGTAGGGACATTGGGATGTTGTTGTGCTGCACTAGCAATGTCACTACTGCAGCACAACAACATAGAATGTGATCATGCAGCTGTCTTCTTCTCAAGCATGTCGGCAGCGATCAAACACGCTAGTGATCCCTTAGCCTGCAACAAGTGCTGAAGTGCTTAATTTATGTGCATTCAAGCTTATGGTTGCCCATACACTATAAAAGAGTGTGTATGAGCAACCATACACATACAAGGCTGAGTTTCAGTTTCAAGGTTTCCATGGTAATGAGACCTCTCGAATAGAGCTGTGCAGAATGGGAAAATTCCAAATCCATGGCATTTTGTCTGAATTTAACAGAATGTTTAAAATTTAGTAATCTGGATATAACTCAGCCTCTATTCAAGCTACAGCTCTGACCTTTGGACTGTATACACTTTGGGAAACTGGCCAATAATGTGCCCAATATCATGAGATTCTGATGGATAGTTTCACAATTATTGGTGCTCAAATGTTGTCATTTTATTGTTTGTGCAAAATTTCATGAACATTTAGCTGCATATACCTTAAACGTCTATTGGGTCAGGGGTCTTAAATTAGGAATGATTTCTTGATGATAGATTTTCTAACAAAGTGCCATATTTCATGACAATATGATGCATTGTCTCAAAATTATATGTGCTCACAATCTGTTATTTTATTTTTTCAGGAAATTTCATGAAAAAATTCATCTGCATATAACTTGGGCACCTTTGGAGCCAGACATGTGTAAATTAGTATGGATAACATTTTTGTAATGGTTATAGAATGATCTAAATATGGAGAGAATTAGAAAAGAGATTTTTAAGTTACAGGTGTTCAAAACATTACTATGTAAATATTTGCAAAACTTTGTGAAAACTATCAAAAATATGGATGTTTGTAACTTCTCTGCTCTTGCATGCACAGAGTTAACATTTGACATGCATATTCATAGTCAGTGTATTCTGGTGTCTAACACAACTGGATAAATTGGTTAAGCAGTTTTAATTTTGCAGAAGAAAAAAATGATTAGTAACATTTTCTCACATATTTATAATAGCATATACTGTAGATGAAACATTCAGAATTTTTTGGTGGAATTTAACATTAACAATGCACATATCACTACTTTATTTGATAAGCTGGGCTGAGCTTTTTGAAGTCCTGCTGTTCCTTTCTGGGTGACTACCCCCTTCTCTATTGGCATAGCCAGATTGACTCAGTAGAACTACTGACCCCGCTGATATCCTCTTTGTTCTTTACAGTGACAAACTCCCTTAAAACATGAGTCACCTACTCCTTTTCCCTTTGACCTACCCTGTTGTAATAGCAGAATTCTTTCTTCCTGCTGCCCAAGACTTTGTCTTCCCCACTACACCTTTTTGAGCACCTTTAAGTCATAGACTTGCGTGTACATGAGGCTCCCCAGATCATAAATTTACCGGATGTGATCCTTAAATATCTTGTATTCAGGTTGGAATTGTTGACACTCTGTGCTTTCTTGCTCCAACCTGTGGGTCTACCACTGTTGTGCAACCCAGCTCAGCTGTCCATTTCTTGGTGAAACTGTGCATCTTACTCTAGAACCAGGTGACCCCCTGTGCTACCAGCCTCTTATATGCCTATCCTTTAATTAGAATCTCCAGATAAGGCTGAGTGAAATTAGAAAATTCCAGTGTTATTGAATTTTTCATGAAATTCTACCATTTTCACAAAGACTCATGGGATTTGAGTTTAAGTAGATGTTATTTTGAAATTTCTCACAGAAAGCAATTAATAAAATTAGCACACACAATCTCCTTGTAAGGTCTAAGAACCTACTAAATTTAATGGCATTGCATTCTCTAGTTTTAACGATTCAGGGGTTTATAAATGTGTAGTTTACATTCTTGCAAAATTAAATTTTTAAATGGTGTGAAAGTTAGACTACTTTTAATTCAAGCCCATTTAAAACTGCAAATATGAAGTTTTTCACAAATGACCATGTGGTATAGTAGTTCAAATGTTTCAATTATGTTTAAATTTGGATATTTAGTTTTAAAATTAGGGCAAACTAACTAAAATCTAAATTTTGACAACATGTTTGGCAGGCTATCACTCAGTCCCATTTAAAGCTAGAAAGCTGAAAATATATGCATATACAAATGTAGTGATAACCTGTATACCTGTCAATTGTTGTAATATTTCAAGGAATACTATAACAATTATATTAAAATTACAGAAATCCAAATATTGGCAAAATATTTGGCTACCTATATAACTCAGTTTCCATTGAAGCTTGAGACTTAAAACATGGTGCAAATATGCATTCTAGGTGCTTCTCTAAATCCTGAGATTGTGAAGAAATTTGGATAATAATTTTGAACTGTATTTCAAAATAACTGAAAATGTAATTTTGATTAAATATTTGGACACCCATAACTCTTCCCCCTTTTAATATACAATTCAGAAGTTCAATACACTCTTTTAAGCCATAGAGTACTGTCTATGCTCCAAAGTGAGTGCTATTGGGACCTGTACTATTAAAATTATAGTGAAATAACTGAAATTTAAAATTTTGTGAAATTCCACAGAATGTTCACAAAAATTCTGTGCAATTCTGTGGAATCATAATGGTCATTCTGTGGGTGGAATTGTATATTCCACACAGCTCTACTCTCAAGCTGTGGTCTCAAGTTCTCTTGTTACCATGGAAACCTCTTGATTGAAACATAGATTTGTGTATGGATGCTCATACACAATCCCCTATGTTCACATTCAAAAAATGTCCAATATATCTCACATTTATTTCTCATTCTTTGTTAACAGATACTGCTAAAAACCTTTGTCAATGATGATCCTTCACCTGCAATGCCTTTAAAGAAAATGAAGGTTACCATAGTGATCAAAACACAGACAGAGCCTTCAGATCTGAAACTGTGAGTACTAGTATTGCAGAAAGTGAATAGGGCATCAAAAATGGAAGTTCAACAGTAAACACTTTTCCAATGGAGATCAGTTTTACAACTGTGTCTGTCCCTGATTCACCCAAAATTAAGAAAAAAGATGGTAGGGACAGTAAAAGTGCCAGAAGTGACTATTCAGAAGTGAACACTGTAATGGTTTCAGAAATAGTTAAAATAGGTGACACTGATCAAAAAGCTGAAACTACAAATAAAACTGCCTATGTAGAGGTTACAACTTCTTCTGGGCAACAGTATTCCATCACTACATTTACAAAAAAATGCACAGGCACAAGCAGACATCTCATCTCCACTGAAATTGGCAGAAATGTCAACATGTTCAGCACTGACACATTCAACTCCTTTAATAATGCTTTCATTTCAATTATGAAGAAATACAGGTAAGAAATAAAGACATTGCTGTACTTCTTGCCCCTTTGTTCTCCAGTGAACTTATAACAACTACATGAATCTCCTGCAGTCTTCCTTTTCTCTATGTCTGGTCTAGTTGCAAAAGTCTGGCATGATATGCAGTACAGTTAAATGGTTCAGAGTAATGTATCATTCTTGGCTGCACATATCCCTTGTAAAAATGAATTTCCTTTTAAGTCAAAGGAGTCTCTCTGGGCAAAATCATCTATAAAGAACAAATTCCAAGACAGACTTAACTCCTAATTTTTCATTAAATAATATTTTATTTTGAAATTGATTAACATGCTGCCACTCTGCTAGACTTACCTACTGTACATTTCATGGCTAACATTACTTCCTCACAGACTACAGCCAGCTGCAGTACAGCCCAACAATAAAAAGGTAAACATTAAAATATTGTACATAGATTATTTTTCATACACATAGTTCTAGTTTAATCTCCTCTTATTTTGAAAACACCCAAGAGCATAAAGCATTTAGTCACAGCCTATGGTTGAAGGGTATTCAACAGCAGTCACATTTATCATACAATCTGGGTAATTGTTGCTAACATGTCTAATGAATTTCAAATAGGAGCTTCATTACAAAGTTGTCCTTTCAAATAAGTGTCTGTACCACATCTAATCCTTTGTTCATGTGACAAATGCAGTGTAGCTTGACAGAATGCAATTCAATGTCACAGATTCCTTCATGCCAAAAGGGTTTAACTGCCATTGAAATTATACTGTTTCCTGCAGTATTTTGCATTACAGTCTGGTTGGCACCACTGCATTTCTTAATCCCCTTTCCCATATCTGTTTTTGCATTCCATCATATTTACTACAGTATATATTAAGCTTCTCCAAGGATGACTAAGGATTACTCACTTAATCCAAATTTCAGTGCTACCCTCTTACTGTGAGTAAGGTTGTAGACTAGGAATATAGCATTCTTACTGAAACTTTGATATGAAATAAATTAATTAACAAAGATCCTTCACTATATCTCATCTGCCATGAAAGCTTTTTTGTTCTTAAATGGAACACATCTTTCTACCTTGTGTTTGTCATGGTCTTTCCTCACTGGCTCACTTTCCTTCTATTTACTCTCAGTGCCTCATATTGGTGCATGCTGTAAATATAACCATCATAATGGATTTTAAATAATGCAGAGTTCCCCCTTGTTAGTATTACTTCTCATAGCTAAATTAGTTAACCCTTTCCCATTTAGTCAGTTACTTCTCTATGCCATCACTGGTCTACTTGAGGTGTGTGGGGGGGGGAGGGGGAGATAAAGTCCCAGTATGTACTTTTAAAACTTTAGAAGATAAAGGATATTTGTTGAAAAACAATTAATGTGCAATATTTTACTTTATACCTGTTATTGACAGAACCATCATAGTCCATGAGGAAATGGCATTAGCTATGAAATGTTGGCAAGTCCAGCAAACTGGTGGCATGTTAATTTGTCTCAAAATAAAAAAATATTTTTGAACAGAAAGCCTAAGAGTTGAGTCTATCTTGCATTTTTTTCTTTGTAGACATAGGGCTGGATATTCAAAAGGGTTGCAACATGCTCAATAGGGTTGCGCATGCGCAAGTCCAAAAATGTGCCATTCTGCCATATTCAGTGGGCAGCAGTTGCGCTGCCAAACAAATGCTGAGCAACAGCGCAATGCAAATGAAGGCATGCACAACCGAAGGGGTGGATCCATGCATAAAGAGCGCAATGCGATATTGAAAGGCTTGCGTAATGCACAACAGCAGATCAGCCGGAAGGTGCACCACGGCAGAAATGAGCCAAAATAAAAAGGCTCAAGGAAGAGGCACAAGAACGCTACAGGGAAGCCCATGAGGCAGGAAGACAGACAAGGCAACAGTGGCAAACAGTGCAGGCCAGGGAGTGCACAGGAGAGAAGAGGGACAAGGGAGGGTGTGTGGGGCCACAGACTGCAGAGGCCAGTAGGTGTACCCAGTGCAGTGGAGGTAGCAGTCAGGACAGTGTGGGTAACAGAGCAACAACAGCCGAGGGGGAACACAAGCTAGGGACATGGACAGTGCCAGCTTCCTCATGGAAGCTGTAATCAGGGGGGTGAGAAGGCATGCTGCAGGGGGACGTGGCCATGGAAGGGCCCGTTGGTGGTACACCCCCAACAGGCAGTACCGTGCCCACATCAGCTTTGAGCTGTACACGGATGTAGAGATTGTGGGCCGGTACCGCCTGAACAGGGCAATACTGAGGTGGCTCTATGAGCTGTGCAGTGATGTGATGCAGGCACCCTCATGACGGAGTCATGCTCTGCCAGTGGAGACAAAGATAACAGCCTGCATGTGCCTGCTCACCACGGGTACCTTCCAGAGGCCAACAGGGGACACCACAGGCATAACACAGTCGGCCACGTCAAGCATCCTCACCCAATTCCTCAGCGCACTGCTGCCACATGCTGCAGAGTACATCCATTTCCCCAACACCGCGACAGAGCATACAGCAAACATGCAGGAGTTCCACAGGGTAGCACGTATGCCTGGCATGCTAGGGGCGATAGACTGCACCCATGTGGCTATTCGCATGCCGCCTGGCCCCGATGGGGCAGCATACCGAAACCGGAAGGGTTTCTTGAGTGTCAACTGCCAGGCGGTGTGTGATGCCAGTGGGCGCATCATCAATGTCTGTGCCACACACTCTGGTGGAGCACATGATGCCTTCATATGGTACCAATCTGCACTGTGCCATCGATTCAAGAGTGGGGACATCCCCACAGGACATCTAGTGGGTGAGTATGCATGTAGGAATTGCAAGGTTGGGGCAAGGGTGGGAAAGCCACAGGTGCCATGGTAGTGGCACACAGGGATATGGGCAATATGGACCTGAACATGATACTTATCTCCACTATCTCCACACAGGTGACAGCGGATACCCACTCCGTCCCTGGCTGCTCACACCCTGCAGAGGCCCCATGACCCCATCGCAGCAACGCTTATAATGAGGCACATGCCGCCACATGCAACATCATCGGAGCCGGTGTTTAGGATGCTTAAGGCACGCCTCCAATGCCTAGACACCCTCCGGGCGTGCCCTTGGGTACAGCCCCTCAAAGGCCTGTGGGATATTCTGGCCTGTTGTATCCTGCACAACATGGCCAAAGACTGTGGGATAGCCATACAGGTAGAGGAGGGGGACAGCAATGGGGCCGCCGGTGACGCCAGTGATGATGGGGATGAGCAGCCCCCCCTTGGACGGCGGGACCCCCGACTGATCCGGCAGGCCCAGCTGCACCAGGACACCAACACGGAGGAGCATTTTGCATGACACAGGTAAGTCAAGGGGCCATGTGCAACCAACACTGTCTAGGCGCAACCCACAGGCACACAGGATAACACACCAGGGGTGCATGACGGCAAGGGGAGTGGAAGGGTCCAGGCACACAAACACACCATCAGGGAGGGATGAATAGTCATATGGACACACACACACACATACACACCAGGCACAAAGCGTACATGGGCAGGTGCACAGCAGAGAAGGAACAGACATGGCAAACACACGGATCAACGGACCACCCCCACCACCTGTACCGTCAAATTACGTGTGTCAGATGCTGGGCACCCTTGCACCTTGGTGTACAGTACAATGCAGGCATCATCATGCACACGCACCTGTGGACAGCAGTCGGGTGGGTGTGCAGGTGGTCCATGTGTCAGCGTGTTGGGCAGGGCACCCACCAGTGCACTGCCCACTATGACACACATTGCACACAGGGCAGCATCAGACAGGGCCCACACTGGGAGACAGGTCACTCAGGTGGCACTGTACCACGGCCACCTCGGATGCGTGGATGGCCCAGCTGTGTCCCAGCAGCACTGGCAGGCTGATCATGGGCCACATGGGGTGGCACCGATGGACCACCAGGGGTCCCACTGCGCGATTGTGACCTTGTCCACACAGGGGTGTGCAGCATGCCAAACATACCTGCACCAGGTGTGCTGGGGATGCCCACAGCAGAACCCCGGCGTCGACAGTCTGGGTGTCGCACGACACCGGGAATGGGGAGTGGAGAGTGTACTGTGTGGGGTGTGCGGTACAGGGGCACCTGACTGTGTGCCCAATAATGCGGCCACGACAGAGACCACTGCCTGGGTCAGCCTGTCAATGGTGGTGGTCACATCCATCCACAGTCTGACCATCTCTGCAAGGATCAATGCATTGTCCCTGCTGTTCCACTCCACAGCCACGCACAGTGCCTCCATGCATGTTGCAACCCGCATCTGCTGCTCTACTGATGCCCGCAGCAGGTGGGTGTGCTCATCCAATGGGTCCTGTGCCACATCGGCATTCTGTCTCCCAGGGTATGGAAGGTCCTGATGCTCAACACCCTTTGAGGATGGGCGCTGTTCACCAGGACCAGGTGTGGGCAAGTCAACAGGTGGTGTGCATGTGCCGCCGCTGGACCCTGTACCCCCAGATCTGGTGGGTGACTGCTGATGCTGCCCCTCCAACTGCTGTGCCCCAGGGACCACTCATTCCACTGCTGTGGCCGCAACAGTGCCAGAGACCTGCACAGCCACCGGTGCTGCCCCACCAGTGCTGACAGGCACAGCCTGAGACTGTGCTGATGTGCTGGCACACACGTTGGAACCAGCTAGGTCCAAGGGCATGTGCTGGCCTGCTGTGTGTCTGTTATGAGACACACACATGTCACTGCCCATTGCGGTCCTTGCATCATCAATGGTGCAGGTTCGTGCAACAGCCACCGTCAGAGCGTGCTGGCATGCTTGCATGCCAGACTGCTGAGACACAGGCTGTGCACCCCCCACACCTGACTCACCAACAACAGAGGTGGCAACCAGGCGTGCATGCTGGTGCAGTGCATGCCGGCTGGCAGCAGAGGTGGATGGACCCTCCACCAACACTGGCAGGTCTTCCACACTGCATGGTCCCACCACCACCGTCCCTTGCAGATGAACAGGATCTGTAACAGAAAGTGAGAACATGTTAGTGCATGTGATCAACCTCCCCCCCCCCCCAACACCACCACCATGTCATACCATGCAGTGATGGGCTTCCACCTGTCTGGAATCCACCTCCTGGTACGTCCTCTATAGCACTATGCTGCATTGATGCAGCCAGACGGTCCTCCGCCGGGGTCAGCTCTGCCACCTCTGGCTGGCCACCGCCTGTGGCAGTGCGTGCTGCCCTGAGGGCTGCCACCTTCTCTTTGACCCATCTCCGGTCTGTCCCCATCTTTTTATTGCATTCCTGCATGGAGCGCTGGTGGCTTCCATGCAGGTTTACCGCACGGGCTACCCCATCCCATGCAGCAGCACGGGCCGGAGGGGTGCCCCCGCCGTCCACTCAGTAGTGGCTCCTCTTCCAGGTAGGCCTGGAAGACTGCCTCTGTCTCTGACTTGGTGAAGTTGGGCCTCCTCTTTTGCCCACCATCTTCATCCTCACCTGGTCTTTGCTCGGTCATGTCGGTCTGTATGGGTGGAAGTGGACACCTGTCACTGTGCAGTCTACAGCATTATCCCTTGACCATTGCCCAGAACATCACACAGCTTGCAACTCACCTCTCACCTGCAGTACCCGAATCTGGCCAGCGCAGTCCACTGTCGCATATTTATAGCGCAATGCATGCAAATTAGGAGTGGAGCAACTGTAATGAGATGCAAATCGCGCCACTGCGCCTTTGAATGGCTGATCAGATGATTTGCATGTGTCGGCTGAATATCGCGTCATTGCGATTTGCGCAATACGGTTGAGCCGGCTGAGCCAATGGTGCATTTCTGTGACTGCGTGGTACACCACATTGCGCATGCCCAGGTAGCTTACACAGGCATCTGCCGCGCTGATGACGTGCTGTGCGTGATCCGCAATTCTGGACACGGCCACCATTGTGCCAGTGGCGCTACAGTGCTGGTCACCAAATGGCGCTGTGGCACAACTGTGCAATAGTCCACTGTGGCACTGGCACGCAGGTGACTGATCGCGGCAGGACGTATAGACATCTGATGGTGCTGTGCGTGGCCTTGCGCCACTGACCCATGACCTTGTGCCTGACCTTTGCCCCCTGGCGCTGTACATCTGGCATATGTATGGCTCTATTGCGCTGTTCGGTGACAGCGCGATGTGGACCGACGGCGCTGTATGAACAGCGCGATAGGGACTCATGGAGTTGTATTGTGCAACATTTCCACGTGGGGTTGCCGCTCTGCGGAGCGCCATATTGCCACTGTATAACTGTGGAATGGCACGCAGGAGAGCTCCACAGTGGGGGGGCCTTGGAGCTGGAAAACCTGGTGGCTGTGGTGGAGCCTCACCATGGGACACTGTTTGGGGAGTGCCCCTGCAGATGGCACGCACCCATGTGTGGCAGCAGGTGGTAACTGCCCTAGAGCAGGCCACTGGGTGGAGGAGGACTCCTGAGCAGTGCAGGCACCACTATAGTGACCTGAAAAGGAGGGAGCGTGCTCTGCTGGAGCACCTCAGGTCTCGTGCCAGGAGGGGCATTGTGCCTAGGCCAGGTGGGTGTGCTGTGTATGCACCGGTATTGTCCGCATGGGTGACACTGTGTAATGTGACCTGCGCATGGGGGTGGGTTGGGCTATGGTTTGCTGTGAAGGTGTTTGCAGGTGTGTGCTGTTTGGGTCTGGTTGTGTGGGCAGGCACACTCAATGGGGCAAGGGGCTGTCTGCTTTGGGATATCACTGATGTGTTTCTCTTCATTTGTCTCCCACAGGCATGGAGGAGCGGAGGCGGGCCCAGGCTGAGGCATGGGATGGCGGTGCCGGGGTGGCTGGCAGAGGTGGTGTGCCACAGCCACAGCAGCAGCAGCAGCCACAGCCACAGCAGCAGCAGCCACAGCCGCAGCAGCACCAGCAGCAGCAGCTTGATGAGGGTGAGTGTCATTACATCATGGATGCTATTGCATGCTGGGAGGGCACGGCCACCGTCCATTGACTACACTACCATGCACGCAACATGTGACAGTCATCACTGTCCAGTGGCACTGCATATGTGTGTGTGTGTGCGTCACTGGTGGTCCATGCATGCACTGGGCACATAGCTGTGGCACTAGCATCCCACCACGTAGCCACGTCACTGGGCAGCCTTGGTTGTGCTGTGATGGACATGGGCAGTGTGTGAGTGCAGTGGTACACATGGCTGTTGCTGCCTGGTTGGGCATGTCTTGTGCACGGTCACTGTGGGTGAGTGCAGTCCATCACAGGAGTGGGGCACTTGGCTGTATGCTATGCATGATGGGTGGGATTCAGGGATGTGGACAGTCACAGCCATTTACTCTGATCCCTTGTCCTAGGTATCCAGATCCTGCATCGCATTGAGCGAGCACTGCGGAGGCTCACACAGGTGGCCATAGATTACATACGCCATCCTTCTGGACATGCAGCGGCATGGGATACGGCACGGAGGAGGCCCGGGCAGCACCAGGCGGAAGGAGGCAGGCTACCGCCAGTAGCTGCCCATCACCACACCCCACCTTCCTCCCCGGTTGTTCACCCCTGCCCTTACCCACCCCTACCTTATACCCATACCCCACCCCTGCTTTGTGTATATGTACATAGTTGCTTTGTTGTTCTTGTTATTCTTCTTCATTGCATTTATATTTTGATATGAGTACTGTGGTGGTCTCTGATTTGCAGCTGGCTATAGGTGCTCAGTTGCAGTGGTGTGAATGGCATCTGGGGTGGTATGGTCATGGGTATGTGTGTGCGTGTGTGTGGGGTGGTGTCTCTGGTGTGGGTGTGGCTTCCACTCAGTATTGCCGTGTGCTGCCACCCACTGCTGGGTGCTCATGGTGGGTTTGGCTTGTATAGTTCTGTGGTTCACGAGGTTGCAGTGTGCCGGCGGGGGCCTGGGGATTCCTGCAGTGCTGGTCACTGCACATGCGTGGTGTCTTGGGGTCACAGTGCTGGGTGTGCTGTGTACACGGGGGGGCTGCTGGACACTGGGGTGGTCTGCCCCCTTTGTGTGGCACTCTCAGCTTGCCAGTGGGTGTGCTGCAGTAACATGGCCAGGATGTGCTTTCTTTGCTTGTCCCCATGGTCCGGTGGCTGTTCCATCCCTCCCCCAGTTATGCTGTGCTTGGGGTGTGGGGGTACATTGTTGGTTCTGCAGTGTGTCCCTGTGCCCATCTGTGGCATGGGTGGTGGGCCCCTGCCTACCTCCCTGGTTGTGCAGTTCCATTGCTCTGCTGCTGGGGGTCTCTTTGCTTGTGCTATGGCACCTCTGGACTGCTCAGCTGGGCTGCCTTTGTTGCGCTATGGCGCATCATCTCTGCTCAGCTTCCCCTTCCTGGTTGCGCTATGGCGCAGGTTGTGCGATATTCAGACGTTGGCTGGTTGCACAATTTGTCTTGCTCCATGTTTGAATATCGCGTGTATTGCGCATGTGAGCAATTGACTTGGGCTTGCTCCTGCTGTTGCGCACTTTTTGGGTGCAGTTTGAATATCCGGCCCATACTGTACAGTTAATAATGGTCAGGCACAGCAACTAGAAGTTCAGGACATGAAACCTGTCAGCAGTCACAAAAGATGAACATGGTGATGACTACTGAATATAACCCTGACAATCAACCAACACAAAAAGAACAATGCTGCTCCTAATTAAATTAGTAAGTAGCATCCTTAATCTTGGGTCTGGTCCACATTAACATCTTCAACTGTGACATTGGGGTAGGGACTCATGGGAAGATCTGCCTCTTCGCAGATCTGTGGATGAGTGGACAGTGAGGAGGGTGTTTGGGCCTTGAGGGAGGATCACAAGAGACTAGAGAAATAGTCCAGGGTATGGCACTTAAAATGTCATGCAACTAAATGTAAGATAATGAACATATGGTCGGTGCCAAGAACAGAATACAGAATGGGAGTAGAGGTTGAGAGAACAACAGAGAAAGAGGACATGGGGGTGATAACTATGGAGAAAATTAAAATGGTGTCCCAGTGCAAGAGGGCACTGGAGATGAGAAGTAGAACACTGGGATGCATAGGAAGGGGAATAAGAAGTAGGAGGAAGAGGGAGGTGATCCTACTCCAGTGCAGAGCCCTGGTTTGGCACACTTGCAGTATTGTGTGTAGTTCTGGAGCTCACACTGGACGAAAGAAAGGGATAGAGTGGAAACAGTGCAAAGGAGGGTAACCAAAATGATCTAAGGACAAGGTAAGTTCTACTTAGACAGGTTGGAAGGCCTCAACATGTCCACCCTGAAGGCAAGAAGAGAGAGGAGGGATATGATAGAGACTTTATTCATTCATTTATGTGTTAATGTAGTATGTATGTATGTATGTATGTATCTATCTGTTTGTCTGTCTGTCTGTCTATCTTGACTAGGAAAGGAAGGCTAGACAATGCTGACTATGTTCACCCTCGTCAGGGAAGGGGGAGGAATACAGATGTAAACACACAGAAACTGAACCAGATCAAGCTCTTGGTGATATTTTAGTGAATGAGGGAAATTTGACTGGGACACTGGGGGAAATGTCCTTACACTTTTTGAGAAGTGCCATAGTGTCTTTAAGTCCACCCAAACAACCACCAGAAAAGGCATACAGGGCCTTGGTTTAATGTCTCATCTGAAGAGCGGCATGCCCCAACAATGCAGCATCCCTTTAGTACTGCACTTGGGTGCTAACATTTATGGTATGAATTCAATCCCAGTGTGGGACTAGAACCCACAACCTTCTGACTATGATACAAACTGAGCCACACTAACACTTTCACTGTGCCAGGAGACAACATCATCTTTTAAACTGCACCCCGCCCGCACTCTAGCATAACTTCCTCATTTTTCAAAACCATATGTTTTTATTACAGCCCCTATATCATGACCTCAATCCTTAATTGGGGGGAGGGGTCTAGTACCAATCAGTCCTGGCTAGTCAATCAGACCCCCTTCCACTGCATGCCCTCACCCAGCCCACTTTGCATGCTGCATGTATAGTAAACTGTTCAATGGAATGAGCGAGCAGGTGCACGATTATGAGAGCGAAGCAGGGCAGTAGTGTCAGTGATGCTATGGAGCTTATAGTACTTGGGTGCTCGGGGGAGATTTTCATCTAATATTGGACCCAAGTATAGTAGAACTGACCAGGGGCTCACATCTTCTGAAATCACCAGTTTTCTTAGATGCAGCCATCTATCCCATTGTCATCTCTGTCCATGCTGCAATCAGCTGTAGCTTCCTGTTTGGTTCTTACCCCTCACTCCACAGTTTGGTGCCTGGACCCCTGATAGTTTCAAATCCAAAATTTCTAGCTTGAGCCAGATGGGAGTTGGAGTCCTTGTTTGAATATAAAGAAATAGGGAATATATCCTCTGGGGTGGATTTGGAGACATATAATGCCTTGATGTAAAGCTGAATGATAGACTTTACAGCTTACCGACATAGGCTAAGGAAAAAGACCTACAAATAAGTGAAAAGTAACTATAAAGCAAGGAAGGGGAGTACAGATCTGGGGTGGACAAATATTCAGCCAATCTAGCTTGTATCATGGAGTGCAAAACAACTACAAATCACTACACCTATGGCTAGGAAAGTGGATTTGGCAATAGGATGTTTAAAGCATAAAAATTAGGAGAGGAAAAGACTGACAGCTTGCTAGCTTCCATGCTCAAGAAACGGCAACTTCAGTGCCATATATATGAGGATAGGGATGATAAAGGATTTTTCCAGATTTGGCATGAGGATATTACCAAGCTGTGTGTAAATGTTATATATCCCTACTCATCCAGTGGGCCCCCGTGGAGGCTAGTTCCACCTTTTTCCACATTCTCTCTCCCCATGCTCTCTGCATATCAGTCTTTGGCCCTGAATGCCCTGTCACTCTCCATGAAGTAATGACAGCCGCTGCAGCAATGAAAGCCTCTAAAGCCCATAGTGGAGATGGGTTCCCCACTGACTTCTATAAACTGCTCCTTGAAGTAGTGATCCCTTGTCTATTGTTCTCGTCCCAAGAGGGGATGGATAAGATCTGCTTCCCCATACTTAAAACAGGGCTTATTATGTTATTTTCCCAACATACTGTTAAAGATGTCACCCTGTGCAACAGTTACCACCCCATATCCCTTATTAATGCAGACTTCAAGATACTAGGCCAAATTCTATCTTCTTGCCTGGAACCCTTGTTGGGATCTTTGTTCCATACCTCCAGATGGGCTTTATCAAGGGACAACTAGGTGAGAACATCTTCAAGGCCAAGGACTCCCCCACCCTTAACACAGCAGTGGCAATGGATTTTGAAAAAGCTTTTGATTTGGTGGAGTGGGGCTACTTATATGCTGCACTAGTCTACTATAGGGTGGGGGGCTCCTTTCTGTCTTGGGTTAAAACCCATTGTCATTTCCCCTCAGCCAGTGTTCTTACTATTGGAGTGGTTTCTCCCTCTTCACCCTCTAAAAAGGGCATATCAGGGATGCCCCTTGTCTCCATTGCTTTTTGTGCTGGCATTGGAACTACAGGTGGCTGCAATTCAGGAACATCACAAGATTTCAGGGGCCCGATTCTCAAAGAGGCACAAAGTGCACTGCAACCTTTTGTGCTGCGCTTTGCACTTGCCCGGGCGTCTGAGGTTGCTATGTTCTTAGCCGGATAGCACACCTGCAATATCCAACTGAACATGGGGCCAGGTTGATTCAGCGCCAACCCCATTAGCACAGCCCCAACATGGAGCCAGGAGTACAGCTCCCCAATTAATAGTGCAGCTACGCTATTTGCTATCCACAAAATCAGCCATCTAAATAAGCCCATTGGGCATGCAGGGCACTATGTGGCCATTTGTAGCTCCTTATGGGCCCACTGACATAGGCTGCATGGGAGCTTAGTGTGCCCCACCAAGCCTCTGCCCCATATGCAGCCCTGTTTCTCCTGGTGTCTAGTGGTCCTTCCCACCACCTGATGCCCGCCTGATGTAAACAGATATGTTTCCCTGGTGTCTAGGGGTCCCTCCCCCCACCTGATGCTCTCTGAAGTACACATAGATGTTTCCCTGGGGTCTAGCAGTCCCCCCCACCTGAAGCCCCTCCGAAGTACACATTTATGTTTCCCTGGTGTCTAGTGGTCCCAGTCCCCCAATCAATGTCCATCCCCGTAAAGAGGAAAGACCATCACATTTTATCATGTCTTTCCATCACCACAATCACCATCCCACTACTGCCATCTGGTACACCCTCTGCCAGTAAGTTACCACCCCCCAACAACACAGCCCCATCCACGAACATTGCTCTTTTGCACCCCCAGCCTGATTCTCGATGGTGGTTAATGTGCCCACCCCCCACCCACGACATTGACAACTCATCCTCCTGGTCCCCCCTTACCTGACTGTCAGTCAATTGACAGCGAGTGACACAGCCCTTCACACACACCTTGACCACCTGCCATCTGACAGGAGCAGGGAGTACGCTGATTATTTATAGGGATCTATAAATAAGCAGCACTCTCCCTGCTCCTGTCAGATGGTGGGCAGCCAAATTCATTCCCCAGGCAGGACTTCTTATTGGATCCTTCTATTACTGCTGGCATCTGAGGGTTCCCCTTTCACACTTGAACCCCAGCTGGGGCCTGAGCCTTAAGAGATCTCACCTGAGGGGACCAGTAACATCCAAACACAAGGACGCTGCCACCATCTCAGAGCCTGCAGGACCCCTTGGCTTGGCTGCAGTCGGAGAGACTGGATGGGTCTCTACCAGACCAGCCTCCATGGACTCTCAGCTTGCCTTCCCCTCTTATAGTATAAAGGGGAAGGGAAGGGCCATGAATATTGACATTTGAGTATCCTCTTCTGGCCAAGCTGAGACCCACTAGAAAATCACTCTCAGGGTCAGGCTTAACCCTTTGCTTGTTCTCTAGTAACCTGCCTTGAGCTGGCAGAAGAAAGAGGCTGGTTACATGCTCCTCTTCCAAAAATCCTTGTGGTCCCCTGCAAGGGCAAACCTGAAACTGGTGCCATCTTCTTCACAGGTGGTAGTGCCCTCCTGGCATTCCAATGAGGCAGTGAACTACTCCCTCAACCTGTGTCGGATGTAGGCCAGATCACAGAGGAAGCCTTACTTGTACCAGTCCTGGCCTATGTGCAATGGATCCTAAAACGGGAGTAGCAGGACACACAGTATGCTATACTGACTACAGTTCCCTTATTGCAGCAATCCCAATACTTCAGCACACTTTACCAGCAATAAGTGCCTAAGAGTCAGGATGACACCCAGGCAGCAGTCTTCACTTCTATGACATTTGCCGACTCTCTTCATTGCCATTCTTCCTCTGGCTCCCACAGGGACATGATGGTAAGGCCTAGCTTCACCTGCAAGAAAGCAAAAAAAACATAAACCACACAAGAATTCCAATAAAATATGTTTTTGGTCAAAAATGCAAAGCTTGTCTTAACTAGTTGTATGAGGAAGTCCACTTTTTCAGTCTGTGATATCAGTAAGCCCTGTTTCCTTATAGGGTGGGTCTTCTGGAAGATATCCTAAGTGCAATTTTAGAAAGAGGTTTTTCAAAGTATGGTCCCAGATGCAGTGTCTGTATATAAGACAAGCTGTAGCCCCTGGAACTGAGGTCACAGGCTACTCTCTTGGTG
Organism: Neoceratodus forsteri; assembly: GCA_016271365.2. Classification (NCBI taxonomy): domain Eukaryota; kingdom Metazoa; phylum Chordata; order Ceratodontiformes; family Ceratodontidae; genus Neoceratodus; species Neoceratodus forsteri. Next base: position 1,802,298,773 of record CM057449.1, read on the forward strand.
GAGTAACAAAGTAATTTTTTCCCTCCTTTGAGAAGGACAAAGCTCATAAACTTTTTATTAAACAGTTGCAGGTAACAGTGATACTCCTCAGTGCAGAGATTTGGTCACTTTCCGATCCTTGGTTGCTTTCTTTTGCTAAAAGTCCAATCTGTTGCCTCAGGCATAATGCATGGGATGGAGTTTTCTGTCTCGCTTCTCATCCACTTTGATGGTCTAAATGAAATAACTCATCTGCTGGACTTCAATATCAGTGTAGATGACTTCATTCATGCAGATCCACCTGCCCGTGTCCAAGGTGAAAACTTCACTTTTGGCAAGTTGGCCAATTTTCTTCTTGTGCTGTTTATATTATTCATGGTCTCCCTTGGTCATGGCTTTCTTTGTCAACAGCATTCTCTTGCAGTGAGCCTCAACAATTCTCCATGTCTACCCTGGCATATATAGAAAGCAATACTCATAGCAGGTTTCAATACAACATTTGAAAGAACTGTCAGCTTGCCAAATTTTCCCAAGGTGCTTTATGGCTGCTCAGCTGGATGGCAGCCACAGTCCTCAACACCATCTTTTCATGGCCCCATCAGTAGCCTGCTGATGAGAAGACTGTTTCTCTAGCCTGGTCCCCTGTTTATGTTTGCTCTGGGATCTCTTCTGCAGTGACACTGGTTGATGGAAGGGACTTAGAGGTTCCTGGGGGAGAATCTGGGGTAGCCAGATCTGTTGCTTCTTTGATCACTTCCTCCACCACCACATCTGCAGGCTTTTGTTCTCTGACATCTTCTGGGGTGACAGTCTGGCTACTGTCCCTCTTCTTCTTGGGGTCAGGTAAGGCTGGCTGAGGGCTGACCTCTAGGCAGGCCACAGGGTCAGCATCGATGTCAGGAGACAAGACCATGAGATGTGCAGGGATCTTCCAGCTATGAGAGTGGCCTAGCTCCTCCGGACTGCTGGTCAGACTTGCCTCCAATCAAAATCTACTGTCACTGGCAGGCATACAGGACCAGATGCTCACCATCCCCCTCCAATTTCATATTGTGTCCCCTTGTTCTGGTACATTTTCTACATTGGAAAAAATCTCCCACCTGCACATTGTTTATGCCCTTGAGGTACTTAAAAGTTTCTATCATGGTGCCCCTTTCTCTCCTCCAGTGAGTACATGTTGAGGTCTCTTAGTCCCTCCTCATATATCTTGTTGTACAAACCATGCACCGTCTTTGTTGCCCTTCTCTGGATAGCCTCTACCATGTTTATGTCCTTACACATGTGTGGTCTCCAGTACTGCACACAGTACTCCAGATGAGACCTTATTAGTAATTTATATAATGGCATCACCAGTTCCTGCCTCCTACTACTAATACCTCTGCCTATGCAACCCAGCATGCCACTGGCCCTCCCTGCAGTCTTTGGACACTGCTTTGATACCTTCAGGTCATCGGATATGATAACCCCTAGGTCCCTCTCCTCTTTGGTGATGGTCAGCACCTCCCCCCCATCCTGTAGGTCTCCCCAGTGTTCCCCCTACCCAGGTGCATTATCTTGCACTTTTTTGCACTGAACCTGAGCTGCCACACCTCCAACCATCTTTCAAGCTTCTCCAGGTCCCTCTTCATTATCTGCACCCCTTCTGGAGTATCCACCCTGTTGCAGGTCTTGGTGTCATCTGCAAATAGGCAGACCTTTCCTTCCAGCCCCTCTGCAATGTCACTAATGAAGACATTGAACAGGACTGGTCCCGGTACTGATCCTTGTGGCACTCTACTGGTCACCCCTCTCTCCCCAGATTGGATCCCATTTACCAAGCAGGGGAATGGGTGATCCCCCCCTTCTCAAAGGAGGAGAGCTGTTGGTGGATACTCAGTCTGCCTTCTCCGGTTGTCTCCTGAGTGAACCTGATCTGTTCCAAAACTTGGATGACTGGTGCGGGAAGTGATGAGGCACCCAGTGTCTCAGCTCACCGCATCTCTGGGTGAGCTTTTATGGCAGACCACTTGAGGAGCCACCAGCCTGTATGGAGTACACCTTGTCAACAAAGAATTGGTTGAAGTCCTCACACTTTACTGCAGAAAAAGCTCATTCAGATCACAGAAAGAGAAGATTAATACTTCTGTCTACAGTGCAAAAGAGTCGAGCAGGCTAGTTGTTTATTGCAGCAATCACCCTTGACAGGAACGCTGCTTTTTTCATTGTGATTGCCTGCTGATAATCACCATAGTGTGCTCTCAACACCTATCTGTCCTCCTCTAAGTGGGACCTCCACCAAGAATGCTCCCAACTTCCACCCTTCAGTCTTCAACCACTGCAGCTTATCATAATACCATGGTGAGATACAATGGGATGTCAAGGGACAGACATGATAAGGTACCAGTAAGTCTAAAGCAGCCATAAGTGTCATATTATAGCACTCCAGCTGACATCATTCCAGAGATGTCCACATCTGCCAGGAGTTTGCTAGGCTCCATGTTTTATTTTGGGAAGTACCAGATTATCTCGACAGAAGGAGTCACACTCGAGGTGGCCACATGGGCAATAACACTGCATGAGGATCCAACCATGTGACTATGGTCAACCTTGATGTCACTTATATCAAGTCCCAATGAGAAAACCAGATCCAAAGCATGGCCATGCTGATTGGTACCAGAGGAAACAACATGTGCAAGGCTCACTGATGACATCAACTGGAGGAACTGTTGACCAAGGGGAAAGGCTTCATCATGCACCCAAGCTTGAAATCCCCAGCACAAGAAGTCTGCAGGCATCTAACACCTGGTCAGCCATGAAGTCTGGCAGTTCCTGCAAAAATTTACCCCATGTCCCAGCGATGGCTACACATGGATAATTCTGTAACCTGCATGTGACCCACCTCTAATGGCTGTACATTCAAACAATCTGGTTACTTACATGGGGTATGCTGTGAGTCCCTTTGCAGATCTAAAGCAGATGGCCCCCCATGCCCCTGCTTTGGGAAGTTCACCACAGAACACCCAGGCAGAATAGATGCCTCTAGCACAGGACTAAAGTCATCCCTCAGCCAGGTCTCCATGATGCAAACAAGGTTAGCTGAGGAATTGATGATAAATGTGGGATGTCTGTGGTGTCCATGTATTTAATCACGCACATGTCACTTTTAATTTGAGGTATGGTGGCAGTTCACATACTGTGTTGACTTAAGAGTATGCACCTTTAAGGAGTTCACTATAATCAGATGGTCTGATGTGTTGGGATGCAGTCTTTGACAAAGCCAGGCAGTGCCGTAGTGAAATATATGGCATTCTGTTAGATTGGTTGATGTTTTTTTTCCTGTTTTCATTTCATTTCAGTGTATATTGTGGGTATTTTTATTGTATATTTTTGCACTTTGAAGCATGTGGAATAAAAAGGAAAGTTTATATGTTTACATATTGCTGTCGGTCTCCTTTTTGCTGTGGGTGCATAACTATGCCTGTCCTACATATCCCAGGACAAAAAAATTACATGGTCATAGAAAGGTTCATATAATTTTACTGTTCGTACTTTACCAATAGGTTGAAGCAGCAGTCACAGTACCCTGGGAGAGGCATAGTGGGCAGCGACCCCCCCCCCCAAGTCCTGCACCTGGGCATTCCAATAACTTCTAAAGTGCTTGGCTCTCTTGCTAGAGTCTGAGGGCTCTCATTTGCTGGTTCCTTAACCATTCCCCCAGGCATAGACCAAGTCCAAATGGTAAAATTTCTTTGTGGAGGTCCCCACTCCCTAACATTCCTGATCCTTCCTTTCTCTTTTGTAAAGTTCAATAGGGGTTAGTTTTAACAGTTTGCACCAATGCGCCCACCAGTGGGTCATTGCAGTAGCTTGAAAAAATTACTTTTACTTTGTTTCAGCATCTTGTTCTCTATTCTTGCCCCTTTATTTACAGTATTTTTAAGGAATACCTAAGATGAATCCACAGAAGGTGGATTCCTTAGTGGAGTCCTTAAGTATGATCCCACTACAAAAGTAGGCAGAGGTCCATGGGCATGCCTTCCTTTTCTGGGCAATTGAGGGTGGTAGGGATCAAGTGATGTGATCATTGTCTGACTCCTTGGGGCCCAGTGCTACAGCTTCAGCTGATTATAGTTCACCAGGGTCCTCAGTGGTCAGACGGAAGGGTGGGATGGCAATCCAGCCATGCTATTCGACCCAGTCTCGGTGCTGGTTCTGTTGTTTATGTCCTTTCATGTGACTGTTCTAAATCCTATGTAAGAGGGACCATTAGAGAAGCAAAAAAGTCTGCAAGAGCATATAAGGAACATAAGGAATAGCAGGAAGGATATACCAGTCGCAAACATTTTCTGGAGAGTCATGCCAAAGGCACTGACTTTTTGAAAATTTGTATTTTTTTTTTATTCTTGCTAACCAGGCAAGGCCCACTAGGCTCAATGCCTGTTTTCAAGGATGAGCTGGGAGCACTGGGGAGGTTAAGTGACTTGTTCAGAGTTACACCGTATGCAAGTGGAGGATTTGGGAATCAAACCTAGGTGAGCTAGCTGTACCAAGTTCATTCACAATTCATTACTCTAACTTCTAGGCTATGGATTATCTATATAATCCTGAAATGTGGTCTCCCAACCTACATTATGCCTAGGTCGAGAGACCATATTTCAAAATCCCGATGGGAATTTGCTTTATGAGGGAGGCTTTGCCCACCGCAGCCCCCTAACTAAAATATCCAACTTCGAGGGGGAGCGGACCTCAGAGTTGGGTGTTTGGATCAGGGGTGGAAAATATATTGTTTTAAAAGTTCCCACTGCAGGAACAGAACCCCATCCCCAATACCTTGCTGGCCAAGCTGTAGGAGCATTAGTGCTTCACACTACGGGGCAGCTTGGCCATCACCTCTCCCTGCTGTCTCCAAATGGTTATGCCAGACAAAACTATGTTTTGCTGGCGTAACCCAGTATTTTGCCTTGCAAAATACAGTTTCACCCAGTGAAATGACATTTCACTGTTGGGCTGAAATGTTGGGCATCCCTAATTAAGGGATACTGTTGCCAGGCTCCTACATGTCAGGACCCTCAGATTCGGTATCCCATAAGGGTACCTAGGCGATACTGCCAGCCATCTTGGAACAGGTGTCTGCCCAGACGAGAGGTGGAGACACAGTCACTGCCCTTTTAAAGAAAGATGTACTATGGATACATTGCCTGGGCATATAGAAGCCACAAGACCTAAATGAGGACATGGATTTAAAATTTTTTTGTAACCGAGCATACAATATTTTTGTCACTACAGTGCACTTGAATTCAATTAACAAAGTACACTCTCTGTACAATGTAATGTTCCTTCAATGTTTGTATCTATATGAGAATTATATTGTAGTGACTAGCTCTCTATTTAAATCCTATGGTTTACTCTCAGTTATTTCTATGATTTAATCTTCATTTGTAGTTACTTATTTTGTATTCTGAAGTTCATGGCAAATGTTTATGTAATGTGCCATATGCGTTACACGTAGCACTGGGTTTTTCTTTCTTCACTGTACTCCTTGTGCTTTTGACTATGGTTTACTTGCACAAAAAGAACACATTCTCTTAAATATGTTTCAGAAGAAAGTGTGGTGACTGTACCTTACTGCATAAATACCAGTCAAACCTTTTACAGTAGGGCACATTGATGTGACAGAGATAAAAGAACATAAGCTGCTGTACAGCAGTGGTTTTGTAATAGGGAACTGAGGAAAAGGTTGTCTATTGCACATACTGCTTACAGAACGTAATAACTAATGCTGCTTGCACACTGCTTAACCCATGAAGGACTCCTACTGGCCAACAGTGCATATTGGTACACAGTCCATATTGGTATCCCATTCCCACCAAAACTGTGGTGTGGGCCCTTTACCATGTCACACCACACCTCAAGCTTCTGTTGATAAATTACAGATGATGCCACAGGGAAAAATAGAACATACTGTGAGAGAAGTGGATCAGTTGCTGCATTGATTCTACTTGAAGCTGGGAAAAAAATTGGTTCAACTAAAAGAATTAGGCTTAGCTTCTTCAGTTCCCACTGCAAAGTTTGGCGTGAGCTGAAGCAGCTATAATGGGGGGGGGGGGGATGTAATAAAAGTCTTGAGATTAGCAATGAATGATTATTACTGTAGCTTACCTGTGGCAGGTACTGTTGGCATGCACCTCCTTTTTTATTACTGTCTGTGTGTTGTGTCTGCAAACCCACTAAGACCACCATGACCCAGTGTGAGCAAAAGTAATAATTGCTACTCATTGCTGACCTTAAAGTGAATACCCCCCAATCAATAGTCATCAGTTCGCCACTTTACCTCATGCTAATTATTATATTCTCCCTCCAGTGTCATAGATTTTATAATATTTTGGTATTACGATTATTAATGTATGTTGTTTTCTTCTATTATTTTTGTGTTATGAGTTTTATATATTTGATAATAGTAATATGATAAGGATTTATATATTTTATTTCATTTTGGTAACCAGGTGAACCCACTGGGACCAAAGGTTCCTTTTTCAGTTATCCAGGTAGTAATATAATTTATTTATTTGAATTTTATTAACTGGATTGGCTCACTGAGGATACACATCCCTTTTTCAGGAGGACCCGGACTTAATTACCAAAAGACAAGCATAATTAAATACATATAACATATAGAGTAATATAATGGGGGAGTGTATAATGAGAATTTAATGCACACCTGAGGGGTAGAATGCAACATAAACCCTGAGGGGCAAAGCCTGAGGGGTTTATTAAAGCATCACACCTTGAGGGTGTGCATTGAATTTGAGTTTTGAACTCCCACCATGTATTGTTTTATATAAGTGCTGGGTAGCATTTTCTTGCCTTGAAAACACTGCACAGCAATTAAAGAAATAAGTATGGGCAGTAGATGTTGCTGCTGTTCAAATCATTTAAGCAGCATTAGTTGTGGTGGTGTTTAAGGCCCCCCCCCCCACCACACCACACCCAAATTTAATTCCCTGCTCTTTTTAGAGCATTGCAGGTCCCTCACACCTCTCCTGTTCAGTTTCTATTAGTTGAAATGTGGTGGCAGGGCAGGAAGTGTAATTTTTACTTTCTTTTGTTCCCAGAGCATGAAGTGTGAGGAGTACTGCGTGGAGTTTGAGAGATATCACATTTTTAACCCAGAAAGTAAAATCCACAAAAGGCTAACCAAGCTGTCCTAAAGTAAGTCCTGGTGGCACTGCAGAGATCAGGGAAGACATAGTATGTGGCAGAGATCTGGGGAGAGGTGGTGTGCGCGCGCTCTGTAAGCAGCATGCGCAGAGCAAGGGAAGCCTGGATCATGTTTGCCGTTATAACCCACATGTTACAATGATGAATTATAACTGGGTTTCTGTACGGGAGAAAACGCTCCCCAGTTATTATAATCAGAATTATTATGACACAGATAGCAAACATATTCAATAAGGTACTATAAGTTTATTTTTTTTATTATGTATGTATTTTTTACTGTATGTGACAAGACAGCATGATTTGTGACAATGAATATTCTCTGTTTTGATGGAGCTAACTTCTGTGTTTTTTGTTTTAATGTAATTTTATTATTAATCTTTATAGGCCAAGATATTCAAAGGTCCAGGGATGCATGGCACATCTAGATGAGCCACCCAAAAAGTTGTGCTGACACATCCAAATGCTATATTCAAAGAGGATGCGTATTCCTCTTCTACTGTACATATGATGAGCTCATTGGCTTACCAATGAGCTCGTTGATGTGCAGTAGAGCTCATGACCCAATCAGTTGGTAGCTGGCCATGGATGGGTGTGGAGGGGTTTTCCAGTTGCCAGCTTAGGCTAGGTTTGGGTGTGTGTGGGGTGGGGGTCCTGCCTACTGGGGTGGGGGGGCCACAATACTAGGGAAAAGTGCTGCATGGTTTTGTCTTGGTTGGGGATATTGGACCAGGGCATCTGTTGCATTCGGGGTTCAGGGATTAGGGACGGGGTGGGGGGGGTCTTGTATATTTGTGCAGATGACAGTCTGGAAACCGGAGATCAGGGATCGGGGATGGGGTGGAGGGGGGTCTTGTATATTTGTACAGATGACAGTCTGGAAACAGGTGATTGGGGATTGGGTACGGGCCAGAGGTACATGTATTGTGGTACTGGTGCCATTATGGACACTGTGCACCAGGGAACAGGGCTGGGGGGTGCCACTGGGCTATGGTGGAAGGCAGGCTGCTGTTCTAATGTCTGCAGTACCGCTGCTTGCCTGTGAGTGGCCAAGAGTTAGGCATGCTTTTTACATGCCTAACTTTGTGCAGCTCATCTTCTGCACTTGGGCAGCCCATCTCCACTGAGTATCCCCATGTGTGGGTTATTCATGGGAATGCCCCCTCAACTTGAGCTGCATACATTAACTTTGAGCAGCAGCCCATCTCAATTTGGGCAGCCCATCTCCCTCCTTTGAATGTGGGAGTTTGGAGCAACTTTTGGGATGGGCAGCTCATCTTCCTTTGTTTCAGAGATGTGCCGCCCATCTCTTTTGAAAATGTAGGCCATTATTTATTTTTATCTATATACCAAGACAATAGTTGCATGGTAGTACAATAGTAGGCTTCATTGGATTGCTGTAGAAGGTCGTAAATAATGGAGTGTGTGTGGCATTCAAGTGGATTCTCAATTTGAAGGATTATGGTAAGGCTGCTTCCTTGCACTTTGAAGGCCTGTTCATGTGGTCACAGAATTAAGTTTTGCAGCACATACCACTGTGTACACTGTCTGGGCCTGGCATGCCCTGGCAATGTGAAGCATGATGTAATGTTGTATTTGTACTTTAGTTACTCTTGCAAAGGTTTTGGAAAGCCAGTGTTTTCTATAATGGAAAATGGTTGATGATCAAGAGCCCTCACTGCTCTCCAATAAGTTGTGAAATGAGTGCCAAAACACTAGTTCTTGTGCTTCTGCTGGTACTTGCAGAGGAACACAATGGATTATGACCCATGCTTTGAGTTAACGACAATAAATGTTTTGAGTAGATGATAGTAATATAATAGTCTAAGGTTTATAATTTAAAGCAGATGGAAGCAATGGAGCTAATGTAAACTGCTCTCCAGTCTTCACTAGTAATGATACATGTGACCTCCTTACATAATGCATTCATCTGTATTTGCCTTGAATGTTGGCTTTGTTGCATTGCACACTACTGTACAACTTCAGGGAACTGGTTCCATAACCCCACCACACATTGTGTAAAAAAGTGCTTCTCTTTTCTTTTCAACAATGTTACCCTTCAACCAACATGACTGGCCTCTAGATGGATGTTTTCAATCCTTGAAATTTAAATTTAATGTTTCCATCAGTTCAACGTCCTTTATAATCTCATACATTATTGGCATCTCCACCCTCCCTCTCTTTCATTCCAAGCCCATTAATTTTAGTTATTTTAACCTCTCTTGATAAAAGAGATCACTTAGACTCCAAAACATCCTGGTTGCTCTCCTCTGGATTCCTTCCATGGTACCATTACCTTTGTGTGTGTATGGTGCCTAGAACTGTGTTCTGCAATCCAAGTACGGGCATACATGTAATTTACATAGTGGTAGCATAATAACCTTCTTTCTGCTACTAATATTTTTTCTGCTAAAGTAGATTGCCTGCTTGCTTTTGATACCATCTATACCCATTGTTTTCATGTGTGAGACCCTAGTGATGTAGATTCCAAGGTCCTTGTCTTCATATGTAATACCTAGGCTAATACTCTGTAAACAATAACCGTATTTAGGGTTCCTTGGTCCAAAGTGCATGACCTTGCATTTCCTAGTATTACATTTCATCCATCACTCATTTACCCACTGAAAGATTAGCTAAGTCTTTCTGTAACACTACTGAATTTTGTTTGATCTTACAATTGCTTCCAGTTGGGATCATATGTGTATTTCATGACCCTTCCATCTGTTCCTTTATGTAGATTGGTGCTGTGTAATTGAAATAGAATGGGTTCTAAAACTAAGCCCTGGGGTACACCACTGCTCACCTCATCCTCCTATTAGAGGGATCCATTTATACACACTTCATGGGTCCTACTAGTTACCACTGTTTAATCTATTCTAACAAAGCCCCATGTAAAATGTATTTTTTCATCTTCTCAATGATTGAATTGTATAGAACAAGATCAAAAGCATAGCTTAAATTAAAGAAAATAACAACCACTGGCTCCCCCCCCCCCCGTCGAGAGCCTTATTGACCCTCTAATTGTAACATAGGATGTTTTAATACACCAGTAGCTTTTTGTAAATCTGCGTTTGTTCCTGTCAATAAAATTTTTATTTTTAAAACTGGAACTTAATTTATGTTTTAGCAGGCCTTCCATGATTTTGCCTATGTTAGAAGTACAATTTATTGGTTTGTAATATGACATGGCTACACTTCTGATGGTTATATTTAACAGCTTATTGGAAACAGGAGTGGTCCCAGAGGACTGAGGAGGGCAGATGCAGTCCCACTTCACAAAACTGGTAGCAGAGAAGAGGCTGGCAATTATAGGCCAGTCAGCCTGACTTCAGTGGTGGGAAACTTAATGGAATCATTGCTGAAAGAAAGGATTGTGAAATATCTTGAATTCAGTGGGATACAAGACCCAAGGCAGCATGGATTCATGGAAGGGGAATTCATGTCAGATGAATCTGATAGAGTTCTTTGACTGAGTGATCAAGGAACTAGATCATGGGGAAGCAGTGGATGTATTCTACCTAGATTTCAGTAAGGCATTTGGCACCATTCCATATAAAAGACTAGTAAGGAAGCTGGGTAGTTTAGGAGCGGGTCCAAAGGTAGTACATTGGATAAGAAATTGGTTAAGAGATAGGTGGCAGTAGGTGGTGGTAAACAGAGTTTTTATAAGTGACATTGCAGAGGAGCTGGAAGGGAAGATCTACCTCTGTGCAGATGATACCAAACTCTGCAATTTGGTGAGCACTCCAGGGGTAGTTGAAAGGATTACCAGCAGCCTGAGATAACTTGAGGAGTGGTCAAGGGTATGGCAGCTGGGTTTCAATGTGAAAAGGTGCAAAATAATGCACTTGGGTACAGAAGCCCAGGAGGAGAGTACAAATGGGGGGGGTGTACTGATGACCACCAGCATGAAAGAGACCTGGGGGTGATCATATCAGATGACCTAAAGGTGGGCAGACAGTGTGACAAAGCAGTTGGGAGTGCACATGTGATGCCTGGCTGCATGGGAGGGGGGATATCACCAGCAGAAAGAGGGAAGTGGTGTTGCCTCTGTATAGATCACTGGTAAGACCCCACCTAGAGTACTGCGTCCAGTTCTGGAAACCACATCTCACAAAGGACATAGAGTGGACATGATACAGACGAAGGCAACTAAAATGATGCAGGGTCTGCATCAGAAGTTCTATGAGTAGAGATTAAAGAACCTAAACATGTACACCCTGGAAGAGAGAAGAAATAGGAGGGATATGGTAGAGACCTTAAAATACCTCACAGCATAAACAAGGTACAAGAGGGAAGTATTTTTCAGAAACAAAGATGCTCAAGGACAAGGGGTCATGATGGAACTGGAGGGGGGTAGGTTCAGGAGAGATGTGAGGACATACTTCTTCACAGAAAGAGTGGTGGATTCCTGGAACAGTCTACCAGTGGACATTGTGGGGATAAACACAATGGTGGGGTTCAAGAAAGCATGGGATAGGCATAAGAGAATCTTAGGGAAAGGGAATGGGGGGGCGAATGGGCCAGAGACCAAGTAGGATCTGCGGTGATACTATAGGCAGGAAAAAATGGGCAGACTAGGAGGGCCAAGTGGTCCTTATTTGCCATCAAATTCTATGTTTCTGTGTTTCTATGGCAGTCTTCAATTCTTTTTTGTGTGTACTGCAAGAATGACATCTGCTATTTCAAGACCTTTGGCACCCTGCCTTCCCTCATACTTTGATCTAGGATAGCATGCATTGGATTCGCTAACTCTACAGATATGTTCATTAAAAGAACAGAGGATAGCCCATCAGGTCCCAGGGATTTATCTTCTGTAAGTGTCTTCAAAGAGCAGCTGATACGTTCAGTAGTGTGTATATATATATATATATATATATATATATTTTTACTCTTTGGTTATCCTCCTACAGACCCCAGACCCTCCTTTCTCTCAGATCCCCAAGCCATCCACTCTCCAACCCACTGAGAGTCTGCCCCTAGAGTGCATGCTGCCTGAAGTTACTTCAAGCCCTGGTTAACCCCCCTCTGGGGGGGCAAATGAAGGACCCCTTACCTTCCTTGGACATCAGGGAAGCATGCGTGCACAGTGGAGTCTGCTCCTCTGCATTGTGGAAGCAGAACAGGGGATCATCACCAGGACCATCTGGGGAATTTTTCCTCCTTCTGATTCCCTTGATGTCAGCATGCAATGAGGACCAAAGAGCTTGATGCACGTTGAGACGTGTGTCTGCTCCTGTCCTCTGCCAGCATCAACCCCTTTGTTGTCCCTGACTGCACCGGCACCCCTCGAGATCCCCAGGTGGTGGTGGTGGTGGTAAAGCAGCAAGGCTAACTCCCCTTCCCTCCCCGGAGAAGGAGAGCTAGCCATTGGGTGCTCGATCTTTCTCCCCCTCCGGCCAACCTCCGGCGGCCCGAGTCTGTTTCCGAACCCGGGTCGCTCGCGTGGAGTGAGGTGTGGTGTCGAGTGCCTCAACCCTCAGTGCCACCGGGCCGGTCCCTTCAGTAGTATTTTAACATAATTATTTAGACACATTTAGCATGTATTTCACATCAGTTCTGCATATCTCCTCCCCACTATTTATTACTGAAGTCACTTGCATGAAAACATCTTTGCTCCTGAAGAGTTCATCTGTGCCTGTTGCTTCCTCCGTACCTGAAGTAATAATGCACTGCTTGTAACATCACAGTTACTCCATGGCAACAGACTGTGATGTCGCAATAGAGGATTATGACTTTAAACAGGGAGTAAGCTACAGAGACAGATGAACCCTAAGAATAATGATCATGTATTCATGCAAACTTCCTCAGTAATAAATAATGGGAAGGGAAATCTATAGAATATATATTGTATGCAGGCTGAATTTTGCATAAATATTATGTTTTAAAAAGTTTTCTTTGAATTGTCTCTTTAAACATGCTAATAGTTCTTTATTGTCAAAACATATCACGTCTTATAAGTTTTAACTATAAACCCCGAGACCCTCTGAATCAGTATGTAATGTGTTTTAATTAAAAATAGAGCATAAGTATGTGCAAAAGGCATAAGCCACATCCTTTAGTTTATTCACTACCTTGTTGTTCATTTCTAAGCGCTACACTAATCTGCTTGTATTTCCTAGAGATTAATCTACCACAGAAATACATGACTTCACCCTAACTATTTGCAGCTATTTCCCCAAAGGTGTCATCTCTCTTTGTTGCTGTATTTCCTATTTTTGGTATGTACTTGTTTTGCAACATTATAACCTTATTCTGTAAACACTCCTAAGTTACTCTGGCATCCAGATCTTTGAAATCATTCTTCCAGTCCCAATATTCCAGTTTTTTTAATTATGACAGAATTAAATCTATTACAGATTAATTTTTTCTGTTGTGCCAGTTTCAATTGACATTCCTATACATATAAAGGACTTTATTGTTGTCAGAGCTTGCTGGTGGCTCACAGACTTTACATCCCGTCTCTCCATCCATGATGAACTGATTACTAGATGCAATATATTATACTATCTGGTTGCAGTCAAGACGTTCTGCTCTAAGAATCCCTTTCTTACAATTTGAAGTAAAGCATTTTTATACTTGCACTGTAATATTGGTTCACCCAGCCTCTTTTCGTAAGAATACAAATCCCTCATTAACAGTATTTCACCTAAGTCCCATGCCTTTTGTATCTTCTCCAGTAAGGCTCGATCCACATTTATTTATAGCACAAGGGAAAATGATTTCTGTATGAGCATGTAATGAGTTGTGATGATGATAATAAATATCACAATGTATTATGCCTCAAAGCGGACATGCAGTTGTCCACAACCACGGTGCATAGGCGGCTGTGGTGGCACCTACAGCTGGTGACATGCTGTTAATGATAAACATGTATAATACAACATAATATATGATATATAATAATATAATCTGATAAAAAAATTGTATATAGTCAAAGTCATTTTTAAAAAAGTGCTTTCCAAAATATCAAAGTACTTGTACAGAGGCATAAAACATACTACAATTAAAATAAAAACAGTAATCAGATAAAATCAGCAAGTTTCAATTAAAAAGCTTCTGAAAAGGCTGACTCGAATAAATACGTTTTTAGGGCAGCCTTGAAAGTCTCGATGTACAGGCACTCTCTAATCTGACGAGGTAGAGAGCTCTACAGGGTTGGGCCCACCATATATACAAAAGATCTTGCCCCCGAGATCTTTAAACAAACCCTGGGAACCTCTAGCAATCCCTCATCAGTACAACGGAGTGAGTGGAGGGGGGCAGTAGGGATGCAGGAGGTCTTGCAAATAACGTGGTCCCTGTCCATGTAGGGCCTTATAAGTCAGCAAACTGACCTTGAAGGTGATCCTCCACCACACTGGCAGCCAGTGCAGTTTGTGGAGCACAGACATGACATGGCTAGATCTAGATCAGGGGTTCTCAAATGGTGAGGCCAGCCTCCTTGGGGAGGCCCCAGACTGTTCCAGGGGAGGCTCAAGCAAGTCTGAAAAAGTACTGTATTTAAATTTTTAGTTTTATATATTTTGTGTGTAGAGATGATGCAAACTGAAAGAGGATAACAGTGAGTGAATTTAATGTATTTATTTACTAATAGGTGACAAGGGAAGGTGAATGAGCCAAGGCTTATTTCAGGTGTACCCAGGGAAGGATAGGGAGTGAATACATTTCAAAAGGTAACTGCAAAACAATCAAGAAATACACAGTGAACAATAGTGCAAACAAATATGAACAATAAACTAATAATGAGAGGTGGTAATTGATCAATTTGTAGCCTGATGGCAGAACAGCCCAAATACAAGGGTTGAGCATAGAAGTGCTAAGAGCAATAGCAGGGAGGAGCAAAGTAATCCCAGAGGAGTTGCTTAGGAGCAGGGAAGGAGGGGGACAGGAAAAGTATGCAAGAAGGTTATTTCATATAGAGAGGAAACAGAGAAAGTAGTCTGACTCATGAAGGTACTGTAACAAGGGGTAACAATGGTTCAAGAATGAAAATAGCAGAGCAAGTAGGCTGGCCTGTGGTGGTGGTGGTGGGGGGGTACAATAAGCTAAATAATAATATTTGTTTATTTTATTTATTTGTTATCCAGATAACACCTCTGAGCACAGGAGCTCTTTTTCAAAGGTTCCACGTACGTATAAGACAAAGAACTGAATGTGAGCCAAGTACTCAAAGGGGTTTCAATTTATTCATGGTGTACTGCACAAAGTACAGTATGTTATTTTGCTTTGGGGAGGCCCAAGATTATTTCAATTTTTGGGGGAGGCTCAAAATCTTTTCCATGGATTTGGGGAGGCTCACTGTGACAAAGTCTGAGAACTATTGATCTAGATAAGCCTGTCAACAGCCTGGCTGCCACATTCTGCACCAGCTGCAGGTGACGAATGTCAACCCCCGGATGCCCTAGGTAGGGAGCATTGGAGTAGTCAAGGCAGGAGGTCACAAAGGTACGGACCAGAGTGGGAAGGTCATCAGGTGGAACAAGGTATTTTATCTGTGTGATATTCCTCAGATGGTAAAATGAGGACTTGATAATGACTGATACCTCTGATTTAAGCGTCAGCTCACCATCAAAAATAATGCCCAGATTCCACACCCGTTCAGAGGACCTCAGCTGCCTGCACCCCCTGAAAAAGCCCAGAGGGCTGAGCAACCAAGGACCCTTCTACCCAATGACCAGGGTCCATAACCAACACCTCAGTCTTATCTGAATTCAACCTTAACCAGCTGGTACTCATCCAGTCCTGAATCTCAGTGAGGCAGTTGTTAAAGGCCATGACAGCATCATCCTGCTCGGGCACAAAGGACAAGTATAGCTGAGTATCATCTGCATAGCAGTGAAAACTCAGCCCATATAAGAATATAATCTCATGTAATGTAATATAATATGATATATGAGCAGTGAAACAATCTGACATAATATGATATACAGTATGAGAATATAATGTAATATACGATGTATGATAAAAAATATAGTCTGATATTTATTTCTAGTTTTTGACCAGAAAAGACAAACTAAACTATGATAGGCTGTTTCCAAGAGCATTCTGGGGGAGGGTTACACAGACCTGTTTTATTGATGCAGGAATGTTTGCCATTAAACTGGGGCAATTCCCCTACTCTGACAGTACTGGGACTTGCCATCCGACTGCAGGATGGCCACTTTGACTGGAGCACTGGAGGGTGCAGATGTCTTACAGAAGGGAGAGCAGGCCTCCTTTCCTGATCTGAGTTTGCCAGAGGCTGAAGAAGATAACTTAACTGCTGTTCCCACAACTTCTACTGAGGATATCATGGATATTTATGTGTCAACAGAAGATTTGAGTATGGAGACAGTAATTGTTAGAGAGAATGAATTAACCAACAATTTGGACATAAAGCAGCAGGAAATATTGAAGCTGGTTCAATTTGCAGAAGAACATCATAAATTGGCAAAAGAATGCCTGGAGGTGCAACTAGCTCTACTGCATTCTGACGCTGCTCCTGTCATCACTTCAACTAGGCCTGTCAAACAGCCTGATGATGCAGTAGCTACTGACAACACCCCGGCAGGGCCAGGTGAGTCCAAAAATGTTTTCCTTATTTTTTCATTGCAACAGACTGGCAGCATTGACGCCTCTTCTGGTGTGTGCCAAGAGCCTATTTCTTCTCAAAACGATTCCCCTTTGCACAAGAATAAATTTTCCCCTCTTACTGGTCTGAGCAAGCAGTGCTTGCATTCGAAATCTCAACACCCTGATAACCTGGTGCAGCCTTCCCCGGTGGCAAATCTGTCTTAAACAGAACCTGACCTCTCTGCTGTGAAATCTAACCAGACTGGCAGTTGTAACACTGTTCTCGGTGTGTGCCTTGAGTTTGAGACTTGTGGAAATGCTTCTCCTGTGCATATTGCACCTGATTCTGCTGTACTAAGTGAGCGAAGCTCACGACGAGACTACTCAAACACTGCAAACCCTGTGCTGCCTTCCCCGGTGGTTCATCTCTCTAAAACCACAGGGTTTGTATTTAAACATCCGAAGGCTGTGGAAATGGACTCTGGAATTATTTATCAAACACAGCCCAACTCTCAAGAAGGCATTACAAACTTTAATTTTAGTACTAAGTCATTAAAGGGGACAGTGAAGGAGGGAAAGGAGATAAAGATTACTGAACCACTAGTCCTTAATACAGTCTCAGTTCCGTTGAGTAAACCTTTGGACACCACTTCCTCTCATACTAACTCATCCAGTTCCCTGCTCACAGATACATGGTTGCCACAGAAGGCTCTCTCTGGTGCAGGGTGGAAGCAATCAACTGGGGGTATATGTATTCCTGACCCCTCATGGGATTTTCCGCTCTCTCAAGCCTCTGCAGAGAGGAAGCCAAGGATTACTTCTTGTTCTATGCAGGACGGTTCTATATCACCTGAACATCAATCCCCTAACTTGCCTATTACTGTAGGTTCCCTCAAGAGCTCGCTATCTAATACTGAAGCTACTGACTCTTTCCCACCTTTAGAACTTGCTAAACGTTCAGGCATAAATCACCCTCCACCTTTGGACACTGACAAACCACAGGACTCAAAACCATTGTTGTCTGATCTTTTTCCAAAAACTGAACAAGAAGCAGCTCAACAAAGAAATGCTGTATGCATTCATTATAAGGGAGGGTTGCAGGACAGACCAGATAGATATCATGTGGAGAAGGTACTCCTAAAAGATTCTTTGCATTTCTCTCCATGAGAGGTTTATGCTTTCATAAACATCTCTGGAAAGGATAATTATGATGTTAGTTTTCGCACCTCATATGCTCTGGACTTGTTCTGGGAATGGTATGGACAGGTTAAGACATCTCCAATATGGACCCCCTTCATTGTCATACCCTGACTAAACCTCTTGTGAAATACGTCATGGTTATTTTTTGCAACAAGGGAGCCCGTGTTGACGATATCACCTATTGGATATCACAGAAATGCGAAGTACTGTGTGAACCAGAGGCTATCCTTGTTAGCAAACTTTTCTGGACTGGGGGATGGAAATATAAAGTAAGGCTCCGTCAAGGTGATGCTGGAATAGAACATATCCCTAATTCCCTTTTATTGGGTAGAGACCACGGGGTTTGCTTTTACACAGGTCAGCTATGGGCATGCTATAAGTGTGGTTTCCGAACGCATCTCTCCAGCACATGTGATAAGCCCAGATGTAACAATTGTGGAAAGGTGGGTCCCAGCACCATGCAGTGTGCCAATCACACTTGCTGTGACCTATGCAAGGAATATGGGCACATTTTTAGAGAATGTCCCTGGGCAGCACGGAATAAGGTGACTTGTATAAGCCCGGAGTTACTTATTCAGCAAGCACAGGATTCTGCTATGCCAGCCGCTTCGAAACCTCGTTCCCCCGGAATCTTCTCCTCAGCCCCCCTAACCCCCCCCTTTGATTCCCTCCCCTCCATTATCCACACAAGCTCTTCCTGATAATCCTATTATTTCAGATGACACTCCAAATCAAGATAGTTCTTCACATGCCCCAATGAAGCAGATTGCCACCTCGGATATTCTAACTCCAGTTTTTTATGAAGACCCTACTAACACCCCTTTTGAGGGCTCCAGCTTACCTATTCCTGACCCTTTACCCCATAGGAGATCTTCTAGGTTTACAAAATCCATTTCTTCTGACCCTCCCACCCTGGTAGAAACTAAAAACTCATATTTGGCCTTGTTTACTTCTCGGGGGGACTCTGAAATGGAGATAGGAGATTCAGACTGTTAGAAATCTGTTACTGAACAAGGCTCACAGGCTGTTATAGGAGGGGATTATAAAGGGAAAAAGAAGAAGAAGAGGAAAAAAAATAGCTGAAAGAACATATGATTTATTAGAATGGCTGTTGGTACGGTGTGTTCTCTAAATGTGCATAGTCTGCTGAATTCTGATAAGAGATGTGCTGTGTTTCAATTTCTTCATGATATGACTCTTGATGTTTGTTTACTTCAGGAAACCTGGATGTATAAAGAAGATCAGGTTTGAATGTTTGAGTGAGAATGGTTTTGGGGTCCATCTGATTGGTCCTTTGGTCTGGATTCTGCTGATGGAATCAGGATTCTTTTTGACTCCTATAATTTTACTCTACGTAAATTAATTGATTTGGTACCAGGAAGGGCCTTGATTTTGGATGGCCTCTGGAATAACATGGATTGTAGATTCATTTATGTTTACAATTCACAAGTTAAAGCAGAAAAAGTAAGTCTCATGAAAACAATCCAGCCATTTTTGGTTTCTCATTATACAATCTTCCTCTGTGGGGATTTTAATTGTAGTCTGGTTCATGATAAAAAATGGAAAAAAGATGAAAGAAAAAAAAATATGTTGTGACTCTAATGCACTGGCTCAGATGGTTAACACTGCAGACATGACTACTTGTCATTCACTTAATTTAAAAGGTCCTAACTTCACCTATAAGTGCACTGCTTATACCTCTATTATTGATTACATTTTCATTTCTTCAAATGTACCTCAAGGGTCCCTATCTATTATTCCCGTTGCATTTTTGGATCATTTATTGTTAATTCTGTCACTAAATCATTTTGTGGAAAGATCCAGTTTACAAGGTAGATGGAAGCTTAATGTTTTAGTTTTGAATGATTCAGTGGTTATTAAGGATATAATAGCCTTGCTTCAGGCAAGATTATCAGTTGGATTTCTATACCCTGACAAAGGGGAATGGTGGATGGACACCAAAACTGACATTCAAGCTTGGTTTCTGAAGTATGGCAAAAAAAATTGGTAATAATAAGTTTTTAAAGTATTTATCCCTTAGACAGCAGTTACACAGATTAATTTCCCTGACTAACCTTTCCAGGTTTGATTATTCTACTCAGATCACCACTGTTAAGAAGGCTATGAAAGTCTTTGAAAATGATAGAGCTAAGACAATCCAGACATTGTTATTTAATGGTACTACCACCTCCCCCATAGGAGATCCCTACGAGGCCTGTAAATCTCTTAAAAATAAAGTCTCTGTGGAATCCTTACTTTACCTAGAAGGCCGGAGGGTGAGCTAGCATAAGGATTTAGAAGCTGTTATTCAGCATCAGTGAGTCTTTAAATCCACAAGCACCTATTCAGGAAAGTGAAATGTTAGATTTTTTGCAGACTGTTGTAATTCCAGATTTCCCAACAGACCTCCTGAAGTTGCAATCCCCTATTACCAAGTTGGAAATCTTACAGGCAATAAAGGCCTTAAGAACTCTTACTGCACCAGGCTTGGATGGCATCCCCCATATGTCTTATAGAACTTTTTGCCCGCAAATCACAGAAGGCTTATTTATAACTTATACACATTGGTTCAGCAATAACATCATTCATCCCTCCTTTTCTGAAGGTTTATTGTTTTACCTCTATAAAAAAGAAGATCAGACTCAAATCAATAATTGGAGACCAATAGTTCTTTTGAATACAGATTATAAAATCCTGGTGCACATTTTAAATACTCGTTTAAAGGCTTATGCCTCTTTAGTAATTTCCCCATTTCAATATTGTGGTCTGTTTGACAGAAATATTCAACAAGTCTTAATGATCTTGAGGGATGTAATTCACTATTGTAATGTTTCAGGTCTTTCAGGCTGCATAGTGACAGCTGACCAGCCTTTGATCGGGTTTTCCATCAATACTTATTTTTAGTTTTAAAAACCTACAAAATACCTTTATCCTATATCAAACAGTTGCAGTTATTATATTCTAATTTTACTGTCAGACCTCTTTTAAAAGGTGTTGTTGTTCATAGTTTTAAGGTGCACTGTGGAGTTCAACAAGGGTGCCCATTGAGCCCCTTGTTATATATTTTCTCACTAGATCCGTTGCTTCGCTCCATTTCGACACCACCAAAATGGAAAGGGCTGGTGGGGATTGAAATCCCACAGGCTGTATGTGTCCAAGCCTATGCTGATGACATTTGTGCATTCTTCTCACATCCAGAGCACATTAGTTTATATTTACAGGAGATTTTGAAATACCAGACAATTTCTAATGCTAAACTAAATATGGAAAAAAGTAAAGGGATGTTCATTAGGCCTGTTATGGCCCCTTCTACCCTCATGCAAGGACTTACAGTTTCCTCTACCCATTTGGAAATTCTGGGTATCATTTTTGGACCTCAGAATTTACCTGACAATAATTGGGAACTGGCTATTCATAAAGCAGAAATGAAAGTCAACAGATGGAAACAATGGAAGCTTTCCAAACTTAAATGAATTGCAATTTAAAAAAAAAATAATTTTGCCACTATTATAGTATGTGGCTCTCCTATACCCCTTACCTATTTATTTAGAAACAAGATTGTATAGTCTGTGCTTTCAAATGTTATGGGGCACCAAATTAAATGCAATTAAACAACACTACACTTATTTGGAGATTAATATGGGAGGTCTAAATATGATAGAACCTGTTGTCTTTCTACATACATTATTTTTTTAAACACCTTTGGCAATGCACTTCACATTACTGAGGCTGTACACAATACGTGGATGTGGAAATCCCTTGCCACATATCTTAAATCATGGCTTCAGGTGGCACCCAAATTGCATCCCCGTCTTCAAGTTCCCCTTTATTTCACACCTGCAGGTCAGAAATTGTATTAGTGGGGTATGACAAAAGATTTCATTATAACGCATACCACAAAAACACTATACTGAGATATAATGACCAGAAACTACCCTATGGAACCCATTTTTAAGAACTGTCCTTCAGCTGATAACAAATTCATCTTTCATCAACTCACCCTTCAGAGAATTCCTAAGAAAGTGTGGGAAAATATTTGGCTCACGGTTTATGGTAGATTAAATTTAAGGGGGAATGCCAAACATAAGAGCATGGTAGAAAGAAATGTCCTTACATGGAGTGTGTGGCACAGCTGGAAACTATGGAACATTTTTTTGTGACATTGTTCTTATGCTACTGCTTTATGGGATTTTCTGGCAAGTAAATGGCATTTGGATTGGCTTTGATATTTATCATATGATACCCTAGTCATGGGGATATATGGGACTGGTTCGGTACAATACCATCCTGCTACTGTAATTATATTCTTTTGCTTTCTCATATTTTACTTATGGCAAGCCCGTTGTCAATGGGTCTTGCAGCAGAAAAGAATGTCTTATGATTGTCCTAGTATTTTAGTTTCCAATGAACTCAGGAACATTTATAATTCAGATTGTTTAATGTATTCCTCACAACAGGTGTTGAATTGGTGGAGGGACTTCACTTATTTTATTAAATATAAATAGAGTTCTTGTAGATTTTGGTACAGTTGTTTAGTAGCTGTGTATTTAACTGACTGTATTTTTTTTTCTCTTTCTTTTCTGGCCAGATTAACTATATTATTTTGGTTGGTGATGAGATTGATTTGATACTTTTTTGTTGATATTTTCATTATGTGTTTCAATAAAAATCTCCCCTACTCTCACCAGTAGGAGTCACTAGGCCATCTGACATTCGGCCTGTTGTTGCTGACACAGAGAACACTGCTATGATGGAAGCAGGGGAGAGAGACTCATCCCCTGTCTCTGCTCTTCCAGAGGCTGCTTGCACTTTGATGGACTTTACAACTTCAACAGAGGAATCTAAAGATGATGCTTTTGCTTATGGTTCATATTGTTCTGTGCCTCCAGTTGCTACAGTGTCGGTGGACATGCTCCAGGAACAGGATCAATGTTTGCAGGCCGATTTGGCTGCCAGGAAAAATCAACTGCTTCAACTTATCAAGGAGGAGGAACGCACATGCAATCTGTGAAAGACTTGCTTGGCTGCCAATTCTTTCATGCTTACTTACTTGGCAGGTAAGCCACCACATGTTTCCACTACTTTACATTCTCTGAGTATAGACATACTGCATGCTATTTACATCTCTCCCTCTCAGACTGAGTGCCAATTCTGGATGAACTACCAGCTTCCCAGGACCCCTTACCTGATGTGGATTCAGTCGTATAGGCTGCTGCTTCATTGTTCATCAATGCTGACTTTTCCTTTTCTCCTCTCCTTGCTCTGCAGTGCTCTAGGCCTCTTGTCAACCCACTACACCTGAGATCTTTCATACTTGCCCTGTCTAAGTTTTAACCAGCAGTACAGGACAATACACAAACCAGATACTGTTTTTCTAAGGCATCTTCTTGTAACTTAATGGCATCCACACATGAATTGGACAGGGCAGCTGCTGATGGGACTTTCAACTCAGGCTCACGAGGTACCTCAGGCACTACAGTTATAGGGTCACAACCACACACCCCCCCCGGCTGTACAATGGCTGAATGTTTTGTCTCCTCAGATTTGGGATTTTGTTCACACCACAAAGCAGGTTACTAGGGCTGCTCCCCCTGCCACAAATTCACCACAATCTTCAATGACATCCTCCCATGTTGCAACAGGAGGGGAGTTCCAGCACTGGGAACCTCCAGAATGACCTGACCATGCCCTGACTGTTGTCTATGCTGGCTGCCCTGGCCACCATGGAGTTGCTGGATCTTTCATATTCTGCCGCTACAAGCACACCTAGGAGGGAGACTCGTGCACCTGCCACTCCTGAGTCTCCTATTTCCCCCACTTCAGCCCACAAGTCTGAAGACAAATGGTCTGCAGAGGTGGCTATCTTGGTGTCTGGATTGTTGTGGGCAACTGATGGGGTTACCTGGGTTCCAGAACCGATCCCTCGACAACACACCATTTCTGACTCAGCTAGTATGGATGTTTCGGCTGGCCCCAGTGCTTTCCTACAACCAATAGTTTCCCAGGACATCGAACACCAGATTACAGCCCCAGAAACCCATTTTTGGACAATCCTGTATTGCATCTGCATCTGCAGTTACCCAGGGTGTATGACTACAGGGAGCTGGTGAGCCTACCCCCCCCCCATGGACTCCACTTTGCCTCGTCCTTCAATTTTGAAAATGTTGGACTTATTTTCCTCAGTCTGAGACCCTATCCTTTGTCAGAATGTTGCTCAGCTTCACTACAAGGGATGTCTGGATTACCCCCCCCCCGACAGGACCTATCTCATAAGAAAGTTATTGAAAGACTTTAGGTTTTTGGGCCGCAGACTTATATGCGGGCATCAATATTGCTAGAGAGGAAACATTCAATGTAAGTTTTTACCTCAGTCATGTCGGACAGATTTTGGTTAAAATATGAAAATGTAAAACTTTTGCCCCTGTGGATCCCATTTTTAGCAATCCCATTGACCAAACCCACTATCAAGACAGTAACATTTCTGTTTCACAATGGGTGCATAAACATTTCAGATATCTTATTTTGGGTGAGGAAACATTGTGAGGTGCTAGACACCCCAACCACAATCATTAATTCTGAGCAGGTATGGATGGGGGGGCTGGAAAATTAAGGTTCAACTACCCCAGACAGCAGCAGGTATCAAACATCTGCCTGGTAGTTTTTGTATAGATAGGGATAAGGGGATTTATTTCTTCCCAGGGCAGCCCAAAACGTGCCACAAGTGCGGAGCCCACACCCATCTCGGCTCTACCTGTGATGCAGCCCATTGTTCAGGCTGTTTGAAATATGGTCATCTTGTTCAGGCATGCCCAAATCCATATTACTGTAATCTGTGTGAGGAACAGGGCCATTCATTTATAGATTGCCCTTGGGCATCTCATAACAGAACTGCTGGCCTCAGTCAGGATGCAGTCATAGCACAGGGCCAATCACAAGAATCACCTGAGGAGCCAACACTGGTTTTTGAAAGCTTAGACTCTGATGCTGCCCCCTACCTCCAGCCACTGGGGGACAGGGAACTGATGCAGATCAGGCAGCTGCAGATCCTGTAGAAGTCATAAAAGCACCTCCTGATGATGCTCCTTCTACTTCAGTAACTTCCCTTCCCCCTATGCCCCTTCCACCCCCACCCCCAACTCCCATAGAGGGATTTTTTTTGGTTCCCTCCAAAACAAGGGCAACAAAATAGGGGAAGGGGCAAATGTTCTGCATACCCATCCATAACCCCTTTTCTGCCCTAGCCTTACCCTCAAATTGAGGGGGGACACAGAGGATGAGGGGGGATGTCTGATGTCTCCATTGCATCCTCTCAGAAGGATGTGCAGTCTGAAGGTAATGTTGGACAGGGTCTCCAAATAGCCAAGCATGTGTGTGTGTAGCCACACCCATTCCCAAATGGCAGCAGTGGGAGATAAACCCCTATAATTCTTTCTGCTCCTTATGCTGTCCCTCACCTTTCTGTCTCTCAATGGGTAGGACGTTATGATGGTGACTAAAAATTGAGTGACTCAGTTTTGAGTGACTCAGTTTCAGTGCCTGTGATGGGAGCTACCCTGAAAGGATAGCAAGGCACGGTTATAGCACCATGGTACAGGAAAAAAAGAGTGAAATACTAGGAAGGACCACAAGAGTAGGATTCAGAAAGGAGAAGGTATGTGGGGTGTAGTTTGGTGGTGTGCTGCCGAGCTGCTGTTCTGGCGTAGTAGCAATAGTGGTGGACTGTAGTGAAGGAGGGGCTGGGTAGGGGTTCTATTTTGTTTTGAACCGATGCAGAACTTAATTTTTTTTTCCGGCTGAGTTTCTCTCCCTCCCCAACATGCACCCCTGGAGCTGAGAATCCTAATTTAGGGAGTGCGGGGAGGGGTGCAGTGCCCCTCATAGTGACATTGTTTTTCCATTGCTGTTGTCGGGTTCGCTGGGGAGTGTACATCGCTGTTTTGATTTTTGGTGATGCACACTCGCTGTAACAGCAATCGCTGTTTAGCGATTGCTGTCAAGACATGGAACCCTCTCAATGTGAATAGTGTCAAGTCCTACAAAAAGAGGGTTGCTCCTTCTCTCTTTTGAGTACATTTGTGAGCACGATAATGTTCTTACAAGATATGCACCTTAAAACATTATATGAACTGGAGGCTGCCTGGAATCTGTGGACACAAGGCCCTCCTACTGGTCGCAAGGACAGGATTAGTGTGAAGGCCTTGGCATTCTCATCCAAGGGTTTTACTTCTGGCTCCACAGGTTTTTAGACTTGTCCCTGGACAGGGCTCTACTACTGGATCTTAATTGGGGCCTTTGTCCCTCAGATTGATAACTGTGTATACCCCACAATGCAACGCTGCTAGGTTCCAGTTGTTCAGTTTGGTTCAACATTACCTATTCACCTCTCATCTGGTAGTCCTGTGTGGAGATTTTGATTGTAGTTTAGGGCTTCAAGATACAGGTGGTCACACTACAAAGGTTTTCTGTGATACCAACTTTTTAAAATCCATGGTTACAGTGGCCAGGTTGCATTACAGTTAAGATTCATCTGCAGGACCTCCTTTTCCCACTTTTGTAAAGGGTCTTCTCACCACACATATTGATTTTTTCTTTATATCCCAGGATCTTTGGGTTACCCAGTCCATGGTTATTCCTGATGACTCTTATGACCATTTGGCATTGACGTGCTCCTGTACATTAGGCAACACTTCTCTCCCATGCCATCAACCCTGGCAGCTAAACACCAACCTTTTGGGCAATCTGACTTTTTCTTCTGATTGGCTGAATGTTTTTTTTCCCGCTGATCCATTTTGGCAGCTTACGACAATTTTGTGGTATGGTGGCAGGACTCTAAACTGACATGTAGATCCTTGTTTGAGTCCATACACGTCAGTTGTGTTCTGTCGGGTACTTAAAATATCTTGACCTTCATTATAGGTTGCAGAAATTAATCTTGTTGGCCCACTCCCTGGAAAATGACTACACAGAGTTGATAGCAGCTCTGAAGTCCTGCATGCTCATGCTCCAGTACGGCAGGGCTAAATTCTTAGTGCTGGAGGCCAAATTTGGCACCTAAGATTGCAATACATCCTTAGATGACTTTAAAGCTTGTGAAGTAAGGCTAAACCATTGTCACATGTGGGCCTTACACTCCACAGAACTGGATATGCCTTATTCAAACCCTGCCGACATCCGGTCCATTGTTCAGACATATGTACGCTTTAAATTTGGCTCTAGCATTGTTCTAGATGTTCCCCATACCTCTCTCCTGACATTGAATGTCCTGTGCTTATCATCTTAAGTCCATGACTTGTTGACTTCCCCAATAACGGTCCAGAAGGTCAGGGAGGCCATAATGGGGTTGTCCAATCGCATGACCCCTGGACCGGATGGACTTCCTCCAGAGTTCTTCAAACTTTTCATTGATTTTCTTGCTTCCACCCTGCAGATGTTTTACATGCAATTATTGGCTGCCCCCACTCCATCATCCAGCATGGGTAAGGCTTTCCTGATATTTTTGTATAAGAAAGGTAACCATACCTTATTGAAGAACTGGAGACCTTTATGTCTCCTGAATATGGGTTATAATATTTTGACAAAAGTACTGTCCAAATGTCTAGTGGTAGTGGTTGATTCTTTGATCTCTATGGCCCAAATTTGTGCAGTTCTGTGCCACCACATTTCAGACAATCTCATATTGCTTTGCAATATTTTTTATCGAAGCTCAAAGGGTGCCACTAGTGGGTACATCCTCTCCCTTGATCAAGAACAAGCTTATGATAGGGTGGCTTTGTGTCTTGGATACAGAAATTGTATTCCACTGTGCATTTGCTTTCCCTGGTGAACTCCAGCGTTGGCTTTTCAGTAACACAAACAACAGGGTATGGCAGGGCTGCCCACTCAGCACATTGCTGTATGTCTTCCCTATTAACCCTTTCCTGTGGTTACTCCAGGTGTCTACATCTATTAGAGGTCTGCAACTTACCCCAGACACCCCTGAACTTTGGGTCTTGGCATATGCCAATGACATTTGTGTGCTCCTTGGAGATTCAGCCTCAGAAGATGGAGTCAGGTCTCTGGTGACTGCCTTCTCACAGCAGTTGGGGTCCAAAATTAATTACTCTAAGAGCAAGGCCATCCCACTGGGGGTTTATGTGACCTCCTCAAACATCATGTGTGCAGACATCTTGGTCTGTCATAGGTTGGCTAAGTTATTGGGTGTATATTTTAATCACCTGGATTTTTAAGTTTAAAATTGGACGATTAGGATCAAACATGCTGAGGGTGTTTTAGCCCAGTGGAAACAGAGGTCTTTGGCAAAGTAGAAGAGGGTCAAGCTTATTAAGTCACTTTTATTGCCTTGTTTCACACACCTGAGCTATGTCTTTCAACCCCCTTCCTTGTTGAAGGCCAAACTGTATAGAGCTTTTTTTTTTTCAAGAGTTGTGGGGCTCACACCTAAATCCTATTCAGAGGTATATTACATATCTACCTGTACCCAAGGGAGGCCTACATATGGTGAACCCCTTAATATTCTACTTTGGCATATTTTTCTCAAGCAATTTTGCCCTGGTACTTGGGGGAGCGAAGAAGGTATGAATCCCCTAGGTCGAAGAATGTCTGATTCCTTTCTTGACATATTGGAACACTCATGGAGCATGACCTATGGGTTCCTTCCTACGTATTAACGGCCATCAATAAATTGTTTCAGTGGCATGTTCATTATTCCTTATGTGCTACCATTATATCAACATATTATTGACGGTAACTTCACTCTCCTGTTACAATTGAAATATTGCCCTCCCACAGCCATTCCCACTGCTTTATCACAGCTGACAAACAAATCCATTCCCTTCTATATGTGGGATGTCCTATGGCTTTGTTTTCATGGAAAGTTGGCAGTACAAGATTCTTTCAAGCATAAAGCAGTGTCTGAATGCACGTACCCTAAGGACACCTATGCAGGCCACCAGGAATCTCAATCCCACTTTTTCTTTGACTGTCTGTATAGTCAGGACTTTTGTAAACACCTCAGCACTGTTCTAATTAACCCCTTTTTCTGCTGTCACTTATGAGATTATTGTGTTAGGTCTCTACCCCAAATTTTGGTCTGGGTTCACCACCCATATCCTTTAAGTATGTTTTTCCTTCTGCAAGTATTTCCTTTGGCAATCCAGATGTGCTTTCATGTTACAACAAAAAGCCATTGCTCCAAATGTTGTTAATATGGTATATAATCAACTGAAATCTTGGTATTCTAAAGATAAGGCTTCCTTTTCTGCCCCTGTTTTTTTACATCCTGGAGGGGTTTTCATGTTGCTTTTCAATAACTCTCTGTTTGCCTTGGTGCTTTGCCATATTTGCTTTTTAAGACATTAGTTTGCATAAACCTGTTTTGATGTTTATATCTACATACAGTTCATCTATTCTTTCTTTGCTGAGCAGTTACATCAACAAGGCAAGAAGAAGTCTTCTGGCATTTTTTCTTTTTTTTTTTTTACTCTCCCAATTTTTTTTTTTTTTTTTTTGCAATGTTCCTTTTTATGCCTTACTTGTGAAATGCCATATGTAGGCATGGCTTAATGACTAATTTATGTATCTGTATTGTTTGATTCTTTTGTTCAATTAAAATTCCCCTACTCATAGACATAGACATAGATGGTGTCAGCAGATGGGGACCTTTCAGTCCAACTAGTCTGCCCAGTTTTCCACGACCTCCCCCCTTAGTCACTTATTTCTTCTCTGTAACAACTATTCCCTGGTATCTATTCCACATCAGTTTGAAGGTGCTGACTGGCTTGGATTCCACAACTGACTGAGGCAGATGGTTTCATGCATCCACCACCCTTTCAGTGAAAAATAACTTCCTACTGTTCCCCCTGAATTTACCACCCCTCAGTCTCATCTCATGTCTTCTTGTCCTGGTCCATTTATTGATCTGGAAGAGTTCCTGCACCTCTGTTTTGTTGATGCCCTTGAGATATTTGAAGGTCTCTATCATGTCTCCTCTCTCTCTCTTCGCTGCTCCAGAGAGTACAAATTTGGTTCCTTTAGCCTTTCCTCATATAGTTTGTGATGTAGGCTGTGCAACATTTTGGTAGCCCTCCTCTGAACAGTCTCCACTCTATTTATGTCCTTATTCAGGTGTGGTCTCCAGAACTGCACGCAATACTCCAGATGAGGTTGCACCAGGGACCTATACATTATCACCTCTCGTTTTTTACTGGTGATACCCCTCCCAATCCATCCTGGCATGCTGCTAGCCTTTGATACTGTCTTCTCACAGTTTGGCCACCTTTAAGTCACTTGATATGACAACCCCTAGGTCCCTTTCCTGCTGTGTGGCCTCCAGTTCTAACCCATCCATGAAGTACTTCTTTCTTGGATTAGTATGCCCTAAGTGCATGATTGTACACTTTTTTGCACTGAACCTCAATTGCTCATATTCAATAAATGCCAAGGGATCTTTAACTTCCAACTGGACAGTGAGCAGAGTTAGGCATTAAAGACCTTGGTTTAATATTTCATCCAAGGGCGGCACCTCATCAGTGCAGCACCTCCCTCATACTGCACTACAGTATCAGTTATAGGTATTATATCACAGCCTGTGGATCTTCTGGCCTCAGATGCAAGTGTGCTACCTACTGAGCCACTGACACTAGTACTCACAGTGCTGCTGGCACTGATATGATGTGGTTAAAAATGATATGATATATGAGAAGATAATATAATTTGATATATGATGTATAAGAATCTGACATAATATAAAACAATACACTGTATACGTGCTCATTGCAGCTCATAGGGTGGCTGGCCAAGGAGGTGACAGGAGGGCTGTGCCAGTCACCATAGAGGGATGCACTGCATGTTCTTCTCCTGCCCAGTAATGGGGGTTGAGGGGAATGCTGTGCTTGGTTCAGGCAGGGCAAGTGGGGAGGCTGCGGGACCACCACTGTGTGCCAGTGTGTCTGTCACCTGGTATTTGGGGGGGGCTGGGGGTACCACTGGATGCCAGGGATTGTATAAGGGATGTGGGCTGGGAGCTTGGTGGGGGTGCCACGAGACACCAAAGCTATGGAGCTACTCACCTGGATGGATGAATGGGGGGGAATGCCACGGGGCACCAGGGAACATATCACAAACTACAGGTCATGTGTTCAAGGGTGCCCATAGTCACTGGGGTATATCTCACCATCAGAGGGAATGGGTGTGCAGGGGGCTACTTACTAACAGCAACTATATTCTCAGCATTGCAATGGTTGTTTGGGGGGGCAGCAGGGATGCTAACCAAAATGATGGCTATCATTCACAGGACATGGGATTGGAGGGTGGGGTACCACTAGACACCATGGAGGATGTGAACAGTGTGGGGATGGGGGATCAGAATGTGGGGACTGCCACAAGACACTGGGGAGGACATGACCATTATGGGGATGGGGGATTGGAGGATGAGGGGTGCCACTAGACACCAGTGCACCCTTTGATTCACTGAAATTGGGATTCATAGGGTGGGGGCAGGCTGCTGAAGTACAGCTGTCCTGTCATCAGGGATTTGTGCCCAGTTAAGACTAAGCTTGCAAAGGCAGCAAATAGCATCCCTTTGTGTGCCATTTACCACCAATGCAAACCTCTGAAATTGCCACTGTGCCTGTATGTGGGGGACACCCCTCATTTGAACATGTGCAATGTTATGTTAGCACTCAGGCACTAATGGGTTTTGCCTGTGCTACAGTA
This sequence comes from Neoceratodus forsteri, assembly GCA_016271365.2. Taxonomy (NCBI): domain Eukaryota; kingdom Metazoa; phylum Chordata; order Ceratodontiformes; family Ceratodontidae; genus Neoceratodus; species Neoceratodus forsteri. The sequence goes on from CM057449.1 coordinate 1,802,330,414, forward strand.
GACTCTGAATATAAACCCTACCCACAAACCAGAGGCTAGATTTTGAATATCTGGCCCCTAAAGTAAATTATTTCCAATTCAAATCCACAGAGTAAAACAATACCAATATTTTTTTCATATAAAGAGAAAAGGTGTAACAAATGCAGGAAGGGACTTTAAGAGACATTTCAAACAAAAATCACACACACACACCATAGTGACTCACTCAGTGCAATTAAGATTAGCGCCCTTTAGTGCCAGCCCATATGTGGAGGGACTGGTACACAAAAAAAACTGCTGATTTTTAAACATTTTTTTCAGTTTTAAATTTTAATGTTCTCACATTTGTACCACTAAACCCATTTTATAAGTGCAATAGGACACTAATACACCAAGCCTGAGAAACACAATAAGTGTACTAGAAGCACTGATCACCATTGAAGAAACAGGTATACTGGGAATAACAGAGTCATAAAGATGACTGTGAGCTATGGGAAATAGAGACAGATAGTTAAGCAATACAGGAAGGATGAGTCAATCAAGAGAGGCAGAAGGATAGCACTGTATGGCTAAAGCAAACTGTAGGTATGTAAAATACCTCAACACTAACAAGTCTTAAACGGAAAATGAAACACAGTTATTGATTGATTGATTGATTGATTGTTAATGCATTTACCTTTTTCTTAACTGTGTGGGTGCACTAGGCTGACATAACCTATTTTCTGTCATGAGTTGGGTGACTGCATAGCACAATAACAACCACTTCAATATAATTGGTAAAATAATCAGTATAGCAAAATCATACAGAAAGGGAATGATATACCACAGCGCAGGATAAATTCTGTACATATCACATTACCACAGTGAAACCCGAACAGCGAAACCCATTACAGTGACAATTTTGAACAGATTAAAAGTTGTCAAAGGTGTCAGTTTCGCCGGTGTTGCTCCCTTATGATCAGTTCCAACTTGGAGTTGATTATATTTGTATCTAAAGGGCAGAGCCCCTGCAAAAATGATTGATTTTGATGGTGAAATACCAACGTCGGTATTTTCACCCATCACTGTAGAAGACTTCAACCACTTTGGTGTCAAAGCTGCTTGGTGGAAGCAATTCTGTACTAGTAGATACAGTAGAGCTACAAACATGAGCTTACAATACTGTGAATGCTTTTTTAGCTCTGTCTTAAATTGCATGTGTCGTTCAGTGTATTTTATTGCCTAAGGTATTGTGTTCCAAGTTTTGGGTGTATAGTGGGAGAAGGCTTTACACTCCATATTTGTGAGTGCTATTGAGTCTTTAAGCAACCTTTTCCATTGAAGCACACATCACAAACATCACTTTTGATTTGTAGAAGATCAAACTGAAATCAGAAAGATTTGTTTCTGGTAGCTTAAATACGATGCAGCCCAGTGTATAAGATATTTTAGTATCTGAGGTTAAGTAGACTAATTCAGTAAAAATACAGAGATGGGTTTTACAGTTTGCTAACAATGCAACGTCTCAGAAAGTGTTATGCATAATATTTAGTCTAAGGCAGTTCAAGATGTGTTAGTGTGTACTAGAAAGCCATGGTTAAGAGATGGCATAAGGATAACTTGTGATGCAGCCAACCTGCCATCTTTGGTTAAATTGTGTTTCATCCAGTTGGCCAGTTGTTATAGACCACAAGACCCAGAAGAGAACCAGTGCCATAACCTTTGCAAGCTGATCTGAAAGGCAGTGTCCAAGGGAGGTACGGTATGTTGCTCATGGGAGACAGCAGCTACCCAGACATAGTGTAGACTGGGAGGAAGGAATTGCTAGAACTAAGCTAAGTGGGCAATTTGTGAATATTATTGAAGATTGCTATTGTACCTGACACAGTGCGTCATGGGTAACACAAAGAACAAGGCACCACTGGATCTGATCTTCAGTAATAAGGATGTTTTGGTTAAAGGCATGGAAACTGGTGAGACACTAGGTAACAGTGATCTTAATAACATCATCATCATCATCAGATTCACCATTGGGAATAACAAGGGGGAAGCAAAGGAAGGGACATGCAGCATATTCCTGTACAAGGGTTATATATACAATTGAGGGAGATCACAGCTCAGGTACAATACCTTGGGAATTGAAACTTGTGAGTTACGTGTTTAGCAACAATGGGACACTCTTAAAATATTTTACTTTGGAGAGCTTGAAATCAGTGTATGAAAATGCATCCATGAGGAAAAAAGGTTATGGCAGAAATTTGTGGGGATGGTGAAGGAGATATTCAGCATAATTAAGAGAAAAGGGAGATATACAACATGAGTAAATTGAAATAAAAAACAGTAAAAACAAATAGAAGAAGAATTAGCATTTATATGGTGTTTTTCATACACATTTTCAAGATCATTTGTAAATTTAAATTAGAACAACATTTTGGCAAACAGTCTACCCCTATTACTGAGTTGAATTCTTGTAAAGTGGGGTTCATTATGGTTGAGAGTTTGAATGAAAACACTATGGGCCCGATTCTCAAAGCCCTGAGAGTGGCGCAAGGAGTCTGCACCAAACAAATGTGGTGCAAGTGGCACCTTGTGACAGATATTACCCCCAGAGCCATTCTCAAAGGCAGCCTGTGGCAACCACAGGCTGCCAGCCTCGAACAGGGCTTGAGCCACCCATGCACCCATGACTGGGCTGTGACATGGCACAAGGGGGCATGTGGCAAACGCAAGCTGCCAGAACTGGGAATTGGGATTCACAAACCTCTCCCAGCGGGAGAATTTCTAAGTACCCTTAGACCAGCCAGGGCTGGCGTAAGGGTTCTCAGACATGTCTCCCCTGGGAGACCTACCTGAAGTGTGGCATTGTGACAATGCCCTGGTGCCCTAGCGGTCCTTCCCTGATATCCCCATACCAGTGCCATATGCCAACCCCTGTGCCTGGTGGTCTAGCGGTCCCTCCCTCACCCACATATGCCCATTGACAACTGGTGTGCATGGTGGTATAGTGTTCCACCCCCCTTAACCTGGCCAGCCATGCCTACCACCTCCCCCCCCCACACCTGTACCCAGAGCCAGGACTGGCACACCATTCAGCACACCACCTTGGCTGGCCCCAACTGCAATGTCACTGAGTGCATTCATTGTTACAGTAGGTGCTCACTGAGCATCTACTGTAATATATTATGTGCTCAGTGACAGATCAGTCGGGCCGGCCACAGTGGTGTGCAGAGAATTGTGCCGGTCCTAGTTTGGGATACAGGCGAAGGGGGTGCGAGTGGTCCACTGGGCAACTGGGGGGGCACATGCCACCAAGGGCACTGCTGGGCCATCACATAGCTGCCTTACAGCTTGCAGCAAGCCCTTCTGCTGTGACATGAGGTTCGTCGCCTGTTCTGGCTTGGCGTAAGCACAGGGATTTAGCCGCCGGGACCCTGCCTGTTGGAGAATCTGGCTCAGGGTCCCTGGCGTACCGGGCTTTGGTGCAGGCTGCTGTTTGCCACAGCTTGCACTGGTCCACACCCACTTTGAGAATTGGGGCCCATGTATCCAGAGATAATGCATGAACTATGTCCAATGATGCTGGGGGCTTGAATAACTCCATGCACGTGTCACCTCAGCTAGATATTATTTCATTTGCAAAGTGACTTTATTTCTTTTAAAAATTAATGGTACTGTTGATATTATTGATCAATTTGAATTACATGATTTAATTTCAGCAGCTGAAGATATTTTCATGAAAATGACTAGTCCATGTTTTGAATCACAACAGTAAGTTCAAACCCAAATCTTTAGTCTGTCCAAATGTATTCAGTCTTGCCATTTCTACTTTTGAAAAATTGTTTTTAAATGAAATTGAGAGGTGGGCAGTGGACTTGGGATTTATTATTATAATTTTTTTGGGGGAGGAATCTACTGCCTTGAGAGAACTGGAGAATTTGAAGGGGGTCATTATAAAGTCCTCCAATAAAGGAGGCAACGTTGTACTCATGACTGAGAGTGATTATTACCAAAAGGTAATGGGTTGCCGGCCCATCAGTGCAGCGGTAGGGCTACCACTTATGACACTGGTGACCTGTGTTCAGAAACAAATGTGGGACACTGGGGGCCGGCGAGGGGGAGGAGGATCAAGCATCCAGGAGGATGCACTCCTCTTCTGGGGAGAAAAGGATGCTGGCTCTGCTGTTCCACTGCCACCTGGGGGCCCACAGGTGGTGGTGCAGCTAGGAGCAGCTAGCAGGAGGGATGGAAACTGGCAGGTGCCATGCACCATGCAGGGTTCCACATGTGTGGATGAGCACCCCTCACTGCTGGTGCTCATGTGGGAGGGACACAAAAAAAGCTGGAAAAAGGAGCTAGGACCCAGCAAAGATGATCCAGCTCCCCAGAGGCCCCACACCAATGATGTGGCACTCCTCCAGCTGGGGACCTGGTCTGGCAGGCACAGGACAAGGCTCTGCTGCCCTCTAGCCCATAGCCTTGGGTAGGGAGAAGACATGTGGAGGTTTGAGTGGATAGGTAAGCCCACAAGATGTTGGGTGATGGGGCTGGAGGAGCCGGAGGGATGGTGGGCCAGGGGACTGAGAAGGGCAAAAAAAGTAATGGGTTTATTGAGAGTACAGGAAAATTACAGTAAACTACCAGGGAAACCAACAGGAATATTCCAAGCAGAACTGTATGAACTGGTGGACTTGGCCGAGAACTGTAACTTATAGTAGATGAAGAAGCTAATTTTATTAAGGTAGATTACCTTGGAATTCCATCCTTTTACATACCACCTAAAACCCATAATAATATTAGGGTTCCCCCTGGCCATCCAACTGTCTCTCGTGTGAGATCTCTGACCCAGAACTTATCCATCTTTATAGATGGCTTCCTCTAGCTGTTGGTTCTGGTTTTGAGGTCCTTCATCAGAGGCAGTCTGGACTTGCTTCAAAAACTGAATGGCATGATCTGGAGCACTAAATTAGCTGAATTACAATAGATGTATCAAGTTTATATACATCTTGAGACTGTGAGATGTGTCTTATTTGTAAAATTGCCTTATATCATGACAACTGTAACTTTGATGATGTGATATAGAAACCTACCTGTATCTTTTGATGTGCACCTAAGTAATAAAAATCAAAGTGTAAAAAAAAAAGTTTCTATACATCTATCAGACACCACCAAGGCTTAGAAGCAGTTCACTTCTTTTTGGAACAACATAGTAATCAGTAAATTCCAGCTCATTTGCTCCTAAATGCACTCCTATTCATACTCACATATAATTACTTTCTGTTTGACAAAACATTTTGGGCTCCATTTTCAAAAGATTTGGGCAGTGCATCCCAGCATGCACCACCCAAACCTGGAACTGTGCCAACTGTCGGGGTCGTGTCCATATTCAAAGGGCACAGATGTGCAGCGAACCCTCGATAGTACCGATGGGCACAATATTGTGCTGCACATATGCAAATGAGGGGTCTCCCATGCATATGTGGCGCATCACAATATTGAAAAGCTTCAGAAGCGCAAATTGGCCTCCAGCAGCAGTGCAGATTTATACTTCTGAAACCCTGCCCTAACTAGTGTGCAGACCCAGCTGCATACTATTTAGGAAAGGCAAACCTGGCAGTACAGTGGTCCCTCCCTAGCACCCAGCACTGTGTAAACAGTACAACCCCCTCCTGATTTCCATTGTCCCTGGTAGTCTAGTGGTTCCCTCCTCCTGAGCCCTAATCACACATATAATAAAAAATAAATCCCTGGTCCTCTTTCCCTGGTAGTCTAGTGGTACCCCCTTCTCAGCCCCGATCACACATATAATAAAAAATAACTCCCTGATTCACTTTCCCTGGTAGTCTACTGCTCCCTCAGCCCCATCACATTTTAACTATGAATGGCAGCCCCGATCACTGTTGTAGGACTAATAGCAGCCCCAATCCCATTTATAATAAATATAGCAGCCCTGATCACCTTTGTAGGAAACATAGCAGCCCTGACACTCTTGTAGTAAAATACTACCCAAGCCCCTGTTCCCTGTAGTCTAGTGGACACCCCCAGCCCCAAACACCATTTAAATAGATATTAGCCCCAATCACTGTTTGATGAATAACATCAGCCCTGATCACTGTTCCATTACTATCATCCCTGAGCTCCTGTTTCCTAGTAGTCTAGTGCACCATGAAGCCCTGCGGCCACTCCCAGTGTTCACAAATTATTTTAATAGTGTATCCCCCCAAGCACTGTGGGACACTGTGGAACCCACTCACAGTAACCCCAAAGAATCATTATATATTTTTTAACCTAAAACAAAAGAGAACAGTCCTGCAATGTACTTGCCAACATCGAGGTGCCCAGTCTCTGTGTCAGCATTTACATGCCCCCACAGTACTATTGGACACTGGGGAGCCCACTGTCAGTGTCCACAGATTGTTTTAGTTTATCTACCCCAAGGCACTGTGGGACACTGGGGAGCCCACTCCCAGTGTCTCAAAATAATTTATATATATATATATATAGAGAGAGAGAGAGAGAGAGAGAGAGAGAGAGAGAGAGCAGTCCCAGTGTCCGCAAATTTTTTCATAGTGGATCCCCAAGCACTGTGGGAGACTGAGGTGCCCACTCCCAGTGTCCCAAAATAATATATATATATATATATATATATATATATATATATATATACAGTGAAATGTCACACCATTATATTTAGGGTTATAAAGGCACTTCTATGTTAAAGTCAAAATGTTGCACGTTAATAACTTTGGACCCATTCAATGGATTTGCCTGAAATTTGGTATGTTTAGTGGGGCATGGTAGATCTCTTGATCTTCAAAATTTCATTTTGGTTGGACTTATGGTCTTTGTGCATGAAAACGCTGAAAAATGCAAAATTATCCAGTTTTGGAGGCAGTTTTGGGGATTTTGTCTGGCCCTCTGCAGCCATTTTGTAGTGTGCCACTCTGCAAGATGGCTCATCTGAAAGAGCTTGGCTGGCTAAACATGCCACTTTTTGTTTGGTGAAAAAATACTAAGGCATTCAAAAGTTATGTCACTTTTAAGTTCCCATTATAAGTCAATGGGGAAATTTATATGATTGTTTTGTGAACAAAGAATGGTGTTCCGGCCATCTGGTCCCACCTGGCGGTCAAAGAATTTGCAGCATTGCAGTTTAAGAATCTTTGTCCCTGAGAATTATTTGACTATGAGGTCCGCCATCTTGTTTTTGCTTTTCTGACCCTAAAAATTCAAATATCTCGCCTCAGAGGTCACTCTTGAAGTAAAACTTATATGGATTTTACTCGGGGGGGGGGCTTCAATCTATAGAACCATGCCTTTGGTTTGATGTAAAATGGTCAAAAATTAGAGTTATAATGTTTTAAATTCTTTGATCGTGGCTCGCTTACGATCTTTGATCACGAGCATGCAAATTCTTTGATCGCGACATTCTTTGATCACGATCTTGCATTGCAAGTGAGGGACAAGATTGCCCTTTGAAAAATGTAAATTTCTCAGCTCCGGGGTGGCCTAGGAACACAAATGAGGGTGGGTTTTGCTCAGGGGGCTTTGTTCTGTCGAGGCATGGTGGTGGTTCCATGTAATTCTGCCTAAAACTTGAGTTTCAGCATTTTTTATTCTTTGATCGTGAGCCTGCAAATTCTTTGATCGCAAGCCTGCAAATTCTTTGATCGCAAGCTTCTTTGATCGCCATCTTTGATCGCGAGATAGGGACAAGATGGCCAGATTTCATAATGCATTAGATAGAGCAATTTCACCAATCTTTAAATTTAAATATCTCAAACAGTTTGGTCTTTTTACTTGAAATTTGGAGGGTGTTCTCAGCATGTCCTGTAGATGTGAATTACGGTGTTTACATGTTGAAGAATTTTTTTTTTTTTGTGGAGATATTGTGTGACACATTGTACATGTTGTAGACAGTGCTAAACTTTTATAAGGTGCTATAAAATGAATTTATCACTTATGAGCATATTACTGCCCTCATATTTTTTATTAACAGGCTGAAATTTTACTAAATATGATACGTAATTAAAAACAGATATCTGTAGCAAAAATTAATCCTAACTTGAAACCTTTCGTTTAATTCATAAACTGTTATATTCTCAACATATGTACAGTATGATTTTCTAGAGGAACCATTACATTCACTTTCATTAAAATGTTGAGAATTATTATTTTTTTGTGGCACAGTTCATTCAAACATACCCATTTTGATGTTAAATAGTCCCTCTGCTTATAGAAACATTCAGTTTAATAAAGTTCATAAAACTCCATTTAAGCGTCCCATTCCAGTATTTCTCTAGTTACTTTTATACTGTTTCACATAATGATTTTTAAAAGCTGTATCCATTTAATATACAGCATGAAAGACTGTGGCATCCTGTCCGATGGCATGTACAGTGGACCCTCGCAATAGAAAACTCTGTGATAGTGAAACCGTGGTTCTGTCCTTAATTGCGGGCGTCTGTGAAAGCATCGTGTCTTGGATAGTTGCAGATTAAAATGGACCGAATGACACAGTAGCAAAAAAGACAACTCTGAGTCAGTCAGTGGAGGGATGAGTAATTTCAGCCGAGCCAAAGTGTTTTTGCCTTCTAAAAAAACCTTTTTTTTAGTAACAGTCACTTAGTGGATCATGGAGGACTGACCAGCTGACAGCAGGCATTTAAAGCAACCAAGAGCCATTGTCGGAATCAGTTAGCTTTTGAAAGCAGCACAAAGGTCAGTGAGGTGGGGACAAATACATGTTTGGAGAGCAAGCCCCTCACTGTTTATTGTTTTTAACAATTGTCTCAGTTGATTTCATATGGAGTGGGTTTAAACTGTGTGAGCAAGAGGTGCACTCATAGGTGATACAGTATATATTAGCATCAGCTGGTGTAACAGAAAGGGAGTTGTAATGAATGCATGTTATGGCTCCCATTCTGTGTCTTACAGTGTGAGAGTACTGTATTCTTTTTTTTTTAAATGCAGGTCTTACTTTTGATAGTTTTGAGTTTAGTAGGCTTAAAATGCACATGCGCTTTACTGTCAGCTAACCTGCTTGTCTGTCATGCGCATTCTCATCCCAAAGTCCAATTTCAAAAGGGCTTTCCAATGCTCATTTTATTAAAATACACCATAACATTGTGTGAACACATCATCTGCTTCAGAAACTCACTCTTAACTCCTAAGTCTTGGAAAACAATCAGGTCTGTTCAAAGTGTGAGTTAATGTATAGCAGAAATGCGTTCAGATAACTTTCTTTGTCCTCACCTGCCTCCTTGCCCCCCCCCCCCGCAAATACGAGACAGTTCGCTTGGAATGTTTGGGTATGCTTTCTGTTTCTGCAAGGTTACTTTAATATACAGTTATTTCTGCATTTTAATACATTTGGTTACAAAACTGGCTGCTCACAATTGTGGGAGATATCCAAAAGCAACTTAGTGACATGTGTAACAGCCTGGTGGAAATACAACCAAGAGGTGCAGGAACTCGTTTTGTAGCCTACCTTCAGCCAATTCCATCTACAGTACACTGATTAAACCAGCTTCAGCATATCAGGGGTTTTAGACAGGCTGGCTGCTGTAAAATTGCATCTCCATAGTCTAACAGGCATATCAGCCATGAAGCATTGCTTTGTGATATTATACTGTGAAGCGGAGGGGTTTGTGATGAAATGTGCTGAGAGACCATAATTTCTAGTGCACAGAAATCCATCAGTGGTAAATCAAGGGAGAGATCAGCTTACTCCAACCAAAACAGATCGGGTAGTGTATTGGCTCGCATTTGCTTGGAACAGGTAATGATAATGAAAATATATGAGCCTCACCCAACTTCAGGGTTGTCACAAATATGACAATAAACTTGAGATACAGTCACCCATGCTGTTCTGGTGCACACCACAAAATATGAAAATATAAAAGATTAGTGGGATGGCATGGATGTACTGAAAGTAAGCGGGGATGTTTTTAAGAAATATGTAAAAAAATAAATTAAAAAAATGTGTAAGTAACATTATTTTGTGTACGGTTTTTAGTAATTTAAAAAAGCACTCAGGGAAAGGGTTTTATTATATGTGAAAATATATTTGATAATGGCTGGCAATATGTTGTTTTTAATGTGTTCTTTTTTTTTTAATTTCAATAAAAGTTACATTTACCACCATTACACTCTCACTTATCTTTGAAAATTCTTAGTTTAAATTATTGGCTCTGTAGTTTCCATTTGGACCTCAGACTGTAAAAAATATAACAAACTATCTCCATATTAATCACAATCAAACTGTGAGTGAGTTTTTTTCTACAATTCTGGTAAACTGATCGTGTTATGTAATCCCATTTGCAGTTGCATCAACAGGAGCAACAAATGCTGTTGAAAACCACCATGGCTTCTGATAGGACATTTTTTTATTTATTTTAGTCTTTGGTAACTGAGTAAGGCCCACTAGGCACAAATGCCTGTTTTCAGGGGTGACCTGGGACCACTGGGCGGTTAAGTGACTTACTCAGAGTCACACAGTATGCAAGTGGAGGCTGTGAGAATCAAACTCAGGTCTAGTCTGCTAGATGCACCAAGCTCGTTCACACCTTATTCCTCTAACCTCTAGGCTATACTGCCATCCCATATCAGGGGACTATCAGTGGCTTCGGGGAGGGTACATGATGAGAATATTGTTATGCAAGAATACCAAATTCCAGTGAAATCACACTATTGGTTGTGGAAGCATTTTTATCTTACAATCCAAAATAATTATGTTGAATTATCAGTCCATTTAAATCTGTTTTCCCAGACCATAGCAAACTGTAATCCTCTCTGACCAGTACAGTGGAGGGTTTCAAGAGGACCTGTGACAAACTCAAGGGATTGTTTGGGGGGGTCTTAGAGGGGGGAGGACAAGTAGGAGGATGGGCAGACTTGATGGACCAGGAGGGTCCTTTTCTGCCGATATATGTCTATGAATCTATGACTTTGCATACTGCAGCATGATGGATAATGTTTGGGCTTTTCTAATTGATTCAGTTCGGGATGCATATGAATGCATTGGACAGGGGGCTCAGGCCTTGCATTATATCATGTTTTTTACCACCAAGAACTTGAAAGGAAGAGACTTTCTTTCTCAGACCGCTGCTGTAGCCTCCTCACAGGAGGGATTATCGTGCAGCAACTGGTTCTGGAAAACTAATAAAAAAATGTGTCCCTCTCCACATATATACCCATTATAATGTGCACAGGTGTCCATGGATTCGTTCACATTCTGGTTAAGAGATAGGGCTCCGCCAAATGCATCGGAACAACATTGCTATTAAAACGCAGACAAAATTCTTTGATGGTGAGCCTGCAAATTCTTTGATCACGAGATTCTTAGATCACGAGATAGGGACAAGATGGTCAGATTTTATAATGCATTAGATAGGGTAATTTCATCAGTCTTTAAGTTTACATGTCTCAGAAACGGTTTGGTCTTTTTACTTGAAATTTGGAGGGTGTTCTCGGTATGTTCTATAGATGTGAATTACACAGTTTACATGTCAGAGAAAAAATTATTTGTGGAGATATTGTGTGACACAATTTACATGTTACGGACAGTGTTTTGCATTCTGTGTGTTGCTTGAAATTGATAGGGTACCTAGCCTTAGTGTTATGGATGTAGTTTTCAGTCGTTGTGCCTATAAAGTGTTAACAGGCGCAGAATTATACATCTCTGATGAATGAAAATCTCAAACTTTAACATGTTATATCTCAGACACGGTTTGGTCTTTTACATTGCAATTTGGAGGGTGTTGATGGTACACGCACACTTAGAAGTTGGTGGGAGCACAGGGCCCGAAGGGCCCATGATCCCACCAACTTGTGCAAGTTCTTAGTTTTGTGTTCTTTCTCATAAAGTAAGGAAATTCTATGCAAAAAAAACTGTGTTAATGCATCATTTAGGGTTAAAGAATAAAAAGTCAGGAAATGAGACCTTTAGGGTTGCCCCTCCCTGGACCCGCCCATCATCCCAAGATTGGCAGCTGATGGGGTGTGTCATTGGAGTTATGAGGCCTAAATGTCACCCCATTCTTATTTACTGTGGTTTGTGCATGTAATTTCAGATGGAATGGGGTGACATTTAGGCCTCACAACCCCAATGACTCACCACATCAGCTGTCAATCTTGGGATGATGGGTGGGTCCAGGGGGGAGGGGCAACCCTAAAGGTCTCATTTCCTGACTTTTATGCTTTAACTCTAAATTATGCATTAACGCAGTTTTTGCATAGATTATATATATATATATATATATATATATATATATATACACACACACACACACATACTGTATATTTGTGCAATTGGTATGAGTGGATAAACAGTTAAATATATTCATTTATTCCCACTGGTGTTAAATAAACGGTGGTTCTAAGATTTATTTAACACCCTTATGTCAATCAACCACCATTTATTTAACACCTTGCCATCAATCAGTCTCCCCTCCTGCCAGAACTAACTCACTAACCACTGCCAACCACTCCACACTGAAAGCATTCCAGTCCATTTCCAGTACCACACTACTTGTCTTGACTTCTCAGGACCTCCATACACTTCCCCTACTCCAGAAGCAAAGTAAACAACAATACCTTTTTTTTTAAATGTTTTCTTGTTTCTCTCCTCCCAGTTTGCCTGCAGTCCGGACCATGAGTGTTCACTCTTTTCCCACACCAATACTGCCATCTCTTTTTCCGGACCCAAATTGCCACAAAAGCCTCTGACTGTGTGATCGGGAGATGTATCAAGCTAGCCAACTTTCAGTTCTAAAAAACAACCACTGTCCCCACTATTCAATTCTTCAAATGAGTCCACAATGTAATGCAGCTCTTTTTTTTATGTACCTTTCTTTTTTTCTATCTCTCCTCCAGTCTCCCATCACTAGAGCATTCTGCACAATGATCCTCTGGGCTGTAGTCTCCAACCACATGCTCTTGGTGTCTCACCCAACGTCTGCAAGCTCGCTCACTCACACGCCCAAAAGAAAAAAAATAAAGCGCACTGTAAGACGCAGGATCAGCCACATAAACGGGCAAGATCAGCCAGATATCCAACGGCCATGTCATACTGTACTGACTACCTAGAATTCTCACTAAGCAAGAGACAAAGCCGCCATTTTTCAAAAGTCTCCGACCCGCATGCATACCGACAACAACCAATAAGCATAGTGCTCTCAACGTCGTAATGCAACCATGATAGTAACCCTAGAAACCAGCCAAACATCAAGCAGGAATACAGGAAAAAGTCCCATTAAATGTATAAAAAATAAATCTCAAACTCTACAAAACTACATAAAAACAAAATAAAAAAACTGATTTCCTATTACATAAATTGAATATGCAATGGAAAACTCATGTAATAAAGGATTTATCTCCACTCAAGCAGTTTGATCTCAGACACCTCACTTGTGGCTTATGCCACTCATGAGGTTACCTGAGGTCAAACTGCTCTTATGCAAATAAATCTTTTATTACAATTATTTCCATTGCATATCCTATATATATAATATATACAGTATATATATATAATTTATTTTAATAACCTAAAAAAAAAAAGAAAAGTCCTGCAACATTGTTGCCGACATCAGGGTGCTTAATCCCCATGTCGGCATTTACACGCACCCCCCAACTACTTTTGGATACTGGGGAGCCCGCTCCCAGTGTCCACAAATTATATTATTATTTTATCCCCCCAGTACTGTGGGACACTGGGGAGCCCACTCTCAGTGTCCCCAAATAATAGTTTTTCAGTTACCTAGAAAGAAGAAAACAGTCCTGCGACGTCTTTACTTTTTTTCCTTGAAACAGAGAAAACATACTTCGTCGCTGTTGCTCAGCACTTCCCCCCATCTACACCCTCCCACTGAGCACCAACCTCTCCACATCCCCTCCTTATCCTATATTTACCTCTGCTGGTCATCTGCTGTCATCTTCTGTGGACTGGGACACGTCTGCACTCTTCAAAGCTGAACCGCAAACTGAAGAATAAAGGTAAGTGCCCTATAATGGCAGTCAATGGTGCTTTGAATTTATGTTGCAATCTAGGCCATCATGGGCTCTTTGGGACCCCACTTCATGAACACTGGCACTGTCATTTCATTACTTGGCCCTGAAAGGTGATGTTGCAGTCACTGCGCGGAATCACCTTTCGGGACTTATTGATGAAATGACAGTGCCAGTGTTAATGAGGTGGGATCTGAAAAAGCCCATGTTAAAAATTTGGTGAAACAATTCCTAAAAATGGCTGCATCACAAAGGTGTGTTGCACAGTTTCTACACAGGTGCATAACTTTAGTGATTTACAATATTTTGACTCCAAATTTTTAACATTGACATTTTTTCACACCATCTCTTGAATAGTACAGCTGTCATTCTTCACATCCTGCCTGAAAGGTGTTTTCACACCTGTGGCGCAGAATGGCACAGTCACTGTGTGACGTCACCTTTTGGGACCAATGAACAAAATGAAAGTGGCAGTGTTCATAAGGTGGGGTCCTAAAAAGGCCATGTTGAAAATATGCTGAAAAAAACTCATAACAATGGCTAAGTTTATCTGAAAAAATAAGGAAATTCATTGCAAAACACTTTGTTAATGCACCATCAGGGCAGGACCATTAAAAGTAGGGAAATACAATCTTAGGGTTCCCAAACGTAAGGCCCCACTCCCACTGTGCATGCAGCAATAGGCAAGAGTGTAACTTAGGCTTCCCAGCCCCAACACCCCATCCTTGGCTTCCAGTCATAACACTCCACCCCAACCCTGCATGCAGAAACAGGTGTGACAGATGTACCTTGGCATTTTGAACCCTAATGCTCACCCCACACTCTTATTCTGTACCCATGTTACCTTACTTAGTCTCCCTGAGGAAGACCTTGCGGTTGAAGCACTGGGGCTGTTACAGCATTCCTGTGAGCCATGCTGGAAGAATAAATGAGTATAAAGTTCACTTGATCAAGGTGTCTTTCCTGCAAGTGCAATCTCTTCTCTCTTGTGTGTGCATATTTGGGCTAGCTACTCCAGATTGTACTGACAGACTCTAGGTCTTGATAGCGCACCTTTTCTAGCTTTTCCTGAAGCAGAACTATCGGCTGCACCTCAACCTCTAGGAGCTTTTCCTCTGGTGGAGGTAGGGGCAAGCAAGGCCGCACCCATTCAGTGCTTGCCCTGCTGTTGGGCTCCTGATGTCATTTTCTGGGTGGCATAACAAAAGGGTACCCTTTGTCCACTTTTTGGCTGGGTGTGGTAAAGGGAGTGGACTGACTATGGAGTCCTTCCTGAGGCCTGCAGGTCAGACAAGATATTCTGCATATCTGCCCCAAAGTGTTTGTAACCCCTGAAGGAGGCATTCAAAATGGATTGATGGACATCACTATTGAATCCAGACACTCAAAGTCAAGAATGCCTTCTGAGGCAGATGACAGCTGTGGCTTCCCTGGCTGAGGCATCCAAAATATTATAGATAGACCTCAAGAGGTGTTTACCTACATCAGCCCCAATCTGGAGAGCCTCAAGAATCTCTTACTTCTGGGGACCCTCTAGAAGTGCCTGAGCTGCTGTTTTGACCTTTTTCTGGAGGGTGTTCTGGAATTTTACCATATGGGCCTGGTAAATGGCTATTCTGAGGCCCAGTGTAGCAGAGGCAAAGACGCTTTTGCCCATGAGATCCAATTTTCTTGACTCCTTGTCAGGAGGAAGAGAACTGAGGTGTTGAGGCCTTTTAGACCTATCATGGGCTGCATTTATTACTACTGAATCAGCCTGGGGTTGCCCTGTGAAAAAGAGCTTTCCTGAGAGGGCCTGGGTCAGTTTGTCTGCCTTTCTGGGCATTACAGGAATCAAACTGGGCCTCTACAAAGCAGCCATGGTGGCATCCTCTAGTGTAGGCTGCAGGGGAGGGATAATAAGAGGGGGAGAATCTGGTAGCTCCAAGAAGTCAACTAGATTTCTCCTGGTAATGTCTTGCTCCTGAGCATCAAACCCCATTGCTGTTTGAAGCTGCCTCATCATTGAGATGAAGGAGGGGTCTTCAGGAGTGGACTTCGGGGTATACTTAGTGAATTACTCAGTCCCCAAGGAAACTGTGGAGTTAGACTTAGATGAGCGCCCATCCATGTCTTCCTCCTCCTCCTCTTCCTCCTTTTGAATGAGATTAGGAATTTATTCCTGATTCACGTCGTTGGGCTCTGAATAATGCAAGGAAGGTAGCGAGGATGTTGATGTCCTGGAATGAGCAGGGCACATCATGGTAGTAGTCACCAATGTGGGGGCTGGTGTGGCAGGCCCCAGCATTGTCAGGCCTGGAGGAGGAACAAGGTGTTGAATAATCTCCACAATGAAGAAGAACGCTGTCTGAACATTGACAGTCACTGGCATCACTGGAACACTTAGTGGCATCGACGTGGGAGGCAGAAGTCCTGGCATCAATGGGATGGCCTGCGACATTGAAGTAGAAGGCTGGGACTCCAACATTGATGGGCTGTTGCCAGCCATAGAATGACCAAAGGAGCCCACTTCCAGCTGGCTCTGAGAGAGTGGAGGCTTGAGTGGCAGGGCTTATAGTGTCAATGGGGACTTTAGGAGGCCCAGACTCGATGGACCATTGCTGGCCATGGAAGGTTCAGTGGGACTCACTGCCAACACTCCTATGGGGGTGAGGGTGGCAGGAGGTGTTGCTGCCAAAGCAGACAATGATGATGCTGCAGTGGCTGGCATCAAGCGGAGTGGCAACCAAGAGCATACCAAGGTGACTTATACTTGCTCCAGTCCCTCTCCTGATACTTATGTTTTCCAGATGATTTTTTCCCAGCCTTGGAAGAGTAGGAGACTGTGGATGGTACCCGCAATGCAGAGGAGCTTCTCACCTGGAGCGCCCTGTCATTTCTTGCTACCTTCTGTTCCAGGAGGAAGGATTGTAGAGCTTTCTGACAGTGACACCAGGTAGCCTGGTTAAAGCTGCAGCAGATCTCACAGGCCTTAACGTCATGGAGCTCACCAAGACAGCTGACGCAGGCATTGGGGTCATCATTGTTGTAGAGTTTACCACCACACTCACAATAATGGAAGAGTTTGCAGAGTTGGTCAACATACACGATGACAGGAATCACTTTAAAAAATAAAGTGATAACTACTATGATGAGAAAAAATAAATTGAGAAATTCAAAGTTTTGGCAGTAGACTGAAGTGGTGGTGTCTCTGTGGAGTCTGATGTGGATGGTCGACGGTGGGAAAAGAACTGAGAAGGGTGCAGGGCCACCCACATTTATATGGTGAGGTTGTCGACATATGGCATCATCGTGGGCAGCCCCTAGAAGACTACTTGCAAAAAAGTTTGCATGTGGTCCTAGTGCCTGGTGGTTATAATTCCCTAGGTGTGGCCTGATGAAAAAGAGATCCTCGAAGAAAACTTAAAATTCCATAAAATAATCCACAAACCCAGTTTCCTATGAAATTCTGGAGTTCAGCAAATTTTACCACATTCAGCATGTAGATTCTGTAGAAGTACAAACATCTTCCTACAGCACTACTCTGTAAAAATGTATAAAAGGAAAAATATTAACTCCATAATCATGAATTTCAAGAAATCTGCATTTATCTAAAGCTCAGTTGATAATTTATGCATACTGTGTATTAGTCATACATCATGATTAAGTTATTCAGTTCAGCTTTCTGACTGACAATGCAGTTACATTTAAAAGAAAAGTGACCATGGTTTCATCTGAGTAAATTTGGCTATTAATGGATCTAACTGTGGAGCCTAATAAATACTTTGGCCTTTGAAACTGAGCTTACAAGAGCATTTTATTGTCTCATATAAGCAATCATTCAGCAGCAATCACTTAAATAATGTATTTTTAGCTCATAGTTCTTTAAGTGAGTCTGTACTTTTTTTACTGTAACTCTGCAGTAATTACAGCACTACTTTTTTGTATATGTATGCATCATTAATCTATAAAAAGGGTAACATATATGTTCTGGTATTGGAAGGTTTTCTCCTACAGGGCAATAAAAAAGTACATACAGTATATACATACAGTACCATATCACAGATCAAAAGTACAGTAGGCTTTGAAGCGTAAGTGCTTCACATCACAGCACAATATAATGTAATATATTATGTAATGTTATAATGTAATATAATATAATATATAGAAACATAGGATTTGTCAGCAGATAAGGACCACTGGGCCAGCTAGTCTGCCCCTTTTTACCCTACCTATACTTTAACAACAGTCTCTACCTGTTCTTCAGCTACCATCCCATTTCCCAACTAAGATTCTGTTGTGCCTATCCTATGCATGCTTTAAGCCCACCATTGTTTTCTCCCCCACTGCCTCTGCTGGAAGATTATTACAGGCAGCCAACTATCTTTCAGTAAAGAAGTACTTCCTCAGGTTCCTCCTAAATTTCCTCCTTCCAGCTTCATTGAATGCCCCTTTGTTCTCATGCATCTTCTCTTCTGAAAAATACTCTGCTCACACAGTATATTTTGTTCAATCCTGTGAGGTATTTATAGGTCTCTATTATATCCCCTTCCATTCTCTCTTCCAGGGTGTACATACCGAGATCCTTTAGTCTCTCTTCATAAGGCTTCAGATGCAGCCCATGCACCATTTTAGTTCCCTCTTCTGAACAGCTTCTCCCCTGTCTACGTCCTTCTTGAGATGTGATCTCTAGAACTGGACTCAGTACTCCAAGTGCAGTCTCACCAATGATCTATACAGTGGCACACCACCTCCCTCTTTTTGCTGATGATACCCCTCTCTATGCACCCCAGCATCCCACTGGTCCTACCTACCCAATATATCAAGGGTATTGAGCAAGTCAGTCTCCTCGTTGTTCGAAACCTGGTCACATAAGGCTGCTTGTGACAATCATACTCACTTTCAAGCCTTTTGCACAATGGTACACTGCCACCCTTTATGAGGCAGACCAAGGGGATAGTTTGCAGGCTATTAGCTCTGGCCTGGTAACTGTATTCCACCTTACTTGCACACCCTCAAGGGTAAGGCTCACCTGCTTTAAGGTTGCCAATGTAACCCCATAACTTTTCTCCTTTGGATGCCCCAGACTACCTTCAGTACTCTTGCATTCAGTTGGCAGAGGTCACTGTCTTAAATATGGAACTCAGGCCACATACCACAGATATTATATGAAAATAATATCTCTTTATTTGCTATTTACAGAGGTTGATTAAAGTACATGAAAGTTTGCAAATGGGCATTGAATTCACTGAGCTCTCCCATATGACTTGGAGCACAGGGAATCTCGTCAGGCAAAGTTATGCTTGCAGAAGTCCCTAAATTCACACTGATCTTTCTCAATCATGTTTATTTATTTACTGAATTTTGGTAACCGGGTAGGCCCACTGAGTCCAGAGGTCCCTTTTTCAGGAGTGACACAGAATTAGTTACAGTAAGAAATTACAAAGTTCATAAACAACATGAAAGTGCAAGTGATCCAGAATTAGCTACAGGCAAAAATTACAAAGTACATAAACAACATGAAATTGCAAGTGACCCGGTATTAGTTACAGGCAAAAATTACGAAGTACATAAATAAAACGAAATTCAAGAAGGTACAGATGTGGGTAAAGGTAGATCGCTCTGTGAATGATAAACGACAATTAATCATAAATAAGACAATGTATGTGAGATACAATAAACAGCAGAATGACAAAGATTCAAGGACTGAAGCTCCAGATGCAGCAGGCATACATGATGGACAGGGACATTTTAGAAGTCACTGAGTAAATTAGTCTGAAATGAGTATGGTTCAGTGGTAGCAAGCGCACTGGCAGCATTCTAATAGGTAGGTTTTTAACTCTTTCTTGAATCCACAAAGAGAGCGAGAAGGAGTTAGTTAAGGAGGCAGGTAGTGAGCTTCAATAATATGGAGCAGAGTAGGTAAAGAACCTTTTGCCCAACTTAGTCCTAATTCTGGGGATATCAAGTAAGTTGCAGTTTGAGGTGAGCAATGATCACCTCAAGGGCTTAGGGGTAAGTAGTCCATTAAGGCTAGGGGGTGGATAAACTCTGGTCAGTTTATAGGCTAGAACAAAGAGTGGATAGGTCATCCCATCGCCTAGAGTGAGCCATTTCAGCGAGACGAGGACCTCACAATGGTGACTCCGTGGGGAGACCGCTATGCAAAATGGCTGATCTTACTGTACAAGACAGACAGTTTATTAGTCTCTGAGTTCCTGAGAAATTGGAGCACCGAGGTACCATATAGCAAGGCGGGGAAAAGGGTACCATTTGCTATGGCTAGCCAGGTCTCAGGGGCCAGAGAGTTACCCAATCAATATAGAAGGCCTAGTTCCTGATGTATGACTTTTGTGACATGATCCACATGTGGCTTAAATGTAAGGTCTTGGTCAAGGTAGAAGCCAAGATATTTTACTGTATCCATTACCTCTAGCAGTGAGCCAGAGGAGGTGGATTGGGTTAGTAGGTGTTGCCTGGCTGTACCAAGGTGCTTGGGGTCAAATAAGACTGCTTTGGTCTTTTTTTTTCATTCATTACTAACATGTTAGCAGCAAACCATAATTCAAGCACATTCAGACTTGCAGAGAGCATAGAGGCAACAGTGTTGGCATCAGCAACTCTCCAGTAGAGCATAGTGTCATCAGCGTATAGTAAGAGGTTCGCATCACCACAGTTGTTGCCAGTAATGTTTAATACCTTTTTACTCCAGTCAGTGTGTGAAGAAATCTCTTTGAAGGTTTAACTCGTTCTATATCCCTCTCTGCTCCTCCTTGCTGGTGTTGGTTGTACCACCCTTGTTTCCTGTGAATGTACAAACAGCTGCTTTCCCAGGTACCATACCTCCCAACTGTCTCTGATAATGAGGGATGCCCCCTCAGTTTATCCCTCAGAAGTGCTTTGTCCAAACCCATCCCTCATGGAAAAGGAACTGACAACCTAGAGAAGACATTGTAAATTCAGACTTTAAAGAAAAAAAAATTCTAAAATAACAAAGAAAAATAAACTTTGTACAAGTACAGGTAATGGCTTCCACAGTGTTTGAGGATGTGTCACTCATTATTAGGGCCAGTGTATCTCATTGTCTCTACTTTTGAGTGCAATGTCTCTCAGTTCAGTTACAAAAGATTGACAGTTATGCCAGATACTCATACAAACATATGAACATACAAAATTTGCCAGCAGATAAAGACCTAGAGGTCTATCAAGTCTGTTCGAATGTGTAGCTGGCACCCCTTTTTCTGCAACTGCCCCTCCCTTCCACCCTTCCCCTCCATTAACCTTCTCCCTTGTCCTGTCCCATCCGCTTTTGAAGCAGTCCACTGTTTTACTGGATACCACTTCTGCAGGTAATGCATTCCACCCAGCTACCACCCTCTCTGTAAAAAAAGTGTCTCCTCATCTCCCTCCTGAACTTTCCTCCCTCCAGTCTCATATCATGGCCCCTGGTGTCCCTCCCTTCCCTTACTTTGAACAGCCCCTCTGTACCTGTCTTGTTTATTCCTTTAATGTATTTAAAAGTTTCAGTCATGTCCCCCTGTCCTCTCCTCCAGCGAGTACATGTTCAAGTCCCTCAGCCTCCTCTCATTTGATAAGTCCCCCAGCCCCTTGATCATCTTTGTCACCCTGCACTGCACCCCGTCCAGTAACTTAATGTCCCTCTTCAGATACGGGTGCCAGTACTGCATGCAGTACTCTGGGTGCAGTCTAACTAATGACCTATACAGTGGCAGAATCACCTCCCCCCTCCTCAAGGATATACCCCTTGCAATGCAACCCAGCATTTTGTTGACCTTTGCGGCTGCCTTCCTACACTGTGCTGAGTTGTTCATTGACCCTGTAATGAGCATACCCAGATCCTTCTCCTCCTCCTCTGTCTGGGCTAGATGCACTCCCCCTCAGCTGGTAACTCCTCCTTGGGTTCTTCACCCCAAAATGCAGCACCTTGTACTTTTTTGGCATTAAACCCCAGTTGCCAGGTGTCTGACCAGGTTTTGAGCTTTGCCAGATCATCCTGCAACCCCTGCCATCCCCTAGGTCATCTACCACCACTCCCATCTTGGTATCATCAGCAAACAGACTGACCTTGCTCTTGATGTCCAATGATATGTCTGCAATGAACATCCTAAACAACACTGGTCCCAACACCAAGCCCTGTGGAACACCGCTCATCACTACCCTTGGGTGTGAGAGCTCCCACCCACCACCACCCTCTGTTGCCTTCCCTGAAGCCAGTTCCCTACCCATCTCACCAGCTTTGCACCTGTCACTGTGCCTTCTAACTTACTTCCCAGCCTCCCATGCGACACCGAGTCGAATGCCTTACTGAAGTCCAGATACAGGACATCCACTGCATG
This sequence comes from Neoceratodus forsteri, assembly GCA_016271365.2. Lineage (NCBI taxonomy): Eukaryota > Metazoa > Chordata > Ceratodontiformes > Ceratodontidae > Neoceratodus > Neoceratodus forsteri. The sequence continues at coordinate 1,802,352,712 of CM057449.1, forward strand.
GCCCCTGTCCAATTGCATAGTTACCCAGTCATAGAACTCCACCAGGTTGGTTTGGCAGGATCTGCCATGTATGAAACCATGCTGTCTGCTGTCCTGTAGTCCTTTGGCCTCTAGGAGGGCCACCAGCCTCTCCTTCAGGATAGTCTCTATCAGCTTACCCACGATGGATGTGAGGCTCACTGGTCTGTAGTTCCCTGGTTCATCCTTGGGGCCACTCTTGTGGAGAGGCACCACATGAGCCATCCTCTAATCCTGAGGTACACACCCTGAGTATAGCGATGCATTAAATAGGTCTGCCAAAGGTCCTGGAAGTACCTCTGCCAGCTCATTCAGTACCCTGGGGTGGATGTCATCTGGGCCTGGTGCCTTGTTCACCCTCAGTGCCTTCAAACCCTCCCAAACTCTACCCTCCATGATTTCCCCATCTGTCACCCACTCCCCCCCCTGTTTCTGCCATTCCTCCCCCTTTGGGTATCACCCCCCTCTTCTCCTTAGTAAATACTGAACAGAAGTAATAATTTAGTACTTCTGCCTTATCACACCCTGCTTCCACCCAACCCCCCTCCTTCCTAATCCTTACTATGTGGTCCTTACAGCTTCTTTTCTCCCTTATGTACCTAAAGAAGTCCTTCTCCCCTACTTAATGCCTTGTGCTAGCCTGAGCTCCGTAGATGCCTTGGCTCCCCTTACTGCCTGTGTCACCTCCTTCAATTCTGTCAGGTACTCCTCCCTGTCCTCCTCCTCCCTATTTTTTTGTACCTCCTTACCTTTTACAAGAGGCCAGTGGGGCACAGGACCCAAGGCAGCATGGATTCATGATGGGAAGGTCATGTCAGATGACTCTAATAGATTTCTTTGACTGGGTGACCAAAGTAGTAGACCAGGGAGGGGCTGTGGACATGGCCTACCTAGATTTTAGCAAGGCATTTGATACAGTCCCACACAAAAGATTAATACACAAGTTAGCCAGCCTTGGAGTGGGTCCCAAGGTGGTAGCCTGGATAAAGAATTGTCTAGACAACAGGACACAAAGGGTAGCAGTAAATTGAGTACACGGTGAAGAAAGGAGGGTTACTAGCGGGGTACCACAGGATTCAGTACTGGGACCGGTCCTTTTTAATGTCTTTATAAGTGACATTGCAGAGGAACTGGAAGGAAAAGTATGTCTCTTTGCAGATGACACAAAGATCTGCAACAGGGTTTATACACAAGATGGAGTGGAAAGGATGAGAAAGGACTTGGCAAGGTTGGGGGAATGGTCAAATGTATGGCAGCTCAGATTCAATGCAAAGAAGTGCAAGGTAATGCACATGGGAAACAAAAACCCAGGGGAAGCGTACACAATGGGGTGTGAGATACTGACAACAGTAAAAATGGAAAGGGACCTGGGGGTAATTATATAACCTAAAGGTGGGCAAGCAATGTGAGAAGGCAGTAAGGAAGGCTAGGGGGATACTGGGATGCATAGGAAGAGGCATCAATAGTAGAAAACAGGAAGTTGTTATCCCTCTGTACAGACAGTTGGTGAGACCCCATCTGGAGTACTGTGTGCAGTTCTGGAGACCCCATCTCTGCAAAGACATAGACAGAGTGGAGGCTGTCCAGAGGAGGGCAACCAAAATGGTGCAGGGTCTGCACCAGAAGACATACGAAGAAAGACTAAAGGAGGTTAATATGTATACCCTTGAGGAAAGAAGGGAGAGGGGGGACATGATGGAACCTTTTAAGTACCTCAGTGGAATCAACAAAGTCCAAGAGGGTAGCATCTTTCAGAAAAGAGATATACAAGAACAAGGGGGCACAATTTGAAGATAGAGGGGGGACGGCTCAGAGGTAATGTGAGGAAGTATTTTTTCACAGAGAGGGTAGTGGATGCATGGAGCAGCCTTCCTGAGGAGGTTGTGGGGTCTAAAACTGTGGGAGAATTCAAGAATGCATGGGACAGACATAAGGCAATTCTTGTGGGGGGGGTAGGAAGAATTAGGCTGTTGGCTAACTAGGATATGCGGTCTATCCTGTAGGTAGGGAAATGGGCAGACTAGATGGGCCAAGCAGTCCTTATCTGCCGTCAAAGTCTATGTTTCTATGTTTCAGGCAAGGTGTCTGAGATAGCATTGGCAATTTTTACTCTTTGAGAGCGGTTGTCAAGGTAGCTTCTGAACCAGTGGGCTGAGTCCAGTGCAAGGCCAGCAAGGAGTAGTTGGTCATACAGCGGCCGATGATGGACCGTGTCAAATGTCTTTGTGAGGTCGATGAAGACAGCCCCAGTAAGAAGTCCTTTATCAAGGGAACTATGCACTGCACTGGTAAATTCAAGCAGGGCAATGGTGGTACTATGCCCTTTTCTAAAACCGTGCTGTTGTGTGCACAGAATATTATATCTGTCCAAATAATCAGTGAGCTGGTCCACAACAATACGCTCTAGGGCCTTGGCTAGTGGTGGCAATATGGAGATCGGGCAGTAGTTAGAGTGGCAGGTCTTATCCCCAGTTTTGTGGACCGGGGTCACAGTGGCAGTTTTCCATATTTCAGGGAATGTACTGGTGTGGAGAGAGAGAAGTTAAGAATTTTGGTTAGGGGACTGAGGACCTTGTCAAGTGTAAGTGATAGCAGCTTAAGTTCCAGGGTGTCACTGCTGATTCTGGAAGTGGAGATGGCTGAGGTAATGTGGTGGCGAGCTTCATTCATCTTAATCTCCCTGAAGTAAAAATGAGGGTGGTTTGACAGAGTGCCAGGTGTGTTAGAGGAGGTGTGACTGACGAAGAAATCAGGTAGTAGAACAGTACTGAGGTCAGTAAAAGCCGTGTTAAAGGTATTTGCAATGACCATGGGATGAAGGGTAGTGGACCCTTCAACAATTAACAAGGCTGAAGGGGACTTTAATTGTTTCCCAGTAATGTCCTTGATATTGTCCCAGAAAGAACAATCATTTCCCCAGGTGTTGGTGAGGACGTCCTTATAATAGGAGCATTTCGTGAGACAAATGGATTTTGTGCAGGCATTACAGGCATGTTTGTATTTTTGGATGTCAGATTGTTTGCCTGTGGCTTTAGCCACTGCCCACAGGTGGTCCCTAGATTTCAGCTGGGAAAGAAGCTCTGCAGTTATCCAAGGGTTACAGAGGGTTTTTGTTTTCCATTTTTTTGAAGGAGCGAAGATGTCACAGGCCTTACTGAAGGTGGTAATGAAGTAGCCGAGGGCTAGGCTAACATCCGTCGCCTTGTAGTTGGGCAGCCAGTCTTGCAAGGATAGGTACTGTTTGAGATGGCTAAGTTGACCACGGGGGAGGACTTTGCTGGTAATGATTATAGGGGGTGGCTTTAGAAATTAGACCATTCACATATAACTGGGGAGTGGTCACTGAGAGAGTCTGGGAGAACGGAGGTACGAGAGATCCTGGTAGGGCGATTGGTGAGAACCCAGTCCAGCAGGGTACTGGTGCCAGTTTTGTAATTTATCTGAGTTGGTGTGGTGACCAATTGTGAGAGGTTGGCAGCTGCAAGGGAATCCTTATGAGTGTAGACATCAGATGTGAGCCAGTTTGTATTGAAATCACCAAGCAGAATGTGTTTAGAGCCAGGAGGTTGGGAGCTGCCGAAGTTAAGAACTTCTTTGATGCCAAGATCTTGATCTCGAGGTGGAATATATACAGAGACGATGGTGAGGGCTTTTTGATTGGGACCTAGAAGAATTTTAATGGGTAGAAGCTTGGCCGAGGAGGCAGGGATGGGGGTTGGAACAAAGTGCCCCAGGAGATTATCCTTAATGTAGATGGCACAGCCCCCTCCCCTTTTAGAGACACAGTCAAGTCTGAAAATATTGTAGCCCTGTAAAGTAATTTCCAGATCAGGAACTTTGGGTGTCAACCATGTTTCAACTACAGCAAGGATGTCAGGATTATGTTGGCTGATAAAGGCTTGGAGTGCATCTAGCTTTGGCAACAGGCTGCAGATGTTAATGGTTGCGATGGTGAGGGCTCCTGCCTTTTTCAGAAGGCTTGAACAGCCCAGGCCAGAGTTCGGATTTACGTTGCCTGAGATCAGTAGGAGGAGTAGGAGGAGCTTCATTGAACAGAGGCGCAGGTCCAGTAGTGATAATTTGTGTTTCCTTTTAGCGTATGGGCAGTAGGTAGAGTCCATATGACAGCCCCAATGATATGCAATGTGGTACAGTAGGGATAGGCTGGCATTAAGACCAATCTTAGTGGTGTTAAGAAGCAGCCAGATATTTCCAAGTGGAGGTCCATGGGGAGGATTGGTCGAGAAGTGGAGCGTTCCGAAGGTACTGCTGGTATTGATTAAGTAGATAGTGGGTATGGAGTGGGGGTGGCAGGGACCGGGGACAGAGAACAAGGGAGGAAGAACAAGAAGAGAGAGAAGAGGAAGGAGCAGGTGGGGAAGGGAACTCATAGTTGGTGTAAGGCGAAAGAAAAAAAAGGAAACAGGCATGGAGAGGTAGTGAAAAGAGAAAATTTCAGCAAAATAGGATTAGGTAGGGAGGCAGTACAAGGAAGGTATATAGCAAGTAAAGCTACTGTGACTTTAAGAGGGTAGACTTCTTTAAATGAAAGAACAAGATCCCTCTAGTGACAGATCTATATAACCTACTAATGGAAAACTAGCCACATCTAGTTTATAATGTCTAGTGAAAGTGTGGATTGATGACCATGTAGCGGCTGCACAGATGTCCTGTATTGAGGCCTCATTTCTTTCTGCCCAGGAAGTAGCCATGGCCCTGGTGGAGTGAGCTTTGACACCTTGTGGCTGTGAAAGACCTAGGGACTTGTATGCCTCTGTAATGGTTTGTTTGATCCAGCTGGCCAGGGTAGATGTGGCTGCTGCTTGTCCCCTTCTGGGCCCTCTGTAGACCACAAATAGTCCCTCTGATTGTCTAAATTCCTTTGTTCTGTCTAAGTAAGTAGAGATCACTCTTTTCATGTCCCAATGTTTGGTTTCTTCTCAATTTGGCCGAGCTGGGAATTCTACTAGCTGGTTGGCGTGGAAAGGGGGAATAGAATTTTGGCATGAAGGAGGAGTTGGTCCATAGGATGACTCCGTCGTGTGAAATCAGGAAGGGAGGTCTGCAGGATAGGGCTCTCATTTCTCCTACTCTTTTAGTGGAACAGATTGAGGAATATTGTTTTGAGTGAGACCCATTTGAGGTCTGTTGTGACCATAGGTTTGAAGGGTGATGAGGCTAGGGCCTCTAGTACTACATTCAATTCCCAGGGTGCCATGGTGTGTCTTTTCTTGGGATGGATATTTGACACTGACTTCAGGAATCTAAGTATGTTGAGGTGAGGCTCTGGGATGTACCCCTCGAGAAGGCCTGTGCCTGCTCCTATGGCTGCTGCCTGAACTCTCAGAGATGAGGTTGACAAGCCTTTGTCTACCCTTTGTTGTGGGAATAACAGTATATGTGAAATGGTGACCGCCCGTGTTTGAATGTTGTTTGTGTGGCACCAGGTTTCGAATATTTTCCAGTGTCTCTTGTAGGATGTGGTGGTGGAAGTGCACCTAGAGTGGAGCATAGTCTCAACCACTGTCTGGCTGTAGCCCTTGTCTAACAGTCTGCCTTTCAGTAGTCAGACCATGAGATGGAGTGGCATTAGGTTCAGGTGGTTGATTGGTCCTTGTGTCAGGAGATCTGCCCATATGAGCAATGTCTATGGTGGGCTTATTGAAATGGACACTAAGGTAGCGAACCAGTGTCTTCTGGGCCACAGTGGTGTGATTATGACCACCATGGTTTCTGATTGTTGAATTTTGTTTAGAACCTATTAGATGAGTGGTATTGGAGGGAATGCATGCGCTCTTTGGAGGGTCCAGTTTTGGGTCAGGGCATCTATTCTGTGAGCTCCCGATTCTTTGTATCAGGAGTTGCACACTGGTAACTGTGTGTTCTTTGCTGTTGCCATAAGGTCTCTCTCCAGCGGTCCCCATTTTTGGTTTATTTGCCAAAAGATGGGTGGGTGTATTGACCACTCTCCTGGTGCCATCTCTTGGTGGCTTAGCCAATCTGCCTTTATGTAGAGTTTGCCTGCCAGATGAACTGCAGTGATTGATTTGAGGTGCTCCTGGGCCCAGTCCAGCACTCTCTTTAGCTCTTGTAGCAGGCGAGGGCTTCTTGTTCCACCCTGGTTGGAGATGTATGCCACTGTCACCCTGTTGTCCATTCTGATGAGTACCCTCTTATGTTTATGAATGTTCTGAAGTGGTGTAGTGCGTGATATACCGCTCTCATTTCCACTATGTTTATTTACATGCGGGACTCCGCTTATGACCATTTTCCTTGTGTCGGCAACTGGTTGAGGGTCACCCCCCCCCCACCTTTTGGACTTGAGTCTGTTTCTAGTACTATGTTGTGCTGACTTTTCAGGTCTGCTCCCTTGATTACATTGTGTCTGTTGGCCCACCATCTCAGTGATGCTTTGGTGTTGTGGTCCAACTGTACTGTCTGGGATAGATTGTGTTGGAGTTGATGACCTTCCCGTATTGCTAGAGTTTGGAGGGGGTGCACGTTCCATAGCACCCATGGAACTAGGCCAATGCAGGATGCCATGGAACCTAGAGTTTGCAGTATGGATTGCAGTGTGGGGTTGCTCTTGACCCTCAGTGCTTGCACTTGTGCTAGTACCTTGTCCATCCTCTTTTGTGATAATCTCACTTTCCCTGTCACTGTATCTATGGTGGCCCCTAGGTGGTCTATAATCTGACTGGGGTTCAGGCTGCTTTTTTCCCAGTTGATCACCTATCTGTGTGATTGTAGGGTATCCACCACTGTTTGTGTATGTTGTCAGGAAATCGCAGGACTTCTGGCTCGTATGAGCTAGTCATCTAGATATGGGATAATGTGGATTCCCTATTGTCTTTGTTTGGCTGCGAGTGTGATGAAGACCTTGGTGAACACTCGCGATGCTGATGCTAATCCGAAAGGTAGGGTCTGATATTGGTAGTGGTGGCCTAGTATCTTGAACCTGAGGTACTTGTAGTGGGCTGGGAAGATGGGAATGTGAAGGTAGGCATCCTTCATGTCGATCATGTTCATGTGGAGGTGAGGTAGTCCCCTGATTTTATCAGCTGTAGGGTCATCTGAAGTGTCTCCATCTTGAATTTTTTGTATTGTACAAAGCGGTTAACAAATTTTAGATCTAACATGGGTCTCATATCCCCCATTTTCTTGCGTACCAGGAAAAAGATGGAGTAGACTCCCTGGTCTATTTGGTTCGGTGGAACCTCTGCTATTGCCTTGTTGGTTAACAGGGTTTTGAGTGTTGTTTTTACTGCTTGTATCTTGTGGGGTTGCTGAGATACCAGAGAGACCACTGATCCATTCATAAGGGGTTTCTTAACAAACTCCATCAAGTATCCTTGGGAGATTACTTCTAAGACCCAGTTGTCTGAAATTGACCGAATCCATATGTGTGAGAATTGACTTAGTCTGGCACCTACAGGTGGATGGTGAGTGCCCGTCAGCCATTGTGGGGTGTAGTAGTCAATTGGTGTTGTGTTTTCCTCACTTGAAGGTTGAGTTATACCTCCCTCTCTGATATTGTCCTCTGGCTCTCCCTCTTGAATTGTTTTTGAAGTAGGAGGGTTTGAATAAGTATGATTTTTCTTGGGAGTATTGAGACGTTTGCCTCCTGTCCTGTCTACCTTGGAATGGGTGAAATCAGCCGCAAAAGGCTGAGACGTAGCTACTCATGGAAGGTTTGTCCTTATCGAGTATTTTCCCATTGCCTTTTTGCTTTGCATACTTCTCTAGCTCTTCTCCGAAGACTAGGTTTCCCTTGAAGGGTAACTTGCTGAGCATAGCCTTGGACTCTGAGTCCACATTCCAGATTTTGAGCCATATGTGGCGTCTTGTTTTGTTAGTCAGGGCTGCCAGCCTAGCTGACAACTTCAGTGTGTCAATGGATGCATCAGCAGAGTACTTGGCTGCCTGGATAGCGTATTCCACTAGGTCAGCCTGTTTCAAGTTAGGGTCCAGTGAGGAAGCCAGTTCCTCTAACCAGGTGACTAATGCCCTTGATGTATAAGTTGCCACAGTGCTGGTCCTGCAGGACATCGCCGTCATTTCATAGGATCTCTTCAGGAGTTCTTCCATCTTCTTGTCAGTTGGGTCCCAAAGTGGAGTGGCTGACTCTGATGGGAGAATTGTCTTCTTGCATAGCCCTGTGATCTGGTGATCGACCGGGGGGGGAAGTGCACCATGTCTTATTTTATTCATCCTGCACCAGGTAGAATCTGTCAAAGGTGCATTTTTTCTGAGATTCTGGATGGGTCAGGGGATTGCAATTCTTTATCTATGACCTCTATTAAGGCTTTGCAGACTGGGAAGGCTTTGTCCTTCTTTTGCTTTGCTCTGATGAGGGAATTTAGTTTTGATTGTTGTGGGGCTTTGGGAACTTTGAACCCTTTGGTCTCTGTGACGGCCCTTAGGAGCTCCGGTACAGCATTGATGGGGATGCATTTTTTTGTTAGGATGAGGTCATCGTCATCCTCCCCGTGGCTATCCTCCTTCCCGGAATCGCCATGGTCTGGCCCTTCAAGGGTATCTGGCCATGTGGAGGGTTGCTTTTCTTTATTATTATTATGTTTTTCTGGCCTGGAAATGTTCCCTTTGTTGGACTGGTAGAGTTTTTCCATCCTTTCCAGGATCTTTAACATTACTGCTTGCTGTGTTTTGAAAAAGTCCTCTGCTAGGGATGGTAGCTCGTTTGTGGGTATGTCATGTGGGTCTGACCTCTGCTCCATTTCTATGTCTGTGCCACTTACAGTTCCGGGGTCAGACTGTTGATGCAAGCATGTGGGGTATAGGAGTCCTGCCTGATTGCCCATGAGGGTGATATGGCAGGAGCTGCACTTTTTTGTCTTGACCATTCTTTCAAAATCTGTGGAGACAGTGGGGGGGCAGGGACAAAGGAGGACAGATGTTGTAGTCAAAAAATGATTTTTTTTTAATTTATGCATGCTATTGCATGCCAATTATATAACAGTTAATTGTGTGCATACTATGCGGATGTTATAGACCCTCACTAACGTGCAGTGCCCCCCCCCACTTTTTTTTATATATGGGAATGGCCTGAGCTGGGGCTTATCCATTGGAGTTGGCGTTAAAATACTGGACTGTGCTGCGACTGGGTCCTTAGAGTAGTGGTGGCAGAGTTCTGCCATCATAACGTGGCACTGGTAGCTTGTTTGCACCTGGGACCTGAGGATCCTCTTGCAAGATGGCCGCTGCGAGCTGTACATGCACGGCAATTGCATTGTGCATGTGCGATGTCCCAGTGTCCCATGGGTCCTCTGCCATTGCAAGATGGTGATGGGGTCTGTAGATGTACCGGACCATTGCTCTGTCCTCAAGGAATCAGCATGGAAGTCCTGTGGATGTGAGGGCCCGAGAGAAGAGAATGGATTTGGCTAGCCGGCATAGGTCAAATGTCACCTACATCTCTGGGGGTTTTGTAACCTAAGGAGCAGATAGGATTGGGTGAAGCTGCATGTGTGTGACTTCAGGTTATGTCTGTGAGCAAACAAGGTAGGAGGCACACCGTTTTCCTTGCACTTTAGCTGGGCCCACTTGCAAGAAGGCCCGACCTGGGCTAGAGGTACTGGAGCCAGTCGCAAGGGGCTCTTGGACCAGGGGAGCTTGTTACAGTGGCAGCAGGACTGGAATAGCGAATCGGCAGTACTCCGTGTACAACACAGTGCAGCATCAAAAACATAGCCCTTATTACTCGTAGATATAGTATTGCATTGTAGCTGAATAACTCCTTCTATTCAATTTGTAGTTGTTTGAACTTTCTATCTGAACTGTAATTACCCTGGCCTATGCATTTATAGTCCCTCTGCACCTGAACCAGGGAATACTGACCCACTAGCACTGTATGAATAGCCACATACCATTGCCACTATAAGGGATCAAATTATAAATAAGGATCACTGTAGCTAGCTAACAATGGAAATAAAAAACATGTTCTTTTCTCTCTCTAGGTGATTCAGCTTCCTGCTCTGACTATAGTGAGCACCTAGTGGTTAATGAATTTTTTCTGGTTATTTCTGAGTTGGTAGCTGTCTTTTCTATGCTTTCTGTATTAAACATTGCATCGCAGAGTAGTTACCATCAAGTACCCTGCTAGCAGCACAGATAATTAAATTATTCTAGTCATTTAGAGTGAGATAAAGGCCTTACCTTAGTCATAAAATGTGGAGCTAGGCAATATGCTTGCAACCTCTGCGATGCACATGAAGAAACTGGAGACCTGTGGTGAGGGGCAGGACTTAGGCAGATCAGATTTCGAATCTGGTCACATGTGCATTTGCAGCCTAAGAGGTGGACGTAACCCAGAAGTAATGGATGAGGGGATGCTGTAAGGTAATGCAATATGCAATTAGCAATTCTGTTCAGAACATAGCTGTTACATCTAGAACGTATTCTAATAGTTTTGCTTGTATAGCTCCATAAGTTATTTAAATGATATCTAACAAGAAGTTTTATAACATGAGTTAGCCAGTTCGAGCCTTTACAGTTCAATTGTCTCCATCTCAATTTCTCCTTGAGACAGAGGCTTGATAATCTATCAGCATCAAGGCGAGTAAATTTGGTCCAGTAGTTAATAAATTTGGCATCAGTTAGAGACTGTAGATTCACCAGCCCTAACTCAGCAAGTATATGACATGCTGGAGTGGTTTTAATTAATGCATAGAGTTGATCATAAGACTTGTAGTAGTGATTTTTCCAATTTATCTAGTAAGTAAGTAAATAAATAAATTTTTATTTTATCATGGCACCCAATCCTAGAGGCTCTGGGCACTATTACAGGTCAAGCAGGGCCTGTATTGCCCAAATTTCTATTCCATATAATAAATGAGAGCTGTATTTAGCATGTGAAGCTTTTACCAAAGGTCTGAGAGTATTGCCTCCATATGTATAATTAAATTTCTTAAGGCCTATTGCCGCCACTCTAACCTTTGTTAGAACATTTTCAGAGTGTGTTTTCCAGGCGAAATTCCAAGTAAATATAATGCCTAAGTAAATATAATTTTTAACCACTTCCAATTGCCTTGAATTAATAGTCCATTTGTACCTATTATTTCTGGCATCAAATACCAATATTTTAGATTTGAGGTGATTTACATTCAAATCTAACTTGGCGGATTGCACAGCTAGAATGTTAGTTTCTTCTGGAGGCCACAGGGAGCAAGGAAAAAAAGGACAAGATCGCCCCCATAGGTCAAGAGTGGGCATGGGACTGAACCTATTTTGGGAAAATCAGTGTCAGCTACCCCTCTAGCCTCTATGAGCTCATTCAGGTAGATTGCAAATAACGCTGGGGCTAATACACATCCTTGACGGATACCCTTATTAGTAGGAAAAGGAGGATCTAATTGTCCCCTCAGCCCTAACCTGGGCCCATATGCCTGTGTACAAGTTCTGTATTATGTTTTTTTTAATATTGGGCATATTCCCCATCTTGACATGATATTCCAGAGCATTTTCCTGTTTAGGGAATCAAATGCTGCACTATAATCTATAAAGGCAGCATACTGTATATTTTTTTACCTCTGACTTTGTAGTATTTTTTGACACAGTGATGTGATACAAAGCAGTTATCTATGGTAGAAAAGCCTTCTTTAAAGCTCACTTGATACTGAGAGATACCACCTAGCCTATTAATCTTCTTTTTTAATTTATCTGATTGTTGAAAATATTTTCTCCATTACATCAATGAAGTTAATGGGCATATACATTTTTGGGTCTTGTCTCTCTCCCTTTTTGAATATTGGGAAAATAACAGCCCCCTTCCATAAGGTGAAAATAAAACTCTCCTGGACACATCTTGAAAAAAGGGTGATAGTAATGTGGCCCAGTGTTCCATTAAGGTTATATAGATTTCTGATTATAGCAAGTCAGGGACAGGAGCTTTATTTGTTTTTAATCTGTGAATGGCCATCTTGTTCAGTAATCACAAATTGATCAGGGATCACCATACCAGTAGATAATGATGAATAAGGAACATTCAGAAGGGAATCATACATGATGCTTGAAAAAAAGGTCAGCCATTTGTCAGAATTTATGCTAACTTTAACTTCTTGACACTATCCATTGTAGCCCTTCCCAACTAAAGCCCAAAATGTTTTTTAATCATTATTGTTAATCGTTGTCAGCATAAGTTCCCATTGGGCCATACAATAGTCATGCTTCTTTTTTCCAAGTAGTGTCTCATAGTGCTTGCATTCCTGGCTAAGCAATAGACACATTTCTGAACTTGGAGCCTTTTTAGTGAGTTTTAATAAAGTAGTCATTTTTTTTCCTTTTTAATGCTACATTCTTTGTCAAACCTTGCTTTCCCCATGTGATCTCTCCATCTTATGCCTTCTGTTTTGTATAACATCTGTGCTGTTGTATTTAGTTCATTGTATAGTTTCTTTTCCAAACTAGTTATAGGGTCTTCTGAATTTAACACTGCTATATGTGGAGGAAAGGTAGGGAAAAGTAATAGTTTTAGCTGCCCTATTGGGGCAAGTAGTGCTAACTGTGGTTGCATTTTAGTATTATAAAAGATGATGCAACTAAGTCAGTGTGTGGGCTGTGCCAGAGCACAATTAGCAGAGGAAAACTTGTCCATGCTCACAACCATGGCAATAATCAGCCATCTGCAGGTGAAAAATACCCATATACTTCTGGGATCAACAATGATTTTCGGAGCTGTGCCTTTGAGTCCCCCTGTTGGTACAGTACTGGTGGTGGTTCAGTTGTTGCAGATCTACAAAATGGTGGTGTTGGTAATTATATCTGACAGTCTCTTCTGCTAGCTCCACACCACTGATGGTTCAAAGTTGTTCATGAACTTTACCAAGTGTACCTCTCCCTTTGCCTCCTGGGGTGAATCGTCCATTATTTGGTTAACATCCTCCCCCAGTGACAATTGACCAAAGAAATTCTCATCACAGTCCAACACATCTTTGAGCCCTATTTTGCAGGCCTTTCACACAAAGCAAAATATCATTCCTCACATAGATAATGCGATTGATAAGGGAAATAATGGAATTGGATCTGCAGCCATTTTCCATAGTTGAAGATACTGTTTTTTGGGGCTGTTGAAACATTTGCATCCCCAGTATCATATAGCATCATATGCAACATTTTTCTGTACAGTTCAGTCCCAGATATGTGAAGATGTGTGAATGAAAGTGTTAAGGCAGATGTCCCAGGCTGTCAGTGGTGTATTCTATTGCACCACAGACATACAGAGCAGAATTAACTTCGACCATGCTTACATGTCACTCACAGTACAAAGGTGTGCAGCAGACCCAGTAACTGATTGTGTCATTAAGGGTGCAGGTGTCTCTGGTCATTCTCCTGTGGAACCTCCACCCTGTCTCATAGCAGGTCCACATTGCTGAATGTGCCAGATATGCATAAGGATCACCAGGCTGTGAACATCCTTGCATTCCTACAGGACATGCTAGGTGTGTGGACCGAGGGCAGCTGACTGCATCTTGGTTTAGCGGTGACAAATAATGCTTCAATTATAATCAAGGTCTTAAGTGATGGATAATTTGATTGGATCAGCTGTTTTGCTCACAGTCTAAATCTAGTTATGACAAAGGCCTCTAGCAAGATAGTAGGAGTGTATCAAACTGTAGAACAGCAGAAGGCATTTCCATCATTCAGTCAAGGCCATGAGCCAACTGCACCAGCTGCAAGAGTGACTTTAGGTTCCACAGTGCTGGCTTATATGGCATGCCTCAGCATGGTGGAATTGTGCCTACTTTATGCTAGAAAGACTACTTCAGCAGAAGAATACTCTGCATAAGCTTAGTATGAAACTGACATTGGGTGGGGGGCAGTCACCAGGACTGGACTGTGATGAAGGCACACTAAGGGTTCTTGCACCTTCTGAACACAGCACATGTGAACTGAGTGCTGGATTTACACTGCACAGTCAGTTCATCCCTACAGTGCAGACAATAAAAAAAGTACTGCAGACAGTCTCCGATCAGGCCAGTAAAGATCCCAGGCATACTGCACATGCAATGAGGGTCCTTATAGAGAACCTTAGCCTTGCAGTGGAGCACTGGTTTAAGGTCGTTTGCGGTAGTGAGCCATATGTAGTTGCCATAATGCTGGACCCACAGTTCAAGTACAATGTATTACACTTTGCAGTGCCTGCACACCAGCTCACTGAGTTCTGGCAACAGTTATGCTCCAAGCTCAACTTTTGCATGCCTGGGCTCATGGTGACAACTACTGAAACATCAGAAACAAAATGATACGATGAGAACACCCCTGAGGAGGAAAGTGACTGTTGGGAACAGCTCAGTTTATCTTTGCAGGTAGAACAAAGAAAGAGAACTGAACAGCATCTGCTTTCTACAAACAATTGTTCTTAACTGCTTTTTCACCAAGGCTCTGTAGCCTATCTCTGTTGATTCCCTGGACTACTGGAGTAAAAAACTGACATTATCCCCTTATTTGACATAGCTGGCCATCACATATATGTGCTGCCCCTGACGAGTGTGCCACCTGAGCAGATGTTCAGTACAGCAGATGTGCTGGAGCCTCACAGGTTTACAATTGGACCAAGACCATGCTGGGCAACTCGTGTTAATAAGCTGAATTTAATGCAACTTGATTTCCAGTATAAGTTGTCCAGAGACTGAAATTAAACTTTATCTGTGCTGTTGCACTGCATGCTGTGTACATGCTATTCCTGGATGAATCTCTCTAGGTGTAGTACCTTGGGCTATTTTGCATAGTAAATTAATTTCTGAGTAAATGTCTCTAATGTGCACTGTTCATACTACAGTTTAGCCCTTGGTGCATAATTACATTATAATAACTGAGTTGTGTTTATTCCCATAGAAAAAGCTGGTTGTAATTTACCCTTGTGCCTAGGGATAGGCAAAGCTGGGGTGGATTTGGATTTAGTTTTGGATTTGCCAAACCCAAGCTGAGATGGATTTAGATTTGCAAAGGATTTGGATTTGCCAGATTTGGTCTATATGTATAATTGAAGGAAAAAGGGAGTTATCAAGAAAAAAGCACCAGAAAATGCCAATGAAGTGGCAGAAATATTAAAAGTGGTCCACTGCCTGAGATACATTGCATCCTGCTGTTCAAAGTGTTAATTTCTAACCAACCTGCATGTTCTGATCTCAGATTTTCAACATGAGCCTTCTTTGACCTAACTCATGAACTAGACAGGTGTGCTTTTCCAAATCCTACCAGAAATATCATTTTGCAGAACGATGATGAAACAACATTTCTGGTGGGAACTGAAAAATTACACTTGTCTAGTTCATGAGTTGGGGTCAAAAAATGCCTATGTTAAACTTTTAGGGTCAAAATCTTTAAAAACCACAAAGTTATGAGTGTAAGTTAAAATGAACTGAAAAAAACCACCTAAGTGTGAAAATCATTTTAGACTTATTTTTTTTTCTCAGTCTGGGGCTGGACACGGTTTGGAGAGGTCGCACACTGTGATAAGAGAGGATTACCACAAGGTGCCTTACCGAGGTAAGTGGGAGACTGGGGGTGAGGGGTAGCAGAGTGCTGGGGAGGTAGGGTGGGGGTGGGAGCTGCATTGATGGACCATTTTCTTTTTACAGATTAGTGGGGGGCTAATGAGGACAGCATTTGACTGTTTTCTTTTTTACAGGATTTAACGTGGATTGGGGGAGGTGGGTGGCATAGGTAGTAAGAGGATGGGAGAGGGTGAGGGTATTCGTTGTACTGGCCACCAGGCTTGGGAAACCTGGTGGCCAAAAGAGATTGAGGAGGGTGTCTGTGTGGCCACCAGACTTGAGCAGCCCAGTTGCTGAGGAAGGGGGTGGGGTGTCTGTGTGGTTATCAGGCCTGGGCAACCCAGTGGCCAAAAAAAGGGGGGGTGCCTGTTTGGTTACCTGTCTTGGGCAACCCAATGGCCATAAAAGGGGGGTGTCTGTGTGGTCAGTGGGCTTGGGCAACCCAGTGGCCAAAAAAGAGGGGGGAGGCATCTGTGGTCGAAAAGAAAATTGAGGGGATGTCTGTGTGTACAGTATATCTCTTGACTGTCTCTGATTACAAAGGACATCCCTCATTTTACCCCAGAAAATTAATCTGTCCCTCATTCATTCCTTGTGGAAAAGGTACTGCCCACACATGGAATGTACTGTAAATTAGGACTTCAAAGCAGAAATTCATAATATTTTAAGATGCTAAACCAAAAATAAAATGTGTACCAGTAAACACACACACAATGGTTTCCACAGGTTTCTGAGTTTGTACCAGTGTTCTTGAGGATATGTCCTTCATTATGAGGGTCAGTGTCCCTTATTTTGACTTCTGAGTATCCATGTCCCTCATTGTCCTTCATTCTGAGTGTCCGTGACCGTGTCCCTCATTTCAGTGATGATGACGAGAAGATATATCTGTGTGACTACTGAGCTTGGGCAACCTGGTGGCCAAAAATGAGATGAGGGGCTAGGGGCATGCAGCATCTTAAATGTGGCCACTGGGCTTGGGCAACTCCATGGCCAAAAAAAACAAAAAATGAGGCTGTGTCTTGCTGTCTCCACAGTCTCCAAGAGACTGAGTCCCTCCCCCCCTCGACTTCCCTTGCAGAATGGCATGCTAAGCAGCCGCATCATCTGTTATATACCGAGTTTCTGCACATGCACTGCTTGGGCACCCTCTGACCCCTTCCCCAGTCTCCTAAGGCTGTCATGTGACAGAGAGTAAGCCTGCCACATGATATGGAGGCTGGGGAGTGCGCATTCTGAGTCAAGCTGGCTGTGTTCGGTTTGGGTCTCAAAAAAAAAAACTACTTGCGTTCAAAATGGCTCAGTTTTCAAGGGAAGGCTTTGGCCCATCCCTAACTATAACTAGCTGGTTTCTTCACTCTTGGGGTTTATGTAACATCCAGCACCTTGGATGTGTGTAAAATTCTTGTTAAACACCCCACCCCATGTATTATTCTATACATATTATAGAAAATGGGCTTTTTATTTCCTGGTCTCTGATTGGCTGGTACACACACCGGGGGATACATTAACTTTCAATAGAGACCAGGAAATAAAAAGTGCCAGCCCAGTCTGCCTCAGTACCAAAGTGGTATCACTGTGCCACTCTGGATTTTCAACTTACCAAGTCACATTTTTCATGTCGGTTACTAAGTGCCCCCCATGACCACCACTACCAAATACTGTTATCGATGAAATAACAAACAATAACAAACACACCAACATAACACCAAGAAAACCAGTACCATTCTTTTTGCCCTTGTAAAATAAAGTTGTAGCGCCAGTATGTCACAAGCTCAGTGCTAATGTACAGTGGCGTGAAAAAGTATTTGCCCCCTTCCTGATTTTCTCTATTATTGCATATTTGTCACACTGAATGTTTTCAGGTCTTTAGAGAAAATGTAATACTAGACAAAGGGAACCTGAGTGAACAAATAACACTTGTTTTTTTTTTTAATTTCACTTATTTAATGAAAAAAAGTTAACCAACACCAACTGGCACTGTGTGAAAAAGTAATTGCCCCTTACACTTAATAACTGGTTATGCCACATTTAGCTGCAATGACTGCAACCAAACACTTCCTATAATTCAATATCAGTCTTTCACATCGCTGTGGAGGAATTTTAACCCACTCTTCCTCGCAGAACTGCTTTAATTCAGTAACATTTTGGTAGGTTTTCGAGCATGAACTGCTCATTTCAGGTCCTGCCACAGCATCTCTATTGGGTTTAAGTCTGGACTTTGACTAGGCCACTCCAAAACTTTAATTTTACTTCTTTTTAGCCATTCTGATGTGGACTTGCTTTTGTGTTTTGGATCATTGTCTTGCTGCATGACCCAACTACGCTTCAGTTTCAGCTGACGGAAGGATGACTGGACATTCTCCTTAAGAATTTTCTGGTACAGAGCAGAATTCATGGTTCCTTTAATTATGGCAAGTCATCCAGGTCCTTAGGCAGCAAAGCATCCCCACACCATCACACTACCACCACCATGTTTGACTGTTGGTATGGTGTTCTTACTGTGGAATGCTGTGTTTGCTTTACGAGACATTATGGGATCCATGTTGTCCAAAAGTTCCACTTTGACTCATCTGTCCATAGAACATTTTCCCAAAAGGCTTGTGGATCATCCAGGTGCTTCTTGGCAAATGAGAGACGAGCATTTGTGTTCTTCTTGGTTAGCAGTGGTTTCCGCCTTTGCTACTCTCACATGAAGCCCATTTTGCCCAGTCTCTTTCTGATTGTGGAGTCATGAACACTGACCTTAGCTGAGGCAAGAGAAGCCTGCAGTTCTTTGTATGTTGTTTTAGGATCCTTTGAGACTTCTTGGATGATTTTACACTGCGCCTTGGAGTAATTTTGGCAGGCCGCCCTCCTGGGAAGGTTCACTACTGTTCCAAGTGTTCTCCATTTGGAGATTATGGCTCTCACTGTGGTTCAATGGAGTCCCAGAGCCTTAGAAATAGCTTTGTAACCCTTTCCAGACTGATAGAGGGCAACAAATTTTTTTCTGATCTTTTCAGGAACTTCCTTTGATCATGGCATAATGTGCTCGTTGAATCTTGTGCTGGCAATGTGACTCTGATGGTAAGGGCCAAAATAAGTGAGGTTTATATTGAGCAGGGCCGGCTGTAATCAAACCTGGCTGTGTTCAATCAGCTGACTCTAATTATCCCTTTAATTGGGTTGATTTAACTAGGGGCAATTACTTTTTCACACAGTGCCAGTTGGTGTTGGTTAACTTTTTTCATTAAATAAATGAAATAAGTAAAAAAAAAAGTGTTATTTGTTCACTTAGGTTCCCTTTATCTAATATTATATTTTGTCTAAAGACCTGAAAACATCCAGTGTGACAAATATGCAATAATAGAGAAAATCAGGAAGGGGGCAAATACTTTTTCACGCCACTGTAATAGAGCCAGAGCTGAGGTCAGTCATAAAACATACACCACAAGAATCTTTTTTCTCTTCTTTATGTTTGTAAAAAAAAACAACCAAAATATCAGGCAACAGCAGCGTACAGCTGCCTACCCTTTCAGCCTCCTTGACATTGAAAAATACTCTTCCTGTCCTCTGAACACTCACCTACTGTCCTCTGCATGGCAAGACAGCATGAAGCCTCCATCTGCCAGAGTGGAAACAGAGAAAGCACCACTGGTGTAATGATTGAGCCAGCAGTACAGAACTGGACCAGAAATACCATGTTAAGCAGGACCAGGAAACAAAACAACTACACAGCCTTCACAATAGACAAGAAACCTAAAAAGACAAAAAAAAAATCCCTGGGAAAAAACATATACAAGGCACTACAGTGCCCTCTACTGGCTAACACAGCAGCACAGGGACTACTTTACAAAAACAACAACAAAAAAATTAATTTGTAATCATTTTTTATAGCATCACTTTCGTTTTTTGTAATTCTATATAAAATGACACAAACATGTAGCCCATTTTCTAAGCACAATAATACCCTTCAGTGTGGGCAGCATTGGGCAATGCTGGACCTTCCAGGGACTATAAGGCCCTCTCTGTGCAGTATTGGGCCTCATTATGTCCCTGGGTGGTCTGGTATTGCCCAATACTGCCCGCCTTATCAGGTATTATTGCTTGTGTTTCTTATGTTTTAAATTCAACAATATACATCATCAGGAGTGTTGATAGAAACATAAACATAGAAACACAGAAGTTGTTGGCAGATAAAGACCCCTTTGACTCATCCAATCTGCCCATTTTCCCTGCCTATAATTCCACTGCAGCCCCTACATGATCTGCGGTCTCCTCACCACTTGTGTTAATTCCAAAGTTCCCTAGTATCTGTCCCATGCATGCTTGAAGACTGCAACCATGCTGGCATCCACCACCTCCTCCTCCTCCTCCAGGAGGCCATTCCAGGTCTCCACCACCCTCTGTGCAAAGAAACACTTCCTTACAACCCTTCTGAGCCTCCCCCCCTCCAGTTTCATAACATGACCCCTTGTCCTTGAGTCTGGTTTTCTGTGGAAAATTATACCTTCCTGTACCTTATTAATACCTGTTATGTATTTGAATGTTTCTATCATATCTCCCCTTTCCCTTCTTTCCTTCAGTGGTGATGTCCACCACTCAGTGACTGCTGTTACTCCGCTCCCCAATGCTGGTACTGGTAAATTATCTCTTAACTTGTGATGCCCCCATCACAATTGCATAACTGTTCTTGATTTCTCTGCACTTGAGGCTGCTGTTGTTTCACCCAGTCAGTGACTGGTGTTGCTCTCCCCTCCCTGGACTGGCAGTGCCCACCATCCCCCATTGATGGGAGCAGCTTCCCTTCCAATTTTTGCATTTCTTAACTGTGCAATTATTCCTTGATTAAGTACCTTCTGGGGGATACAATGCATATCCATGTGTCCTGCATACACACTGAAAGTCAATAGACTGTTAATTATAATAGCCCTTCCTTCCTTCCTTTGATTCCCTCCCCAATTTACAGTATTGTTAATGATTTGCATATATACTTTACCTCAGGCACCTTATTGTATTGAATCACTCTGCACTGAATATTTGTTTGAACAACTGTTAATTTATTCTACTTTTTGCACCTTACTCTACATCTCCCCCTCCCCAACACACATGTGAAAATGAGCTGTTACTGGCTAAATATGCCTCTCTTGGTAAATGTTTTAAAATAAATAAATCATAAGAAGGCTATCTGTGTAAACATCTTACAATAAAATGACATGACACTGTTCCACATGGTTGCATTAGTTGTTATTCATCACAGTGCTTTATTTATTCATACTATAAAATTGTTAAGTAAAGGCATGACCTTGCTCTGTGCATGTCACGCACTATTCTTTTCTCTCCAGTTGTGCATTCTTATAAACAAGCATGATATTAACATATTTGCCCCACATGTATTTCTCTGAAAAAATTGCAGTCCATTCTCAAATGTAAAAGCATTTTTTTCCAGCAAACAAAAACACTAAACCCAACTCAAACATCCTTTACTAATCTCCCAGTGATTCTGCACCTCAAATATGCCAGCTACTGTGCCTGCCACCAGTCTCCCTGTGTTTCTTTTCCTGTTTCTACCCCTACAGTAAGTCAGTTATTATGCACACCACCAGTCTCCAAGTGTTTCTGCTCCTAAAATAAGCCAGTAATTATGCCAACCGCCAGTCTGCCAGTGTGTCTATAACTGAAATAAGCCAGATATTATGCTCACTCACTACCAGTCTCCAAGTCCTGAAATAGGGCAGCTATTATTCCTGACACCAGTCTCCATGTGTTTTCACTCCTGAAATAAGTCAGCTACTGTACCAGTCATCAGTCTTCAAGGCCCAGGTATTAAAAGCATTGTGCTGGGCACAAAGTTGTTGTGCCCATGCTGCACATGTATTTGCATTGGCTTCCTGTTAGATCTGTAAACACTTTGTTGTAATTTATATCTGAGGTGTTTACTTAATGTTGTTAGAATTACCAATGAAGATCTCACCAGAGTAATAAAATATAATAAAAATCCAAGTTTATTACACAGAGTTATACAGAGTAACACAGCTATCCATATAGTATTCTTAGATTCCCCAAAGCCACTATACAGTTAAACACTCAAATACAGAATATCAATATCTGCACATCTTAGAACTGTACTTTGACCTATCCTGCCACCCTGACTAGCTACTGCAAAGTATAAGAATTATACTTGCATAGTAGGGTTGATTGTGTGATAGATTAATAATAAAAGCCAGGCTCTCTTATACCCTCAATTCAGTATTGAGCTGAATGCTGACTTCACAGACCTTGGTCAGTTTGACCTCACACTCCTTTTCATGGCACCTTCATTTATTCAAAACAAGACCCTGTCTCAGTGAAAGTTATGATAAAGCCAGAGCAATACTACATAAACATGTGCTTTGCTTCCCAAACAACCTTCACTACAGCCTTGCTCCAAGTCTCTGGAAAAACAGAGAAACATTCCCTCTCATTTGTGTTTAACCTTTATGTTTTTAAAGTTAAAATGTGTCTAGAAATATGTTTTTAAACCTCTAAAACCTTAAAAAGTATTAATAACTTATGTGCCTGTTCTTGAAAGAAAAATATATTTGTTTAATGAGCAAGCATGGTGTGTGTCTAAGACCTATTACTAAAAGGTATTCAGTGTGCTAATAATTATTTATTTCATATAAGCATTTATATATGTGTTCTATCTGTCTCAGTGCTTACTGAGCTCATAGAATCTAATTAATAATGCATCAGTCACAGTATCTCATAGGTGTACTGTGTTCATAGAATCTAATTATCTAACTGTCACAACAATTGTTGTGCTCATAAATCTGACTAATGATATGGCCATGGCCTTATGACCTCCTTATGACTTCCAACATATCCCATAATTGGAGGGCATAACTAGTGCCAGAGCACTAGCACAGAATTAAAGTATGCAGTGCCCAAAATTGGGGGCAGTAAGCTGTATAACGTGTGCAGCATGATATTCAGCAATAATAATGCTGTGCAAACTGGATTGCATGGGTCACATGATGCTGCACAGATACCACCTATAAAAAGGCCATCTTAAGCCAGGGCAAACCCTAGATACACATTGTGACACTGCAGGCCACACACCAGGATGGCTCACATGGCAAGACGCATCATGTGCCTGATACAGTAGGTCATGGAGAATGAGAAGAGGGCCAATGGCCACCCTGAGCTCAGGCGTAGGCCAAGGAGGCACTATGCTACATACAGACAGTGCTGTTCATGAGCCACATTCAAAGTTCTCAGTGATGACCAGATCATAGTCCAGTACAGGCTCAACAGGCCCAAGTTCATGCAGCTTTGTGAGGTGTTGCATGACCAGCTTCATACAGATACCTAGTACAGCCATGCAATGTCTGTAGAGCCCAAGGTGATGGCTGCACTGTGCTTTCTGGCCACCAAAACATTCCAGAAGCTGGTGGGGGACACCACCAGTATCTTTCAGTTAGCCACATCACAGCTGTTGGACCACTTCCTTGATGCCCTACTGACCCATGCTGGGTAGTTCATTGTATTCCCCAGAATGCCTGGTGAGTGAACAGCACCCATGCAGCCATTCTATCAAGTCATGCACCTATCATCAGTACTCTGTGCCACTGACTGCACCTATGTTGCCATCTGGGAACTCACCCGTGATGAAGTAGAGGCCTATTTGAATAGGAGGGAGTGCCACTCCATCAACTGTCACATGGTAAATGATGCAACAGGGTGCATTATCAATGTCTTTGCATGGTACCTTGGCAACACCTTTGGTTCCTTCATCTGGTGCAACTCCATTCTGTGCTAGTTGTTCAAAAGTGGGGACATCCCTAGTGGCACCTCATTGGTGAGTATACCCCAATGACCTCTCCCACCTCCATATGTTCCAGATAATTACACTAACTCATGCTCTTTACCTACACAGGGGGCAGTGCATATTACCTGCATCCCAGGCTCCTCACACTTGTCCTATGGCCTGCATCCATTGCAGAGGACAAGTACAATGAGGCACAGCACAGAGCACCATGTGCAACATCATCAAGCATGTCTTTGGAATGCTCAAGATGCAATTCAGTTGCCTTGACTGCTCCAGTGCTGCCCTACAATACAGACCTCAGAAGGCCTGTGCCATATTACTTGCCTGTTGCATACTATACAACATGGCACTCAACCATGGGTTATGCATGGTGGCCCCAGTGGAACAACCTGTAGCACATTCAGAGCCAGAGGACCAGGGGATACAGGATTAGCTTGATAGGCATGATCCCAGAATGGCTAGGAGGGCCCAGGAGTACAGAGCCCATCTCATAACAAACCTCTTCAGACACAGAGGGTGAGTACAGACCAGACAGGAGACTGTAATCTGTGTAGTCAATGTATTATCACATAACCGTATCAGTACATACACGGAAACAATCCAGGCAGGTGGTATCAAAAGGCAAGGTTTACAGAAATACAGTCCATTCAGGTGGGGGTGTAGTAAATAGGGCACACACACATATACAACCCATTCTGGAAGAAGGGACCTAAAGCACTGTAAACATAAATACATGACAGCCAGGTGGGGGTTAAAAGGGGGATAACAATAATACAGGCCATCTAGGCAGGGGGAAAATGGATAGGATAGGCCATGGGGCAATGCCAGTGACAAAGGGGTAATGTGGGGGCAACTGAGGGGGCACATGTTGGTGAGGTTTGGCAGTTTATACCCTATATATGTCCCCTACCACCTCCTTGAGTATGGGCAGTATGTGTGCACCATACCCAATATGGTGGGGGGGTCATCATCCATGATATGGGGGGTGACAGTGTGACAATGGGAATGGTGTTAGCTACCCCCACCACAGCCTAGCAGGGTACTGACTCAAGACAGAAGCAGTCCATGTCCTGGTGTGCATGGTGTCTTTGGTGTCCTGGGAGTCCCGGGTGTACTAGGCATTCTCATTATGGCACTGTGTGGTGTGGGTGTACACATTGTGTCTGCCATGGGGTGACACTACTCCCACTGGACAGACAAGAGTTATGGCCAGTCCTTGCAGTGTCTGCCACCATGGCTGCAGCCTCCAGCACAGTGGCACACAAGTGATCCATGCTGGTGACAATATCCTGGCACAGATCACAGATGGAAGTCACATGCTTTTGCATGATGTGCCTCCACCCACTCCTTGGTATGCTACATGTCATCGTGCAGCATGTGGCAAATGCATGTCAGTTCTTGCTGCATGGCACTCTGTACCTCCATGACCAACTGCAGCAGTTGCTAGCTGTCAGCCACATCCCACTGTCACTGGAGACTGTTCATTGGCACAGGGTCAGGCTGCACCCCCAGTCATTGTATGACCTGGGGGCAGAACCACAGTCAGTGCTGAAGTTTGTTGTGGGCCAGCTGTGGCCAGCCCAGTGGGATGAGCCTTGGGTGACAGGGCTGTGGCTGTGCAAGATGAAGGATCATAGGGAGGTGCAGAAGTGGCTGACCCTGTGGTATCAACCAAGGGCAGCAGGGCAATGACCATACTGGAGGTGGGATCATGGGGTGGTGCAGCAGTGGCTATGCCATGGTCAGTGGGGGCTGCACCACTTTGACCACAGTGCTGCATGGAGACAGCAGCTGGGCCCCATTGTTATGGGGCTGGCAGGGGTGGACAACCCCTCCTAATCTTAGGCAAATCCCAGTTGTCCCCAGCTCCTGATGAATGTCTCATTGTGACCATCCACTTCACCCTCTTTTCTGGTGTCTGTTATCAGGTGCAGACAGGTGGGTGGCAGGGGTGACCACTGCCGAGATGGACCTGGAGTTTCCTCACCCATGTCTAGTACAACATGGTAAGCTGTTGAGAGAGGAGAGGAGAGGAGAACTATATAGCAATGTGCCATACAGAGCTGTGTACCAGACGATCACGTGATGAGCCGAGCGTGAAAGCAGGGGGATTTCAGTGCTCTCACCTCACCTCCGTTAAATCTAACTTTTAACCTACTTAAAGTGTGCAGTCTGCGAGTCTCCTGAGTTTTTTATTAATTTAGAACCGAGGAGTGCTCCGGGGGAGCTTTGGGGGTATTCTGCTTTAATAAGCACCAGAATGGACACGGACATGAAATCGGCCCTCCCTAAACGCACCCCGCCGGTTTCTCCAGACAAGCAGGCCAAGAAGGCCAAGCAGCAAGCACCTTCCACCTCGATGGTGCAGACCTCAATTTTCTCCTCTCTCAATCCGCTATCGGAGGATCATTTTCTAGAGGAGATACGTCCACTTAAAGATGCATTGATAGAACTTTCTCTGGAGCTGAAGAGTATGCGAGGGGATATCTCGATGCTGACGCAGAGGGTTACAGACAACGAGGCCCGCTCTACATTGTTGGAAAGTTGGCGAAATAGAATGGAGCCAGAAATAACTAAAATAAAACAAACAATAACCAGGCTGCAACAAAAAGCGGAAGACTTAGAAGGCCGCTCACGACGAAACAACATACTAATCCATGGTGTGCCAGAGGGAGAGGAGGGTTCTTCTTGCATTCCATTTGTTCAGGCGTTGCTAACTAAAATAGTAGGCCCTTCCCCACACAATCCAGGGTACATTATTGAGAGGGCTCAGGGTCGCTGTGCCCAAGACCAGAACCTTCAGCCCCTCCCAGGCCTATAATCATCAAGCTACTCAATTTTCTGGAGCCCAGCACATTTTAGTGAAAGTAAAGGGAATTGCAAGCCATTACTTGGGAAGGAAACGGCCACGACACAAGACCTTCCTTTGGAGACGAGGGCAGCGGAGAGTCGCTTTTCACCCTATAGTGTCAAAGCTAATAGCTGCCAACATTAAATTCAGGATGGCTTATCCTGCTCGACTTCAAGTTTCAATTGATGGTAAATGGCATAGCTATGAAGCAGTGAGCCAGGCCCAGGAGGACCTGTCACGTCTGTTGCCAGATCTATATGAGTCATCATAGTTGTTGAATCCTGAGGTTCTACTATGTGCTCCCTTTTGGAAGGATGATTTGCTGTTTGGAGAGTTAAAATAATTATCCAACATTATCTCTGGTTCTGGAAGCCCATCATATGTTTTTTTTTACCTGCTGGTGGGAATCTCCTCTCTCTGGTGTCTCTCTTCTCGAGGGCAAGTTGGATCTTCGTGGGGAAGCATTCTTGGATGCTGTTTTTTTTTTTTTTTTTTTTTTGCAGGTGGGACCAAAGGTTTCTATGGCCCTAGATGGGTGCTTTGAAGATGAGCCTGCGTTTCTGGAGGACGATTGGATATGATTCACCGAGGCTTCGGTGTACCTTTGTTTTCAGTCCCAGTGGAGTCATTTTTTGTGGATTATAAGTTCCCTTACCAGTTGGTGACTGCTGATACTTTTCGTTTGGTTTTCTGTGCAGGGTCATGCAGGAAGCTAATATTTCCACTGGATCACCGTATTTTATCTCGAAGAAGATGGAAGAGTGGATGTGATACACCGAGGCTTCGGTGTGCCTTTGTTTTCAGTCCCAGTGGTGTCCTTTTTTATGGATTATAAGTTCCCTTACCAGTTGGTGACTGCTGATACTTTTCGTTTGGTTTTCTGTGCAGGGACATGCAGGAAGCTAAAATTCCACTGGATCACCTGATTTTACCAAGAAGATGGAAGAGTGGACCAGCAAGAGAATTCAGGACAATATTATTTATCAATATTATTTACCCATCCTTTGCCCTATTCTTCTGTGCTCTATATATTTTCCCTCCACCTTTCCACCTCCCCAGGAGCCTCCCTTCCTCCCCTCCCCCGTTTTCCTTTTCTTTTCTTTTTGTCCTCTAGCTCTCCCTGCCTCCCCTCCCCCCTTTTTCTTTCTTTCCCACAGCAGCAGAGCGAGACTTCATGGCATAGAGGGGGTGGGGGCGGAACGCTTAAACGAGGCCTGGGCATGTTTGGCTGCATGTGTGATTGGGAATAGGGGGGTTTGTACCTAGCCTACCCTCATAGGGTTTTTATTATTTCACTCTGGATAGAGTCCAATCAACATCATATATGGGTCATTTTGGGGGACTCCAAGGCTATGCGATGTCGGCCTATTTTTTTATTTCCAATTTTCTGTGGGGTAACGTTAATTTCCTTGAAGTGGGAGATGGATGCTGGGGACTCTGGGGATTTGACACTTAAGAGATATATCATCCATTCTACCCTTTTCAATGATTGGAGGCTGGGTCGGGATGTATATAGTTGGTTACGGGTTAAACATAAAAGTACAAAGGTCTTATATATTTTTCTCAGCCTGTTACAAGAGGGACCTACAGCTTTTTTGGGGTTTGGTAAGGGGGGAATATTAGCCCTGAAATGTTTCTGGGTTTCATTTTCTTATTTGGGGTATTGTGGGGGGTATGTTTTTTGAGGGATATTTTTGGGTTATTAAAGGGGGCCGTGGTGCATATATTGTCAGGTACCAGAGTATACTTATTAGTTCGACAGAGGCTCAATGGCAGTTAACAATATTAAATTTGTCACGTGGAATGTGAGAGGGGCCCGCAGCACATTAAAGAGAATGCAGATATTGAGACATCTGGAGTCCTTGCAAGCGAAGATTTCCTTTGTTCAGGAAACACACCTACTCCCATATGAGGTGGTAAATATGCAAGAAGGGCATTGGTCAGGTTTTCGCTCTGGAGCCTCTTTCTAAAGCAGGGGTACAGCGATCCTCATCCATCGGTCAATCACCTTTCAATCCACCATGACAATCTCGGACCCCATGGGCAGATATATCTTAGTGAAGGGTATCCTGAACCATACAGAAGTTCTATTAGGGAGTATTTATGGTCCGGTAGGGGGAGACTCTCCTTCCTTGCCAGTCTGATGGGAAAGTGCAAGATTTCCTATCCTCCCAGTGATTCTTGAGGTGATTGGAATATATCCCCATGCAGGATTTAGACAGGTCCAATGCCACTCTTGCCCCCTCTCAGCAGCCCAAAGGGCACTTGGACTTTATAGAAACTCTTGGTCTATGTGACCCATGGAGAACACTAAATCCAGTTGCCCGGGAATTTACATTTCACTCTTCTGTACATGATACATGGACTAGACTCGATTACATATTATGTAGTAATTTTCTTAGGAATATAAGTAACGTGGTATAGATGCAAGAGTGGTTTCCGGATCATGCTCCAGTTTGGATGGTTACGCTATTGGATATTAACACTACTAGGAATCCACTGTGGAGACTAAATAATCAACTTTTAAAAGAAGAATACATTAGTGCTAGAATATCAGGGCTGATTCAATACTTTTATCTCGAAAATCAGAACTCTATAATTAGGGCAGACCAAGAGTGGTGTGCATTGAAGTGCTGTCTGAGAGGTGAATTTATTCGCCTAGCTTCCACTCAGAAAAAGAAAGTGGAAGCGAAAACCCGATCCCTTCTCACCCAAATCAGAATGATAGAGCAATCTTTGTCTATGTCCTCCACAACGGATACACTGGAAACCCTTTTGTTTTTAAGAAACCAGTATTCATACTATTGCAGAAAAGGCTGAACTTCCATGTTAGGAGAACTGCAATCGTAGAATGTGGGGAAAAAGCTAGCCACCTGTTAGCTTTGAGACTAAGGAAGCTGGAAACTTCCAGGGCGATCAATTCCATTGAAGATTTCAATGGGGAGATCCAAACTAATCCTCGGATATACTTTCTGTGCTTAGATCCTATTTCTCGCACTTTATAACAAACCAGACCCTTCCCCCATCGACGAAACACTTAATTATCTCGCAACTCTCTCTCTACCGTCTTTAGATCAAGATCAGCAAGCGTTACTAATCTCTCCCATATCTTCCCAGGAGATTTTAGCAGCTATAAAGGACTTGGCTCCGGATAAATCTCCAGGTCCGGACGGATTCTCTTCGAACTTTTATAAACTATTTGCTAAGGATTTAGTGCCCGGCCTACATCGTTTGTACCAATACTTATTCACCGGTAGTACTCAGGATCCCACCCTTCTCGAAGCCCTTATCATTCTTCTTCTCAAGCCAGACAAACCCTCATATCTTCCTTCAAGCTATCGTCCCATCTCTTTATTAAACTGTGATATTAAGATCTTGGCCAAAATCCTTGCTAAAAAGATTGAGCAAGTATGGATGCCCTTAATCAGTTCCGAACAGATCGGATTTGTTGCAGGTAGGTCTCCGGTGGATCACCACCGCAAGCTGCAATATCTTTTAACTGCGGTGCAGACTTCACATTCTCCAATGATTTTAGTTTCTCTTGACGCGGAAAAGGCGTTCGACAAGGTTGACTGGTCCTTTCTATGGTCTACACTACAAGTTATGGGTTTTCCCCCACTATTTGTGACATGGATACAGGCGTTATATACTTCCCCTACAGCAAGGCTGTATTGTAGTGGCGTCATGTCAGATTCCTTTACACTTACCTCGG
This sequence comes from Neoceratodus forsteri, assembly GCA_016271365.2. Taxonomy (NCBI): domain Eukaryota; kingdom Metazoa; phylum Chordata; order Ceratodontiformes; family Ceratodontidae; genus Neoceratodus; species Neoceratodus forsteri. The sequence continues at coordinate 1,802,382,597 of CM057449.1, forward strand.
GTACAAGGCAAGGTTGCCCCTTATCTCCTTTTTTATTTAATTTGTACCTTGAACCTCTCCTAAGATCCTTAAATTCATCTCTATCAATATCAGGTATCCCTGTCGCAAATAGTGTGGCTAAAACCTCAGTTTTTGCAGATGATCTGCTTCTACACCTGTCGGACCCTGTTTTGTCATCGAGAGCGGCTCTAAGTCAGATTAAGGTTTTCAGTCGATATTCTGGCTATAAACTTAATGTTACTAAAACTGAAATTTTCCCTCTTAATCGTTTCACATAAAAGGCAGACTTTCTTGAATTTGGGATGAAGTGGACTACACGTTCTATTAAATATCTGGGAATACATGTTTCTCTCAGTCCGGCATTGATGAGGAAACTGAATCTGGAAGATCTATGGCGAAATATTAAGCAAGTTCTTTTGAGATGGTCTAAACTACCCTTATCGCTGTGGGGCAGGATTAACACGATTAAAATGAATGTGTTACCTAGACTCTTCTATCCCTTAAATATGTTAAACTTATGGATTCCCCAATCTTTTTTCAAGGATATTCATTCTGGAATAAGTTCTTTTCTTTGGGACAATAAAGCTGTTAGAAAATCCTATAACAAATTATCTCAGCCCAAAGAGTATGGAGGGCTCCGGCTTCCGAACTTCTTGTATTATTATTGGGCCTCGCACCTGAACAAATGTGGTAAATGGCTGTTGGCCACTGACTCCCAATCCCCCCTAGTTTATAAACCATTATGGCTTCAAATGGAATTAGATCTTATGAAAGCTCATAATGTAGATCCGAAAGCTCTCTTTTACAGATCAGGCAAAAATGTCCCTTCGCCACTTCGCTCTTTACCTTTAGGTATCTCTCTCCGAGTGGTATTTCAGGTTTTCAGACATCTTAGGATCTCTCATACAGAGGACTTTTCTCAACCTATATGCTTAAAACCCTAACCTCCGTTGAGGTAACTCGGTGATATCTAGTAAGTGGCTGCCATCTATCTCAGACTGTTGTGTAAAAGATTTCTATTCACCTAATTACATTCTGGATACTAAGGAAATTCTGGATAAATTTCAATGGTCGAACAAAGTAGCCTTTAAAGTATATCAATTACGACATCTCTTGCTTACTAAATTTGGGAGAGACAACAAAAGTTCACCCCTTCTCCAATTTTTCTCTCAGGTCACGGCAATTGTTAATCAACCACATAGTGTCTCGGGGTTATACAGCCTATTATATAAATTTCCCGGAATTCCACCCAACCCTTGTCCTAAGATTTGGAAAGACCTATATCCCGATGAAGGTGTTGAGTGGCAGTATATCTGGAAAAGTTTACACACATATCATACACAAGATATTTACAGACTTACACAATATTGTATCTTAAATGATCTTTATTACACCCCGATCAGACTGGCAAGGATGAAGAGGGCCACCTCAACTAAATGCCTCAGATGTGATAAAGAAGAGGGTTCCCCGTTACACATTTTTTGGTTTTGTTCTTCAGTATCTCCTCTCTGGGTTCAAATAGAGGCCTCACTTGACCCTCTATTGGGCTTGCAAGGGCTCTTCTCCCCTAAGGTCTGCATCCTAGGTGATTACCTAGAAATACAAGTGAAGGAGAAGAGATATCACATGGCATTGATATCCATGGCAGTTAAAAAATTAGTCCTTAGACATTGGAAGGACCGTTCAGTACTAACTTATACGGAATGGTTGCATGAGATAACTTTTGCTCTTCGTGTGGAAAATCTCATAGCACAGGTAACCCGAAGAGTATCCTCCTTCAAAAAGAAATGGGGCAAATTAGACGCCTTGTTATTCAGGAGGCAATAGGAATCATGATGAGCTGCGGGCCCCTCTCCATCTAATCTTTCCATATAACTATTAGTATTTAATATTTAACTTTTATCATACCCCCTTGGTTTCCCCTCCTATCTTATTTCCTTTCCTTTGTTTGTTAATTCTATTTTAACAAAGGGGATATGTTCTCTGTTGAGAGTCTTTTATTATTGGTACCTGAGATTTTTAGTAAATTTATCATTTTGCACCACAGGGTGGGGGAGGGAGGGAGGGGAGGGAGGTTTATTTGGTTATCCATTTTAATCCTTACTGTTAATGTACTCGATGCCTATTGTCTATGTTCCAACTTTTACTACTGTCTTCTGAAGTCTTAACGAAGATTTTGGCTAATGATATGATTATAACTTTGTTTTTTATGGCTAAACTTAATAAAACATATTGAATTAAAAAAAAAGAGCTGTGTACCAACCAAGATAGCATGAATGACCCATATATGGTGACACAACACCCATGCTATTTGTGCAGATCACTGCCTACACCCCCCATGGCTGTATCCTCTACATTAGTGAGTACACACCCCATCACCAGGTAGCACACATCGCAGTGCCAGTGAGCACACACCTCAGCACCAGTGGGCGCACATCCCAGTACCAATGAACACACAGGTGACAACATATGGAACACAGTAGTAGAGTACCACACAGATGGCTACACACCAGGAGATATGGAAACATTAGTGTGGTCTATGCCCAATTTGTCACACAGCACTGGCTTATGCATGCACAGCTGATAGGATGATGCACAGTCACTCACTCGCATGGCTGGGCAGGTCATGCTTGGCTTTCATAGCCACCTCCTGACACTTCCATCACCTCCACAGGCCATAGGGTGAAGGCTATTGCCTCCTCTGCAGGATCTAGGATACATGCAGCTGCTGATGCCTGTGAATCCCTACTTGTTGCATGCATTTCCCTGCATTTCACTGACAGGACCTTCTTTGCAAGCCTCCTCATGTCCCTGAAGCACTTACATACAGCCTCCATGGACTTGTGCTGGCTACTGAAGACATTGACAATGTCAATGATCTCTTCCCAGCCTGCTGTACCTGGCCATTCATGCTCTGCCTTTGGGATGGGATCACCTCCGACTTTGCCAGTTCCTGCAACTCCTCTTTAGAGAAGTGGTGGGCCACTAGTCTGTCCATGTTGTCCATGGTACCTGCCAGATATGAGAGAGGAATACAGGTGAGCAGGGAATACACACAGTGTAACATAGATGAAAGGTACATTGTGGTGAGGCCCTCACCACCCCTATAAGGGACATGTAGGTGTCCTGGCAATGCATGGCCTGAAACAACCAGCAGCTTGCCTGATACAGGCCTGCCCATGTGCAGATACAGTCATAGTCAAGGGCACAGACAGACAGGGGCTAAAATGGGTAGAGGCCCAAAGGAACTGAGGGCCATCATCTCCTACACAAGTATGTGAGGGTACCACAGCCGCTGTCATCATTCACCATTGACTACTGTAGGAGAGATCCTCCACATAAATATGACACCACCACCACCAATAGATGTAGATATGTGAGTTTCACCACTTCAACATGTGCAAAATACCACTGCATACAGTTCAATGATCACCCTTGTCCCTTTCTAGGCCATTCCACAAGACACATGCCTCTAGCTGCCTGAAGTTCAGCTGTGGGATCTAGGTGGTGCACTTTGCTCCTCTTATGTGCTCCAGGTGCAATTAGGCATGCTAATGTATGCATAACTTCCTGTAATGACATGAAAATGTGGGTGTTTTCACTCAGACTGTAAAACTGACTCATTTGTGCAGATTGATTGAATATTGCAGTTTTGCCCCACATGCTAATGTGGTTGTGCTAGCATGTGCACCTGCACTTGTGCAATGTCAGACTGTGGTGCAGACATGATGTTACACACAGTATATGATGTCATCAAACAAGGGCCCTGTGTGCCATTCCATTGTGCAATATCTGTGAGCAGCCCTGCACAGGACAGCACATGTGCACCATGCACATGCACACCCTTCACACATGCCACCCCGTGCTTGGCACATGCTCAAGGTACAACCACCCCCACTAGAAATAGGCATTGTGCTGCACAATGCAACATTAGCATGGCACAGCCACAGAAATGTATTGTGCCAATGGACAAGACACACCCAGACAGCCCTGAAACTTGCAAGAGCATGGTGGGAGGCCTAGGCTAAAGTACAACATGGCAAGCAGCAGAGCTGTGCTGCAAAGGGACCAGAGATGGTCCACTATAAAGCTGGCCAAGTTGGTTGACCTGATGGTGCCCAGGGAGGCTTAGCTACTGGGTGAGGGGGTGTGGTCTGACAGGCCATAGTGCAAAGTGTGGGCGTCTATGTGTTGGCACCTCACACAATGCACAGGAGTCACATGCATCAGTAACCAATGTCGGCATTGGTACAATGACCTGCAGAGCTGTGAGACACTCCACCTGCAACAACTGCAGGTGATGATGGACAGTGGCACTGTGCCAAGGCCAGGTGACTACAGATGGCTGTATGTATGTATGAGCTGAGTAGTGTTCTATGTGCAGTCCTGTTTCATGATAATATATGTCAAGGGTATTGTCACTAAGGAACTGTGCACTGAATCTGTATGTCCCTGTTGAGCCCTTTTGTCCTATGAGACCTTCCCCACTGAATGACCTGCTCGTACATATGCAGGTGTATGGAACCCCCCTCCCAACTGACATCCCTGTGCCCTGTACATAACAGGACTCACTGTGGTTCCCTGAGGCATGCACCTGCCATGGCAGCATGGTTGCATGCTATTACTGTGACATGGCAGCAGTGTCAGGGTGGATGACAGGGACATGCATAATTTCATTGCCTGTCCGTTAGAGTTTGGTTACTGGGTACAGTGAACAGGACACATTAATGCCTATTGTCAGGTACAACCCAGGAGGATGTCAAACGTGTTCTACATGTAGCTGTGCTGGTAGGTGTACCCAATAGGATGTTAGTGAGGATACTGTCTGTGTTATGTGCACTGTCTGTGTTATGCTGCATGGGTGCTGATATGTATGTGCCAGTTAATGCATGGGGTACTATTCTACTGCACAGGGGTGCCAGGCAGTACTGCCCATTGTGAAGGGCTACCCATACAGTATTTTCCATCCCCTACTGTTACACGGGTATGCCTCTTCTGCCAGGCAGGAGAGCTCTGCCTACAAGGAAGGAGGAGACGCATCAGCGCACAGGTCAGCAAATACCATGAGTGCTAAACACTGCAGGTGACTTCCCCCATAAACCTCACCTAATAGCACTAGCTTTGGTGCTGGAGAAGGTATGAATCAGCCTCTACAAACAAATCCAGTAGAACAAGAAGCGGCAAAAAAAAATGTAAAGAATCTTTTGTCATTTGGTATTATGTCAACAAAAAAAAAGAGGACAGATGCTACACGACTGGAGCCAAACCAAAAACTGTAAAATCTCTTTCAATGATCACAAGAAAAGCCTCAGTCAAATACAGTAAAATCAATTGCACAAAAAAGCAACAAGAAGTTACCTCGTCTTCCATAAAAGAAGGGATCTCTTCAACCTTATTTTCCTTATTTTAAAATATGCAGAAAATAAGGAATTCTTATGGAGGAAACAACACACCTGAGTCAAATCTGAGTGTAGATGCAGGGGTCCAACTTCAAACACCCGATGGGTGTGCTGGTGTATACCGTATGGCAGGCCGAGGTTTACAACAAATGAACAAAACAACAGAAGAGGTAATTCAGATCAATAATACAACTCAACAAAGTTTGGACTATAAACAGGACATTTTAAAAACAACAAATCTGAGTCTCAGTAAAAGGGAACTTCAGAAACAACTACCAGTTACTGAAACTAATGCTGAAACTGACAAAATAGCATCTGATAGTAATAACCGGGATGGAGAAATAACATTGGAACCCGGGGTAAGCACTAAACCTTCTTCTAGCAATATATCAGTTCAACATAATGAGCATACAAAAAAAAGCTAACTAAAAGCAACATAACCCAGGCCTTAATAGTGACAACTGCTTCAGCAAACTCTGTGAAAGATGTGTGTACTAGTAAAGGTGACTGTGATCTGAATAAAGAAGGAGAAACTATACCAAATGATAGAATGCCTACTAACAAACAATTAAAATCCAAAGAAACAAGTAATAAAGCAGCATTTCAAAATATAGTCACTGAGAAAACGAAACTAACTGCCCCATCGGCATTAAAAGAAAACATAACAAACCCTGAGGGTCAACAACAGAATGGCAAGGCAAGGCAAATTTTATTTTTATTGCACCCAGTCCTGGAGGCTCTGGGTACCTAACAAAGTATTACAGATAAAACAACTAATTAAAATCCATAAATAGCAGATAAATAAAATCAGAATTCAAATAATAGAATTCTCTAATAGTACTGATTACTCTGTGAAGGCCAGACTGAAGAGGTGTGCCTTTAACTTTTGCTTGAAAACACCGATTGAAGGGGTCTCCCAGACTACAGCTGGAAACGTGTTCCACAGGGTAGGCCCAGAGACACTGAAAGCTCAGTCACCAGATGTCTTGTGGAGAACCCTGGAAACATCTAGGAGGCCCCTTGAAGAGGAGCAGAGGAAGCGAGTAGAGGTTGCAGGTGTCAGGAGCTCTGACAGGTAGCCAGGACCCAGCCTGTATAGGGCCTTATAAGTGCACAAGTCCACCTTGAAAAGGACCCTCCACCTGACTGGCAGGCAGTGCAGAGCACGCAGGACTGGGGTCACATGACAGGGCCTAGACAGACCCATCAACAACTGGGCCACTGCATTCTGCACCAGCTGCAGCCTGCAGAGGGTGCCTTCCATGACCCCAAAATAAAGAGTGTTACAGTAGTCAAGCCCGGAAGTAACAAAGGCATGTACCAGAGTTGGCAGATCCTCAGGCGGAATGAGGGGCTTGATCTTGGCAATGTTCCACAAGTGGTAAAAGTCACTCTTAACCACAGATGACACCTGATTTTCAAAGGTCAGCCTGCTATCCAGGATCACACCTACATTTTGCACCCTCGGGGAAGTGACCAATGGAAAAGACCCCAGGAGAAGACCTGTGCCCACTTCAGGTTGCACTCCATCATGCCCACAACCTGGCTCAATCACTAGCACCTCTGTCTTATCTGGGTTTAGTCTCAGCCAGCTGAAAGCCATCCAGTCATTGATTTTAGCCAGACAGATGTTAAGCATGTCGAATGAATGAGCAGCACCAGAAAATGAGAGAAATGCCAAAATAGAAAACAAAACTCTCAAGAGCTTATTTAAGAATCAGATTCAGATATTAGCAATGACAAATACGAGAAACCACCATCATGGTCAAAAATGCATTTTTCACAGATGAACCCCATATCACAAAAAATGGAAATCATGCTCAGTATTCAAGATAAGCTAGACTCATACTTCAATATCATACAAAACCTTGTGAAAGAAAACATGGATTTAAAACAAGAAATCATGCAGATAAAACAAACTTTGTCCAATCTGCAAGAGGAAACCAGCCCACATATTAAAAATAAATCAATGCATTAGAACTTTCTAATGCTGAATTAAAAACAAAACTTGTAGATTTTGAACTGCAAGCTCATAGAAAAAATGTGAGATTAATAGGAGTGCCAGAAGTATGGGACAATACTAAATCGCTTACTGACTCGTTTAACCAAATTGCAGCTGCATACCTGGATATCGACCTGACAAACATCAACTTTAATATTTGACAGAATTTATAGAGACTTATGGCTAAAAAGCAGATGACTCGGTACCACCACACCCAATAATAGTGACATTTATGAAGTTGAAAGACAAGGAAAACCTAATGGCAGCTGTATACAAAAAAAAAGAGAATAAACCTAATGGGTGCTTCAGTTTTGGTCTTTAATGATTTACCATCAGACATTGTGCAACAAAGGAAAACATTTGATTGGATAAGGAATAAACTGTGATCAAATGGAATTTGTGCTACAATGACATTCCCAGCCAAACTCTGTGTTGTAATAAATGAGACCCATTACTTTTATGATACAGTGGATGATGCAGTTAAAAACCTAAAACAAAAATTACCAGACATATTTGTCTAACTGTCTAAAGGTGTTTAAATATAGGAAGATGAAGATTATTGGGTGGGGGGGTATTCCTGTATTGGTAACCAGGCAAAAGGCTTGCTCTCAATGATTTTAAATGATTTAATTTTGTTTGCTTTCTATTTGTGAGTGGAAGGGATATATATATATATATATATATATATATATGAATATATATATATATTATTAATTATACAGCGTTCCTAGCCAAAATAGTGGAGGGTTTTCAAGAACTACAAGTAGACGAAATGATCATGACAGGAGACTTAGATGTAATGATTAACCCATATTTAGATAAATCTATTGCTCCTAGAAAAGGTAACATAATTACCACAAGAAAACTAGTTAATTTTATACAGACAGAATCTCTAATTGACTCATGGAGACTGGTCAATTTGAATAATAAAGGAACCAAAATGAAAAAAAAATCCTGCACTTACCATCTGAAAATAACAGAGCTGCTCTCAACGTTGCCAGTAAAAGACCACACATCTCCTGTGATATGTGGTCTTTTACTGGCACTGGTATAATAAACTTTACTCTTATTTGGGCAACATTGTGAGCAGCTCTGTTATTTTTGGATGGTAAGTGCAGGATTTTTTCATTTTGGTTGCTGTATCTTTAATTCTTGAACCCCACCCCAGTGTGGCTTCTTTCTGCTTTTATTTTGAATAATAAAGACTTTACCCACCATGATCCAAAAACCAAGACTCTCTCATGAATCATTTATATATTAATATCAAAAAACATAATCAATAATTTATCAATGGTGGATATTGACTTGATTTGTATATTAGATCATGCTTTAATAAGTACAGTCTTAAATTTGCAAGATCCAAAAAGAAAAATTACAAATCAATGGAGATTCAATAATGAATTGTTAAAAGATCCCAAATTTATACAAATAATTAAAGTTGCTATACAGGAATATTGGTAATATAATTATAATGGCCAAACACCAATTACACAATTATGGGACACTTTTAAGGCCCCTCTTCATGGGATAATAATATTGTATCAAATTAAAATTAACAAAATTAAGAAAGAAAATGCCAAGAAATTGAGAGTAGACTTAAACAATTGGAAAAATTAATATTAATAGATTATAATAAATATAAAGAAGAATGGACTTGGTATAGTAGAAAGAAACAAGAGCTTATATACCAAGAAAATGCAAGATTAGCAAAATCCATTAGAAAAACAAAATATTTTCACACTGATAAATCAGGTAAATTACTGGCTAGTTTACTTCAGCAAGAAAGCCAAAGGGATATAATAACAGACATAAAAGATCATGAAGGTAACATAAGATGTTTAGATACACAAATTGCAGACATTTTTATAAACTATTACAAGACAATATATCAAAATAATTTTACATTGGATCAGCAAAAAATTAAGGAGTTTATAGTCAAGGCTAAAATGGAGCCATAGTTCTTTAATTATGAACAGGTAAACCAAAAATAAATTATTGACACAATAAATACACTACCAAGAAATAAAACTCCTGGAATTGGCAGCCTGACAAATGAATTTTATATAATGTTTGCTTATGAAATAGCTCCTTGGATAGAAATAATCATGAAATAATTATTATCAATAGAGGAAACTGAACTACCCCAATCCATGCAAATAGTGAAAATAATATTAATCCCAAAGCAAGATAAACACTTGGATAGCACAGAAAGCTACCGCCCCAGAGCTATACTTAATTCTGACTACAAATTAATAGCCAACATTATAAATAATAAAATTAAGGTTCATTTACATAACTACATTCACACTAATCAATACAGGTTTATGAAGAGCTGAACACTGGCACAAGCAAACACCAAATTACAAGCCATAATACAACTTATCAGCACAAAAACCTTTTATAAACAAGACACAAACTATGCTATAACAATCGAAACAACTAAAGCCTTTGACTTAATAAATAGAAACGTTATGATCCAGATCCTTCAAAATTGGGGAATTCCAACGGAACTGATTACATTAATAAAACAATTATATAAGCATACTGTAGTAAAATTCCAGATAAATAAATTGTTAATGGAAGAATTCTTTATGCAAAATTGAGTGAGGCAAGGATGCCCCCCCTCCCTGACTATTATTATTTTAACCCTAGAACCCTTATTAAATATAATATGGGAAAATCCAGCTATAGAATGAATAAAATGAATAAATGAACACTTGAAACTCAGTGTTTTTACTGATGATATGCTAATAATAAAATTATTAAAACATCACTAGATGCATTTCTTCAGGCTATACAAATGTATTCAGTATTACCAGGTTACAAAATAAAAGTAAGTCAGTAATTATGAAATTATCAAAACACAATAAATAAAGTATTACGAAACTTCAATAAAGATTTTAAAATACAAGTGTATATAAAATATTTAGGGATTTATTTAATGGCAGATCAAAATATGAATATAAAATCTAACTTTAATAAAGCTAAAGAAAAAATGTCCTCTCTACTAGACAACTGGATAAACCTTTCCCTTTTCCTCTGGGGAAAAATTGATACAATCAAAATGATGGCTATGCTTCACTAGATATTTGTTATACAGAACATATTGGGAGCCCCAAATGAAAAATGGTTCAGTGAAATAAAAAAATCTTCAAAAAATTCAAATGGAGGGAGTGGGAAACCGCATATTGCCTGGAATATTATAGTCATTCCCCGACGATTAGGAGGTTTAGGATGTCTGGATCCCTACAGGTATATGGTGGCACATTTAACATCCTTAGTATATCAAAGGTCCTTTTTTCCTAATAAGGAAGAGTCTATACATCAAGATGCTATATTTTCAAATGGTGACAGATGTTATAAATTGTCTGATGTCTGGCTAGACCTAGGCACATATAATGGTCATATACAATTTCTTCCATTATGGTTTCAGTCTTTAAGAACAATAGCTAAAAACCCATCAAAATTGCAACTTTCCTTGCTATTTTTTGAAATTAACCAGGGGAAGCGAATATGGGATAAAAAGACCCCAATAGACTTTAAACCATTTATACAAAATAACATAAAAACTTGGGAAAGACTTGTTAGTAGATAATGAATTTCCATCTGACCATCATTTATTAAATACCCTACAAATTACTAGATGAAATAAAATGTATTATTATATTTTGTTGAATAAGTTTAAAAGTTGCAAAACATGTTGGGACGCCAGGAATGAATTTAACAAATACAACAAAACAACAAACTAAAGATATAGAAAAGGGGACCACAAAATTATTAGCATGTTTCTATGAATGTTTAGTAAGTAAAAATAGGGAATCCACAAATAAAATAAGTAATAAATGGAACATGGAGGCAAAACTACAACTGACCCACCAGCAATGGGAAAATATTAGAATACAAGGTAATAAATTATATGTCTCTGCTAAAAACAAAATGATACAGAGGAAAATCAATGATTGAGCCTATTATACCCCATATCACATAGCAAAAATGAATCCAGAATATTCTAACTTATGCTGGCATGGATGTAAACTGAAAGGAAATTTAATCCACTGTGTGTGGGACTGCCGTATTATAAATCTGTGGTGGCAAAGACTAAATACAATGTTATCTGATTGGATGGGAAAGAAAATACCATTGACACCAGAACTGTATCTATTTAATAACTTCAATTCTATAAATGTGAAACAAGCACACTACAAGATAATAGCTCTTGCCTCCATGGCCCAAAAATGAATTATTTTGGAAAATTGGAAAACAAAGAAACTCCAGCCTTTTAGTTTTCAGAATGGTGATACATTTTTTTATTAAACATTGCTTTTGGAAAAACTGCTGTATGATATAGATGAAAATATTGATGATTTACAGTATATGGTTCAAGCTAGAAAGAGATTGAATAAAAAAATGCCACCATTAATGTCTATTTAATAAGACTGGTATCAGCAAAGTATATATACTTACTATTAGAAGATACTAGATATCAAATGGACTGTTATTTATTCTCATGAAGGGGTGGGAGGGGAAAACCAGGGGTAAACTATGGCCAAATTTGTTTTTCTCTGTGACTGTAGTTACATATATGTGATATATTGAACTGTGTGTACAGTATATGAAAAAATCAATAAAATATATTTAAAAAAAAATAAAAATAAAAAGGTATGCCTCATCTGCCCCTGTTCTATGTGAACTGGTGCATCATGCATACAAATGCATACTGTGAGGTGTACAGGGCCTGTAGCCAACATGAATGGGTCTGTTGTACAGGGGCTGGGGTGATGGCAGGATGTGGGCACTACACAGACCAGTGTGCACTGTACCAGGCCATAACTACCACAGTAGGATGTATCATACCAGCTGTGCCTGAGCCATGGGATGCATGTGTGTGGTGCCATAGCTGTGCACAATGGTATGTTGTGGTCCTGCCTGGACATGTCAATCTGCATTATGCACATGTGGCAGCAGGTGCACAGTACCGGCATATGAGAATGTATACTGTGTAGAGTGTATGGTATGGTATGATATGGTACAATGTGTTCTACTGCATGATATTGATCACATCTCATATTTCCTCCTCTACAAACCTTAGCAGACAGCAAGGTCAGGCCAGGCCCAGGAACATCAGAGTATGGACTACTTCCCCCAGTGATGCCATAAATTATAAGGGATGTGGCAGTATACCTAGATATCGATGCTCTATTAATTCTAACATGTGCTGATCTTCTGTATTCTTTACATTATCCCTTACATAGACCTTATGCTCTGTTGTGTTTTGTTAAATGTAACAAAGATTGAAGAATATGGTATTGTGCTTCTTTGGGTCTGACAGCATCTATCAGATTTGCTTTGTGGTCCTCTTGCCAAAACAGCACAAAATAAAGTTCTTGTTTATTAAGACACACTCCACATTAGCCATATAAGTATATAAACTTGAGTTATGTAGCAAGACCAGCCTTGTTGGCACAAGCCAAATTTTGTTTTCATTTTGCTCCCAAGTTAAGGTATAGAAGGCTTGGCTAGGTCAAGTTGTCAGTAATTACAAGATTCCTGCCAAGGCAGGCAGCAGCACCAAAGGACTAGGGCCTACATGGATCCACTCTGTCAGCACAAATAGTGATGGGGAAGATAGATTCTTGTAGGCAGCAGAGCCCTCAACCATTTTAAAAGAAAAGGGTTGTTAGGAGGGGCTCTGTTTTGGTATTAATTTATTTTTGCTATTTTTTAGGAGACAGGGGAGATATGTTGGCTTTTTTTTATAAAGCCAACTAAACTTGAAATTTAAAGTTTGGATTGGTTCAACTTGCTCACTGAGGCAAAACTACAGTAGGTTGAACTTTAGTTTGCCTTTTTTTTGCCCAGAAGATGAATGAGACAGTTGCAGGGAAGACTTCCCTCCAAAACTGATGAATAATAGGGAAGACAAAAAAGTAAAGCAGCCAGGTGCAGTGACCAGTAAAAGAAAAGGCCCCAAGCAGGCTCCAACTCTACCAAACAGTCATGAAGCCAGGGGCAGCAGAAGGCGAGCAAAGCAGGCAGATAATAGCAATACAGGTGGAAGACCCACAAGCAGGTAATATGCCCTGCAGCAGTCTGGGTGCATATGGGCAGGATATGTGCCAGCATGGCAGAGTCAACAAGTCAATGAGAGTCATCCCCTTTTAAACCTAGTCATTTTTTTTTATTTAACTGTTTTTTTCAAAAATACTCATGGGTGCTGCTTATCTCCCAAGATATGTGCAAAGGCAGGGGATGCTTCCAACTTTAAACAATGTCTCATTTAAAGAGCTGCTGATGTGACAAAGAAAACTTTTAAAAACATAATATTTACATAAAATTCAGCCTGCATACCATATATATTCTATAGATTTCTCCTCCACATTATTTATTAGTGAAGAAGTTTGCATGAATACATGGTTATTATTACTTAGAGTTCATCTGTCTCTATAGCTTACTCCCTGTTTGAAGTCTTAATCCTCTGTTGTGAGATAACATCTGTTGCCATGGGAGTAACTGTGATGTCACAAGCAGTACATTATGACCTCAGGTAGGAAGAAAGTAACAGGCATAGATGAACGTTTCAGGAGCAAAGATCCTGTTTTCATGCAATTGACCTCAGGAATAAATAATGGTGAGGAGATATACAGAACTAATGTGAAAATACAAGTTAAAATGTGTCTGAATATTATGTTAAAATTCTCCTGAAGGCATCAGATGCTCTTTAAAAGATCACAAATGTTTGACATAGAGAAACAAACACCATATTGTGCACCACAACCTACAAGTTGCAAAACAGACTTCAGACATGTCTTATAGGCACACTTCATAGTGTGCAGTATATTTTATGCTTTGCACAAAGTCAAAAATCTAGCCTCCAGTGTTTTAGTAACAGAATGGTTTGTTTTGTTACTCAACATATGACTCAGCTGGGCAGATCATGTGGTGGGGCACAACTGTATAGCTGCAATGCCATTGTTACAGATGTCATTTTGCCTTTGCAGAAGCCCTTATAACCTAAGGGCCTTAGTCTGTAAACCTCTTGAAGATGTTGATAATGAACCTATACATATGAGCTGCCTGAAAGTAGTGCAGCTACAGCATGACTTACCTGGAAAACATGGCTATTCATCAGGGATAGTGAAACAGCTTGGTTTGGTCTGACCCCATTCACATATGATGGATTTGATAAAATTGAATCCAAACGATATGCTCTCTTTGCACACTCTTGCATTTGTTTTAGAATTCAGGTGGAATTCATGTATTGTTGGAAACAGCAAATGATGATGATGATGATGATGGTGATGATGATGCCATTCAATGAAAAAATGGAGCTTTAATGTGGATGGCTAAATTTGTTTTAATATATTCAGATGAACTAGAAACTTACATCTAGGTCTACTGAATTTAAACACGTATAGTTGTGTAGGAGTTTATAGTTAGATCTACCAACCTAGCATAATGTACTATGAGCAAACTATGCCCAGAGCTATGCCCTTCATTAGTTTTAGGCTACTGACATTAAACAGCAGTTTGCATTAAACTAAAAAGTGTACATATTTACACCATTGCATTGCATTTTAGTTCACCCTTTTTCTGTGCCTTTTTATTAACAAACATAACATACTAACATAATATACTAGACACCAGCAGAGTAGGCCTATTGGTCTATCAAGTCTGCTTGTGCTTCAGCACCCTGATTGGGTACTGTAGCCCTCTATCTGTCTCCTTCCACTGTTACTCCATCCCCCAGTCCTGCCCCCCGGGCAAACCAGCCTCTACTTCACCCCTTACCTATACCTGTCCCACCCTCTCCTGAATCCCTCCACTGTAGCTGCCTGTACCAGCTCCCTGGGCAGCACATTCCACAGTTCCACCACTCTTTCAGTAAAGTACTTCCTCCTCCTTTCCCCCCTAATCCTACAGCCCTCAATCTTCCAACTGTGTCCTCTGGTGATTCCACCCTCCTTCAGTCGAAAGATCCTATCTTGGCATACCTTATTTACTCCCCTGAGGTACTTGAAGACCTCAATCATGTCCCCCCGGTCCCTCCACTCCTCCAGCAAGAACAAGTTGAGCTCCCCTAGTAGCTCCTCATATGTCATATCCCCCAGGTCTCTTATCATTCTGGTTGGTCTCCTCTGAACCCTCTCCAGGAGTTGGGTGTCCCTCCTAAGGTGCGGCCTCGAGAACTGTTCACAGTACTCAAGATGTGGTCTAACCAGGCGGTTGTACAGTGGCAAAATCACCTCCCTGTTCCTTGAGGTAATCCCCCTAGAAATGCATCCCAGCATCCTATTTGCCCTGACCACAGCCCTCCTGCACTGCTCTGAATTATTCATGTTAACATCCACCAAGACTTCTAGGTCTCTTTCCCCTGCCGTGGCCTGCAACTCATCCTCCTCTAGGGTGTACACATAGTTGGGGTTTTCCCACCCTAGGTGTAGCACCTTGCACTTGGAGGAGTTAAATTTCATTAACATGCCTCTTTTCCCCTCTTTGAGTTAGCTTTAGCACTTTTCATATCAGAAATAGTTAATGGCGAGTGTGGCGAGAAAGGTCCCCAGAACCATGTATTCTTTTGATTCATTTATTCTTTTCTAAATATGCATCTGTTTCAGGTACAAGATGGCTAACAGATCACATGATCAAGTAGTATATGACAGCTTATGTTAGCCAGGATGGAGGGTCTGATGTTCTCACAGAAGAGTGAAGAGGAAAGTTAGGGTGGAGGCAATAAAGCAGTAAAACCAGTGGGGAGTCCTTCCTGGAGCTGTTCCCATGTTGTTCTATGTGAGCTGAAATCTTCTCTCCAGGACTTTTAAAGTTTAGATATCAGACTTTTAGTTGGTTTTGGTTTGGGTGGGGGTGGTTTTGATTGTGGGTAGGGGTAGTTTTGGGTTTTAGTTAATGCTGTGTGTGTGTGTGTGTGTATGTGGGTGTGGTATAGGGTCCCTTATTGTTGTAGTGTATTTTAGTAGTGTGTGTGTTTGTGTTTGTGGGATTAGTATTTTTGGGGCCTGGGACTGCGTAGTCAGGAGGAATGTGTCTGGGAAGGTGTGAGGGCCTGGGGCGGGCTAGGATAGTGTATGGGGTATCCCAGCTGCTCGATCTGTGGCCTTTTTTCAACCTCCCAGTTTCCACCACCATAGCAAGGTGCTGTGGGGAGGTTGGAATAAAGAGGAGCTGTATTGTTCGATCAGGTTGGGGTGCCCCATGCACTGTGTTGGGTGGTAGGGTCGAGGTAGTTGTGTGCAGAAGGCACCCTGGGGTTAGACAGGTCTTAGGAAGAGGCCAGACATGTTTAGTTCCCATTACCAGGGTTCCCACCAGACTGGGTGGGTGGGTAGGAAGCCAGAGGGGCTGCACTGTCCACCAATCCCCTGAAGGCAGTACTTTGCAATGCCAGATCAATCAGAAATAAAATCGCAATTATTGCGGACTTGGTTTCTTCAGTTGATCTGGCTTGCATCATGGAGACCTGGATCAGCAATGATGCTGGCCCGGTTTTAGAGGCCGCTGTCCCACCTGGGTATACCGTAGTGC
The DNA here is from genome assembly GCA_016271365.2 of Neoceratodus forsteri. Taxonomy (NCBI): domain Eukaryota; kingdom Metazoa; phylum Chordata; order Ceratodontiformes; family Ceratodontidae; genus Neoceratodus; species Neoceratodus forsteri. The sequence goes on from CM057449.1 coordinate 1,802,399,538, forward strand.
ACTGCCCCAGAGCAGAATGCAAGGGCAGGGGGGCAGCTATCTGTTTTAGATACGAGCTAGGCTTCACCCTGCACACAGTGAGAGCACTGGGTTCATTTGAGTGTGTGGCTGTCTGTAGGGGGCCAGGCTCAGGTTGCCAGATTCTCCTGATCTACTGCCCTCCTGAGGCAGTGGGAGATTTCCTGCAGGAGGTAGCCAATTTCATTTGTCGGTGAAACATTGGAGGCCCCCAGATGTTTAGTGCTGAGGGACTTCAATGTTTGGGCCAATGATGAATCTTCTCAGCTTGGTTACAACTTCCTCCAGATGATGTCATCTCTGGGTCTGATGCAAGTAGTTTCTTCCACGACCCATCAGGGCAGCTGTATGTTGGACCTGGTGTTCTCACTGGAGCTTGCAGATAAATAGTCTCAGGACTGATTTGATCATTTGGTCCGATCATTGTAGGGAGGAGTTCTTGTTCAGGGCACCCCCTGAGAGCCCTCCTCCTGCTGAGATGGTCAGCTACTGCCCTTTGAGGGGGTTGACCCCCGAGGGTTTCTTGGTGGTGGCTGATCTATCTAGTGTGGACAGTGCATGCATTGGGGGTGTGTGCGCAGCAGTTGATGCCTATAATAAGGTGATGTCTGGTGCACTTGACTCATTCGCATCAGTCTGTGTATGACCCAAATCTTCTCACTTTAGGTCCCCTTGGTATGATGGGGACCTTAAGGAGATGAAGATTGTGAGTTGGAGATTACAGCACTGCTGGTGGAAGTCTGGTCTGGAGGTGTACAAACTGGCCCTGCGTGCACACTATGGTGTGTACCAGGAGCCAATCAACCGTAAGAAGGCAGAATTCCTATCCAGGGAGATTGCTGCCGGGAGGAACCGACCAACTGTGCTCTTTCAGACTGTGGACAGGCTTCTACATCCTTCCTGTCTACAGCCAAAAGTAGCTTTTTCAAATGCATTATGCAAGGAGTTTGCTCAGTTCTTCTTGGACAAGGTGTCCACCATCAGGCAAGGGGTTCTGCCAGTGAGCCATAGTTTGGCCAACAGTGGTCACCATGGGTGTCCGGAAAGCACTCCACCTGGTTGGGGTGAGTTTAGACTGGTGGAGGTGGCTGCGGTCATTGAGGTTGCTTCCAAGCTATGGCTCATGTTTTGTGAACTGGACCTGGTTACGACTCGTTTCTTAATGGGATGTGTCGACTCCATTGGCCTGGTGTTTGCCTTGATTGTCCAGTGTTCCTTGTTGGAGGGGGTCTTTCCCAATGTTTTGAAGGAGGCATTGGTGAGACCGCTTCTGAAGAAACCATCATTGAACCCTGACATCAAGGTAAATTACCGTCCCATCTCCAACCTTCCTTTTTTGGGTAAGATTGTGGAGAAGGTGGTGGCACTTCAGCTTGAGGAGAACCTTGTGGCCCATGATCTCTATGAGCTGCTCCAGTCTGGGTTTTGTGTGAGGCTTAGCACAGAAACTGCTTTAGTTCAGGGGAAAAATGGCCTCCTTAGGGCAAGAGAGTGAGGGGAGGGGACAATTCTTTTTCCTCGATCTCTCTCTACAGCATTTGTCACGCTGGACCATTGTGTGTTGCTTGACCACTTAAGGGAATTCTGTGGACTCACCAGCACTGTCATCTGCTGATTTGAGTCTTTTCTGTTTAACAGGAGGCAAAGGGTAGTGATGGGGAATTTCTCCTCCTCCCCTAGCCTCCTGTCATGCAGAGTTCCCCAGGGTTCAGGCTTGTTACCAATGTTGTTCACCGTGTACATGCTACCCCTGGGAGAGCTCATTAGGAAGTACAGCTTGGGTTTTCATTGCTATCCTGAGGATACCCAGCTGTATCTTTCCTTTGCCCAGGGAACATTCTGCACAGTGGAAGTGTTTAACGGCTGCCTTGCTGAGATCAATGGCTGGATGGCCTCCAGCTGGTTGCGACTGAACCCCGATAAGATGGAGGTGCTGGTGGTGGAGTCGAACAGAGGGCATGATAGGTTGGCCTATGGTGCAGAGACAGGGCTTTTTCTTGGCTCTGTACCATTGAAGGCCTCCTCTAGAGTGTGTAATCTGGATGTTATTTTTGACGGTGGACTGACACTTGAGTTTCAGGTATCATCTGTTGTCCATACCAGTTTCTATCATCTGAAGAATATCGCCAGGATAAAGCCCCTAGTTCCGCCTCTGGTCCTCCCCACCTTGGTTCATGCATTCATGACATCCAGGCTTGACTACTGTAATGCGCTCTTCCTCAGAGTCTCTGGGGGCACCATGTGCCAACTGCAGCTGGTGCAGAATGCAGCAGCTAGGCTGTTGACAGGACAGTCTAAGTACTGTCATATCACCCCTGTGCTGAGTGAACTGCACTGGCTGCCAGTTAGGTGGAGGGTCCTCTTCAAGTTGGGCTTGCTCACCTTTAAGGCCATGCATGGCCAGTGCCCTGGTTACCTGAAGGACCTTCTTACACCTGCTGTCTCAGTCCGCTCCCGCTACTCATCCTCTAGGGGTCTCCTTGCGATTCCCAGGATGAGGCTAAAAACAACAGGCGACAGAGCATTTAGTGTTGCTACCCCCATCCTGAGAAATTCATTTTCTCCAGCTGTTAGAGAGGCCCCTTCTGTTGAGGTATTTAAAGCCTGCATCAAGGCCTTCCTGTATAATCAGGCCTTTCTGGACTTTGCTTTATAGCCTTATTTGATTCCTGACTTTTACACCTTAATTGGTCCATGGCTATTTTTAAGTTAGTAGTTATTGTTGAGGATAGTATTGATAAATGTTATAATAATTGAGTTATAACATTGTATATTTATGTCTAATATCATGTTATTTTGTGTATATATAATTTATTGATAGAGTTTTGTCTGCAATTTCAATATGTTCAGCACCCAGAGCCTCCAGGATGGACATCTTTTTAAATAAAATTTGCCTTGCCTTTGCCTTAGGCAATGGATCTAGGTGCATGTCATAATGTTAGTAAGGAGGTGCTTAAGAGTGAGGACACACACAGAGGGCTGGGACAACATGAAACTGTCACCGAAAGTGAGTGAGACCCCTCCCCACAGGAGTAAGAAATATATAGAGGGGCTGCAAGCAGGCTGTTTCTCTTGGACTTGGTAGATCTGAAATCCAGAGCCCTGCAGCTAGAAGTCTGGTAAGAAAGACAACTTAGGGAAAAGTATTTTCATCAGATAGCAGCAGGTAAACACATAGGTTTTAGGTTAGAAACAGTTCAGAATTCTGCTATGCACTATCTGTCTGTTCAACCTGGTTTTATTTTCTTCTTCTTAGTTAATGTGCAACTCTTTTGTTTTCCTGTAAATACATCCTGTTGTAAATACTTGTAGTATATTAATAAAGCTTCTATTTTTATAGAATCAGTGACTGCTTTTTTTATTTAAAAGGGTAATTCTACTATTTCTGCTGGACTCTGTTTGCAGTCCATCTCTGAAGGGGCACTCTACCCACAGTTATTGTGTTGACCTTCCTGACCTTGAGCAAGGAGGAGGTGAAAACAACAGATTTCCTGGTTCCTGTTGGTAAAAACCTGGTGGTGGCAGTGAACTTGAAGTCCCTGGTGTGGGATTTGTGTCACATGTGGTTGGCAGCATGGTGGGATTGGTGGTGGCAACAGGTACCAGTGCAGTACAGAGCAGCATACAGTGTGCTTTCCTGTGAGGCAGGAATTTGGAGAGAGAGAGAGAGAGAGAGCACACTGATGATGGACTGCCATCAGAAATATACCTTAACAGCCAAGGAACAGGATTTCAAAAGGTTGCATTGTTTACTACTGCTTTTTTTATTTGTAGACAGCTTAGTGCAGTGTAGCTAGAGAATATGAGCTCCTCAGGCTATGTCAAATTTCATGTACAGCAGCTCTGTGAGCTGTGCGTAGAGACAGGGATTGTCTATGAGGGCATGGCAAACAGTGCACTCATGGAAGCCCTGTTGACACATGACCAGCTGCAGGAGGGGTAGACAGTCTCAAATAGACATGGCCCAAAACCTGGTCAGCAGGCGGTTGCTGATAAAAGTGACCCAGGTAGTAAGACTGAGGTCACAGTGGTCAAGCAAGGGGGCACCTTGTGACACAAGCTAGGGGAGCTGTGCAGCCCAATCAACCTCAGCTTGAGACCCTGAAGGCAGAGATTGTGCTGCAAGATTCTGAACTGCAGAGGGCAAGGCTGGAGGCTGAAAGGGAGAAAATAAGGGTGGAGGTAGAAGAAAGGGAGAAGATTCACCAGCATGAGATCCTTATGCAAGAGGAATGGGAAAAGATTTGCCAGCTTGATATCCTGATGCAAGAGGAAAAAGAGATGGAATGAGCAGAGTGAGAGAAGGAATGAGCAGAGCGAGAGAAAGAATGAGCAGAGGAAGAGAAAGAACGACAGCACGAGACTGAGATGTAGGAACTGTGCCAGCAAACAGCATGGCAAACCATAAGTAATGGCAAAGGGGGTCCAACTCACAAAGCCAAAATTAATTCTAAAATGTTCCCGCAATACCGGGATAGGGATGATCTGGATTTATTTTTAAAATCATTTGAGAGGGTTTGTGAGCAATTGAAATTAGACAGGGCTTTGTGGATGATCCACCTGACCCAATTACTTACTGGCAGTGCTTTGCATGCATTTGCTTGAATAGACGATAATGATTGCATGGACTATGATAAAGTTAAAAGAATGTTATTACAACATTTTGAACTGACTCCTGAGGCTTATAGACAGAAGTCTAGAGAGTTAAGAAAAGGCCAGGAGACAGCTATGTCAAACTGCATGTCCAAATGTGTGCTTATTTAGACAATTGGGTAGATGGGGCTAAGGCAAGGACTACAGAGGAAATTAAAGACTTAATTGTAAGGGAACAGTTTCTTAAAATTGTACCTGATGACCTGTGCATTTGGCTACTGGACCGAGCATGCAACTCTGCAAAGGAGGCAGCAGAAAGTGTTGATTTGTATGTGGCCAGCAGACCACATTTGCAGCATAAGAACTATGGGGGTGGGGCAGCATGGTTTACCTATGCTGATGCGACAACAATGTTGTCAAGGTTCAGCATAGTGCGATTCCCGATGTCGACAGGTGAAATTTTGCCTGACAGACATCAGTGTTTTTCAATCGGGGGCTGTGCCCCCTGCCCTGTCCTACTAAGGATTGTTAATTCCAAGTTGGAGTTAACTCATGGGGGGGTGTAACTTGGTGAAAGGGCAAAATTTCACCAGCGGGTCCCCCACAGTGACAATTTCGGAACTTGTCAAAATTGTCAGAAAAGGCAGTCTTTCAATCAACAGAGGGAGGTGGAGCTTGCTTTACTTTTGTTACAATTGTTAAGATTTTACTCTTTTCTGTGTTTCTGCCCTTCTGCACAGCTGACTTGATTGGAGTTAGTGATTGACTGTTTGCATTGCAATATTTGTAATACTGTGAGTATTCACTGGGCTAAGAATTTGTCATAAGCCCTGAATTGAGAGCAGGTTACAGGCTGTGTATTGGACCCAGACAGTACCTAGGAGGTGGAAACTGTTTTTTTCTTTTGTTTATCTCTGTGTGCCTTAAAAGGCCAGGCCAGACTGTGTCAGGAAGTGCTTACATCACAGCTACTTAACAGTCAATAGCTTTGGAAGAATCTTACAGACCTTGATAAAAGTACTAATTTTAACAGGCTCATCAGACAACCTAATAGTCTTCAGGTGAAGCTACCTCTGGAAGCTGCAACACTGGACTTAAGATTTGCAAGAAAGTGAGTTGTGCTCACAACAGAGGGAGGTGAACCTTACAATTTACAATTGTCTTTGGTTTGAAGCAGATTCCTTAGGAAAGGTAATATTCTTCAGGTGGAGGATACTTCTAACTGAAGGGTGAAATAAGGAACTTAGAATTATCAGAAAAGGCAGTCTTTCAATCAACAGAGGGAGTTGGAGCTTGCTTTACTTTTGTTACAGTTGTTAAGATTTTCAGTGCAGGAAGAGTTTAAACCCACAGAGGCTGAATACTGTTTTCTGTGTCTGCCCTTCTGCATAGCTGATGTGTTTTGGGGCTGACTGCTTTCAGAGCACAAGTCACCAGGCTGTTTTGGGGCTGGGGAGGTTTACCTGTGTCTGACTTGGATGTTTGGATTTTTCTCTATTTGATTAGCAAAGTATTTTCTCTGTCAAATTGTTGTGCATGGCATCTTGCTGACAGGAAGGCACTTACTGCAGCGGTAGGTCAGAGCTTTTAGCTGATTGTTTTATGAGGGCACAGTTTAGGCCCAAACCTCTTCCCACCCTCACCCCACCCACCCCTGGAAATAGTTCATTTATACCTGGGGTTCTGACATCATTTCCTCAAGAGGGCAAGGTGCATATCACTGCCATATCCTCTCTAGCACACTGCACTGACAATATAAGCATACACATTATATAAATACATATATTTATATATAACACACCAATCACACACACAAAAAAAAACTAAGCAAGGTAGACAGTTATGTGGGGAGTAGTATAAGGTAATGGCTATGGGGCAGCAGTCTTCCGGGAGTCTTTCTGGAGGCTGAGATGCTGCCCTGCTTGCAGACAACTGCCCTGAGGGAGGAAGTTGCCTGTCTTCAGGCTGCACTGGACAGTAGCAAGGGAACCTCCCCCATCCAGGGAGCACCAGAGCCACCACCACTACCTCAGAGGTTGCAAAGAAAGCACAGCAGTTGGACCACAGTGAGCTCAGGGAGGGTAAGGGTGGTGGAACAGAGGCACACCCAGTCAGTTGTCTCACTCCACAATCCATACACCATTCTGGGGGAGCATAGTTCCCCTATGGATGCACCCACAGAGGAGACTAAGGAGGGTGCAGACAACTGTCACAAGGGAGGCCCTCAGGAAGGAGGCAGAGGGCACCACAGGGAAAGGAAGCAGCTCCTGGTGGGGGACTCAATTATTAGGGGATAGAACTGGGGGAGCAGGGAAAACTGAAGTAAGGTGCCTGCCTGGTGCCATGGCTTGAAGGGACAGGAAGCGCATCCTTAGGATCACGAGAACAGTTGCATGAGAGTCTGAGCTGGACATCATTGTCCACCTAGGGACAAATGACTTGGCTCATCATTAGATTAGAGCAGTGCAGAAGGACTTTGTAGAGTTGGGGAGGGGCTTAAGATAAGTAGCACACACAGTATCCTCAGAGGTGCTGCCTTTCAGTGACATGGGTGAGGTGAGGATACTTTGCACCATGCAGTTTAACAAATGGTTGAAAAAATGGTGTGGAGCACAGGGGTTTGGCTTCTCTGGGGACTGGGGTTCCACCTGGAGGGACACCAGCCTATACTGGCAGGATGGTCTGCATCTGTCCAGGAAGGGAACAAGTCTTTTGGGCAATCGGTTTAAATGCTTCATTGGCAAGCTTTTAAACCAGTCAAGGGGGGAGGCAGTGATAAGCAGCAGGAAAATCCCAGCCTCCCCCTACAAAACAGGGTACTAAATGAGAAAAAGACCAAGGTAGAAAGGTCAGTGGGGGATGCTGCTACAGAAGGTAAAGTCATCAAGAAATGGAGAGCAATGAGTACCAATGCCCACAGTCTGGGTAACAAGCTTCCTAAATTAGTGGCCTTGATGGAGGAGGAACATCTGGATATCATGGCAGTCACAGAAACATGGTACACACAGAACCATGACTGGGATGTAAACATACCAGGATACACTATCTACAAGAGGGACAGGGAGGGTAAAAGAGGAGAAGGAGTAGCTCTCTACATAAGAGAAGGAATCAAAGCAACAGAACAAAAGGGTAAACAGGGAGGAGAAGAAGCACTGTGGGTCAATTTGGAGGCAGGCAATGGCAACACAATCCGCACAGAGGTTGTACACAGATCCCCTCTCAGGGGGAGGAAATGGACAAGGAAATGATAGAAAGTATACTTAGAATGGCAGATAAAGGGGAGATATTGCTGTTGGGTGATCTGAATATGCCAGATGTTAACTGGAGTGCAGTTGCAGTAGCCACTTCTAAGAGTGGGGTTATTCTAGATGTCCTACAGGGGGCATGCCTTAGACAACTAGTATTGGAACCCACTCAAGAGGGAGCAATCTTAGACCTGGTCCTCTCAAATGGAGATGGAGAGAGGATCACAGATGTAGAAGTGGGTAGCCATCTGGGAACTAGTGACCATCGAACAGTATGGTTCTCAATAAACACAGCAATAGAGTTAAGCCATACAAAGGCAAAAGTACTGGAATTCAGGAAGGCTGACTTTGCCAAAATAGGTGAGTGCCTAAGGAATGCACTAGCAAATGGGCAGGAAGGAGGGGTGGAAGAACAATGGGGAATAATAAAAACTGCCATCACAGAGGTAACAAGCCTTTGTGTGAAGCAAATAAACAAAACAAAATGATGTAAGAAACCACTATGGTTCTCAAAGGAGGTGGCAGTGAAGGTTCAAGAGAAAAAGAAAGCATTCAGAAAGTACAAGGAATCACAGAAGGAGCAGGACAGAGAATTGTATCAGTTAAAGCAAAAGGAAGCTGGGAAGGCAGTCAGAAGAGCAAAGGCCCGAACTGAGGAAAAGATAGCCAACTCAGTTAAGAAGGGGGATAAACCCTTTTTTAGGTACATCAGGGCATGAAGGAAGACTAAGGGAGGGATAGTGAGGCTTAATAAAGGGGAGGGGGGTGGGCAGAGGGTGACGGTGAAAAGGCAGAGATACTAAACAAATATTTTTGCTCAATATTTACAAATGAAGAGGGGGCAGTACCTAAAACAAACAATAGAAACACTCTGGATACAGAAGTTGATACCAGCCCATTTACAGAAGAAAGGGTTCTGAAAGAACTCTTAAAACTGAAGGTGGACAAAGCAATGGGGCCTGATGGGATTCATCCTGAAATTCTCAAAGAACTAAGGGTAGAACTAGTGACACCACTGACTACCATCTTTAACAAATCATGGGAGGATGGGGTGGTACCTGAGGACTGGAGGAGGGCAGATGTGATTCCCCTTCACAAAAGTGGGAGCAGGCAGAAGTGGGAAACTACAGACCAGTTAGTTTAACCTCAGTGATAGGGAAAATGATGGAATCACTTCTGAAGGAAAGAATTGTCGAGTACCTAGAGGCCAGAGGGGCACAGGACCCAAGGCAGCATGGATTCACAGCAGGAAGGTCATGCCAGATGAATCTAATAGATTTCTTTGACTGGGTGACCAAACTAGTAGATCAGGAAGGGGCTGTGGACATGGCCTACCTAGACTTTAGCAAGACATTTGACTCAGTCCCACACAAAAGATTAATATACAAGTTAGCCAGCCTGGGACTGGGTCCCAAGATGATAGCCTGGGTAAAGAATTGGCTGGAGAATAGGACACAGAGGGTAATAGTAAATGGAGTCCACTCTGAAGAAAGGGAGGTTACTAGTGGGTGCCACAGGGTTCAAGAATTAGGATCGGTCCTTCAATGTCTTTGTGTTACATTGCAGAGGGACTGGAAGGAAAGTATGTCTCTTTGCAGATGACACAAAGATCTGCAAGAGAGTTGATGCACAAGGTGGGCTGGAAAGGATGAGAAGGACTTGGCAAGGTTAGAGGAATGGTCAAATGTATGGCAGCTTATATTTAATGCTAAGAAGTGCAAGGTAATACACCTGGGAAACAAAAACCCAGGGGAAGAGTACACAATGGGGGGTGAGACACTAACAACAACAAAAATGGAAAGGGACCTGAGGGTAGTCATATCAGATGACTTAAAAGTGGGCAAGCAATGTGAGAGGGCAGTAAGGAGGGCTGGGGAGATACTGGGATGCATAGGGAGAGGTATCACCAGTAGAAAACAAGAAGTTGTTATCCCTCTGTACAGACAGCTGGTGAAACCCCATCTGGAGTACTGTGTGCAGTTCTGGAGACCCAATCTCCGCAAGGACATAGACAACATGGAAGCTGTCCAGAGGAGGGCATCTAAAATGGTGCAGGGTCTGCACTGGAAGACATATGAAGAGAGACTAAAGGAGCTTAATATGTATAGCCTCGAGGAAAGGAGGGAAAGGGGGGACATGATAGAAACGTTCAAGTACCACAAGGGAATCAACAAAGTCCAAGAGGGTAGCATATTTCAAAAAAAGAGGTGTGCAAGAACAAGGGGACACAATTTGAAAATGGGGGCAGCTCAGAGGTAATGTAAGGAAGTATTTTTTTCACAGAGAGGGTTGTGGATGCATGGAACGGCCTTCCGGAGGAGGTTGTGGAGTCAAAAACAGTGGTTGAATTTAAGCATGCATGGGACAGCCATAAGGCAATTCTAGGGGGTGGGGGTAGAAATAAGTAGGCTGCTGGTTAACTAGGATCTGCAGCTTATCCATTAGGTAGGGAAATGGGCAGACTGGGTGGGCCAAGTGGTCTATATCTGCCGTCAAATTCTATGTTTCTATGTTGTCACTGTGGGGGATTTCACCATCAGGGTTTTGCTCTTTCATCGGCATACTGGGCAGCACATGGTTTTAAGGGGACCCAGGGAGGGCAATCTAAAGGGAACCAGCCTGCACCCAAGCCCAAAACAGTATCCAGCAGTTCTAATGGGAACAGGGAGCCGGGGGCAAAAGAATGCTGGATTTGCCAGAAAGTGGGGCATCTATCTTATGACTGCCCTAAAAACAGAAGTAAGGGGCAAAAGCTGGGGGGGGGAGGGGGTGACCAAGACAGTACACTGCAGTTGGTAAACTGCACACACACTGTAGTGCTACCAAACTCTACCAAGCATATGCACCCTATTCTTGTCAATGGGACAGTAACACAGGGATAGACAGACACTGGTGCCTCCATCTCAATGGTGAGGTAGGATCTAATCCAGACAGAGCAGATCCTGCTGGAGCAGATCTCCAAGATTCCAGGAGTCACAGGCCCAGTGGTCCAAGTGCCAATGGCTCAGGTCTTCTTGAGCTGGGAGGGTGGCCATGGGGTACAGGAGGTGGGAGTTGTACCTGATCTCCCTGTGGATGTGATCATGGGGAATGATTTTAATCACAGGGAAAACCTAGTATGTGTTACTACCCATAGCCAGGCAAAAAAACAAGCTTCTGAGGGAGTGGAGGGGGTAACACAGCCTATGCAGACCCATCCCTCAGCAGCTGGGGAAGTGGCTAGTGTGGGTGAAGGGCTAGCTAGGAGTAGCAGCCTCAGCCCCAGTTGTGAGCAGAGGAGATTGCCACCAGGGGCAGCTTTCCTCCTGAAGATGAACTGGGGAGGGTTAGATGGGAGGAGCTTGGCAGGGCACAGTGAGCTGATCCTACCCTCCAAAAACTGAGAGAGATAGCAGATAGCAGATAGTGCTGAGGCCTCTCAAGGGAGTAAAAAGTCTGTTTATTGGGAAAATGGGCTGTTGCACAGGGAGTGTACACCACAGAGGGGGCTAGAGGGAGAGGTACTCCAGCAGCTGCTAGTCCCCTGGGACTACTGAAAGCAGCTCCTGGCCCTGGCCCATGATATTCCTTTTTCAGACCACCTGTGTCTTAACGGCACAAAAAAGCAGCTTGCCAACAATTCCTTTTTGCCAAGCATGTACACAGACTTGGCAAATTACTGTCAGACTTGTCCACATTGCCAGTGGGTTATTAAGGTTGGGGACAAGGCTAAGGCAGTTTTGGTGCCCCTGCCTATTATTGATGAACTCTTTAAGAGGGTAGCCATGGACATAGTGGGGCCCCTGAGTACCCCCAAGTCAAACGGGCAAATGATACATACTGGTTGTTGTGGATTACACAAGCAGATACCCTGAGGTAATGACCATGTCCTCCAGTGAGGAGGAAATGGTGGTTGATGAGCTCCTGGGAATCTTTAGCCAAGCGGGATTTCCCCCAGGAGATTTTGTCAGACCAAGGAATAAATTTCATGTCATCCTTAATGACCAGTTTGTGGAAGAATTGCAGGGTAAAACAGCTCCATGCTTCACCCTATCACCCCGTGACAAATAGCCTGGTCGAGCAGTCAATGGGACCCTTAAAACAGTACTCAGGGCATTTGCTGTCCAGCACAAAAGGGAGTGGGACAAATATTTGCCCCACCTCCTGTTTGCATACGGGGAAGTCCCACAGAAGTTCACAGGGTTTTCTCCCTTCGAGGTCCTGTTTGGACACAGGGTGAGGGGGCCCCCTAGATTTAGTCAGAGATGAATGGGAAGGTAACCATGCCTCCCAGGGAGTCTGTTGTGGAGTACATCCTAAAGTTCAGGGCCAGGCTTAAGGAGCTCATGGGGCTCACCCAGGAGCACTTAGCCACTGCACAACAGCAACAGCAAGCTTGGTACAACCGTGGGGCCAGAGCCTGAGAGTACAAAATCAGACAGCGAGTAATGGTACTTGTCCCAGTCTGACACGATAAACTGCAGGCAGCATGGGAGGGCCCATTCTCCATAATAAGGAAGCTGAGTGATGTTAACTATATACTAGGGCTGCCTGACAGAAGGCACAGGCAGAGGGTATATCATGTGAACACGATGAAGCCCTACTATGATAGGGAGAAAATTATCCTCACTGTGTGCAGTGCAACAGAGGAGGGGAATGAGGCTGATCCCTTGGTGGACCTCCTTGGGGAAGCCTGGGAGGGATCCTCTGTGAATAACCTCACCCTCTCAGGGCAGCTGACACTGGCCCACGCCGAGGAGATGAGGAAGGTGCTGTGAGAATTTGGGGACATGTTCATGGGGAATCTGGGGTACACCACAATGGCTGAACACCATGTGGACACTGGGGCCCAAGTTCTGCTGAGGCAGTCCCCCTACTGGGTACCTGAGGGGATTAAGAAAACCATGCTGGAGGAACTCAGAGAGATGCTGGCCCTTGAAGTGATCCAGGAGTCCAGTAGCCCCTGGGCTTGGAATGTGGTCCTGATCCCCAAGAAGAATGGTACCACACAATTCTGTGTTGACTGCTGGAGGCTCAATAGCTGTACAGAGTCTGATGCCTACCCCATGCCCAGAACAGACGAGACCTTGGAACAGCTGGGGGGAGCCCAGTTCCTGACCACAATAGACCTGTCGAAGGCCTACTGGCAGGTCCCGTTAACCCCCCACAGCCAAGGAGAGGTCTGCTTTTGTTACCCCATATGGATTATTTGAATTCAGAGTAATGCCATTTGGGATGAAGAATGCACCCGCAACCTTCCAGAGGCTTGTGGATCACATCCTGGCTCAGGCAGGTGAATATGCACTGACTTACATGGACAATATCATCATTTACAGCCAGACATTTTATTTTGTTGAAATGTTTCACCAGAAAGGCACGCTGAGCAACAAGTTGCTCTTCTCCCGGTGCGACCTAGGGTGGTAGGGAACAATGGGATATAATACAGAGAAATGTTACAATGTTGGAATACAGTTTGCTTACTTGCGTACAATGAGAGCAGGAGGGATTAAAGGTGGATAACATTGGCTAACAATACAACAGTTAAGTATAGTAGATATGAAGACACATATAGCAAATTGGCAACAGTTGGTGACAGTTGGTAGCACTGGAACACCTATAATAACTTGGCAACAGTATGTAGCATTAGATGGTAAGGTGACACAATAGTAATTGGTAGCCATTAGTATAACATAGATATTCAAGATTTACAGTGATTGGAGTAAAGAGAGGAAGAATGGAAGAAGGGAATGAAAAATTGCGGCGGGTAGAATGGAAGAAGGAAAGGAAATTTACGGATAGATGCAGACAGAGCACAAATTTTGAGGCAAACAGAAATGACAGGGTGGACTAAAGTGCATGTAAAAGGGGTATAGGGGTAGGTTATAAGTGCTTAATTGAGTGTAGGGGTAGGATGGTGTTAGGCTATGTTAACCGGAAAGGGGGGGTAAGAGGAGAGGAGAGGTAGAGTGTGGAAGGGTGAATGAGAGAGATGTATTATAGGTGGGGGGTATCCAAGGAGGAAAAGGAGGAGTTGAAATTTAACAGTGCCCTGTTATCCCTATTTGGGCAGAGTGGTGGACAGCCCTACTGGTAGTACACTGGTTATAGGCGATGAGAGTTATTTATATATAGTGATGCAATGGGGGGGGTGTTGGGGGAGGAAGACATGGGAGGATCACGTCAGGCACATGAGGGAGGTGTTCCACAGACTGAAGGCCACAGTGCTGACAGTTAAGATGGAAAAATGCCAAGTAGGCATGGCTGAAGTGTCCTACCTTGGGTACCGGGTGGACAGTGGATGCATTTGTCCAGAGCCAGTGAAGGTTGAGGTCATCCTGGCCTGGCCTACTCCTGACACAAAGAAACAGGTAAGGGCATTTCTGGGAACAGCTGGGTACTACGAAAGTTTTGTCCCTCACTACAGTGATGTGGCCAAACCTCTGACAGGCCTGACGAAAAAGAGAATGCCAGAAAAAGTTCTTGGGACAGAGGACTGTGAGTCTTCCTTCTCATGGTTGAAGGAGGCATTATGTGGGTCACCCATGCTTACTAGCCCCAATTATGACTTAATGTTTGTAGTACACATGGATGCCTCAGACCATGGGCTGGGTGCCATCCTAAGCCAGGTTACACCGCAGGGGGAGGAGCACCCATAGTGCACCTGAGCCTGAAGCTTCTGCCCAGTGAAGAGTCATATGCCACAGTGGAGAGGGAATGTCTGGGGATAGTGTGGGCCCTTCAGAAGCTACAGCCATATCTGTATGGGAGGGAGTTCACTGTGGTCACAGATCATAACCCCTTGACATGGCTCCATAGGACTAGTGGGCAAAACACAAAGTTATTACGCTGGTGTTTAACACTAGAGTCATATAATATGATCATTCAGCACCAAAGTGGGGCGCAGAATGCCAATGCATAGGGACTGTCAAGGCAGGGCTAAGTGCATGGCATATTCCTTTAGGCACTCCCCAGGCCCTACATGAATGGCAGTGTCTCTTGGTGGTTGCCCAAAAGAGACACATCTTCATTTCTTGAGGGATGAGATGTGATGGGAAGGGCACCAGAACCATGTATTCTTTTGATCAATTTATTATTTTCTAAATATGCATCTGCTTCAGATACAAGATGGCTACCTGATCACATAATCAAGTAGTAGATGACAGCTTATGCGAGCCAGGATGGAGGGTCTGATGTTCTTATGGGAAAGTTAAGAGAAAAGCTAGGAAGGAGGCAATAAAGTGATAAACCCAGTGGACAGTCCTTCCTGGAGATGTTCTCATGTTATTCAAAGGATCTCGGTGCATGTCATAATGTTAGCAAGGAGGTGCTTAAGGGTGAGGGGACACACACACACACACACTCTCAAAGAGGGCTGGGACAACAAGAAACTGTCACTGAACGTGAGTGAGACCCCTCCCCACAAGAGTAAGAAATATGCTGAGGGGCTGTAAGCAGGCTCTTTCTCTTGGACTTTGTAGATCTGAAATCCAGAGCCCTGCAGCTAGAAGTCTGGTAAGAAAGTCAGCTTTGGGAAAAGTATTTTCTTCAGATAGCAGCAGGTGAAGACATATGTGTTAGGTGAGAAATAGCTCAGAATTCTGCTGTACACTGTCTGTCTGTTCAACCTGGTTTTATTTTCTTCTTCTTAGTAAATGTGTAACCCTTTTGTTTTCCTGTAAATACATCCTGTTTTAAATACTGTACTTGTAGTATTTTAGTAAAGCTTCTGTTTTTACAGAATCAGTGGCTGCTTGTTTTATTTAAAAGGGTAATTCTACTATTTTTGCTGGACTCTGTTTGTAGTCTGTCCCCGAAGGGACACTTTACCCACAGTTATTGTGTTGACCTTCCTGACCTTGAGCAAGGAGGAGGTAAACAAAAAACAGATTTCCTGGTTCCTGTAGGTAAAAACCTGGTGGTGGCAGTGAACTTTAAGTCCCTGGTGTGGGATTTATGTCACAGTGAGCATCACTGAATTCAGCTGCAGCAAGGTTTCAAACAGTTATATTTTCAGCTATGCTTGAACAACCATAGTTCAACTTCACTTTTCTTGTGACTAAGAGAAACTACTGTGGCATGCAACAGACACTGCTTCTTGACCATCTGGGATACAGGGGACATCAGGGATAACTCCAGACCACAAAACATAAGATTTATTTATTTTTTTATTATATTTATTTATTTAAAATGTGGTAACTGGGACAGGCACACTGAGCCAAGGTTCATTTCCAGATATGAGCTGGGGGAAGAGAAAAGGGGATGCAAAATACATAACATAAACACAGTTCACAGTTACAATAAAGTGCAGTCAGAGAACACAATACAGAAGTAAGTGCAAAATGAGCAATGAAGGCAAAAGGCAACAGTTAGGCATCTCAGCCACACCTGTGCTGGAGTAGGATAGCAACTGCATGGGAGGCAGTCAGGGACAGGGAAAACAGGAACAGGGGGAGGGAAGGAGTTTCAGCTGATACCAGAGGGAGCCAGGGGAGACAGTGGAGTGGAGGACTGAGGGGAGCTGGTTCCAAGTAGAGGGGACATGATAGGAAAAGGCTGATTGCCCAGAAGAGGAGCAGGGATGAGGAATGGCAAAGATGCAAGGATCCCTGGAGTGGAAGGAGTAGAAGGAAGGGGGGGGATGAGGGAGAGGACTGAGGAAAGGTAACATGGAAAGGTCCCAAACCAGGATTTGGATATGAAGGAGAAACAGTGGATCAAACAATGAGATGGCAGAGGGAGAATGGATAAGAAGGAATAAAGTGAGCAATGATGAGTTGGAGAGAGGGTGTTGGGAGCAAAGTGGCAGAAGGAGCTGCAGAGGGGTGGTGCCATAGACAACTACAACATAGTTGAAGACCTAGAGCATCATTTTGGTTGCAAACTCTCGGCAGACCTGTGGAGACAAACAGTCTTTATTGCAGTACAAGGCACCAAGTTTAGGGTGGTGCTTGGCATGGATGGCATCAATGTGGGCAGAGAAGTCAAACTTACTGTCTAGCCACACCAAGGTACTTGAGGGATTGAACCACTTATAGAGGGGTGCCATCCAAGGTGGAGAAAATGGGCAGAGGTTGGAGTCTGACCAATTTCGGGCTGGTGCCAAAGCTCATAGACACATTTTTTGTGTGTGTGTGTGTGTGTGTATGTGTGTGTGTTGACCTTGAGTTGGCTTGATTTGAACCAGCACAGGACATTACGGAAGTCTTACTGGGGCAGAACTTCCATGCTGTAGTGGTGGGAATGGAAGTGTAGATGACTGTGTCATCTGCACACATGTGAATATGTGAGTTGACACAGGCTGAGGGGCAGTTGTCAAGGAAAATGGAGAAGAGACTGAGATCCAGGGTGGAGCCTTGCAGGACACCAGCTTGGATGGGAAGTGGAGGTGATGGGGCACTTCTAACCTGTTCTGACTGTAAATGGCCCATAAGGTAAGAACAACATCAGTCAACAGGAGGAGCTGAGAGGCCAGCATAATTCAGCTTATTGAGGAGGAGAGGGTGGAACATTGAGTTGAAGGCCCTGGCCAGATCAATGAAGATGATAGCCGTGATGTGCCCTGATCCATCCCTGAGAAGACAGAGTCAGTTACATGCAACAGGCAGGAGACAGTGGAATGATGCTTCTGGATGCCAGACAGGAAGAGGGAGAGGAAATCAATTTAGGTGAGGAAATCAGAGAGTCTGGTGCAAATAAGCTTCTGGTTCAGCTTGGCAAGGGAGGGGTGGAGGGAGATCAGCCGTAAGTTACCAAGGGAGGAAAGGCCTCCCCCCCAACTTTGCGGAGTGGAAGAACTTTGGCCATCTTCCAGGACTGAGGGACAGCACTGAGGGAGAAAGAGAGGTTGAGTAGATAAGACAGAGGAGATGCTATAGTAAGAACAGAGATATGGAGGAGTTTAGGATCCAGACCATCCAAACTAGACATGCGCAGGTTGAGGGAGTAAAGGGCAGTTAGGGTTTCCTGGGTAGTAACGGGGAGATAGGACACCCTGGGAGGGGAAGGGAGAAGGGGAGATAGCACACGAGGTGGAGTGCTGGAGGCTAGAGAAGAGTGGAAGGGAGAGCACAAATAGTAAAAATCACATTGAAGTGAGCAGCAAAAGAGGAGGTGTCCCCCTCTCCCCAGGACACCTCTGGAATCAAGCTGTCTCATCCCCAATAGGCACTTCCTGGAAACACTGTTAAATAATAAGGAAAAAATACTTGGGGGCAGGATTCACAAAGAAGATATGCTCAGTGCATCCTCGCTGCCCCAGCACAGGGGAAATGCAACGAGTGCAAAATGGGCGATTCACAGAGGAGGAGCAGGTAGATGTCCCCAGCGCATCCCCTCTGTGAATAGCACAGGTGTGCCCAACCCAGGATGCACTGGGACATCCTAAGCTGCGCTGGCACAACCCCCATGTCAGGCTGTGAACCCTTCGGGCAGGTCATCTCAGGATGCCCTGTACCTAAAAATGTGATTGAGAGACAGGGGCATGCAAATGAGGCCATTAGGCATGCATGGCACAATGGACCATTAGCATGCTATTATGGCCCCATTTGCATTGAGCCTGCAGGGATGCCCTGGTGGAATACGCCGAACAGTAGACATCGCACAAACACGCCCCCCCTTCCAGCCCCAAGCCCCCATTGAAGCTGCTTTCCGTGACAGTTGTCCATTATGGAAAGAAAACCTCCGCACCCCCAACCCACCCGCTCCCCCACCCCAGCAGGGGTCCCACTGGCCGGCAGGCAGCTCAGGCCAACCACACACCACCATGGCCACCTGCCGACAGAAGCTGTCTGACAATGACAGCTACCGTAAATCCCAAATGTCCATCAAGCTTCAGGTTGTATGGTAGCTGTCACTATCAGACAGCTCTGTCTGTGGGCAACCATGGCGGTGTGTGGGTGGCTGAGCTGCCAACCGACAGTGGGATCCTGCTGGGGTGGGGGGAGTGGGGTGGTTTGGGGATGCATGGGGGGTGTTCCATAATGGGCGGTCATCGTGGAGAGTGGCTTCAATAGGAGCTTGTGGCTGGAGGGGGTCATCATTTCCTTTACCGCCATGGAGGGTGGCTGTACCGGGGACTTACGAGGGGGTTCAGCATATCATTTACCGCTGCCAGGAGTGGCATTCTATGGAGGCTTGTGGCTGTGAGGGTGGTTCCTTTCCAGTTACCACTGCCGCAGAGGGTGGCTTCAATGGGGACCTTCGGGGGTTCAGCATTTCTTTTACCACTGCCAGAAGTGGCATTCTACGGGGGCTTGGGGGGGCACCAGATGTCAGTGATGTCACCGCATGGAGTGGCATGTACCAGAGGCTTGGGGGGGCACTGGACTGCCAGGGTGGGTGGGCTGCCGTGCTGCTGCCTGCAGTATGGCAGCCTGCCTGGGGGTGGCCAACCACATAAGTCTGGTTTTACTAGACATATTTCTGTGGCGCATCCCTGGACTTGTCCCAGGGATGCACCACAGAATGGGGCTGAGAATGGGGATGCCCCCGGTATACATAGGCACGCCCCCTTCACAGCCCCTCCAGATGTGCCACATAGCATTACTGGCCATATGCGGTGCATCAGGGTTGCAACGGTGCATTGGCCCCCTTCCAGAATCACCTTTGGGCACATGTCAGGGATGCCCCAGAGCATCTCAGATGTGCTGGGCTCATTCCTTTTGTGAATCCTGCCCTGGGCGTTTGCAAAGGAATACATAATGAAATATAAAACACGATTTAAAGATGAACTGCTGATTCAAACAACAGCCTTTGATAACAAATACGCCAGTCCTCCCAGCAGGTCCAATTTTACCTTTCTGTGTCAATGAAAAGGGCAAATTGTTACCATTGGCAAATTTAGTTTCACACAAGTCTGAGTGAAACAATTAGGTCACGGTGCTTACTTTGGCACTCAAGCAGAATTTTCCAGCTCTGTTGACAGCACCCTCTTATGCTATTAATGAAAGGGCACTGAGGGCAAGATGACAGTTTAACAAAACAATAAAATCATATTGTGCAGAGACCATTTTTATATCCCTAGTGAGTTCTGGTTTCATATTAGTTCAGTGGTTTGAGTTTGAGTACTTGTTGTGGTGATTCTTCCATTAGCATCTGTCACAGATTGTCAGATGATGAGGCAAATGCTGTAGACATATTTTTAGTGTTACCTTAGGGAACATTACCATTATTCTTGTCTGTGGAACAATCTGCATACAAATCAAGCTAACATAATTACTTTGATATTTTTAAGATGTTTCAGCAGATCTGTGTGGACATTTCTAACAGCCCAGTGATACTTTGCTGTAGTCGAAGTTCATATAGAAATAATGATGGAAAACTCTAAAATACAGTTCTGCAATTCCACTGAGGGACTTTGATGAGGTTGTACAGTACTTGAAATGGACATGGCTGCATACACTTGGTGTGTAGAGTAAAATTACAAGCCTGATTCAATTTTAAGAGCAAAATAGAGACAAACTTTGCTATATAAAATGTGTCCCCTAATGAGTACAATAAATGTGCACTGTAACATGTAAAAATGCACATTTTATGAAGAAATGTGTCTCCAGACCCACATCAGAGACATTCCAGCCCATACCAAAAGTGATTGATTCCTTCAGTGAATCTTTTTCCATTTCCACCACTGATGTTACTATCACATGATAAAATGACTGTGGTAATTAAAACACTGAGGTGAAATTCTGAGTTTGTTCAACTCAAAAGGGTGCTCATTAAAGGATTTTGATGCATACCCCAGCAGTGTGCTGAGGCATGAAGCTGAAGGCTTAGTACTTTTGCCCCTAGTAAGTGCATCAAAATCCTTTAAGGAACACCCTCAATGACCCTTTCATGCATAGACTGCTAACCAGTGTGAAATGGTAGATAATGTCAAAGACCTTACTAAAACTATTTCACATCCACTGGTTTACATTTATAGGGCCAGATATTCAGACTGTGCCAGGCTGTGGCGCAAGCCCCGGGTGCAGCGCAACTTGGCTGCGCAGGGGCGTTGACAGGGTGATATTCAATGGAGCTACGCCATGGCACAGCATCGTTGAACATCACACCCTGGCCACCCACAGTGCGAATGGAGTAGTGGCACTGCGCCAATGCAAGTGGCCAGAGTGGAGCAGTGGGATGCGTTAGCGCAAGTTCCATTGCGCTAGGCACAACAACCATGATATTCAAACGTGCACATGCAAATGGGGCCATAATCCATGCAAGATGCAAATGGGGCTATTTGCATGTCATTATGGCCCCATTTGCATACAGGTGTGCTGATCCCCAATGACTTGCGCCTGGCGCCATGCCAGGCTGCAGCCGTCGGGGACCGACGCCCCCCCTGCACATCGCAGCAAAGTGCTCCACTGCCCAATCGCGGGCATATGTAGAATATTAGAATTGTCCTATATCCCTGGTGGTCCAGTGGACCACCTGCAGCCCGATCACGGGCATAGGTCTGTTTAAACTGTTAACACTATCCCTGTGGTCCAGTGAACCACTCACAGCCCGATCATAGGCGTCAGTGAAAAATAATACAACACCAATCCAACCCTGGTGGTCTAGCGGTACCCCCTCCCACCCGCCCACTGACCCCACCGCCCCATTTCCCTGGTCAGCGGCAGGCGGCACTCACCCCACCCACCTGCCGCCCCCCCGACTGACACCTTACAGTAGGGCTGTACACCCATTGGTCCACAGCGTGAGCCAATGGGCATGCAGCCTGTACCGTACTACACAGTCCAGATATGTGAATGGATCCACTACAATATATCTGAGGATTCTCAACTAAAAACATTTATAATTCATCTTGTTTGTTTTTAAGGCTTTTGGCATTAATAAGGAGAATGTGCCAGTTATTACTGTTGGTAGTTTTATGTTTGTAGGCATGTGGCTTGTAGGTGCTGTAGATGGATAACACCCATATGCTATCGCTAGATACCATCTCTGTGATTAAGGTACTAATTCCTCCCACTCCTGCTGAGTTACTTAATTTCTTTCAACCAAAAATTCCAATCTGTTCCCCAAAATAATTGTTTAGGTGAAGCCCATCTTTCAATATAGTTTCTTCCTACCATAAAAGGTGTCTGTCTCAATGTCTCAAATAGTAAAAGTCATTGTCCCTAGCCCACTTCTGTAGCCACTGGTTTGTTAACTTTATGGCTCGCTGTCTCCCACATGATGCCCCTAGAAGTAGTAAAATTTCTGAGATGACCAGCATGCATTCTTTACTTTTCAGCCTAGCACAGTCATTTTGCACAGTGCAAAGACCACCAAACAAAACCTTGACTTACTCTCGGCAACCCTAGTGGCTGCCAGAGGTAATGCATCCACCTAGCCGGTTGTTCACTGGGGGAGAAAACCCACCCCTTGTGATCCCTGGCACAACCCTCCTTGCTGATGGCTGGTCCATTCTTTAAAAAAAAAGGATCACTGGTGCTAGTGCTCTCCCCTCCACTGATTACTGGCCTATTCTATCAAATCAAGCTATCCTTGGTGCTAGTGGTACCCCTCCCAGCCAATCACTGATCGCTGGCTCGTACTTTAAATGACAACCATCCCTGGTACTAGTGGTGACACCTTATCCCACCAATCCCATCCACGGCATCATGCATATTATCCCTGGTGTCAGTGGTAATCCCCTTCCCTCCTATCCCTGCCCCATAAATATGTTGAATAGTCTGGGTGCTAGTGCTAACCCCCCTCCCTCTGATCCCTGCCCCTGCCCACCCATGTTTTACTTTTTATAATTACTAGTCCTCATTTTTAATAAGAGTGTGAGCTCTGTGAGAAAGTCTTGCAAACTGCTCAGCTTCCCTGCCTAAATGTTGTGGAACCTAGGGGTCCCAATTAACCAAATCTGTTCAAGAAACTATTTTTTTGTACCTTACATTTTAGATCTTTAATATTTTATCTGGTTGATCCTACATTTCCTCACCTGCCATGCCGCCAGACTAAATGTGCTAGTACCCCAGTGGCCAGCCCTTTGAGGATGAGATCAATGTGCTATGTCGCAGTGGACATCTGGCATTTACTTTTGAAAGTAAGTAATCTTAAACAGCCCACTGTTGCATTTAGTCTACCGGTACTGATCATGCAGACCCAGCGTGATCAGTAACGGAAGACCAAGCAGGAGGATGGGCTGTTTCAGAGTGTTTACCTTCATAAGTAAATGCTGGCACAGATGTCCTCTGGGGCTTAGCTTGTCACTCTCATCATCAAAGAGCTGGCTGTAGAGGACACTGGGACATTTAGTTTGGCAGCATGCCAGCCGGAGGACACAGGATCAACCAGATAAAATATAATAAATCTAAAATGTAAGGTATTAACAAATGATTTTTTTAACACATTAATTTATCGGGACCTGTAGGCCCCACAAAATGTAGGGCAGGGTAAACAGGGAAGAGTTGTTTGCGCTCACGCTTTCAGTAGCACAAGCTTGATTGACAGATAGTGGTTACAACCACCCAGTTGTAACACAAAATATCAACCAGGCAGTCATAATGCAATTTTAAGGTCTGGTTATCCAGACATTAAAAATGAGGACCAGTAATTATTATGAAATAATGTATGGGTTGCCATATACAACAGGCCTGTGTTTCTATTTAGGGGTTGAGATAACAGCATAGGGACCTTGAGAGCGAAGCTCGAGAAGTCCATACTGTTATCAATCCTGACATAGAAACATGGGGAGAGTTATGGAAGGTTGCCCATAGTTTATTTTTTGTACTACTGTATATGGTTTTCATTTTTTAACCTTGATTATAGAAGTTTTAGTGTTTTTGTTTTTTTTAAGTAATCAGAGAACTCACTGTCCTGACTGGGTCATTAACTTTCTCAGTGGGTAGGCTCCAGGAACTGACCAAGTTGACTTTCCTGCTCTACTCACACCCATTTTCACTACTGCAGCACAACTGGCAATGCAAATCATGAGTGGAGCTGTGCTGCGAGAATGAAAGCAGCAGAAGTCAGTTTGAGGCAGCACAGAGTTGATGGCACTAATGATAGAATGTGCACAATAACATTTTTAGAACATGCACAGCATGCATACTGGCATAATTCCAAACACAATAAACCATAACCCTATATATATTCTTTGCAAAAATAAAACCTTCATTAATGCACCAGTTAGGGTTCCAGTTCATGCTACAAAAAAAAGGGAAATGTGGCAGTAGGGTTTCCAACTGTAACTCCCCATTCCCATCCCCAAGTATCAAAATGAAAAAAAATTAGGGTTTTGGGTCTCTAGAGTCTTGGTTAATCAGTGGTGTGGTCTTCCTTGAAGTTGTCAACCCTAATGCTTGCGGCTTCCCCACACCCATAGCCTCCTGTCCAAAGCACAAGATACAGCTCCAAGCCAGTGCCTCATAGTAATACACTCTTCAAAAATAGAGAATTATGTCTCACCATATATTGCCAACGCAATCTGCGGATCCTGTGTGAAGAAAGAAGATAATGTCTGACAATGTTTGCTCAGGGAACAGGGTGTACATTAGGGTTGACAATCCCAAGAAAGACCCCACCACTGATTCTCCAAGACTCTGGAGACCCAAAACCCTAATGCTTTTTCCTTTTGCTGTTTAGGAGTTGGGGATTTGGAGTCAGGCTTGAAAACCCTAACACCACATTTTTCTTCTTTTGTGGTGTTAACTGGAAGCCTAACTGGTGCATTAATAAGGTTTTTTGCAAAGAATTTCCTTTCTTTTTGAGATAGTGGAATTGTATCCTCATTCATGCTGACATGCAGGGCCCTTTGGGCTCTGTGTAAAGGAAGACTCCCTCTGCCTGCCCATGTGCAGTGACGAATGTCAAGAATTTATGGGGTTGTCTGGTGTGCTGCAAAAGCCTGGGCACTCTGATCCCTGCACTTTCATGTGGCCGCAGATACAGACACACAGGGCAAAGAGTGCATCGGTCAGTCAATGAATAGCCCTCTGCCACCTACAGGTACAGAGGTGAAGAGCCATATACCAAGAGAAGAGTTGTCATCACTATGTGGTACTTGTGTCCATGCAGGTAACCCAGCAGTTTTCATTCCCTGGTTGGAGGTTGTCGCATATCAGTGCCATCCCCTCACCCTCACCCAATGTAGCTGAATCATTGAGCTTGCCCCCGTACTTAGCTTACCAGCATGGGACCACAAACCACACCGACTAGAGTGAAGACTAGCACTACACAGAAAGTTTCTTTAAAATTATTTTTTTTGATTTCATTTCAATTAGATAAATATTTACTGGGCATTTAACATCATTTCCCACATGGTGTGGGTAGGTACTGTAGTCTCAATGGGCCTTTAGCCTTCTTCTACCTTAGAAAACTGAGTAAACCAAGTAAACCCCAAATTTTCAAGATGGTCATTTTATGACTCCCCTTATAAACATGACATGTGACATGTATAGCATATTGTCTGAAACATCATATATCACACCACAAGTGCAAAAATATGTCTCATCAGGTATTTAAGAGATTACATCTGTCATGTTAATGACGTGGTGTGGAAAAATGGGTACATTGAAAGTTTGAAATAAAATATTGAAAATTAGCAACATTATGAGTGAATACTGAAATACTGCAATGTTCACTCACAACCTGGGCATTTAACCATATCTGTACATCAAATGTTCAGCATAGCCTTCATATTACCCCTCCTTATGAACCTGGTAGCTGAAAATGTTTAAATCCCTGCCAAAACATCATTCTGTGCCACCGGTGCAAAAACACATTTTGGCCAGGATTTGAGAGACAGCTACTCTCATGATCATGAGGTGGTGTGAAATATGGGTATATTGAAAATTTGAGGTCAAAATATTGAAAATTACCAGTTATGAGTGAGCATAGAACATTTTCAATGTATGCCCATCATTTTGACATTTGTATATATTTTGACCCAAATTTTCAACATAACCTTTTTATGACCCCACCTCATGAACAAAGATAGTGAAAATTTTCAAATCCTGTCCAAAAGGTGATTCACAAAGCAACCATGGAATCCCCTTTTGGGCCAGATTTGCATAATTCCGCCACTATAAATCATGAGGTGCGGACCTAAAAAGGCTGTGTTGAAAATTTGGTGCAAAATATTCAATACTGACAAAGTTATGAATAAATGTTGAAACCCCATTGAAATACATTAAACCACTCTTATCTGATTTTTCTCATACTGCAGTCGTCGGTTCCAGCAACAAGCTGTGTCTTCAATTGGAGAGTGGATCTATACCATGGAACATGTTCATGTGAATAAGGGTGAGTGGGGGGTGTGTGGGGTGGGGTATGGCCCCCAACAGTGACACCAACACAGCGACCTACCAACCAGTCGACAAAATTGACAGGATGTCAACAGGTCACTGTGTTGGTGCACTCGATACAGGGGCACACTTTCTCCCCGTCCTGCACCCCCTCCCTAAGTCAACTCCAACTGGAGTTGAGAACCATAAATATGGGGGGTGCAGGGGGCAGAGCCCCTCACATGGGGGGGTTCAGGGGCGAAGTCCCCTGATAAAAATTGGACCAGGAGACACACAGGAATTATGTTAACTGCAACTTGCGATCGACATAATTCCTGTCGATGAGATGCTGGTCAACAAAACTGTGGCAAGACAGTTCCTTTGGAAGCTTTTGTGAAAAAATATTAGATGGTTCCAGAGTTATAAGGATTTAAAGTTTTGTGTTTTACTGTTCTGAGCATGCTCATTAAGGCTTTTGGAATAACATTCTGATACACCAAAAATTTGGTGTCACTGGGCCTTTTTTTCATTTTGTAAGATATTGTGCTCACTACACCAAAATTTGTTTTTGTGTTGTGATAGCTGCCATCTTGTTTGTCACTTCACTAACAAACTGCTAATTCAAACTTTTAACACAGAAGTCATAATAAAAGAACAGGACATGACTCTACCTCATTAGAACATGCTGGTTCAGATTATGAAGCTTGTTTTAGTCAATCATGATTATACATATCTTTTATGTATTTCTTCTGGCCATCTTAACATTTTTCCCATTTTTTAAATCATACCTCACTTTTTTTGTGTTGCACCATTAAGGTGGTGCAAAACTAAATTTGACTTGTGAAACTAGTTTTTTAATTGCGATTCAAAAAAAAAGTCTGTTGGAAACACATTTTGATTGCCCAGCATAATTTATCATTTTGCAGCATGAAATTTGATTATGCAACTTGATTTTTTGTTTTGCAACAGAACACTGGTTTCTCAGTATGAAATTTGATTGAACTTCAAAATTTTTCATTTTGCAGCAGAAAATTGGTGCCTCACCATGAAATTTGATTACGCACCATGACTTTTCATTTTACAGAAAAAAATTGATTTCTCAGCATGAAATTTGATTGCACACCATGATTTTTTGTTTCACAGCAGAAAATTGGTTTCTCAGCATGAAATTTGATTGCACATCAGAATTTTTCATTTTGCAGCAGAAAATTATCTTACCTGATAATGACTGTCTGTGGTTTCCTGCGTGCATAGTTGCTTTTGCTGCCTAGGGTCTTTACTTCTATGACATTAACTTGAACCCTAAGTAGTGCATTAATGCAGTTTTTAAGAATATATATATATATATATATATATATATATATATATATATATATATATATATAATGGTAAGCGTAGTGCTACTATAGTTAGGAGTTGAGGAGCCATTTACATGTTAAACCTAAAATTTTGCACCTTAATAACTTTGCAACCGTTCAACGGATTTGCCTGAAATTTGGAATACACAATCAAGAACCATAGATCTTGGGATCTGCCAACTTTCATACTGTTCAGATATACAGCTGCGGAGTTATTAAGCATGATCTGCATGCACATTTATGCTTTTTTGGAATTATTTGGTCATCTCTAGAGGTTGCACAGTTTGTGCAACCAGTCCAAAATCTTCAGGAAATGTGTGGCTGGGTTTCCCGATGTGCCTTTTGAAGATTTCATGAAAAAATATTAAACGGTTCAAAAGTTATTCAAAAAACAAGTTCCCATTATAAGGCAATGGGAAAAGTTAACAAAAAGTTCGACAGTGTCACAAATGCAGTTTTTACTTTCGCAAATGGCCCTTTTACTGTCACAAATCTGCCATTTTGTTTTCAGTTGGTCATCAGAAAAATGCTTGGCATTTAAATTTGGGACTCTTTAGCAACCTAATTCTTTTTGTATTCACCTAGTCGGTCCCTTAGGATGCTGGGCATGTCTTGGGGTAAAACACCCCAGAAATATGTTTTTCAGATTTCTGGAAAAAGTACTTTCACAAAGTACTTTCGCACTTGCGACAGTGTTGAATGAATTTGTGTAAGCTTTCACAAAGTTCAACAGTGCTTTTCCAGGCTGTGTGAAAATGACAGCAATTCTTTGGCACCCTGCTGCAAAAGAACAGTTTGGTCTGTTAGGCTGAAATTTGGAGGGAACACAGCCAACATCTCACAGATGTGCCTTTCAGTATTTCAGTGAAAAAATATTACAGGGCGGTGAAGTTATGGCACTCCAAAGTTAACACTTTTTCCCATAGGATAACATTATGGCGTCCGCTGCATTACAGGAATCTTTTGGCGCACTGCTGCAAAATAACGGTTTGGTCTTTTGGGCTGAAATTTGGAGGGAAGAAATCCAGCATCCCACAGATGTGCCTTGCAGTGGTTTGGTGAAAAAATATTACAGTGAGGGAAAGTTATGGGACTGTGAATTCGTCTTTTTTCCCCATAGGATAACATCACGCCGTGCGTTGTGCCTTTCGGGGCCCCTATCTCAGAAACGGTGGGAGATACGGACTTTTCATCAAAAAATTGCTTAGCCCCTGGGGGCTAACTACAAAGCTAGCCAAGAACGTGATAATTAATATGACTTTAACAATTTTTTTCTACGTCGGACGGTTCCTGAGATATAAGCAATTTAGTGTTCCAAGTCCTCATTTTCTGTTCCGAGAGCTATTATTATGCATACGTTCTTTGTACTCACTGTTTTTCTATATGCAGATTTTGGGGAATGCTATAGTGTGTGTTTCTATAACTGTTACTCTTAGCGCTTCTGGTTGTGGTTCTGTACCTGTTTCAGTTACTTTTTGTGTCTATGCCACCTTGAACGTTACCGTGTGCATTTTCATTTGTGCCTGTGTTTTTGTAATTTTAAACTTTTGTGTCTACAGTACTGTTTATCTTTGTGTTTCGTTTTGTCCTACCATGTGCATTAACATTTGTGTTTGCTGGCACTGTGTTTTTATGTGTGGAGACATCTTGTGGCGGGAGCACGGGGTCGAAGGGCCCCGCACTCAACGATGTATTACATGCAGTATTTTTCAGTACTGTTTATCTTTCTGTTTCGCTTTGTGCTACCATGTGCATTAACATTTGCATTTGCTAGCACTGTGTTAGTATGTGTCAAGACATCTTGTGGTGGGAGCTTGGGGCCTGAAGGGCCCCGTGCTCCTGGCACTGTATTACATTCAGTATTTTTCAGTACTGTTTATCTTTGTGTTTCACTTTGTGCTACCATGTGCATTAACATTTGCGTTTGCTGGCACTGTGTTAGTATGCTGCTACTTCACTGAGAGGGTGGTAGAGCCAAGGTCCAAGGGGGGCTTTCAACCCTAACACTGAATGCCCTTGAAAATTTCTTGATCCACCCCTGAAACCAGGGTATCTGCATCTTTTGCAGCCACATGTACTCATGCATGCTGTATGACATATATATACAGGTGTGGCTGTGTCATCTGGAAAAAGTTGCACATTGTTTGTCTTGCCCAAATGCTACAAGTCTCGATGGCTGAGAGGGACCTGAGGGTGGTGGTGGATGTCAAGATGAACAACTTGGAGACTTGTAGGAGGGCAGCAGCCAAGGCCAACAGGATGCTGGGATGCATCACTAGGGGGATCACCTCCAGAAGGAGGGAAGTGATACTCCCTCTGTATAACTGCTTGGTGAGGCCACACCTCGAGTACTGGTGCAGTTTTGGAGGCCACACTTAAAGAGGGACATTAAACTCCTGGAGAGGGTCCAGAGGAGGGCAATCAAAATGATTTGGGGCTTGGGGGACAGGACCTATGGGATGAGGCTCAAGAGCTAAATATGTACACATTGGAAGAGAGAAGGGACTGGGGGGACATGATAGAGGTCTTCAGGTACATGAAGGGGTAAATAGGGAGGAGCAGTCAGGGTGCTTCAAAGGAAAGAGGAGGGGCAACTAGAGGGCATGGGTGGAAGCTGGAGGGAGAGATTCAGGGAGAAAGGAGGGGTGCTACTTCACTGAGAGGGTGGTAGAACCATGGAATGTGCTGCCTAGGGACTGGTGGAGGCAGAGACTGTGGAGGGTTCAAGAGGGCGGGACAGGTACAGGGAAGGGTTCTGGAAACAAAATCCAGTGCAGCGAGAATATCCAGAACTGGGAAGAGAAGCCAGAGAAGATGAGGGGCAGCTCCCAGGGTGAGGACTGACCAAAGCAGAGCAGACATGAAAGACCATTAGGCCTATTCTGCTGGCATTTTAGTATGTTAGTAAGACATCTAAATGGTGGGATAAGCGCTCCTGCCGCCGCATTACATTCACTATTTCTCATTATCATTCTCAAAAAGAAGGGAAATTAGAGGCAGAAAACTCCATTTAATGCATCAGTTAGGGTTGTTCCACAGCTACAAAAGTGAGGAAATTCAGTGTTAGGGTTGAAAGCCCCCCTTGGACCACCCCCAGCCCACCCCCTAACCGGCATCAGGGTGCGCATTGGGGTTGTCAGTCCTAACTCTCACCCCATTCTCCTATCCTTCTGCTCCTTTACACATGTGATGGGGTAAGAGTTAGAGCCCGATGACCCCAATGACACCCCGATGCCGGTTGAGAAGAGTGAGCTGAGGGATGGTCCAGATAGACTGTCAACCTAACACAGAATCTCCTCACTTTTATCGCTATGGAACAACCTAACAGATGCATTAAACAGAGTTTTTTGCCTCTAATATATATATAAATAATATCAAAATTACCACACCAGTTGGAGTTCAGCTTAGTGCCACAAAAGTAGGAAAATGAGATGTTACGTTTTCCAGCCTTAGCTTCCCACCCTCCCAAGCATCAAAAGGACACAACCACACAAGCAACCACAGACAGCCACCAAGAGGTAATACAAACAACATGCAACTTTTTCTAGATGACACCAATGCAGTAGCACTGATGTGCTACATTTGTGGATTTGTAACTGTGGTACTCACACTCAAGGCATACACACTCACTTTTATATGCAGATAAAAATCCATGATACTAAAATCACAACACTGATTCTGTGTGCAGAAGCACAGGCCCCTGTAGGCACAGCTAGAACTCCATGATACCCAGAGTTGTTTTGTCTGTAGTAGTGCAGGCCCCCATGGGCCAGTGCTTCTGTAGCCACTGGTACTCAGCCACACTATAAGGCATACACATATTCTGCAGCTGCAGGTGTAAGGCATAATGCTTAGACTGACTTCTGGCTGCAGAAGCACAGACACCATGAAATCCATTATACCAAAATTGCAGCAGTACTTCTGTCTGGACAAGTGCAGGCCACCTCTTCAGTCACAGGTGTAAGACATACACGTCAGCTCCTGACTGCAGAAGTGCAGACCCCTTATGGGGTCTGCACCATGTGCTACCAGGTTCAACTATGTAATGGGTTACCATTCTCTATCCCATTAGGCCAGCAAAAAGTAACTGTTTTTACCTAACCTGAGCTTTGAAAGGTAACATTTTACCTTTTTCAGGGAATGTGCTCCCCGTAGACAAAACTGCTATGCCCTTGAAAATTTGTTGAACCACAACTGAAACCATGGTACCTACATCTTTTGCAGCCACATGTACTCATGCATGCTGTATGACATACATATACAGGTGTGGCTGTGTCATCTGGAAACAGTTGCACATTGTTTGTCTTGCCCAATGATCATATACAAAAGCAGACATCAAGTTTCAGTCCCCAGTCTGCAGCAGGCAGCACTAGTGCTATGATACAGCTATGAGTCAAAAATTAAACAGGTAAAAAAGACTTCAGCATGTCAGTATATGCTGGCAAAGAAGTAATGCTGTTTGTGTGCAACTGAATTAAGCAAATGGAGACTGAAATGAAATGCTGACACTGCTTGCACTATTGTAGTGCTGACAGTGGTGTAAGACATACACACCAACTTTTGGCTGCAGAAGCATGGACCCCTGTGGGGCATGCACCATATACTGCTAGATTCAGCTATGTAGCAAGTTAGCACCCACTACCCCCTTAAGAGACCAAAAAGTAGCATTTTTAACCTAACTTGAACTTTAAAAGGTAACATTTTATTTTTTAAGGGAAAGTGCTACCCTTAGACAAAACTGCAACCCCATCGAAAAGTTTCTAGATCTGCTGCTGCAACCATGATACCCACAGCTTCTGCAACCACAGGTGCTAATGCACACCGTGCAATATACACACAGCTGTGGCTGCAGAAGCACAGACCCCTGTTGGGCCTGTGCTTCTGCAGCGGCAGATACAAATCCAAGAAGGTAGCACATCAATGCTACTGCATTTGTGTCATCTGGAAACAGTTGCATGTTGTATGCCTTACCTGAGGATTTTCATATCACAATTTTGTAGAAGCTGTAAAACATCAGCAGCTCACATCTTTTACACTCTCATCTGCCACATAGACTGGCCTTGTCTTAGGATGGAATAAAAGTATTTACTGGTATCTAAAAAAAGAAAGAAGCAGTACTATTGGGGACAAAGTGAAAGAAAGGCCACAAGTTAGCAGGCAAAATCTCTGTCAGTTCAAAAGAACGGGCATGCACTGATAAAGCAGATATGTTTAAAATGAGCTATGTGGTGGTTAAACAGATGGCACTGAGATTCATTCGAACACATCTTCTGAAATAAGGAAATGTGATACCAATTGAAATAAATGACAAATGACACAATACATACAATACATGGGTTTTAATACATTATTTTTATGTTTGTTTGCACATGCACAAGAAACATTATGTGACAGCTTAGGGGAGAAGCAGGTTGGGGAGGCGCATCAGAGTGGCATCCAACAGAAGCCCTGCATTTGGGGGTCTGGCCATGGTGCACCAATGGAGGCACAGTGTGCTGATGACACTGGCTTCCAGAAGTTGCACCAAGTTGCAACATTTTTGCCGCAGCAATCACAGGCCACCTCGTCATTGCAGCGTCAGCGTTTCACTGCAATGAGGGAGCGACCCGTCATTGCTGGGCGAAACATTGCTAGTGTAATATTGTTTGTGAACATGGCAGCGCCTTGCCGCCGTATTCACAAACAATATCATATGGCTCCAGTGCTGACTGGGTGCCCATTCCCCCTCGGCAGCATGTGTCCCTCCCCACAGAAGTGTGTTTTTGCTGAGGAGGGCCTCAATTCCCGTCGGCATCCATCCCGGGTGCTGACTTGCCAATGGGGGAGCCCAGTCCCTGTTGGCAGTATGTTCCCCCTCCCTGTTTGATGTACCAACAGAGGAGCCCACTTCCCATTGGCATCAGCCCCCCCAAAAGAGTAACGGGAGAGTCTGAGGGGGTGCCCAGTCCCCCTCGGCTCTTGCACCCCGCGCTTTTGTACCGACGGGGGTGCCCAACCCCGTCGGCTACACATTCCCAAAAAAAATATTCAGGTGGCACACTGGGAGCCCACCCCAGCATGCCCAATGTCCCTGCAAAGGAAAACTGTCCCACAATGTTTTTTGTTTGTTTTAAAACCTGTAAAACAAAAATGGTCCCTTGCAGTCTCCTGGTCCCTCCCCACAACCTCGCCCACCCTGCGACCTGCCTCCCACACCCCTCTCACCCCATGCTTACCTCTGGAGTCTGGAGCGGCGATCTTCAGTGGACTGGGAACATGTCTGCACTCTTCAAAGCCGACCGCAAACTGAGGAAATGCCAGTAAGCTGTATAATGGGATAAATAGGGTTTTTCAACTTTTTGCATATCTCAGGCATTTTTGGAATTTTGTCACAAAATTTTCAACATGGGGTTTTGGGACCCCTCCTCATGAATTCAGTCACTGTCATGATGTTAATCAGTCCTGAAAGGTCATTTCGTGGTCACTGCGCGGAATCACCTTTCGGGACAGATTAATGAAACGACAGTGCCAGTGTTCATGAGGTGGGCTCTCAAAAAGTGTATGTTGCAAATTTGGTGGAAAAAATCCAAAAAATGACTGTTTTAGGAGCGTGCATTGCGTAGTTGCTATGCATTTTCGTAAGTTCTTGAATTTGCATTATTTTCAGTCCAGATTTTCAATATTGCCATTTTTCTTCACCTCCTTATGAACAGTGCAGCTGTCATTTTTCACATCCTGGGCGAAATGTGTTTTCACATGTGCAGCACAGAGTAATGCAGTCGCCGTGGGAAATCTGTGTTTGGGACACATCACAAAAATGGCAGTGACACTGTTCATTAGCAGAGGTCCTAAAATGCCTATGTTGAAAATTTGATGACAAAAGTCTATAAAATGACTGTGTTACGAGCGTGAGTTGCGCAGTTGGTGCACATTTGGTGCACATTTGCAATATTTTCACTCCAGATTTTTAGCATTGCCATTTTTACACACCTCCTTATGAACAGTACAGCTGTCATTATTCACATCCTGGCCAAAATGTTTTTTTCGTACTTCCGTCGCAGAATAGCGCGGTTGCTGTGGGAAATCAGTGTTCGGGATGCATGAAAAAAATCACAGTGACACTGTTCATTAGCAGAGGTCCTAAAATGCCTAG
Organism: Neoceratodus forsteri; assembly: GCA_016271365.2. Classification (NCBI taxonomy): domain Eukaryota; kingdom Metazoa; phylum Chordata; order Ceratodontiformes; family Ceratodontidae; genus Neoceratodus; species Neoceratodus forsteri. The sequence goes on from CM057449.1 coordinate 1,802,434,069, forward strand.
GTTGAAAATTTGGTGACAAAAGCCTATAAAAGGACTGTATTACGAGCGTGCGTTGCGCAGTGTCCACACACGCTCGTAACTTCGCACATTTACAATATTTTCACTCCAGATTTTCAACATTGCCATTTTTCCAGCCCTCCTTATGAACAGTGCAGCTGTCATTTTTCGTATCCTAGCCAAAATATATTTTTGCAACTGCAGCGCAGAGCAGCACGGTTGCTGTGGGAAATCAGTGTTGGGGGCACATTAAGAAAATCACGGTGACACTGTTCATTAGCAGAGGCTGTAAAATGCCTATGTTGAAAATTTGATGATGAAACTCCATAAAATGACTGTGTTACAAGTGCACGTTGCACAGTTTCCAGTCATGCTCATAACTTCGCACATTTGTAATATGTTCACTCCAGATTTTCAACATTGTCATTTTTCTGCACCTCCTTATGAACAGTACAGCTGTAATTTTTCACATCCTGCCTGAAATATGTTTTTGCACTTCTCGCACAGAATAGCATGGTTGCTGTGGGAAATCAGTGTTCAGGACACATCAAGAAAATTACAGTGACACTCTTCATGAGCAGAGGTCCTACAATGCTTATTTTGAAACTTTGGTGACGAACGGCCATAAAATGACTGTGTAATGTGCATCGTTGCGCAGTTTCCACATACTGTATGCTCGGACGTGCGAGCACTTTTTATATTCCCAGTACAGCTGTTCAACATTGCCATCTCTTCACAACTCCCTGTGGATGGTACAGCTGTCATTCTTCACATCCTGCCCAATCTGTGTTTTTGTTCATGTGGTGCATCATGGCACTGTCGCTGTTGGAAATCAATGTTCGGGACACATAGACATAATCACAGTGCCAGTCTTCATAGGTAGGCTCACAAAAAGGCCATGTTGAAAATTTGTAGTATAAATACCAACAAATGCCTGAGGCATTACGGTTTCTAACCATAATGTCCTACCCTGTACAGACTGACAGACATCGGGGTGTGCCTTTGCATTGCCGACTGTACTGCTCATGCCATCCCACCCCCACCTCCAACCACTGACAGGCATCGAGGTGTACCTTGGACTCTTTGGCCCCAGACTTCACCCCATTCTTCTATGCTGCACCCATTTCAGCATATGTCCTTATGGAATGTGGTGACTGTAAAGTCAAACACCCTAAGGCACACCTCAACATGTGTCGCTGTCTGCAGAATAGGGTGACGTGACATGGCATGCCCATCATGGCCGATGACCCAAAAACTTAGCCCAATGCCTGTCCGTCTCTACAGGATGGAGGTGGGGTTGGTGTGAACTTCAATACTTCACTGCCATTCCTATTCTGCATCTGTCTAACTCCTGCATGTCCAATGCTAATACCAGCAAGCAAACATTCGGCATTGACAAATGCTTGTTTTATTACATCTTCACAAAAAAATCAATTTTGTTGAAAAGAAATGTACAGTACCACTGTGACTGAACTTTAAGTGGTGACAGGCCAGATATTCAAAGTTGGGCAAGCAAAGCGCAAATGTTTGTGCTCCGGTTGGATTTTCACTTGCGCCAGCTGCTGCTGTATTCAGTCAGATAGTGTCTGGTGTTATCCAACTGAATATCAGGCTATGTCAGCACAGTGTAAGTGCAACTGTGCTGCCCCAACATGGGTTGGGGCTGTGTATAGCCCATAGGGAATAGTGCCGTCTGAAACAGGATAGCACCAAGACCCCTGTGGGCTATTCAGCCCAAGAATGCAAATGAGCCCATTGGGCATGCAAGGTGCTAAGGGTCCATTTGCATGCCCATTATGGGCTCATTTGCATGGGATATAGCAGCCCCTTAGCACCATTGTCACAAGGAAATGTAAGCTGTGGTGGTCCAGTGCGTCCCACGCCCACCCCCAACTGCTCTTTCAAGTATATTCTAAGCATCCCTGGTGGTTTAGTGTGACCACCCCCACCCTGGTCACTCCTCTGAGCAGTATTATGTATGGTAAAGCTGTTTGTAATCATCTGTGGTGTCCAGTGCCTCCCCCCACCCCACTGATCCACCATTTCAACTGTATAAATATGCTCTGGTATCCAGTGGCTCCCCCCACCACCCCATCACCCATTTCAACTGTATGACTATGTCCTGGTGCCCAGTGGTTCTCCACACCCTCCCCAATTGTCCATTTGAACTGTATAACTATATCCTGAACTAAGTGCAGAGAGAAGTCCACAAAGTAGATTTGTTATAAAATGTAGTGTAGTTCTTCGAAGTGTAAATTGCCTTTTATTGCTGGTATCCTACTGTAGATCAGGTGAGTTCCTCTGCCATCTCTGTAAGCCTCTTGTCAATTTTATTCTTTGCATTTTCAGTTATCTTCTGCTGCCATAGCCTGCCACAGTGGTGTCTCATAAATCAACTCTAACTCTGTCTGATATCAGTTAGGCACCTGCTCTTTATCCAGTAGATGGAATGTATGGATATACTCATGCTGAAGAAGAGACTTAATAAAGCTTGCTGTCTTCTTTTAATTTACATTTTGATGCTACTGTTATCTCACAGAGAAAGATGAAAATGCAGACTAGCACTCTCTATTACTTTAGCAGGCTCCATGATAAGGGCCAACTCAGCAAATAAAATATAAGAATAGGCACTTTCTGACCCTAAAGGGAGAGCTGTATTTTATTATTTTCACTCACTCAGTATTTTAGTTCCATCTAGCCACACGTGCATTTTTTTACACAGCATCCTTCTTATGAAAATATAAATGAAAAAGGCCTTTAAACAGTTGCTGAAAAAACTGTTACATCTGCTAACTAAAGACTTGCAATTGTAGCAATGAAAAAAATGTAACAATGAAAAAAACCTGAAAGATATCTCAACATTTAAACTAAAATCGAATGACCATAAATTCATTTTATTTTAAATTTTAGTATAGGTAAGTAGGGATGCTTGTCCGGTGATGCAAAATAATACACCAACTAAGAAACCCAAGGAGTCAGCCAGTGATGTAGGTGGTAGCCCTTTTGCCAATAAGCAAGAGATCCAGTTTAACATTGTAGCTCCAGAGTTGCTTGAGAGGGCCAGAAGGCAGTGAGTCATCTGTTTGAATTCTGTCAACCTCCAGGGAGTTAGAAGAACTGTGAGTCAATGTACTGTTAATAGCTTGTGAGTATGGAATTTCTGCACATTTTAATTGCTTTCCTGGGCATCTGGCAACACTGTAACATTCATATTAGCCCAGCTATCAATGTTCATGTTATGTACAGTACAAACCCAGTTTTGGCACTCTGGTCCAACTTTCTACCTACCAGATACCAATAGATCCTGCTCCCCAGCTCTACCTATCATAGGCAGGTGTGCCATAAGGCTCACTGTCCAGAAGTGCAAGGGCAGATGAGTCAGAGATGGGACAGGCAGATGGAAGCCAGTAATTGTGTACAAAAAAAAGAAGTTTAAATACAAAATAGAATTCCTATGCAAATCCTTACGACTTTCTTACGTAAAGCTGAAAATGTCTGCATTCAAACTCAAGTTAAATGGACAGTCCACTATTTGATCCACCAGAGTATTAAAAGGTGTGGGTAGTGCATATGTCTGAACATATCCCATCTGTGTAGCCCAGACAAAGGATTTGGATTGCACAGTACAATTCATGACAACTGGTTTCTTTAGCATTCATCAATGAGCTCTTCTTAATTTTATGTAGTCCATTGTTCACTGAGTAGTCTCACTGGCACCAAAGATTTTTTTACAAGGGTGACCTGGATGTCAGTACAACAGTGGTAATTATACAATGGCAAAAAAAAATCCCGGGCTCTGGTTGGTCACTCTGAGACTGGACCCGTGATGTTTTCTCAGTACAACATCACAGCTCTAGTCCCAGCACACACACGACCACATCAAACAGCATAAAAATTACTCCATGCAGCCTGCATAAGTGATCCCCACTCTGCCGCTAGCTTCACCCACTCACAAGCTGCATTACCAACCCCGAGTCCCGACTCTTTCACTAGTCAAAGTAAGATACCCCCTCTTAACACTCCCCCAGCACTGACCATTCCCTAAAGAAAATCTCACCTTCTTTTTTTTTTTATTTCTCACACACTGATGTAGCACCCACTTCACTTTCGGTCGCACAGGCAGCATCACAATGGAGCATGAGGTCAGTCATTCTCTCACAAAGCAGCAGATAGTGGCTGGCACTGAAAGCGGCAAACTTTACTTAATTTGGCGTTGTTCCTCATAGTGCCCTCTCCCAACACCTGATCCAGACCCCAAAACCTCACCCATCCCAACAGCTGCTCCACGAGTCAAGATGACTTACCATTCACAGAACCGGGAAAGTCTCCACAACTCGTGCTTCCTTCACATCATGGTTTCTTACAAGAAAAAAAAAAAAAAGACAACCTTAATCACATCGGAGGAGTAGTAGTGCTGAGGGGGGGTAGACTACGACACAAAAGAAAACGTCTTTCTCTACAAAGAACGGGCAGGGAGAGCAAACCCACAACAGCAAAAAAGTAACTAACTAGCAGTAGCACCACTTGCTGCACATAATAAAAATTGGACTTTTTTGTTACAAAGTATACCTCCACATACAAAAAAAAATCTATTAAAAACTTAAACAAAGATACATATTTTTTTTATTTCTTTTTTATTTTCCCAAACAAGCCATTGTATAATACCAATAATGCACTCCAGGGTGTGTGTTGAGCTGGGATAACGTCACTTCTGGGGGTGATTGGACGCACTCAGCCTGCAGTTTTGTGCCCTATCAACCCAGGCGTGATGTTATCCCAGCACTTCACTCCTGTCATCTGTATTGCTTAATTCATGCGGTTACAATACAGAATGAAATGTACGCAATCTACAGATGGATGTAGTAGAAACATATGGATCATCACAACCTAGGTTAAGTGTTGTGGTAACTAAAATTTAGTGCTGTGAAGAGGTAATTTTTGTAACTGGACATAAACAATTTATTAGAGCCAATGATGCATATCTCCAGGAATATAACACAGAAAAAGCTTGGGCACTCCACCACATATTACGTTGCGCACTGAAATGAATGTAAAAAAATATTTTATTCCATATTAAAAGAAGCCTAACGTGTTTCTGGTCCTAAACTGGACCCTTTTTCAAAGGCCCAAGCTTTTACAGTGATTGTGAAGAGAGTCGGACCAGCCGAGGAGCTACGCTTACGTAACTCGCTGTCTGCGTAACTGACACAGATCATACATTATAGTGAAGGATGTAAGGATGGACAGAGCTCGAGGTGGTAAAGGCTCACGAAAGCTTATGTTCATTGATTAAATCTGCTAGTGTGTGTGTGTGTGTGTGTGTGTGTGTGTGTGTGTGTGTGTGGCTGGCGCTGAACCTGTTTTCAGCGGAGGCGGCGTGCGATTCCCATAGCCTTTTACGCTATGCAATCTGGCTGGTCCGACTCTCTTCACAATCGCCGCTTTCTCTGTGTTATCTTCTGTTGGCTTGTGAGTACCCAGACCTTGTGCTTCCCTTTTTCTGTTTTTTTACATCTCCAGGAATATATCATTCCATACACTGCAGGATATCAGAGAAATTTCTGGCACCAGTTTCTTTTTAGCAGTGGGATGCCAATGAGCTTTTATCTAACCTCAGGTTTAACTTGGGCTTACTGGGAGTGCAGAGATCAAGTGTGTGTGTGTGGGGGGGGAAGGCTTTCATCTGATAGTACCTTTTGTGTAAATGTGACTAAGTTCAGTTTAGTCAAGTGTTCCAGGAGAAACCTGTTTAATTGACACTGCAAGCCACCATGGTGGTGGTCTTGCTTGGTGTCCATGGCAATTTATTGCCGTATTTTTAAATTATATTTATTTAATTAGTTTTTGTTAATCAGGTAAGTGCACTAGATAAATAAATGCCTATTTTCAGGCATGACCCAGGAGGTTACTACAAATTATAGTCAACAAGGAGTGAACACAGTACAAGGGCATATGTAACAGGTGAGAGTAAGCAGAATATATACAGAGTATGTGACATTATAGTTCTGGTAAACATATAAATAGACTACATGACATTAATAGCTCATCTAGCAAGGCACTAACATATAATTCCTAAGTAGTGCAGGCAAGCAGATAAGTTGGGATTGCACAGTAAACTGGACTTGAAATTACACACAACCAGAATGTAACATAATGAGCAAGGCACCAGAGAATACTGATAACATGAGGAGATGGCTGCGGTATCTCTTTTTGAAGGTGGACACAGTCAGACACTGTCAGAGATCAGTCAGTATGGAATTCCATAGATGTGGAACAACAATGGAAAGGCAATATACCCCAGTCTCACTCTAATTCTAGGTATGGATAGCAGAGGCTCAATTTTCAAAGCCCCGTGTATGAGGCAAGCTGCCTACATCAACGGTAATTGATGCACGTGGCACCTTGCATTAGAAGTTGTGTCACTCACAATTTCTTAACATGTGCTGCATTGAAAATGGGAGGTCATGCACCAAACCAACCCTGCGCCAACCTCACTCCAGAAGGGGTGGTGTGTCTAACAGAAAGGGGGCTTGCACCACAGTGGGGCTGCAGCATCCCCTTATTTGGGATAATGAAAGCCACACCATGGCCACAGGTCAGGGCAGTTACTAGGCCAATCATGAGCTGGTCTAACAGCCAGTGCACCACAGGTTGACAGTGCGGTGAGGCAGGAGTTGGAAGCCTGCAAGGTGGTGTGCTACAGGGAAGACATTCCGAGGGGGGCCATAGTGGGTGGCATTGGCACAGCAGGGAGTGGTAGGGTACAGCAGTGGCACCAGGGCAGTCATGCCCTGATCAGTTCCACAGACCCATGGTCAGGGTAAGCTGAAGTATGCAGGCACTGACTGTGTCCTGGATCCCCTGATGCCACCAGCCCTGCCAGATGTCCTGAATCATGCACAGTCCCTGACATGCAGTAACAGGCCGTGCCTTCATGGTAGGAAGTGCTGTTGGTGGACAGGGTCATACCCCGGGCAGTGCCACCTGCCTCTGAAGCACACTTCCCTGTGTGATGGTATACTGCTCCTACAGGTGCTGTACTAGCTACTGCAGGTGGGTAGGGAACCCCAATAGGCAGGTACCATAATGAGGTCTTGCAGACAGCATGTACAGGACCTGATAATACAGATAATGGAGTGCAGATGCTCCAGTCGTGCCACCGTACCCTACTGTGGTGGACCGGTACAGGCAGAGCCATGCTGATGGTCTACTACACAGTGGGGGACTGTCACTATCAGATATGTGGGTGTTGCTCAGTATCCCCCACTCACCTGACATTTCAGTACATCGTTTCACCATGGTAAGGTATGGTGGCAGAGCTGGAGCATCCACATTCATGTTTTTATTTACATTTTTCCTCCTTTACCTCAGACAGCCCCCATCTGCAGGAACCCCCAGCCCCGTCCATCCACATTCCACCGGGACTTACCACTGCCAGTACCCCAGGGCTTGCCCCCCAACCCCAGCAGGGCTGGCATGGTCCCTCAATCCACCAACATAGACTGAATCCAGTAGTTGGACTGGCAAGTGCAGCTAGTCGGGTGCCGAGCCTGTGAGGGTCCTTGCACCATCCTGCAACTGAGGTTCCCTGTTCCCCTTTTTCTCCCCCGAGGAGCACAGCATGCAATGGCACCATGATGCACAACCCATGTACCCGTGTGCCATACACTGGCTTCTGCCCACCCACAATGCACTCGACGGCAGGCCCCATGTGCCTTTCCCCTTGCTGCTGCTAAGGGGCCACACATACACTGGGCTCTGCTATCCCTCCCCTCAGAGGAGGAGAGCGCCCCTCTGGATGCTCAATCCTCCCCCCCCCCGGCCGGTCCTCCAATGGCCCGAGCTCACTACCAAACTCAGGTCACTAGCAGTGCAAGTGGTAGCACTACTGCTGTGCTGGTGGGCTGGCTGCATCCACGGTCTGTTATCTGTGTTACCAGGTCCTATACATGCCATTTGCCAGACCTCATTATGGCACCTGCCTATTGGGGTGCCCTACCCACCTGCCATAGCAAGTATGGCACCTGTGGCAGTAATATGCCATCACACAGGGAGGGATGCAGCAGGGGCAGGTGAAGCTGCCCAGGGTATGTCCCTGTCAGCCAACAGCACCTCATACCATGCAGGCATGGCTTGTCATCATGTGTCAGGGACTCTGCATGATGCAGGGCATCTGGTAAGCTGATGGCATCTGAGGGCCAGGACATGGTCAGTGCCTGCATACTTTGGCTTACCCTGACCATGGGTCTGTGGAAATGAGTAGGGCATGACTTCCCTGGCACCACTACTGTACCCTGCCACACCCTGCCATGCCAACTTGGCCTACTACAGCACTCCCAAGGGCCATCTTCCCTGTACCACCACCTCATAGCCCCCCCCAACATCGTGGGTCTGGGCCAGGATTGCACCGGGCAGGGAGGGGACTTGATAGGGTTCCATGTGAAATGGGTGATTGCAAAATGGTGATGGCAGAACAGCGTGGACTCGAAGAGTGACCGGGAATAAAAAATCAATTGCCGAAATGGTGACAGCACTGACACAGTGAGTTTCTGTGGGCCGCACTCCTATTACTATATATGATCAAGTCGGGGGGGCACAACTTGGGGAAGGGGAGAAAGTTGTAGGTTGCTGTTTCATCGATCACTGATTTTCCCGGTCGATCTTTTTGCCGCACTGTTTTGCTGTCACCATTTTGCAGTTGTGAGTTTGCTATTGCCTGTTTCAGAGGATACCCTTAATACACTTTATATACTGTATATAATATACACGGAACCCTCCATCAAACTCCTCCAGTGTTTCAAATCTTCGCCACAACACTTTGACTGTGACAACTCTCAGGACTTTGGAGCAGGGACCCCCTTTGTACTGAATCAGGTGCAGGGTCCCCTGGTGAACCCAGAGCTTGCTGCAGCTGAGTATTAATGCATTGTGTGTTGATCTAGCAGCTCTTTGAAAATTGAGCCCCAGGCCTAGACTACAGGACCTTAGTTGATACAAGCCACTGGACAGCTGGAGAAGCTTTGATGAAAGGGACTGATTGTGCAATATTTTAAAAATTACCTAATCTAAGATTTGATTATGCTGGGCTGCAGGAGGAAGCCATCCTAGTCTAGAGTGTAGCATAAAGTGATAAGTATGGCAATTTGATGACAAGACAAAGCACCAGATGTTGTTATATGTTACATCCCACTTTTGCAAGGTAGATTTGGCTGAAGCATAGAATACAGGCACCCCAGAGGTACGTTTAGGGAGTAGGGCTCCTTGGGCTATGGTTAAGCGGGCAGAAGGGGTGAGATCATACTTGACCTTGTACAACAGCCCCAGTATTTGTCATTTGCACCCAGAACATCTGATGCTGTTGACATGCTTAACATCTGTGTGGCTAAAATCAATGACTGGATGGCTTCCAGCTGGCTGAGGCTAAACCCAGATGAGATAGAGGTGCTAGTGATCGAGCCAGGTTGTGGGCATGATGGGTTGCAACCAGGAGTGGACACAGGTCTTTTCCTGGGGTCTGTTTTGCTGGTTGCTTCCCCAAGGGTGCATAATCTAGTGTAATCCTGGATAGCAGGCTGACCTTTGAAGATCAGGTATCATCTGTGGTCAAGAGTGGTCGTCCATTTCTTTGCTGCATTTTTTATGCTGTCTGCTGCCGATAAGTTACACATGTTGTAGGATAATTGAAAGTCTCCTTTGACCCTTTAGGATTCCTTTTCTTGTATGATTTGCAAAATATACATTCATTTGGGAATATGCCTGATGTAGATGCTGCAGATTCAGATAGAGCACTATGGACTTGGGAGCGAAGCAATTTTGCTGGATAACTCTTTACAATGTTTTTTTTAAAGTTTCATCAGCTGCAAGTTTACCAGAACTGGTACATGCAGTGAAGCTTTTGTAGCAGATATGATACCCATGGCTGCTGGAGTAACGTTCAGGCAATTCAAGACACCCATGTTGTACGTTGACAGTGTTTGACTAGAACACCTTTCCTTTGCATCAACTACTTTCTCCCAGTGAGCATCATCTAAAGGTAGGGGGTCTCCATGATCTGTGTTAACTCCTAGATCAGTGTGTGTAGGATGCATCACCTCTGCAGTTTGTTAGAAGTCTTGCTAGCTGTATCTGAAACATTAAATAAATGACATTAATAACTAAGTAAACCAAGTCTATTAAATAAATTAGATAAATTAAATAAATAAATAAACTGAGTCTATTACATACATGTACAACTTTTAGTTACTCTTAAGAAAGTGCATTTTCCAAGAAAATGTACAACTATGGACAAATAAGAATTGTAAATCTGAATGCTACACACTTTTTTACATGAGAAACAGTCATCAAACCTTTTGGACCCAGACACATAGATAAATGCACCTGGCTCCTGCTCTAGCTTGACATGGGATGGAATTCTTAAGCTTACCAATACTTCACTCAAAGGTTTCCCTTTTTGCTCACACTATCAGAATGGTCATTACTCTCCATCTATAACAGATAAAGCACTCAGGACCTGGCATACGGCAGGTATCAAAGAAATCAAAGATTTTTATGCACAAAAAATGTTCTCATAGATTTTGACACTTTAAAAGATGGATTTGAGTTCCCTACCTAACATTTCTTTAGATGTCTTCAAATAAGGGATTTTGTTATTTAGAAATTCATCTACTTCATCCCTACCAGACCCCACTGCCATAGGAAATATTATGCAGAATAATAACCGCTCAAAATGTCTTTTAAGCATATATACTTTCATAATAGACTCCTGTAATATATGGTCAACACAAATCAGAACAAAGTGGGAGCAAAAATGTAACCAGACTTTTACAGATACAGAATGGAACTCGATTTCACATACAGTTTTTCATGGGGCCATTTCTAGCAAACTACAATAAAGTGTTTACCATAGAACATACTACACCCCCAACTAATTAAACAAAATGAAAACAGATGTTTCCAAAATATGCACAAGATGCAATAATGATACAGGGCCTTTGGATCATGTGATTGTTAGATGCAACACATTGAATGTATTTTGGCATAAAATCCTGGATGCATTTTACAAAATGACAGCTATACAACTGCCAAAAGATATTGGAGTGATCTTACTGGGCTACAAAATCTGGTCAAGGGAAATACCTAAAGTTTAAAAGCAAATTACTTTATTTAGCGTAATAATAGCCAAGACATGCATTCTGCTAAAATGGAAAGATAACCAGCCACTAGATTGCATACTAAATCCTATATGTTTTTGATGATCCTTTCCATTGTCCATTTATTATTTGTTCTGTCTCCTAGTTATACTGTTATCATAGAAGATTGAATGGTTATATAACATAATCTGATATACATTACCATGTTGTAATGCCTCGCAGTGGCATATACTGCACTTGGGAGAGACTGAGTTATTTGAGTCTGTAAAAAGACTTCCTGGTTGCTCATTGCAACACCAGAAAGGAATGTATGTGATTCACAAGGGAAAACTCAGGAACCTTAATTGGCTGAACTCTCATAGCTCAGTTGGTTAAGAGCTAAAGCACGGATTGTTGAGGTCCTGGGTTCAAATTCCAGTGAGAGTCACACTTTTCCTTTCATTTCTACAATTGGATTTCAATATTTCAGTAAGCTTTAGGTAATAATACTTGTGAATATTGCTGGATATGTTCAGATTTTCTCTCCAGTTTTCTTTTTTTTTTTACCTTACTGTTAAAGGGGCACTGTCAGCCTTGACACTTGTTTTTTGGAGAATTCCATCAGTGTGCCTCTATGCACACACTGATCCTCTATAATGCACAGAATAGCCATAGATATGCTTTTCAGCAGTATTCTTACCAGTATTTGTTATTTTCAAGAATTTCCACTTTCCTTTGGGTCCGTCTGCAAGTACCCCATCCCCAGAAAGCATAAGGTAGTCAAGAGAGTGCATCTGACAATGAGCACCAGCACAGACACTGATTTTACACATGCCCAAGCTGGTAAGCTAAACACAGCATGCATCTTTTATTGCTGTACTAGACCTGCCCATTTTTAAATAAAACCGATCACTGGGAAAGTGAAAAAAAAGCTTTTAAAAGCAGTTGTCGAAATCTCGCGCATGCATAATGATCAAACCATCCAACTAGATCAACCCTGGGATCCAAGAGCTGTTAAGATCCAATGAGAGAATAAGGTCCAAGGTGTTACTGAGTTGGTGAGTTGCTGTTGAAACTGCCTTAGTGAGGTAATGCACCAAGACAATCTAGAGGAACTGCTGACCAAGTTGGGAGGACCTGTTGTCCACCTAGGCATTGAAATCCCCCAATAATAAAAGGCTGTAGGAGTCCAACATCAGGAGGATGACAAAATCAGCTAATTCCTGCAGAAACTCCTGCTCCCTTCCCAGAGGATAGTACACAAGGAGAATACAGCACCACAGTCCTGCCCAACCATTATAGCCATACATTCAAATGACCATGAGTCCCAGACTACAATGGAGACCACCAGGATGCAGACAAATTCAGCAGAGGTCTGCACTAGAATTGCTTCAGAAAACAAGGCAATTTCAATGGGAGTTAATCCATCTTGTCATGCAGGAAACTGTGACACTGCATCACATCCTGATGGGCTCTGCTGTATATCTAAAACAAATGTCCACAAGCAATCCCACCAGAAGCAGTACACCACTAAGAAGCCTGATATGATGGCTGCCTCCAGAACCTGCCCAGAGTTATCACCATGCCAAGTCTCAGTAATCCACACCATATCAACTAAGGAATCAGTGATAAAATCCCACATCACTGGAGTCTTATTCCTCAGTGATCTGGTATTAAATAAAATTGGTTGAAGGGATGGAGTATAGACACTGGATCCATTGATCATCTGTCCTCCATTTCCTGTGGACTCCCTTGAGACAGAGATGAGGCAGTGAGGAACCCTTTCCTCAACCCTATCAAACCGGAAGGGGGTGGCCTTCTCGGCCTAACACACTGGCTCTGTCCACCCCAACACCTACACTCGGATCTTGCTGAGAATCTCCCACACCCCACACAAAGACCATCTCCTGCATAGGGTGGCTCACAAAGGGACACAGCTGTCATAGCAGATCTCAGGAATAGGTGGGCTAGGTCCCCATAACCCATTCAGGCAGTCTACTAGAATACTAACATTAATAACTGATTAAAATTCATTATTCCTAAAGCACATCAAAAAAGTCCTTCCTCAACAAAAAACAGTTACCTCCAGCCACCCCTACTCATGAAATTCCCACCTTCAACAAACTCAAGGTCAAAACCCCTAAACCTTACCCCTACAATCTTGCATGACAGTTGCGTTATATTCAGTATTTACAATAGAATACCAATCACACACCATATACACAAAACATATACCATTTGTTTAATCCCACAAGTACAGGTGCCAGAGAAAAGCAAACTCCCAGAGTCATAATAAAAATCACCAGTGACTCCTATATAAATGAATCTTTTGCTTAAAAAATAAAGTAGACTGTCAACTCATTTCAAGCCCAATGTACAGTTCTTAAATATATTCAAAATAGCAATACTGCTGATATAAGATCATGCAGGTCAAAGAAGAGTATCCACTGGAGAAACCCACAGGAGTACTTGAGTCAACCCCCCAACTCTCTCTCTCACTGGGTCTGGAGAATAGGACAGAAATTAAGGCAGACATACGAACATACGAACATGCGAAAACTGCCAGCAGATACAGGCCATAAGGTCTATCAAGTCTGCTCAAGTGTGCAGCTAGCAGGCCATTATACTGTAGCTTCCCCTCCCTTCTCTACTTTCTCCTTCAAGGTCATGCCCCCCCCCGCTGACCCCACCACCTCCTTTTCCCTCTTTGTGAACATTCCCTTGACCCTGTCCTACCCACCACCCACCAATGTTAAGGACACCACCTACCCTGGCAGGGCATTCCACCCTGTCACTACTCTTTCCATAAAGTAATGCTTTCTCATTTCCCTCCTGAATCTAACTCCCTCCAGCTTCAGACTGTGCCCTCTAGTGTCCCTCCCTCCACAGTTCCTGTTCAGTCACTGTGCTACCACTTCAGCACCAACAATGTCCAAAAAGCAGAAGCTTCCAAACACATAAACATTGATTCCCAGCCATTCCCAACCCTGTCCCACTGGATCAGATAATCAAGGTATGGGTCAGGTTTATCTTCAGACCACAAGAACAGGCTGTTGCCCTATTCTCTCATCTTGGCATAAGCCTTTGGACTGAGCAGCAGCTGAAGGCCTCAATTACACTAGTGGGGCAGCAAATCAATCACTGTTGAGAAAGGAAAGCAAGACTAAGAGACCACTTAACACAGCCCCATCCTTGATGAAGCTTGTGTTGGTGTAACTTCTTCACTTTGCCTTCTGACAACAATCCCACTCCACTTCCTGTGATCCAACACGTAACACACCTACTGTACATGGTCTGCCCAGTTGGTGTGTTGAGGTAGAAGCCTAAAGTTTGCTGATTGAAAGCACCTAGCTTTACCTGATATTTTTTTTCTTCAAGGTTTGCTTGACAGGACAAAGCAGGGAGAAACACTAAGGCATCTTTTGGCTAAGCAGAGTTTTGTTACTATTTTGTTTTGTGTTTAAAGGTTGTGCAGTTTGATCTCTCCTTCTCACATTGAAGGAGCTGATTGTTTTTCTTCCACAGCTCTTCCAGGGGATTAGGCCCACTCTAAACTGATTTATTTTTCTTTCAGTGGTGTTACAAGGGGAGAATGAAGGGCAGGAGGATTTAACACTAACCTGTACATTTCTCCTTGTAATTGCTGTCAGTCTTGTGATTGTTGCAGGAACCAGGAGCTGAGGAACCTGCATGGCATCTCAGATCGAAGTGAGCTGATTGTTTTCTGAGAGACAATACCTCCGGTTACAGCCACCCACCCTCCCCTTGCCCCATGCACCCCAGGTGTGTGTTTACATTTATAGGGCTGCCCTGTAGTCACTTCCTCCACTTCCTGTCCTACCTCAGGTGGGGTGTGTTCGCATACATCTAAACAGGGATACCAAAGGTAACTAGTTGTCTCCCACGTTGGTGGAGGGTACTGAGTAATTGACTAGAGACTTACTATTGTACTGGGTGAAAAAGGTTCTTTAATTGTGAGTGTTTCCTAACACAGCTTCTTGATCTTATATAAAATAAAATTAAATTTACTTGGGTGCCTAAAGCTCAGGAAGGAGAAGGCAAACAACAGACATGATGGGAGTGGTGCAATGCAGCATCTGTGGGGCAGCAATCTTCCAGGAGACATTCTGGAGCCTGCAGTGCTGCCCTATCTGCATGCACCTCTTTGGGATAAGGGTGGAGGTTGCTCATCTGAGGGAAGAGTTGGCTAGGATAAACTCATTCTCCACCAAGGGACCACCAAAGCCACGCCACTGCCTCAGAGGATGCCAATAAGGAGGGGTGGTTGGACAACAGTGGGCTCAGAGAGTGAGAGGGAGGTTGGGTAGAGGCACATACCACCTGTGGTTCCACTCCACAACTCCTACGCCATTCAGGCAGAGCAAGGCTATCACATGGAGGAACCATCAGTTGTAGACAAGGTGGATGCATGGAACCTCCATAGTGGAGACCACGGGGGGAGGCAAGGGCCACCAGAGGAGAAGGAAGAAACTCCTAGTTGAGGACTCTATTATTAGGGGGTAGAATTGGAGGTTTGGAAGGAAGGAGGGAGAGAGGTAAGGTACCAACCCTGTGCCTCAGTTTGGAGGGATAGGAGGTCAATCCTAAGGATCGCAGGGGCAACAGCATGGGAAGGGGAGCTAGATGTCATTGTTCACTAGGGACAAATGACCTGGCTGACAGTAAGGTTGGGGCAGTGCAGAGGGAATTCATGGAGTTGGAGAGGGGTCTTAGGCAGGTGCCAAGCTTGGTAACCTTCTCGAAAGTGCTACCTGTCTACAGCATGGGAGAGGCCAGGATGCTCCACACCATGGGATTCAATGAATGGCTGAAGAACTGGTACAAAGGTGATAGTTCAGGCTTCATTGGGGACTGGGGTCCCACCTGGAGCGATACAGGCTTGTACCAAGGGATGTCTGCACCTGTCCAAGGAAGGAACCAGGATCCTGAGTAAAAGGTTTCAATGTTTCATTGGCAAACATTTAAACTAGCCAAGGGGGGAAGTGGAAATATGAAGGTAGAATTCAGTTGCCCCCCCAATAGGTTAAGGTAGTCAGACAAGAGGATACTGAGGATGGGAAAACACAATGGACTGAAGCAGGAGGTAATCTCATGGGAGGCACAGGGGGAAGGGCTATGAGGGGAACAAGTAGGGGTGAAGCCATCAAAACATGGAGGGCCATGTGTACAAAAGCCCACAGCCTGGGTAACAAGATCTCTGGCCTGGTGACTTTGATGGCAGAGGGACACCTGGATATTATAGCAGTCACTGAAACATGGCATACAGAAAGCCATGGCAGGGATGTTAATATGCCTGGGTACACAGTATACAGGAAAGATAGGTGGGGCAAAAAGGGAGTAGAGGTAGTGATCTACATCAAAGAGGGGATCAAAGCAACTGCAATAAAGGAAAAGCAGGGGGTATAGAAGGCACTGTGGGTCACCCTGGAGTCAGGAAATGGCAACGCTATCCATGTAGAGGTTATATACAGCCCCCCAGCACAAGGGGAGGAAACAGATAGGCAAATGGTAGATAACATCTATAAAATGGCAGAAAAGGGGGAAGTGTTGTTGGTAGGGAACTGAAATGTGCCTGATTTTAACTGGAACACCTATGCTGTGGCAAAATCCAGGAGCAGGGTCATCCTGGGTGCCCTACTGGAAGAATGCCTCATGCAGCTAGTAGTGGAACCCACCCAGGAGAGGGCAACATTGAACCTGGTGCTCACAAATTGAGATAGAATAATAGATGTATCAGTGGGCAGCCATCTGGGGTCCAATGACCACCATAGGGTATGGTTCAAGATAAAGACAGTAGAAGAGTCAAGCCACACAAAAGCAAGAGTTTTAGGCTTCAAAAGGGCCAACTTTGCTATAATGGGAGAAAACACTGGTAAAGGGTGAGGGAGAGGGAGTAGAGGTACAGTGGGAGAACCGCAAGAGAGCCATAACAGAGGCAACAAGCCTTGGTGTGAAGTAAGGCAACAAAGCAAGAAGACAAAGAAAACCATTATGGCTTTCAAAAAAAGTGGCAGGGATGATTAGAGAGAAAAAAATGGCATTCAGGAAATACAAGGAAACACAGAGGGAGGAAGACAAGGAACTGTAACAGACTAAGCAGAGGGAGGTGGGCAAAGCAGTCAGATGTGCAAAGGCACAAACAGAGGAAAGGATAGCCCAGAGAGTGAAGGAGGGGGACAAAATCTTCTTCAGGTACATAAGGGAAAGAAGAAAGGCCAAGTGAGGGACAGTGAGGCTAAATAAAGGGGGAATGGGCAGAGGGGGACCAGGAAAAAACTGAGATACTGAACAAATACTTTGGCTCAGTATTCATGAAATAAGGGAAGGGAGAAGGACTGGAATTATCCAGCAGACACACAGAGGGAAGAGGGTTGGACACTGGACCATTCACAAAAGAGAAAGTCCTAAAGGAACTCTTGAAACTGAAGGTGGAAGGCAATGGGGCCAGATGTGATACATCCCAGAATACTAAAAGAACTCAGAGAGGTGCTGCTGACACCACTGACAGCCCTATTCAACAAATTGTTGGAGGAGGGAGTAGTACCAGAGGACTGGAGGAGGGCAAACATGGTACCCCTTCACAAAAATGGAAGCAAGGTAGAAGTGGGAAACTTCAGACTGGTGAGTTTGACCTCTGTGGTGGGAAAGATGATGGAATCACTGTTAAAGGAAAGGACTGTGGAATATCTAGAAGCCAGTGGGGCACTGGACCCAAGGCAACATGATTTCAGAACAGGAAGGTCTTGTCAAATGAATCTGGAAGATATTTTTGACTGGGTAGCAAGGGTAGTAGATCAGGGAGGGGTGGGGGACATGGCCTACCTAGATTTTAGCAAGGCATTTGACACAGTCTTGCACAAGAGGTTAAACAAGTTGGGCAATCTGGGAGTGGGTCACAGGGTGGTAAGCTGGTCAGAAATTGACTTAGCAACAGGACACAGAGGGTGGTGGTAAATGGAGTTCAATTTGAAGAAAGGGGAGTAACCAGCAGGGTATCATAGGGTTCAGTACTGGGACCAGTCCTCTAATGTCTTTATTAGTGACATTGTGGAAAGACTCAAAGGAAAGATATGCCTCTTTGCAGATGACACCAAGATCTGCAATAAGGTTGACACTCTGGGGAAGGGGGTGGAAAAGATGAGGAGAGACATAACCAAGTTGGAAGAGTGGTATAGAGTGTGGCAGCTCAGATTCAATGCCAAGAAGTGTAAAATCATGCACTTGGGGAACAAAAACCCAGGAAAGGAATACACGATTGGGGCGGAGAGGTACTAACAACAACCAAACTGGAAAGGGACCTGGGGGTAGTCATAACAAATGATCTAATAGTAGCCAAGCAATGTGAGAAGGCAGTGAGGAAAGCCGGGGGGATGCTGGGATGCATAGGGAGAGGTATCACCTGTAGAAAACAGGATGTGGTGATGCAGCTGTACAGACAGTTGGTGAGACCTCATCTGGAGTACTGCATGCAGTTCTGGAGACCTCATCTCTGAAAGGACATTGACAGGGTGGAGGCAGTCCAGAGAAGGACAGCAAAAATAGTGCAGAGTCTACACCAGAAATCAAATGAGGAGAGATTGAGGGAACTCAATATGTTTACACTGGAGGAAAGGAGGGAGAGGAGAGGTATGATAGAGACATTCAAATACCTCAAGGGGATCAATAGAGTTCAAGAGGGCAGCATCTTTCAGAAAAGAAAATGTGCAAAAACAAGGGGTCACAATATGAGGCTGGAGAGTGGAATACTCAAGGACAACATGAGGAAGAATTTTTTCACAGAATGTGGGGTGGATGCATTGAACAGCCTCACTGAGGAGGTTGTGGGGCAACAATGGTAGGTGAATTCAAGAATGCATGGGACAGACAGAAGGCAAGATTAGGGGCAGGAAGGAGGAGGTAGGCTGCAGATCAAGTAGGATCTGGAGTTTATACAGTAGGTAGCAAAATGAGTAGACTAGGTGGGCCAGGTGGTCCTTATCTGTCATTAAATTCTATGTTTCTATGTTTCGGTGTACTCACCAAATGCCTTGAAACAGCAGGCACTGAAGTAAATCCGAAAACTTCAACGTCACATGATTGCTGAAAAGACTGCCTCCAGCCAGCTATGACAGGTTATGTTAAGGGGTCTTTTAGGGAAGTCATCTGTTCTGAATATGTGCCCAAGGTCCATTATTTACATTGACTCCACAGTGTGAATTGTGGAATCCTATTTCATCATTCTCCTATGACGTTGTTTGTTATCCATGAAAGTGCTTGATATTCTGCAGTATAGATATTTTTCTGGAAACTTATTCCATGGAGAATTAGTGACACCATGTCAGTATTTTCAGACATAGATACATAGATACATAGATAGTGTCGGCATATAAGGGCCTATGGCCCACCCAGTTTGCCCATTTGAGCTTGTAAGTTCAGTTTATGTTTTCCTAGAAGTCTGTTGCCCCTTTCTTCTGACCTCCAGAATTCCTTTATGTCTATCCCATGCATTCTTAAATCCCGTGATTGTTTCAGCCCCCACCACTTCCTCTGGCAGGGTGTTCCACTTGTCCACCACCCATTCTGTGAAGAAATTCTTCCTCACGTTTCCCCTGAATCGTCCTCCCTCCAACTTCATCCCATGCCCTCTAGTTTTGGAACATCTTTTTCACTTAAAAATAGTGTAATTCCTGCCCCTGTTCCTCCCTGTGAGATACTTGTATGTCTCTATCATATCCCCTCTCTCCCTCCTCTCCTCCAGGGAGTACACATTCAGTTCCTTCAACCTGTCCTCATAGGACTTGCGATGCAATCCATGCACCATCTTTGTTGCCCTCCTCTGAACCTTCTCTACCCTGTCTATGTCCTTACTAGGTAAGGTCTCCAGAACTGTACACTGTACTCCAGGTGGGGTCTCACTAGTGTCTTGTATAGTGAAATTATGACCTCCCTTTTCCTGCTGGTGATGCCCCTGCCTATGCATCCCAGCATCCTATTTGCTTTACCTGCTGCCTTGTCACACTGTTTCCCTACCTTGAGGTCATCAGAGATGATAACCCCAAGATCCCTTTCCTGCTTGGTGCATGCTATATCCTCACCCCCCAACTGATATATTGTGCCAGGGTTTTTGTGCCCCATATGCATTATCTTGCACTTCTTTGCATTGAATTTTAAACTGCCAAACCCCTGACCATTCTTCAAGTTTCTGCAGGTCCCTTCTCATTCTGTCTACACCCTCTGGTGTGTCTACTCTGTTACAGAGCTTTGTGTCTTCAGCGAACATTGAAATTCTGCCATCTAGGTCTGGCGCAATGTCACAGATGAAGATGTTGAATAGGACCGGTCCCAGCACTGATGCCTGTGGTACCCCACTGGTCACTCTTCCCTCTATAGAGTGACAGCCATTTACCACCACCCTCTGTGTCCTGCCGCCCAGCCAGTTACCTACCCACCACACTACTGTCCTGCCCACACCCATATTCCCCAGTCTGTGTAATAGTCTTCTATATGGCACAGTGTCAAAGGCCTTGCTGAAGTCCAGATAGGCCATGTCCAATATCAAGTATTTCTGCATATGCCTGTGCAAGAAAAATAAATTACTTGATTAAGCTACTGTGGTTAGACAAACATCACCTCCCACACTTATGTCTAGAAGAAAAATACAAATGGAAATATAATGGTTTTAAAAATAGTACTTAGTAGTTTAAAAGATAATGGGCTGGATAATCTAGAAGTATATGTTGATCAAGGAATTACTATTAGCTACAGATACCAGAATTATGAACACAAAAAGTTATTGGAAACCATAATTATAAAGACTTAAGATACATTGAAAATATGCACATCTCAAACTGGCTGGTATGAAACAATGTGTTCCATCAGTATAGATATTATTTGGATGTTCTGCCAGATAACAAACAAAGGAAATTATACACTAAGGGCAAGATATTCAAAACTTTGCCTCAGGACTAAATTATCACTACCCGGTGGGTAAACTTAGCCCAGAGCACAAAGCAAGCTATATTCAAAAGGAAATAGCCCGATGCTAATCCTGCTGAATATAGCAGTCTAAGGAAGCCAGGCAAACTGGTCTGGGAGTGCAGGGCAAAAATAGCCCGGGAATAAGACAGCACTGAACATAGCAACAGGGAAGTGCAAACTGCAACTGCAGCTCATTAGACTCTGTAGCAAGCCAGTGTTGCAGGTGGAGAACATTGTGTGTGATTGCACAGAGATGTCTCACATCTACTGCAAGTCTGCAAACAACATTGTAAGCCACACACTGCAGAACTGTGTAGTGTGCTATGCTGAAGTGAGTTTGCCCAAGTCTAACCTGAATGCACAGTGCTAACACATTAGCACGGTGCAAACTTGTTAGCGGAGGGCAAACGGGAGCTATATTCAAAGCACCCATGCAAATAAGCCTACTTAGGTAATCCGTGGGCAAACAAGTACATTTGCATCTCATTAAGTACTGTTTAGCATACATTACCATGCAGTTTGCCCGGTGCTACTGCATGGAACACAAATCTCCCCCTTTTGGTCGGAATGGAAATACAGGCTGGATGCTGCAGGCCAAGGCATGCCTACAGCATCCCCTGTTGATCAGAATGGAAGTACAAGCTGGAAGCAGCAGGAACAGTGTGCTGGCAGGCACAGTCAGTGCATACAACATACCCGTGCAGCTGTGAAAGCAGGACCTGTATATATGTGTGTGTATATACAGTATATTATATATACACATATATATATGTATATATACATATATACAGATCGATAGCTAAACAGACACACTGCCCGTGGCCATACATGCCCTGAAGGATGCCTCCCCCAACAACATAGGTACCCCATTGCAGTAGTGGGTGAAACACAGTGGGGGGACACAATGCATGGGACAGGCATAAGGCAACCTGGTGGGGGCAGGAGGCCAAAGGCTGTAGGGTCACTAGGATATGCAGCATATCCAGTAGATAGGGAACAGGACAGTCTGGCTGGGCCAGGCAGTCCTTTTCTGCCATCATGGTCCCTGTTCCAGTGTGTGCCTGTTATACCCTGGTAGGCTAGTGTCTCCCCCAGCATGATCCCCGACCCCCAGTAGCCCCAAAATACTCTGAAACCCCTCATGTGCCAGTGGTCCCCCCACCCCCAAGCATGGCTCCCAACCCCCACTGAAATTAACATAAAAACTTTTCCCTGGTAATCTAGTGGTCTCCCCACCCCCAAGCATGGTTCCCAACCCCCATTGAACATAAAATAATAATATTTTCCCCAGTATCTAGTGGTCCCCCCACCCCAAGCCGGCTCCCAACCCCGTTGAACATAAAATAAAAATATTTTCCCTAGTAGTCTAGTTGTCCCCCAACCCCCAAGCATGGCTCTCAACCCCCGTTGAACATAAAACAAAGAATTTTTCCTGGTAGTCTAGTGGTTCCCCCCAACCGGCAGTGAAAACCCCCGCTCATCCCAATTAGACTGCACAAACTAGCCAGCGACTGGCTCAGCCCTCCTCTCACCACCACGGCCAGCCGCCGACTGAGGTACAAATGAGCGCTACTGTATGTTTTGAATATGGTCATCAAAAGGCAACAACTATGTTCAAAACATGGTCATACATGAAATGGACATGAAATATGGTGAGCATGACTGCAGGGTTACACTGTTGGGTTGCTGTGTAAGATCATAAATAATGACGTGTGATATTAAAGTAGATTCACCATGGTGATGGCCATGCTAAGGGTTACTGTTTCAGCACTGAAATCAACAACTCCCACATCTTCTTTAGATGTGGCACCATCTGTACGCATACTGCTACATACATGGTGTGAAGAACAGTAGCGCTCATTTGTACCTCAGTCAGTGACTGGCCATGGTGATGACAGGAGGGCTGAGCCGGTCACCGGCTCATTCATGCAGTCTAATTGGGATGAGCAGGGACATCACTGCTGGGTGGGGAACCACTAGACTACCAGGTAAAATTCTTTATTTTATGTTCAATGGGGTTAGGAGCCATGCTTGGGGGTGGGGGACCACTAGACTATCCAGAGAAAAGTTTTATGTTAATTTCAGCGGGTCGGAGCCATGCTTGGGGGGGGGACCACTAGACTACCAGGGTAAATATATTTATTTTATGTTCAATGGGGTTGGGACATGCTTGGGGTGGGGGAACCATTAGACTACCAGGGAAAAGTTTTTATGTTAATTTCAGTGGGGGTCGGGAGCCATGCTTGGAGAATGGGGGGACCACTAGACTACCAGGGAAAATATTTTTATTTTATGTTCAACAGGGGATGGGAGCCATGCTTGGGGGTGGGGGGACCACTAGACTACTAGGGAGAATATTTTTATTTTATGTTCAACAGGGGTTGAGAGCCATGCTTAGGGATGGGGGACCACTAGACTACCAGGGAAGAGATATTTCTTTTATGTTCAATGGGGGGTGGGAGCCATACTTGGGGGTGGTGGTCCTCTAGACTATCAGGGTAACTTCTTGTACTTTACGGTCAATGGGAGGTTGGGATTCATGTGTGTGTGTGTGGGGGGGCGCACTGCTGCATTACCATCAGCTTTTTATTGGCGGTATTTAGCACCACGCTACAGGTCATGCTAATGCCTGTAGCGTGGTGCTATCCTTTTGAATATGCCGGTGTGCCTGCATTCAGGGCCCCTCCTGTCAGTCCCTACCCTGCATACATCATTATTTAGCGTTGGTGCTAACACTTAGCGCTGGAGCTAAATGTCCTTTTGAATATTGCAGTCAGGTGCAAATTCGGTGCTAGTCCAGAGCAACGGATTTGCACCCGGTGCTCCGTTTTGAATATCTGGCCCTAAGTATCATATGAAACTATTTCTAAGTAAAGTTCTAACAGCTAGATACAGTAAGGAAAAAGATCCTTTGGCTCGCTTTTGTGAATGCAACAGAGTAGAAGTTGAAAATTTAAGACATGTCATCTTTGAGTGTAGATGAAACCTAAGCTTTAGAAAAAAATGGTTATATCCAATAATGCATAATATACAAACAAAGGATGAAGATCTTTTACTGCTCATTTTCTTCACTACCAGTGATGAAATCATGATAAAGAGTGTTGCTGCTTATTTAGTAGCTAGTGATAAGATACGATTGGAAAAAGGACTATGATTGGTACCAGGATTTCAACTCTACAAAGGGATCCTGGGGTATTTAAGTGAAAAATGTATTGTTGGGGTTATTATTGTATAATATAATATAAATAATGCTGTATCCAATATAATTGTGGAAGTACTATATAGACTCTTGTAGTCATTAGGAAGTATTAGAAATGATGGAATTCACTTACAACATGTCTTATATTTACTGACAATTTTTATACCCTTAAGGATAGTGGTCAAAGTCTATCTATTTTATGTAATTTATTTATCTGGACTGATGTATTTATTGTAACTATAACATGAATGGAATTGTATTTTGCATCTCATGTGATATTTTGTAAAATGTATTTTAATTGTCAAGGTCTTTGACTGAACAATAAACTCTGACTGACTGGCATGAAAAGTGATAGGTAAAATTGTACTTTGCATTGTTGTGTTTTTATGTAGTAGTAAAAGATT
The DNA here is from genome assembly GCA_016271365.2 of Neoceratodus forsteri. Lineage (NCBI taxonomy): Eukaryota > Metazoa > Chordata > Ceratodontiformes > Ceratodontidae > Neoceratodus > Neoceratodus forsteri. The sequence goes on from CM057449.1 coordinate 1,802,458,776, forward strand.
TATTTTTATTCAGGAAAGAGATCTTATTTCACATCTTTAGGATGAGCCTTTTTTCAAGATGGCCCTGACAATATTGAAACAATAAAAAATGTCATCAAGTACCAACATACTTACTGTACATCATTCACGTACACATTTCAAAATGAAACAAAAATACAACAGTGGTACTTACTATCTAACACGAGTCATACATCCCATATGTATTTAAATAATGATTATTTCATCTAATTTCATTTACATCATCTGTTACACATACATTACTCTCAATTCCTCTGTCAGGTATTTGGTAACCAAAGATGGTTTATAACCCAATTTCCTTTTTATAGAGTTTAACAAGTTGTAATTTACGGCATAATCTGCCTTTAATGTTATTTTAGTAAAATGTTTTTTCATGTTGGGCTTGTGAGGGAGTTCCCCATTGTTTCTTAGATGATAATCATGTTTAATATTTTGCTCTTCTGTTTTACCTATCAAATATTTTGGTTCACCTAACTTTAACAGTCTATGGGCCAGATATTCAAACTTTGCGCTGTGCAAAAACATTTGCGCAGGTTTAGCGCGGGATTAGCGCGGGTCTGCTATATTCAAAAGGCCAAATAGCGCGGGCAAACTGCATTAGCGCCGGGCAAGATTATAATGTATGCAAGGGGCAAACTGACATGAATACAGGCGCAATGCTATATTCAGTGACTAGCGCCGTGCTAAGTGGTTTTGTGCGACTTAGCGCGACACTTAGCGCGGTGCAAATTACCGCCCAGGAAAAGCTTGTCTTAACCATGGGCAATCAGCTTTGCACTACACTTTGGCTTTGCGCAGTGTTTGCGCGGGTTTAGCGTGGGTTCTGCGTGATTCTAACAAATAAACATGACACATAGATAAAGCCAAACTTAGAGGAAGCATGCTGCTAACCGATGGCATCACAATGATGTCATCATCTACCACCAGTCCCAGCCATGCCAGGCAGTAAATGGTGACCCTGCCGCCAGTGGACAGCATGGCAGGGTGGCCATACAGCACACAACTGCGGACCAGACATCTGTGGACACAAACAGATGCCAGCACACACATGCAGCACTGTGGGCATGGAGGATGTTGAGGGGAGCGTGTATTGGTGGTGAGGCTGTGCCACAGACCAGGTGTGGCCACAAGGCTGGGATACATCATGCAGTGCTCATGGGCCAGTATTGGGAATACCCCCAACACTAGTGTGCCTTTTGGATAATATATGCCCCGGCCACATACCACACAGCTGTACAACTGCCACAGTACACAAAGCCAGAAATGTACATGTCATTGTGAGCATCCCATGCCACAGGTACAGCATCTGTGGGTCACACAACAGTGTAACAGTAATGTCCACTGTCAGTAAACACCTGCAGGTTGGGCCTGTCACTGTGTACAGTGCAGTCAGCATCACTGCCCTACACACCATAGGCAGTGCTGTGTCCCTCACACTACTGGCCCCCTTGCTACTGTAGTGTCTGCTGTGCACTGTAGCATGCCCTACAGTGTGACAGTTGCATGCAGCACCACCACCACCTGTGCCTATGCTGTCTTGTCCCCTGGGGTACAATATGCTATGCTATGCTGTACTGTTTACATGTAGCCTGCAGCTATCATCGTGCACTGCCAGACTGCCCTACAGGTGGAGCTGCGGTTGGACCTGGTCAGCCCCTGTACTTCCAGACTGACCTACAGGTGGCTCTGAGGGACCCTGCAGTAATGCGGGGCAAACTGCATGCAAATCAGGGTATAATGAGATGCTAATCTGGTTGTTTGCCCAGAGACTGCCTAAGTAGCCTCATTTGCATGGCACTTTTGAATATGGCACATTTTAGCTCCGGGCAAACGTGTTTGCCCTGGGCTAACTGCTTAGCTCCGCACTAATGCCGCGCTAATGTGTTAGCACGGCGCTAATGGTACGGGGTATAATATACAGTTTTGAACACTGTTCTTTCATATCTGCTGCTTCCTGCAGCTGTACTGAGTCCATGCATTTACTGGCACACACATTGGCCATGTATTTCTTCTGTACCTGCCCTCACGTTGCTGTGCACTGTGTTGTTGTTGTGGGTTGCACTTCCTGGTTGCTTTATTCAGTGCTGTCTGATTCCCGGGCTATTTTTGCCCTGCACTCCCAGACCAGTTTGCCAAGCTTCCTTAGTCTGCAATATTCAGCAGGATTAGCACCGGGCTATTTCCATTTCAATATAGCTTGCTCTGTGCTCTGGGCTAAGTTTGCCCGCCAGGCAGTGCTAATTTAGCCCCTGGGCAAAGTTTTGAATATCTGTCCCTATGTATTTGTAGTGCCCATATTAGTTTGGGCAGCATTCTGTTACAGTTCATTTCATGGAATCACTTATGTGGAGTATTTACTAAGTCACGATTTTTGTACAGAATGCCAATTATGGGCTGCTGACCTATCATAACCTTCTTTAGAGTTCTGTGCACAAACCATGACATAGTTAAAACTCCAAATTATTGGTTCCATGAAGAGAACTGTAAGAGAAGGCTGCCCATAAAAACAAGACAATGCAAATACAGCTTTTTATATAACTTTTTATTCAGGTATAGTTAAATATGGATAATGTAGGTGAATGCATACCATTTCTGAGAACAAGAACTTTATAAACAGTTGCCAGTTAGAAATGATTCCTCATTCTCTTTAAAAGAGAAGGATCAGCTCTCATTAGCTGCTGCAGTTATGTTGAAGAAACCTTACCACAAATCTTGCTGAATTTTGTTCATTCCTGCATACTTTTACTTCATAATTGTAGTGCAAGTGCCAGAGAAATAATCAGTGTTTTCAGTGCTAGAATTTGTGATTTCAGTCTGTTCTAGCAGATTGTGGTTACTGTAGTTTAAAAAGGGTGAGAGAGTATGTGCAGGGCCCTGCACCATCCACAGTCCACAGTATCAGCTATCATCCAGTGAAAACCACAGAACCTAAGACTGTAAAGTACTACAGTGCAATTTATTTTCTCATTACTTCTTTAAAGCCTTGGTGGTTAATATTTTTGGTAGTGTTGCTAGCTACTGCATTTGGGCAGTAGTGTGAGGGTGCTGGAGCTCTCTGGAAACAGACCAGTAATATCCAAAATGAGAGATGTGCACAAGGTGAGGCTCCGAGAGTATCAATCTAATTTTTGCAGTCTGGTTAGTGTGAGAAATAGTTTTATTGTGTGCTGTCTTCTGTAACAAAATACATTTTTCCAGCACAGAAGAGCAGTTTAGCCATTGGACATTGTCAGTCGCGTGGACATGGTAATACATGGTCATACACTACTGAAAAATGGAAAGCAATGGGTGTCCCTAGATCATTTGGAGTATCTAATGCACAGCACTCAGTGCATCAGATGCTCATGCCACTACCAGTAGTACCAGTGGTGCCATCAAAGGTTGGATGAAGGGTCATTGTAAAGGTGAAAGAAGTGGACTAGAGATAACTTTGATTTGGCTTTGAATCAGGGCATGAAAATTCAGTTTGGCTTCACCAATTCAGTCAAACCCAATGTAGCAATTATCATGGGGCAAACAGATTACAGATAGGAAAGAGGGTATAAAGGCCTTGAGGTCAGTAATGTATATGAAGTACTGCAGCTTACTTGTGAAAGGTGCTGCTGGCATGCATCTGGTGTAGATTATTGCTTGTGGTGCTATGACAGACTCTACAAAACACACTAAGACCACCACAGCCTTGTGTGAGCTACAGTAAACATTACTACTGATTGCTGACTTCAAGGCATATGCCTACCAGTAATCTATTCTTCACCTCCATGCCAATTGTTGTATTTCCTCTTGCTCCATTGATTTTCAAATTATATAATATCTCCACCCTGCCACCTCTCAAAGAAAAACAAGTTATGCATCACAAAACAAAATAAAGAAAAAAGAAATGAAAAGACATTAGATGTAGGGCATAACTTTACCCTTCACAATACTGTCCACCTATGGATATATTTTTTCTCTTGGTTTTTAAGTTGGTGCACTTGCGCAACCAACGTCTTGCGGTAGTGTAGATTTGGAGGCGTGGTCACTGTTGGGCGACTGCAGGGCACGCACCAGTAGGTGTGTCCCACATTCCCCAATCAGCCAGCAGCAGGGGCCAACACCCTGCCTAGCTAATGAGGTGAAGACTCAAGAGAAAAGGTCCGCTGCAATGAGAGCAAAGCTCTCATGTAGCATGACCACAGCACACCTTCCCCTATGTGCAGGCAACATGGCGGCAGTGACTGCCACTGTTGCCTGTCAACACCCCCGTTTATTGTGTGCCGACGTGGGTGCCCAATCCTGTCAGCATCATGTAACCCCCCCTTTTTTTGATTGCCGAGGGGGTGTCCAGTCCCCCTCGGCATCATGTGCCCCCAAGTTTTTTCTTTGCCGATGGGCGCCCTATCCCCATCAGTATGTATCCCTCCCTCCCCTTGAATTTTGCTGATGGAGGATCCCACTCCCGTCAGCATAATGTGTCCCCACCCCGGTTTTTTGCTTGCCGAGGAGGTGCCCAGTCCCCCTCAGCTCCTGTGGCCCCCCCTTTCCTTGTTTGCCAACAGGGGTGCCCAATCCCCCATTGGCTAAAACACCCACACACACATACTCAGGTGGCATGCTGGGAGCCCATCCCAGCGTGCCAAAGCACCTATTAAAATGAAAATGGTCCCCCAATGTCTTTTATTTTTTTTTTCAGCTGTAAAGCAAAAATGGTCCCTCGTACTATTCCAACCCCCCTACCACACCCACCCACTGTGCACCCTGCCTCCCCACACCCCATACTTACCTCTCAAATCTGGCATGATGATCTTCAGTGGACCGGGAACATGTCTGTACTCTTCGAAGCTGACCGCGAACTGTGGAAATGCCGGTAAGCTGAATAATAGAATAAGTAGGGGTTTTTCAACTTTTGTGCATATCCCAGGCATTTTTGGGAATTTTTAAACAAAATTTTTAACATGGGGTTTTTGGGACCCCTCCTCATGAATTCTGACACTGTCATATCGTATCATTAATCGGTCCCGAAAGGTGATTTCCCAGTCACTGCACGGAATCACCTTTTGGGACTGATTAACAAGATGACAGTGCCACTGTTTATGAGGTGGACTCTCAAAAATCCTTTGTTGCAAATTTGGTGAGAAAAATCCATAAGATAGCTGTTTTTCGAGCGTACGTTGTGCAACTGCTATGCAGGCTCATAACTTCGCAAATTCACAATATTTTTATACCAGATTTTCAACATTGTCATTTTTGTACACCTGTTTGTGAACAGTACAGCTGTCATTTTACACATCCTGGCCAAAATGTATTTCCACACTTCCGGTGCACAATAGCGCGGTCGCGTGGGAAATCAGTGTTCGGACCAGATTATGAAAATGACAGTGACACTGTTCATGAGCAGAGGTCCTAAAATGCTTATGTTGAAAATTTAGTGACGATACTCCATAAAATGACTGTTACGAGCATGCAATGGCAGGTTGCATGCATGCTTGTAATATCGAGCATTTGTAATATTTTCACTCTGTATTTTCACCATTGGCATTTTTCCACACCTCTTGATGAACAGTACAGCTGTCATTTCACAAATCCTGCCCAAAATGTGTTTTCGCATGTCCAGCACAGAAAAGCGTAGTCACTGTGCAAAATCATTTTTTGGGACAGTGTGAGGAAATAACAGTAACACTGTACATGAGCAGAGGTGCTAAAATGCCCATTTTGAAAATTTGGTGCCAAATGTCCATAAAATGACTGTCTTAAAAGCGTGCATTGCGCGTTTCCCATGCACCCTTGTAACTTCGCAAATTTGCAATATTTACATGCCACATTTTCAACACTGGCATTTTTTTACACCTTCTTATGAACTGTACAGCTGTCATTTTTCACATTCTGCCCAAAATTCTTTCCCCGCACTGCACTACCAAAGCCAATGCCAGCGCGATAACATTCGGCATTGACAAATGCTTGTCAGGGAGGCATTATAGCGCAGTGGTTTAAGGCTCTGAGCTGCAAATCTGGTGACATCCAGCAGATCAGACCCGGGTTTGAATCCCACAGCTTCTACTTGCATACTGTGTGACCCTGAGCAAGTCACTTAACTTCCCTGTGCTCCCAGGTCACTCCTGTGAAAAAGCTTTCAGCTTAGTGTGCTACTCCTGGTTAAACAACTAAATAAATAAAAAATATATTACCCACTGTGATGACTCAGATGATGAAGTGGTGGTGTCATGACCTGCTGTTCCACCACTATCATTATCATCATTCCTGTTATACTTACCCCTACCACCAGTGCTGTCATGGGTACCACAATCAGTCTAATCTGCTGAGATGTAGCATGTTTGAAATATGGTCTCAAACTACTTTTAAACATGTTTCTTAAACATTGTAATCCCTGTTTTGGCATTGTTTTTGACCATGTCTGACAATGTTTTAAACATGTGTGGTATATTGCACCTCTGCCAAAGCATGGTCAAATATGGGTAAACATGGTCTGGGCATGGTAATGCCTTAATATGTTTTTGACATGATATTATGTTCATAACAGGTCCATAGAATAATGGATTTTAAAAGAAACAGTGACTTTCATCAGAGATGATAGCATGACTGAACCAAAGTCATCCATGGTCAACAATAGTCAATAATAATGCATGATAAAAAAATAAAATTTCTACACAGCTCAGGTTATTTTAGTTTGTTCAGCAATATTAACATTCTATAATGAATACATCTTATCCAGGCATACTTCTAAAACATCTTGTATTTGCTTAACCATTACTTCAGTCGTTCCTCTTTCTAATAAAATCTATCTTCATTCATGACTGGTAGAATGTCTAATCACTATTTATAACACTATAAAACTAAACTCTTTTAAGATGTGGTGAGTTCTAGCTGGTCCAGTGGCACTGAGGGCTGAGGCACTGGACGCCTTACCTTGTGCCATGCCAATGACCAAGGTGTGGGAGCCAGCTCGGATTGTTGATGGTCAGCCAGAGAAGGAGAGGATTGAGTATCCAGAAGACTACTCTCCTCTCCTTGGGAGGGTGGGGATGCATTTCCCAGTGATCAGTGACCCCCAGTGCTGACTGGGGTGCTGAAGCCTGGATGCTGAGAACAGATTGGAGGTGGTGGCAGACATCCTGCAGGTGGGCGCAGAAACATGCCTGTCATGCGCTGACATCATTGCATGTCTGCACCTTGAGGAAATATGGAAAAAAAAAACTCTCATCATAAGCAACATGAAGCCCTCAATGTACTCCCGCTCCTCTGACTGAACAAAGTCCAGCAAAAGTCAGAACAGGGGCTCCAGGGTGATGTTGATCCCCCCATCCTCTTCCGGGGGGACCCTTCATGGGGGTAAGCCATGGTTCTCCCTGTCCCTATAGTTGTGGTGGAGGCCCACTGGGGAGAGCTGAAGGTCCACATAACAGGGCAGACAAGAGGAAAAGGCACTGTACGTGCTGTGAGTGAGGAGACCAAACTAGAGTTGATAAAAAATTAAAAAAAAGATGTGGTGATTTCTTACAATAATTTATTCCATGCGCATGCAATTTCTTTCCTTGCAAAAGCCTTATTTTGTGTTCATAAATTGCAAAACTAAAAAAGTTCAATTTTAATTTAATGTCAAATTTTGCATTCTTATATGCAAATAAATTATGCAAATTTGGCAACTATCTGATGCTCTTATGACGTGGAAAACCATGGTCAAACCATGACCATGGTGTGTCCAGAGCATTCAGAAAATACACTGAGAAAGGCAATAATATATTGCATAGTTCAAAGTAAAATAAAAGAATGCTGTAGTTTTTGTCAATAAAAATAACTTTTGAACTGATTCATAGCTACTGATTTCTTTATGTAACAGCATTCTAGAAGACTTTTTGAATTACATGTTTAACCATGTTTTAAATACCATTGTTTCTACCATGTTTAACCAACCATGTTGATCAATTTTTATCTTGTTATGGGCATGTTTGACAGTGCAACTCTGAGCATTGACATTTTAAAGTTGTTGAATATGGTCATCAAAAGACAACTATGTTCAAAACATGGTCACACATGAAATGGACATGAAATATGGTGAGCATGACAGCAGGGTTACATTGTTGGGTTGCTGTGTAAGATCTTAAATAATAGCATGTGTCGTATTCAAGTAGATTCACCATGGAAATGGCCTTGCTAAAGGTTGCTGTTTCAGCACTGAAATCAACAACTCCCACATCTTCTTTAGATGTGGCACCATCTGTACGCATAATGTCACATACATGGTGTGAAGAACATACCAAGAAAACATGACTCATAAAAACATGGTTTGAGAAAACATGGTTGTCTTAACTTTGCTTTTCTCACCTAATTTAACACATGACTGGTCTTGACATTGTCTTTCTTATATCATTTTACATGAAGTGGCAGATTCCAGAAAATGTAATATGAGAAAACATGATTGGAGAACACATGACTCAAGAAAACATGACTTATCTTGACTTTACCTTTCTCATCTCATTTTGCATGCATAATTTATATAGTTTGAAGGTTGGTAGAGAACAGGTTGGATTGGGCTGAGTATTGATGCTTTTTTAGAAATCCCTCACCCCTTCCTTCTACCCTTTGTTTATTTTCACAGTGAGCACCATAAAACCCAGAGAATGTATAAAGGGAAAGGACAATCTGTTAGACCACCCCCCAGAGCAAAGCTTCACAAAACTATTGACTAATGAGCTAAATGATTGTGCATTAGAGAGGACTACAGCAGTCGGCCTATTTCCTAAATGAAGGAAAGAATTCGATCCAGGGAACTACTCCTTTACTTATGATAACACCTGAAGGAAGACTTTTTATTCCAAGTCAGTTGTACAAAAGACAGTTTTATTGTTCTCATTGGACTATTGCCAGGAGGGTAAAACCTGCTTAATTAATATATGTTTAAGCTTATATGAGTCCTGTGTAAGGGCTTTTTTCTATCTCTTTTTGCTTCCTAATATTTTATTTATTTTAGAATTGTTTGGAATTTTAAGCACTAAGCAAGAAAGAGAAAGCATTTGAGCACTTTAGCACCTGTTGTTAATTGAGTTGAAAATATTTCCAATAACCCAGGAACAATGATTCTAATGAGGAAACAAACTCAGGAAGTGGATATTAGCTTACTCACCCCTATAAATACTATAAAAACCCAGTTCTTGTATGACACAGATCATGCAAATGAGATTAAGGGAGGAGATTGAATGGAGCCCCAGATGAACATTTGGGACTCCATTTAACCCCTGACACAGAAAAAGTTACTTTCAAAAAACAGAGGAAAAAATGCCAGGGAAAAAAGCGCTCAGCAAAACAAAAACAATTCTAGCAGTTTCACTACTAACAAACCAATCAGAGGGGAAAAGGCCAATATTGTTCTAAAGAGGAGGATTAAAGATACCAAAATAATTAAGCAGACAAAAATAAGTGATCATTTTTTACATAAAGGGGACTCACAACTAGTTGATATAAAGAGTAATTTAGATGAGTCAGTTATATTGGTGCCCAGAAATGAAGGCCAAGATCCAATTGGTTTAGTAACCAAGGATGATAAGGGGGTTAACTGGGTTTTAGACCAACCTAACCCAAGTGAAGAAGTGACTGCTAACAGCATAGACCAAACTAGACTATCAGCCCTACCCAATCTGGATTTAAGTACAGTTAAAAACTAGGACTGTGCGAATACCTTTTTTCAAATATTCAGTCGAATATTCGGTATTTGGCGCCCAGGTATTCGGCATTCAGAATTATTCGTTATTCAGATTTTAATAGAAAGCAGCACCCCTTCCACCTCCCCAGCTTAGTTTCAGTATGGTATATAAGCCCCCACCTCTCGCCTCAGTTAGCACCCAATTCCAACCTTCCTGAGTCCCCTCCCCACACACACACATTTTTGAAATGCCATTGCCACCAGTAAGAAGAAAAAGTACAAGGATAGGTGACCAGCACTACCCACCCACCCCCACAGCTGGCCGCTGAGGTTTTCATAACTCTCATCATCCCCCCCCATAGTTAGCATCACCCTGCACCCCACGCCTGCACCCACACCTGAATTAAAATGGAAGGAGAAAGCAGCTGGCACAGCCCACCCTCCTCCATGGCCGGCTGCCTTTTTCTGAATGAAGAGACTTATGTACTCTTGCTCGGATAGTAAAACCAGCTGATCATGTGATCATCTGGTTTTACTATGTGATTAAGCATATGCACAAGTCTCTTCATTCAAAAGAACACTTTCAGCCATGGAGGAGGGCAGGCTGTGCCGACTGCCTTCTCTTTCCATTTTAATTCAGGTGTGGGATGCAGAGTGCTGCTAACTACAGTGTGAGGGAGATGAGAGTTATGAAAACCTCAGTGGCCAGCCGTGGGGGTGAGTGGGTAGTGCCAGTTGCATATCCTTGTACTTTTTCTTATTACTGGCAGCAATGGCATTTCAAACATGTGTGTGGTGGGGACATGGGAGGGTCAGAATTGGGTTCTAACTGAGGGTGGGGGGATAGGAGCTTATGTACCTTACTGAGACTAGGCTAGGGAGGAGAATGGGGCTGCTTTTTTCATGGTTAAAGGTGTTTCCCGAATAGGGAACAAATAGTGAACTATTCGTTATTCAGTATCCGAATAACGAATAGTCCATTATTCGTGGTATTCGGGAAATAATATTTGTGATATGCACAGCCCTATTAAAAATCTAGCTGATAGAAGTAATGAGATAGAAACAGAAGAACAATCAGAGGGAAATTCTAAACTAAATGACGCAAATCCTGGATTCCACGAGTGCTCTATTTCACAATCTCTGGATTTTTCACCAGAATATTTAAGTGAGAATAACCAAAAATCTGTTTTGCAAGTTAATTTAAAAAATATTGCTAATGATTTATAAGAAACAATTAATGGCTTGAAACATCTAAATACCCATGGTGATAAGAAGGTATTGGGGAAACCCAGAACTCAAAAAATTGGCCTGACAATATCTAGCTGATTCTGTACTTAACTATCTATTTGGGATAATTGAGGACCTGAAAGTTTTTGCTCTTAACCCATATGTAGCCCACCTCATGATTCTGGAACAGCTATTCGATTTCAGATATGAGATGGACACTCTTAAATAAAATATTGCAGTTAACAGATGTAGGCTGGAGGAGATCCTACATAAAATGGACAAATTGATCCTACAGGAGGGTTCACTATCCTATAATATAGAAAACCCTGATATATTATGACCAGAGTTCTCTTCCAAATATATCCCTGACTCGCCCAAGATTACTAATAAACAAGGGGGGGAATTAAAGAGGGAAAAGAAATAAGGGAAAAAAGGGGAGGAAATTATATAAGGATCAAGAATATAACAACAAAAAATGTGGCTAAGAAAGAGGAATAGGCTTGCAAACAGGTTACGTCTAGAAAAGAGCTGAATTTTAAAGAAGGGACCGAACAGTCTGACAAAATTCATTTACCTAGATTAGCTAAACAATCAGACAGTCTATCATCCCAAATCCCTGATAGTCTAAGCCCGCATGCCATTACACAGAACTTAGCACTACAACAGAAGATCCTATTAGAAACAATTTCAGAAGAACTGAGACAGGTAGATGAAAAACTTCTAGATTTCAGGGAAGAAAAAGTAACTAAAAAACTAAACTTAGAAAATAAGCCTATAAATGGAGAGATTCCATCAGAAGCTATAGAAAGGGAATTGGTAAATATAGAAAACTGTGCAATATTGACTTTATATGGTTATGATTTCAGGGAAACATGTTAGAGTACCAAACAGAAGATTGTGAACCTATTAAGGGCAGAGACTGGTGCCGATCTGATCACTTCAGACATTGTACAAATGTGGAGGGATAGAGATATCTGGACTGACTAGTATGGCCATATGCAGCAGCTCACCTGTGGGTGGCCATCACTTGTTCCTTTTTTTTTAGGCGTAACTTTGTGCAGGTGCAGGTAGGGGTTGTGCATGCATAACTCTGCACGGCCCGGGATGAATATTGGGCTGTGCAGGTTATCCATGGTCACGGCCCTCCACCTGTGCCTGCATACATTACTAATGTGCCCCGGTGCATTGGGATTTGTGCGGCGCACTTTTCCCTTTTAAATATCTCACCGGGGCACATCAGTGGGTTGTGCATGGCACAACACTGTTGCACCATGCTCAACCCTTTATCTGGGCCTAGGAATAAAAATAAAATAAGGTGGAATCAATCAGACAAAGAAACTATATTGGAGATAATACATGCTTTAAAAAATACTATTGTGAGTCATAACTTAGAAGTAGATTTAGAGGAAAAAGTCATGCTTTGCCTTAAAGACATGAGAGGTATTAGAGACTCCAAATACATCATTCTAGAAGGAAAGCTGATACTTGATAGGACCAAGAGTTCCGTATGGAAAAAAGGGCCCTAAACAAATTAATCAAATCAATGAAAAATTCGGACTTGAGAACAAAAAGTAAACTTTTGAACAAAGAAAAGGAAACATACAAAATAATGCTACAGAAAAAAACAGTGAATTTTAGATTAAACAGTGGGATAGAATGCTCACAATAATAAAGAAAATGAATCAGTAGTCCTACTTGCTGTTAGTAGCTAAATGAACTGACAACTCAAAGTATGAAATTGACTCATATTTTTATGGATGAGTAGATTAAATGCTACTCAGCTATCTTCTTTGACCCCACTATTAAAATCCTTGATGCATTGATACCTGACATGTCAACCTTAAAATCAATAACTAATGTTGAAACTTAACTTCTCTATTACTAACTTAAAACCAGAAAAAGCCCCAGGATCTAACTTAATACTTGCTGAAGTATATCTTGTAGCCCCCTCTTTATGGTCATACATATTAACTAAATATTTTAATGCATAATGTCAAAGTTTAACATTTCAGTATTCCTGGAAAGGAGCCACTATTATATCTATTCCCAGAAAAGGAGATAAAGAGGATCCAGCTATGTACAGTCACATTTCTTTATTAGATATCATGGGGAAAATGTTCTCAAAAATTATTTTGGAAAGCTTAAAAGAACAAATAGTTAAGTTAGGAGACCTTTCAGAATATCAAGCAGGTTTCAGAGGTGGCTACAGTACTATGAACAACTGCTGTATACTTAACCATCTTCAAGAAAAGTATGAGAGCTGTACCAGTTAAGGCAGAAAGAAGCAGGGAGGGAAGTCAGAATAGCAAAGGCCCAAACTGAGGAAAAGATAGCCAACTCAGTTAAGAAGGGGGATAAAACCTTTTATAGGTACATCAGCGAGCATAGAAAGACAAAGGGAGGGACAGTGAGGCTGAATAGAATGAACGGTGGGTGGGCAGAGGGGGACAGTGAAAAAGCAGGAATACTGAACGAATATTTCTGCTCAGTATTCACAAAAGAGGAGGGGGAAGTGCCTAATCCAATTAACAGAAGCACTCTTGATAGGGGGGTCGATCCCAGTCCTTTCACAGAAGAAAGGGTTCTGCAAGAACTCCTAAAACTGAAGGTGGACAAAGCAATGGGTCCTGATGGAATTCACCCCAGAATTCTAAAAGAATTAAGGAAGGAACTAGTGAAACCACTGGCTACTCTTTTTAATAAATCATGGGAGGATGGTGTGGTACCCGGGGACTGGAGGAAGGCGGATGTGATTCCCCTTCACAAAAGTGGGACCAAGACAGAGGCAGGAAACTACAGACCTGTCAGTCTGACCTCTGTGGTAGGGAAAGTGATGGAGTCACTCTGAAGGAAAGAATAGTTGAGTACCTAGAGGTCAGTGGAGCACAGGATCCAAGGCAGCATGGGTTCACAGTGGAAGGTCATGTCAGATGAATCTAATAGATTTCTTTGACTGGGTGACCAAAGTAGTAGACCAGGGAGTGGCTGTGGACATGGCCTACCTAGACTTTAGCAAGGCATTTGACACAGTCCCACACAAAAGATTATTAGTCAAATTAACCAGCCTGGGAGTGGGTCCCAGGGTGGTAGCCTGGTTAAAACATTGGCTGGACAACAGGACACAGAAGGTAATTGTAAATGGAGTCCACTCTGAAGAAAGGGCGGTTACTAGTGGGGTACCGCAGGGTTCAGTATTGGGTCCAGTCCTTTTTAATGTCTTCATCAGTGACATTGCAGAGGGACTGGAAGGAAAAGTATGCCTTTTTGCAGATGACACAAAAATATGCAACAGTGTTGATACACAAGGAGACGTGGAAGGGATGAAAAGGGACTTGGCAAGGTTGGAGGAATGGTCAGACGATGGCAGCTAGGATTCAATGCAAAAGTAAATAATGCACCTGGGAAACAAGAACCCAGGGAAGAATACACAATGGGTGGGGAGGTAGTAACAACAACAAACAGGAAAGGGACCTGGGGTAATCATATCAGATGACCTTAAGGTTAGCAAGCAATGTGAGAAGGCAGTAGGGAGGGCCGGGTATACTGGGATGTATAGGAGAGGCATCAGCAGCAGAAAACAGGAAGTTGTTATCCTCTGTACAGACAGTTGGTGAGACCCCATCTGGAATACTGTGTCCAGTTCTGGAGACCCCATCTCCGCAAGGACATAGACAGGATAAAGGCAGTCCAGAGGAGGGCAACTAAAATAGTGCAGGGTCTGCAAGAGAAGTCAGAGGAGGAGAGACTAAAGGAGCTTAATATGTATACCCTTTAGGAAAGAAGGAGAGGGGACATGATAGAAACTTTCATGTACCTCAAGGGAATCAACAAAGTCCAAGAGGGTAGCATCTTTCAGAAAGAGACTTGCAAGAACAAGGGGACACAATTTAAAGACAGAAGGAGGGCGGTCTAGGGGCAATGTGAGGAAGTATTATTTCACAGAGAGGGTAGTGGATGATGGAACAGACTTCTGAGGAAGTTGTGGGGTCTAAAACTGTGGGAGAATTCAAGAATGCATGGGACAGACACAAGGCAATTCTTGTGGGGGGCAGGAAGATATAGGCTGTTGGTTAACTAGGATCTGCGGCCTATCCTGTAGGTAGGGAAATGGACAGATTAGATGGGCCTAGCGGTCCTTATCTGCTGTCAAAGTCTATGTTTCTATGTTAAATTCAGGAAACAAAAGATGTTTTTAGCATTTATAGATTTTAGCTCAGCTTTCAACATGATCTCTAGACAAGAATTGTGGCTAGAAATGAGAGGGTGGGGCATATCAGAACACTTAATACATATTGTAAAAGGGCTGTACACTGGAACATGGGCTCAGGTCAGGACAAGCTCTTGCTCACAGACCTCTATTATATTTTCCACCAATTGGGGTGTTCGTCAGGGCTGTGTACTGGCACCTACACTGTTTTGTATATATATATATATAAATAAATTACTAATACTACTAAACAATTCACAAACTGATTCACCAAAAATACTTGGGGAAAACTGTGTTGCTCTTGAATATGCAGATGATCTTGTCATTATGTCCTTAACACAGTCTGGACTTTCTAAAAAGTTGGAAATACTGCACAAATTTGCTGACAGCTATCAGCTGAAAATTAGTGAATCAAAAATTCAGGTGATGGTAATGGGTACAAAAAATTGTACCAAAACATGGAATATAGGTAAATTAAAGCTCAAAACAACAAATCAATATAACTACCTAGGACTAATATTTACCTCAAATCTATTATGGACAAAGCAAATGGATATGCTGAAAATTAAGTTAAAGTAAACAGCTAACTCATTAAACCTCTTTAACAAAAAGTTTTGGGGTGGTTCATTTAAACCTTTGATCATAGGAGCAAAAGCAAAATATAATGCACAGGTGCTGTACAATGCAGAAATCTGGGAAACAAAAAAATGGAAGTCTTAGAAGTACCACTTTTAAAAATATTAAGATCAAGTCTTGGTCTAGGGAAATTGGTACCTGCAGACATGGTAAGAGCAGCATTAGGAATATAGATTCATAAATACATAGATACATAGATAGTGTCAGCAGATAAGGGCCTATGGGCCACCCAGTCTGCCCATTTGAGCTTGTAAGTTCAGTTTATGTTTTCCTAGAAGTCTGTTGCCCCTTACCCCTGACCTCCAGAATTCTTTTATGTCTATCCCATGCATTCTTAAATCCCGTGATTGTTTCAGCCCCCACCACATCCTCTGTCAGGGTGTTCCACTTGTCCACCACCCATTCTGTGAAGAAATTCTTCCTCACGTTTCCTCTGAATCGTCCTCCCTACAACTTCATTCCATGCCCTCTAGTCCTGGAACATCTTTTTCACTTAAAATAGTGTATTCCTGCACCCTGTTCCTCCTTGTGAGATACTTTATGTCTCTTTCATATCCCTCTCCCTCCTCTCCAGGGAGTACATGTTCAGTTCCTTCAACCTGTCTTCATAGGACTTGTGATGCACTCCATGCACCATCTTTGTTGCCCTCCTCTGAGCCTTCTCTACCCTGTTTATGTCCTTACTAGGTAAGGTCTCCAGAACTGTACACTGTACTCCAGGTGGGGCCTCACTAGTGTCTTGTATAGTGAAATTATGACCTCCCTTTTCCTGCTGGTGATGCCCCTGCTATGCATCCCAGCATCCTATTTGCTTTACCTGCTGCCTTGTCACACTGTTTCCCTACCTTGAGGTCATCAGAGATGATAACCCCAAGATCCCTTTCCTGCTTGGTGCATGCTATATCCTCACCCCCAACTGATATATTGTGCCAGGGTTTTGTGCCCCATATGTATTATCTTGCACTTTTGCATTGAATTTCAACTGCCAAACACCTGACCATTCTTCAAGTTTCTGCAGGTCCCTTCTCATTCTGTCTACACCCTCTGGTGTGTCTACTCTGTTATAGAGCTTTGTGTCCTCAATGAACAGTGAAATTCTGCCTTCTAGGTCCTGTGCAATGTCACTGATGAAGATGTTGAATAGGACCAGTCCCAGCATTGATCCCTGTGGTACCCCACTGGTCACTCTTCCCTCTGTGGAGTGACAGTCATTTACCACCACCCTCTGTGTCCTGTCACCCAGCCAGTTACCTACCCACCACACTACTGTCCTGCCCACACCCATATTCCCCAGTTTGTGTAATAGTCTTCTATGTTGCACAGTGTCAAAGGCCTTGCTAAAGTCCAGATAGGCCATGTCCAATATCAAGTATTTCAGCATATGTCTGTGCAAGAAAAATAAATTACTGGATTAAGCTACTGTGGTTAGACAAACAGCACCTCCCACATTTATGTCTAGAAGAAAAATACAAATGGAAATATAATGGATTGTCCCAATCTGGTTGGTTAAAAACAGTACTTAGTAGTTTAAAAGAAAATGGGCTGGGATAATCTAGAAGTATATGTTGATCAAGGAATTACTATTAGCTACAGATACCAGAATTATGAACACAAAAAGTTATTGGAAACCATAATTATAAAGACTTAAGATGCATTGAAGATATGCACATCTCAAACTGGCTGGTACGAAACAATGTGTTCCATCAGTATAGATATTATTTGGATGTTCTGCCAGATAATAAACAAAGGAAATTATACACTAAGGGTGAGATATTCAAAACTTTGCCCCAGGGCTACATTAGCACTGCCCGGTGGGCAAACTTAGCCCGGAGCACAAAGCAAGCTATATTCAAAAAGGAAATAGCCCGGTGCTAATCCTGCTGAATATAGCAGTCTAAGGAAGCCAGGCAAACTGGTCTGGGAGTGCAGGGCAAAAATAGCCCAGGAATAAGACAGCACTGAATATAGCAACAGGGAAGTGCAAACTGCAACTGCAGCTCATTAGACTCTGTAGCAAGCCAGTGTTGCAGGTGGAGAACATTGTGTGTAATTGCACAGAGATGTCTCACATCTACTGCAAGTCTGCAAACAACATTGTAAGCCACACACTGCAGAACTGTGCTTAGTGTGCTATGCTGAAGTGAGGTTTGCCCAAGTCTAACCTGAATGCACAGTGCTAACACATTAGCCCGGTGCAAACTTGTTAGCTCAGGTAAAATGGGAGCTATATTCAAAGCTCCCATGCAAATAAGCCTACTTAGGTAATCTGTGGGTAAACAAGTACATTTGCATCTCATTAAGTACTGTTTAGCATACATTACCATGCAGTTTGCCCAGTGCTACTGCATGGAGCACAAAGCTCCCCCTTTTGGTCAGAATGGAAATACAGGCTGGATGCTGCAGGCCAAGGCATGCCTACAGCATCCCCTGTTGATCAGAATGGAAGTACAAGCTGGAAGCAGCAGGAACAGTGTGCTGGCAGGCACAGTCAGTCCATACAACTCAGCACAATGTAGGAAGGCAGCTGCAAAAGCCAACAAAATGCTGGGTTGTATTGCAAGGGGTATATCCTCGAGGAGTGAGGAGGTGATTCTGCCACTGTTTAGGTCATTAGTTAGACCACACCTGGAGTATTACGTGCAGTACTGGCGTCTGTATCTGAAGAGGGACATCAAGTTACTGGAGGGGGTGCAGCGCAGAGCGACAAAGATGATCAAGGGGCTGGGGGACTTATCATACAAGAGAAGGTTGAAGGAGTTGAACATGTACTCACTGGAGGAGAGGAGAGACAGGGGTGACATGATTGAAACCTTTAAATACATGAAAGGAATAAACAAGATGGGTACAGAAGGGCTGTTCAAAGTAAGGAAGGGGAGGGCCACCAGGGGCCATGATATGAGACTGGAGCAAGGAAGGTTCAGGAGGGAGATGAGGAGACACTTTTTTACAGAGAGGGTGGTGGCTGAGTGGAATGCGTTACCTGCTGAAGTGGTATGCAGTAGAACAGTGGACTGTTTCAAACGAGGATGGGACAGGACAAGGGGGAGGGTTAATGAAGGGGAAGGGTGGAAGGAAGGGGCAGCTGCAGAATAAGGGGTGCTAGCTGCACATTCGAGCAGACTTGATAGACCTCTAGGCCTTTATTTGCTGGCAAATTTTGTATGTTCATAACATACCCATGCAGCTGTGAAAGCAGGACCTGTATATATGTGCGTGTGTATATATATTAAATATACACATATATATATATATATATATACATACATATACAGATTGATAGCTAAACAGACACACTGCCCATGGCCATACATGCCCTGAAGGATGCCTCCCCCAACAACATAGGTATCCCATTGCAGTAGTGGATGAAACACAGTGGGGGGATGCAATGCATGGGATAGGCATAAGGCAACCTGGTGGGGGAAGGAGGCCATAGGCTGTATGGTCACTAAGATATGCAGCATATCCAGTAGATAGGGAACAGGGCAGACTGGCTGGGCAAGGCAGTCCTTTTCTGCCATCATGGTCCCTGTTCCAGTGTGTGCCTGTTACACCCTGGTAGGCTAGTATCTCCCCCAGCATGATCCCCGACCCCCGGTAGCCCCACAATACTCTGAAATCCCTCATGTACCAGTGGTCCCCCCCACCCCCAAGCATGGTTCCCGACTCCCATTGAACATAAAATAAAAATATTTTCCCTGGTAGTCTAGTGGTCCCCCCACCCCCAGACATGTCCTCCCAACCCCATTGAACATAAAATAAAAATATTTTCCCTGGTAGTCTAGTGGTTCCCCCACCCAGCAGAGAAAACCCCGCTCATCCCAGCAATTGAACTGCACGAACGAGCCAGCAACTGGCTGAGCCCTCCTCTCACCACCACGGCCAGCCGCCGACTGAGGTACAAATGAGCGCTACTGTAGTTTTTGAATGTGGTCATCAAAAGGCAACAACTATGTTCAAAACATGGTCACACATGAAATGGACATGAAATATGGTGAGCATGACAGCAGGGTTACACTGTTGGGTTGCTGTGTAAGATCATAAATAATGGCATGTGTGATATTAAAGTAGATTCACCATGGGGATGGCCATGCTAAGGGTTGCTGTTTCAGCACTGAAATCAACAACTCCCACATCTTCTTTAGATGTGGCACCATCTGTACGCATACTGCAACATACATGGTGTGAAGAACAGTAGTGCTCATTTGTACCTCAGTCGGTGACTGGCCATGGTGATGACAGGAGGGCTTAGCCAGTCGCCGGCTCATTCGTGCAGTCTAATTGGGATGAGCAGGGGCATCACTGCTGGGTGGGGGAACCACTAGACAACCAGGGAAAATTCTTTATTTTATGTTCAATGAGGGTTGGGAGCCATGCTTGGGGGATGAGGGGACCACTAGACTACCAGGGTAAATATATTTATTTTATGTTCAATGGGGGTCGGGAGCCATGCTTGGGGTGGGGGAACCATTAGACTACCAGGGTAAATATATTTATTTTATGTTCAATGGCGGTTGGGAGCCATGCTTGGGGGTGGGGGGACCACTAGACTACAAGGG
This sequence comes from Neoceratodus forsteri, assembly GCA_016271365.2. NCBI lineage: Eukaryota > Metazoa > Chordata > Ceratodontiformes > Ceratodontidae > Neoceratodus > Neoceratodus forsteri. The sequence continues at coordinate 1,802,479,051 of CM057449.1, forward strand.
AAAATACATGTATTTTATTTTCAACGGGTGATGGGAGCAGTGCTTGGGGATGGGGGACCACTAGACTACCAGGGAAGAGATATTTCTTTTATGGTCAATGGAGGATGGGAGCCATGCTTGGGGTTGGGGGGGCCTCTAGACTATTAGAGTAACTTCTTGTACTTTACGGTCAATGAGAGGTTGGGATTCATGTGTGTGTGTGGGGAGGGCACTGCTGCATTACCATCAGCTTTTTATTGGCGGTATTTGGCACCACGCTACAGGTCATGCTAATGCCTGTAGTGCGGTGCTATACTTTTGAATATGCCGGTGTGCCTGCATTCAGGGCCCCTCCCGTCAGTCCCTCCCCTGCATAAATTATTATTTAGCAATGGTACTAACACCTAGCGCTGGAGCTAAATGTCCTTTTGAATATAGCTGTCGGGTGCAAATTCGGTGCTAGTCCAGAGCAACGGATTTGCACCCGGCGCTCCACTTGGAATATCTGGCCCTAAGTATCATATGGAACTATTTCTAAGTAAAGTTCTAACAACTAGATACAGTAAGGAAAAATATCCTTTGACTTGCTGTTGTGAATGCAACAGAGTAGAAGTTGAAAATTTAAGACATGTCATCTTTGAATGTAGATGGTACCTAAGCTTTAGAAAAAAATGGTTATATCCAGTAATGAATAATATACAGACAAAGGATGAAGATCTTTTACTGCTCATTTTCTTCACTACCAGTGATGAAATAATGATAAAGAGTGTTGCTGCTTATTTAGTAGCTAGTGATAAGATACGATTGGAAAAAGGACTATGATTGGTACCAGGATTTCAACTCTACAAAGGGATCCTGGGGTATTTAAGTGAAAAATCTATTGTTGGGGCTATTATTGCATAATATAATATAAATAATGCTGTATCCAATATAATTGTGGAAATACTATATAGACTCTCGTAGTCATTAGGAAGTATTAGAAACGATGGAACTCACTTACAACATGTCTTATATTTACTGACAATTTTTATACCCTTAAGGATAGTGGTCAAAGTCTATCTATTTTATGTAATTTATTTATCTGGACTGATGTATTTATTGTAACTATAACATGAATGGAATTGTATTTTGCATCTCATGTGATATTTTGTAAAATGTATTTTAATTTTCAAGGTCTTTGACTGAACAATAAACTCTGACTGACTGGCATGAAAAGTGATAGGTAAAATTGTAGTTTGCATTGTTGTGTTTTTATGTAGTAGTAAAAGATTTATTTTTATTCAGGAAAGAGATCTTATTTTACATCTTTATGATGAGCCTTTTTTCAAGATGGCCCTGACAATATTGAAACAATAAAAAATTTAATCAAGTACAAACATACTTACTGTACATCATTCACGTACACATTTCAAAATAAAACAAAAATACAACAGTGGTACTTACTAGCTAACACAAGTCATACATCCCATTTGTATTTAAATAATGATTATTTCATCTAATTTCATTTACATCATCTGTTACACATACATTACTCTCAATTCCTCTGTCAGGTATTTGGTAACCAAAAATGGTTTATAACCCAATTTCCTGTTTTTAGAGTTTAATAAGTTGTAAATTATCGCATAATCTGCCCTAAATGTCATTTTAGTAAAATGTTTTTTCAAGTTGGGCTTGTGAGGGAGTTCTCCATTGTTTCTTAGACGATAATCATGTTTGATACTTTGCTCTTCTGTTTTACCTATCAAATATTTTGGTTCACCTAACTTTAACAGTCTATGTGTTTGTAGTGTCCATATTAGTTTGGGTAGAATTCTGATACAGTTCATTTCATGGAATCACTTATGTGGAGTTTTTACTAAGTCACGATTTTGTACAGAATGCCAATTATGAGCTGCTGACCTATCAGAACCTTCTTTAGAGTTCTGTGCACAAACCATGACATAGTTAAAACTCCAAATTATTGGTTCCATGAAGAGAACTGTAAGAGAAGGATGCCCATAAAAACAAGACAATGCAAATACAGCTTTTTATATAACTTTTTATTCAGGTACAGTTAAATATGGATAATTTAGGTGAATGCGTACCATTTCGAGAATAAGAACTTTATAAGCAGCTGCTAGTTAGAAATGATTCCCCGTTCTCTTTAAAAGAGAAGGATCAGCTCTCATTAGCTGCTGCAGTTATGTTGAAGAAACCTTACCACAAATCTTGCTGAATTGTGTTCATTCCTGCATACTTTTACTTCATAGCTGTAGTGTAAGTGCCAGAGAAATAATCAGTGTTTTCAGTGCTAGAATTTGTGATTTCAGTCTGTTCTAGCAGACTGTGGTTACCTGTAGTTTAAAAAGGGTGAAAGAGTGTGTGCAGGGCCCTGCACCATCCACAGTCCACAGTATCAGTTATCATCCAGTGAAAAACACAGAACCTAAGGCTGTAAAGTACTTCAGTGCAATACATTTTCTCATTATTTTTTTAAAGCCTTGGTGGTTAATATTTTTGGTAGTGTTGCTAGCTGCTGCATTTGGGCAGTAGTGTGAGGGTGCTGGAGTTCTCTGGAAACAGACTAGTAATATCCAAAATGAGAGATGTGCATAAGGTGAGGCTTCAAGCGTATCAATCTAATTTTTGCAGTCTGGTTAGTGTGAGAAATAGTTTTCTTGTGTGCTGTCTTCTGTAACAAAATACATTTTTCCAGCACAGAAGAGCAGTCTAGCCATTGGACATTGTCAGTCGTGTGGACATGGTAATACGTGGTCATACACTGCTGAAAAATGGAAAGCAATGGGTGTCCCTAGATCATCTGGTGTATCTAATGCACAGTACTCAGTGCATCAGATGCTCATGCCACTACCAGTAGTACCAGTGGTGCCGTCAAAGGTTGGAAGAAGGGTCATTGTAAAGGTGAAAGGAGTGGACTAGAGATAACTTTGATTTGGCTTTGAATCAGGGCATGAAAATTCAGTTTGGCTTAACCAATTCCGCCAAACCCAATGTAGCAATTATCATGGGGCAAACAGATTACAAATAGGAAAGAGGGTATAAAGGCCTTGAGGTCAGTAATGTATATGAAGTACTGCAGCTTACTTGTGAAAGGTGCTGCTGGCATGCATCTGGTGTAGATTATTGCTTGTGGTGCTATGACAGACTCTACAAAACACATTAAGACCACCACAGCCTTGTGTGAGCTACAGTAAACATTACTACTGATTGCTGACTTCAAGGCATATGCCTCCCAGTAATCTATTCTTCACCTCCATGCCAATTGTTGTATTTCCTCTTGCTCCATTGATTTTCAAATTATATAATATTTTCACCCTGCCACCTATCAAAGAAAAACAAGTTATGCATCACAAAACAAAATAAAGAAAAAAGAAATGAAAAGACATTAGATGTAGGGCATAACTTTACCCTTCACAATACTGTCCACCTATGGATATATTTTTTCTCTTGGTTTTTAAGTTGGTGAACTTGCACAACCAACATCATGCGGTAGTGCAGATTTGGAGGCATGGTCACTGTTGGGTGACTGCAGGGCACGCACCAGTAGGTGTGTCCCACATTTCCCAATCAGCCAGCAGCAGGGGCCGACACCCTGCCTAGCTAATGAGGTGAAGACATGAGAGAAAAGATCCGCTGTAATGAGAGTGAAGCTGTCATGCAGCATGACCACAGCACACCTCCCCCTATGTGCAGGCAACATAGTGGCAGTGACTGCCACTGCTGCCTGTCAACACCCCCATTTATTGTGTGCTGACGTTGGTGCCCAATCCTGTCAGCATCATGTAACCCCCCCTTTTTTTGATTACCGAGGGGGTGCCCAATCCCCCTCAGCATCATGTGCCCCTTAAAGTTTTTCTTTGCCGATGGGGCCCTATCCCCAACAGTATGTATCCTCCTCCCCTTGAATTTTGCTGATGGAGGATCCCACTCACGTCAGCATAATGTGTCCCCATCCCGTTTTTTGCTTGCCGAGGGGATGCCCAGTCCCCCTCAGCTCCTGTGGCCCCCCTTTCCTTGTTTGCCAATGGGGTGCCCAATCCCCCATTGGTTAAAGCACCCACCCACATACACACACACACACTCTCAGGTGGCATGCTGGGAGCCCATCCAAGCGTGCCAAAGCACCTATTAAAATGAAAATGGTCCCCCAATGTCTTTTATTATTTTTTCACCTGTAAAGCAAAAATGGTCCCTCGTACTATTCCAACCCCCCTACCACACCCACCCACTGTGCACCCTGCCTCCCTACACCCAACACCCCATACTTACCTCTCAAGTCCGGCGCGATGATCTTCAGTGGACCGGGAACACATCTGCACTCTTCAAAGCTGACCATGAACTGTGGAAATGCCAGTAAGCTGTATAATAAAATAAATAGGGTTTTTTCAACTTTTGTGAATATCCCAGGCATTTTTGGGAATTTTTAAACAGAATTTTCAACATGGGGTTTTTGGGACCCTTCCTCATGAATTCTGACACAGTCATATCGTATCATTAATTGGTCCTGAAAGGTTATTTCGCAGTCACTGCACAGAATCACCTTTAGGGACTGATTAACAAGATGACAGTGCCACTGTTCATGAGGTGGACTCTCAAAAAGCCTTTGTTGCAAATTTGGTGAGAAAAATCCAAAAGATAGCTGTTTTACGAGCGTACATTGTGCAACTGCTATGCAGGCTCATAACTTCGCAAATTCACAATATTTTTGAACCAGATTTTCAACATTGTCATTTTTGTACACCTCCTTGTGAACAGTATAGCAGTCATTTTACACATCCTGGCCGAAATGTATTTCCACACTTCCGGCACACAATAGCCCGGTTGCTGTGGGAAATCAGTGTTCGGACCAGATTATGAAAATGACAGGGACACTGTTCATGAGCAGAGGTCCTAAAATGCCTATGTTGAAAATTTAGTGACGATACTCCATAAAATGACTGTTACGAGCTTGCGTTGGCAGATTGCACGCATGCTCGTAATGTCGAGCATTTGTAATATGCTCACTCCGTATTTTCACCATTGGCATTTTCCACACCTCTTGATGAACAGTACAGCTGTCATTTCACATATCCTGCCCAAAATGTGTTTTCGCACATCCAGCGCAGAATAGCGTAGTCACTGTGCAAAATCACTTTTTGGGACAGTGTGAGGAAATAACAGTGACACTGTACATAAGCAGAGGTGCTAAAATGCCTGTTTTGAAAATTTGGTGCCAAACGTCCATAAAATGACTGTGTTAAAAGCGTGCATTGCGCATTTCCCACGCACTCTTGTAACTTCGCAAATTTGCAATATTTACATGCCACATTTTCAACACTGGCATTTTTTTACACCTTCTTATGAACTGTACAGCTGTCGTTTTTCATATCCTGCTCAAAATGCTTTCCCCACACTGCACTACCAAAGCCAATGCCAGCACGATAACATTCGGCATTGACAAATGCTTGTCAGGGAGGAATTATAGCGCAGTGGTTTAAGGCTCTGAGCTGCAAATCTGGTGACATCCAGCAGACCAGACCCGGGTTTGAATCCCACAGCTTCTACTTGCATATTGTGTGACCCTGAGCAAGTCACTTAACTTCCATGTGCTCCCAGGTAGCTCCTGTGAAAAAGCTTTCAGCTTAGTGTGCTACTCCTGGTTAAACAACTAAATAAATAAAAAATATATTACCCACTGTGATAACTCAGATGATGAAGTGGTGGTGTCATGACCTGCTGTTCCATCATCATCATCATTCCTGTTATACTTACCCCTACCACCAGTGTTGTCATGGATACCACAATCAGTCTAATCTGCTGAGATGTAGCATGTTTGAAATATGGTCTCAAACCAATTTTAAACATGTTTCTCAAACATGGTCATCCCTGTTTTGCCATTGTTTTTGACCATGTTTGACAATGTTTTAAACATGTGTGGTATATTGCACCTCTGCCAAAGCATGGTCAAATATGGGTAAACATGGTCTGGGCATGGTAATGCCTTAGTATGTTTTTGACATGATATTATGTTCATAACAGGTCCATACAATAATGGATTTTAAAAGAAACAGTGACTTTCATCAGAGATGATAGCATGACTGAACCAAAGTCATCCATGGTCAACAATAGTCAATAATAATGCATGAAAAAAAAAATGTCTACACAGCTCAGGTTATTTTAGTTTGTTCAGCAATATTAACATTCTGTAATGAATACATCTTATCCAGGCATACTTCTAAAACATCTTGTATTTGCTTAACCATTACTTCTGTCGTTCCTCTTTCTAATAAAATCTGTCTTCATTCATGACTGACAGAATGCCTAATCACTATTTATAACACTATAAAACTAAACTCTTTTAAGATGTGGTGAGTTCTAGCTGGTCCAGTGGCACTGAGGGCTGAGGCACTGGATGCCTTACCTTGTGCCATGCCAGCGACCAAGGTGTGGGAGCCAGCTCGGATTGTTGATGGTCAGCCAGAGAAGCAGAGGATTGAGTATCCAGAAGACTACTCTCCTCTCCTTGGGAGGGTGGGGATGCATTTCCCAGTGATCAGTGACCCCCAGTGGTGACTGGGGTGCTGAAGCCTGGATGCCGAGAACAGGGTGGAGGTGGTGGCAGACATCCTGCATGTGGGTGCAGAAACATGTCTGTCGTGCGCTGACATCACTGCATGTCTGCACCTTTAGGAAGTATGGAAAAAAAACTCTCATCATAAGCAACATGAAGCCCTCAATGTACTCCCACTCCTCTGACCGAACAAAGTCCAGCAAAAGTCAGAACAGGTGCTCCACGGTGATGTTGGTCCCCCCATCCTCTTCTGGGGGTGGACCCTTCATGGGGGGTAAGCCATGGTCCTCCCTGTCCCTGTAGCTGTGGTGGAGGCCCACTGGGGAGAGCTAAAGGTCCACATAACAGGGCAGACTAGGGGGAAAAGGCACCGTACGTGCTGTGAGTGAGGAGACCAAACTCGAGTTGATAAAAAATAAAAAAAAAAGATTTGGTGATTTCTTACAATAATTTATTCCATGCGCATGCAATTTCTTTCCTTGCAAAAGCCTTATTTTGTGTTCATAAATTGCAAAACTAAAAAGTTCAATTTTAATTTAATGTCAAATTTTGCATTCTTATATGCAAATAAATTATGCAAATTTGGCAACTATCTGATGCTCTTATGACGTGGAAAACCATGGTAAAACCATGACCATGGTGTGTCCAGAGCATTCAGAAAATACACTGAGAAAGGCAGTAATATATTGCATAGTTCAAAGTAAAATAAAATGTTTAAAGACTGCTGTAGTTTCTGTCAATAAAAATAACTTTTGAACTGATTCATAGCTACTGATTTCTTTATGTAACAGCATTCTAGAAGACTTTTTGAATTACATATTTAACCATGTTTTAAATACCATTGTTTCTACCATGTTTAACCAACCATGTTGATCAATTTCTATCTTGTTATGGGCATGTTTGACAGTGCAACTCTGAGCATTGACATTTTAAAGTTGTTGAGTATGGTCATCAAAAGACAACAAAGTTCAAAACATGGTCACACATGAAATGGACATGAAATATGGTGAGCATGACAGCAGGGTTACATTGTTGGGTTGCTGTGTAAGATCTTAAATAATGGCATGTGTCGTATTCAAGTAGATTCACCATGGAAATGGCCTTGCTAAAGGTTGCTGTTTCAGCACTGAAATCAACAACTTCCACATCTTCTTTAGATGTGGCACCATCTGTACGCATAATGTCACATACATGGTGTGAAGAACATACCAAGAAAACATGACTCATAAAAACATGGTTGTCTTAACTTTGCTTTTCTCACCTAATTTAACACATGACTGGTCTTGACATTGTCTTTCCTATATCATTTTACATGAAGTGGCAGATTCCAGAAAATGTAATATGAGAAAACATGATTGGAGAACACATGATTCAAGAAAACATAACTTATCTTGACTTTACCTTTCTCATCTCATTTTGCATGTATAATTTGTATAGTTTGAAGGTTGGTAGAGAACAGGTTGGATTGGGCTAAGTATTGATGCTTTTTTAGAAATCCCTCACCCCTCCCTTCTACCCTTTGTTTATTTTCACAGTGAGCACCATAAAACTCAGAGAATGTATAAAGGGAAAGGACCATCTGTTAGACCACCCCCCAGAGCAAAGCTTCACAAAACTATTGACTGATGAGCTAAATGATTGTGCATTAGAGGGGACTACAGCGGTCAGCCTATTTCCTAAATGAAGGAAAGAATTGGACCCAGGGAACTATTCCTTTACTTATGATAACACCTGAAGGAAGACTTTTTATTCCAAGTCAGTTGTACAAAAGACAGTTTTATTGTTCTCATTGGACTATTGCCAGGAGGGTAAAACCTGCTTAATTAATATATGTTTAAGCTTATATGAGTCCTGTGTAAGGGCTTTTTTCTATCTCTTTTTGCTTCCTAATATTTTATTTATTTTAGAATTGTTTGGAATTTTAAGCACTAAGCAAGAAAGAGAAAGCATTTGAGCACTTTAGCACCTGTTGTTAATTGTGTTGAAAATATTTGCAATAACCCATCAACAATGATTCTAATGAGGAAACAAACCCGGGAAGTGGATATTAGCTTACTCACCCCTATAAATAATATAAAAACCCAGTTTTTGTATGACGCAGATCATGCAAATGAAATTAAGGGAGGAGATTGAATGGAGCCCCAGATGAACATTTGGGACTCCATTTAACCCCTGACACAGAAAAAGTTACTTTCAAAAAACAGAGGAAAAAATGCCAGGGAAAAAAGCGCTCAGCAAAACAAAAACGATTCTAGCAGTTTCACTACTAACAAACCAATCAGAGGGGAAAAGGCTAATATTGTTCTAAAGAGGAGGATTAAAGATACTAAAATAAGTAAGCAGACAAAAATAGGTGACCATTTTTTACATAAAGTGGACTCACAACTAGTTGATATAAAGAGTAATTTAGATGAGTCACTTATATTGGTGTCCAGAATGAAGGCCAAGATCCAATTGGTTTAGTAACCAAGGATGATAAGGGGGTTAACTGGGTTTTAGACCAACCTAACCCAAGTGAAGAAGTGACTGCTAACAGCATAGACCAAACTAGACTATCAGCCCTACCCAATCTGGATTTAAGTACAGTTAAAAACTAGGGCTGTGCGAATACCTTTTTTCAAATATTCAGTCGAATATTCAGTATTTGGCGCCCAGGAATTCGGCATTCAGAATTATTCGTTATTCAGATTTTAATAGAAAGCAGCACCCCTGCCTCCTCCCTAGCTTAGTTTCAGTATGGTATATAGGCCCCTACCCCTCACCTCAGTTAGCACCCAATTTCAACCTTCCTGAGTCCCTTCCCCACACACACACACATTTTTTAAACGCCATTGCCACCAGTAAGAAGAAAAAGTACAAGGATAGGTGACCGGCACTACCCACCCACCCCCACGGCTGGCCACTGAGGTTTTCATAACTCTCATCATCCCCCCCATAGTTAGCATCACCCTGTACCCCACGCCTGCACCCACACCTGAATTAAAATGGAAGGAGAAAGCAGCCAGCACAGCCCACCCTCCTCCATAGCTGGCTGCCTTTTTCTGAATGAAGAGACTTATGCACTCTTGCTAGCATAGTAAAACCAGCTGATCATGTGATCATCTGGTTTTACTATGCGATTAAGCATATGCACAAGTCTCTTCATTCAGAAGAACACAGCCAGCCATGGAGGAGGGCAGGCTGTGCTAACTGCCTTCTCTTTCCATTTTAATTCAGATGTGGGATGCAGAGTGCTGCTAACTACAATATAAGGGGGATGATGAGAGTTATGAAAACATCAGTGGCCGGACATGGGGGTGAGTGGGTAGTGCCAGTTGCATATCCTTGTACTTTTTCTTATTACTGGCAGCAATGGCATTTCAAACATGTGTGTAGTGGGGACTCAGGAGGGTCAGAATTGGGTTCTAACTGAGGGTGGGGGGAAAGGAGCTTATGTACCTTATTGAGACTAGGCTAGGGAGGAGAATGGGGCTGCTTTTTTCATGGTTAAAGGTGTTTCCCGAATAGGGAACAAATAGGAACTATTCGTTATTCAGGATCCGAATAACGAATAGTCCATTATCCGTGGTATTTGGGAAATAATATTTGTGATATGCACAGCCCTATTAAAAATCTAGCTGATAGATGTAATGAGATAGAAACAGCAGAACAATCAGAGGGAAATCCTAAACTAAATGACACAAATCCTGGATTCCACGAGTGCTCTATTTCACAATCTCTGGATTTTTCACCAGAATATTTAAGTGAGAATAACCTAAAATCTTTTTCGCAAGTTAATTTAAAAAATATTGCTAAAGATTTATAAGAAACAATTAATGGCTTGAAACATCTAATTACCCCTGGTGATAAGAAGGTATTGGGAGAAATCCAGAACTCAAAAAATTAGCCTGACAATATCTAGCTGATTCTGTTCTTAATTATCTATTTGGGATAATTGAGGACCTGAAAGTTTTGGCTCTTAACCCATATGTAGCCCACCTCATGATTCTGGAACAGCTATTCGATTTCAGATATGAGATGGACACTCTTAAATAAAATATTGCAGCTGACAAATGTAGGCTGGAGGAGATCCTACATAAAATGGACAAATTGGTCCTACATGAGGCTTCACTATCCTATAATATAGAAAACCCTGATATATTATGACAAGAGTTCTCTTCCATATATATCCCTGACTCGCCCAGGATTACTAATAAACAAGGGAGGAAATTAAAGAGGGAAAAGAAATAAGGGAAAAAGGGGAAGAAATTATATAAGGATCAAGAATATAACAACAAAAAATGTGGCTAAGAAAGAGGAATAGGCTTGCAAACAGGTTACGTCTAGAAAAGAGCTGAATTTTAAAGAAGGGACCAAACAGTCTGACAAAATTCATTTACCTAGATTAGCTAAACAATCAGACAGTCTATCATCCCAAATCCCTGATGGTCTAAGCCCGCATGCCATTACACAGAACTTAGCGCTACAACAGAAGATCCTATTAGAAACAATTTCAGAAGAACTGAGACAGGTAGATGAAAAACTTCTAGATTTCAGGGAAGAAAAAGTAACTAAAAAACTAAACATAGAAAATAAGCCTATAAATGGAGAGATTCCATCAGAAGCTATAGAAAGGGAATTGGTAAATATAGAAAACTGTGCAATATTGACTTTATATGGTTATGATTTCAGGGAAACATGTTAGAGTACCAAACAGAAGATTGTGAACCTATTAAGGGCAGAGACTGGTGCCGATCTGATCACTTCAGACATTGTACAAATGTGGAGGGATAGAGATATCTGGACTGAGTAGTACGGTCATATGCGGCAGCTCACCTGTGGGTGGCCATCACTTGTTCCTTTTTTTTTAGGCTTAACTTTGTGCGGGTGCAGGTAGAGGTTGCACATGCATAACTCTCCATGGCCTGGGCTGAATAGCAGGCTGTGCAGGTTATCCATGGGCACGCACCCCCCCCATCCTGTGCCTGCATACATTACTGATGCTCGGCGCATGGGATTTGGCACACTTTTCCTTTTAAATATCGCACTGCAAGATCAGTGGGTTGTGCATGGCACAACACCATTGCACCATGCGCAACCCTTTTGAATATCTGGGACTAGGAATAAAAATAAAATAAGGTGGAATCAATCAGACAAAGAACATATATTGGAGATAATACATGCTTTAAAAAATACTATTGTGAGTCACAACTTAGAGGTAGATTTAGAGGAAAAAGTCATGCTTTGCCTTAAAGACATGAGAGGTATTAGAGACTCCAAATACATCATTCTAGAAGGAAAGCTGATACTTGATATGACCAAGAGTTCTGTATGGAAAAAAAGGCCCTAAACAAATTAATCAAATCAATGAAAAATTCGGACTTGAGAACAAAAAGTAAAATTTTGAACAAAGAAAGGGAAACATACAAAATAATGCTACAGAAAAAACAGAGTGAATTTTAGATTAAACAGTGGGTTAGAATGCTCACAATAATAAAGAAAAGGAATCAGTAGTCCAACTTGCTGTTAGTAGCTAAATGAACTGACAATTCAAAGTATGAAATTAACTCATATTTTAATGGGTGAGTGGATTAAATGCTACTCAGCTATCTTCTTTGACCCCACTATTAAAAACCTTGATGCATTGATACCTGACATGTCAACCTTAAAATCAATAACTAATGTTGAAACTTAGCTTCTCTATTACTAACTTAAAATCAGAAAAAGCCCCAGGATCTAACTTAATACTTGCTGAAGTATATCTTGTAGCCCCCTCTTTATGGTCATACATATTAACTAAATATTTTAATGCATAATGTTAAAGTTTAACATTTCAGTATTCCTGGAAAGGAGCCACTATTATATCTATTCCCAGAAAAGGAGATAAAGAGGATCCAGCTATGTACAGTCACATTTCTTTATTAGATATCATGGGGAAAATGTTCTCAAAAATTATTTTGGAAAGCTTAAAAGAACAAATAGTTAAGTTAGGAGACCTTTCAGAATATCAAGCAGCTTTCAGAGGTGGCTACAGTACTATGAACAACTGCTGTATACTTAACCATCTTCAAGAAAAGTATGTTAAATTCAGGAAACAAAAGATGTTTTTAGCATTTATAGATTTTAGCTCAGCTTTCAACATGATTTCTAGACAAGAATTGTGGCTAGAAATGAGAGGGTGGGGCATATCAGAACACTTAATACATATTGTAAAAGGGCTGTACACTGGAAAATGGGCTCAGGTCAGGACAAGCTCTTGCTCACAGACCTCAATTATATTTTCCACCAATTGGGGTGTTCGTCAGGGCTGTGTAGTGGCACCTACACTGTTTTGTATATATATAAATAAATTACTAATACAACTAAACAATTCACAAACTGATTCACCAAAAATACTTGGGGAAAACTGTGTTGCTCCTGAATACGCAGATGATCTTGTCATTATGTCCTTAACACAGTCTGGACTTTCTAAAAAGTTGGAAATACTGCACAAATTTGCTGACAGCTATCAGCTGAAAATTAGTGAATCAAAAATTCAGGTGATGGTAAAGGGTACAATAAATTGTACCAAAATATGGAATATAGGTAAATTAATGCTCAAAACAACAAATCAATATAACTACCTAGGACTAATTTTTACCTCAAATCTATTATGGACAAAGCAAATGGATATGCTGAAAATTAAGTTAAACAGCTAACTCATTAAACCTCTTTAACAAAAAGTTTTGGGGTGGTTCATTTAAACCTTTGATCATAGGAGCAAAAGCAAAATATAATGCACAGGTGCTGTACAATGCAGAAATCTGGGAAACAAAAAAATGGAAGTCTTAGAAGTACCACTTTTAAAAATATTAAGATCAAGTCTTGGTCTAGGGAAATTGGTACCTGCAGACATGGTAAGAGCAGCATTAGGAATATAGATACATAAATACATAGATACATAGACAGTGTCAGCAGATAAGGGCCTATGGCCCACCCAGTCTGCCCATTTGAGCTTGTAAGTTCAGTTTATGTTTTCCTAGAAGTCTGTTGCCCCTTATCCCTGACCTCCAGAATTCCTTTATGTCTATCCCATGCATTATTCAATCCTGTGATTGTTTCAGCCCCCACCACTTCCTCTGGAAGGGTGTTCCACTTGTCCACCACCCGTTCTGTGAAGAAATTCTTCCTCACGTTTCCTCTGAATCGTCCTCCCTCCAACTTCATCCCATGCCCTCTAGTCCTGGAACATCTTTTTCACTTAAAAATAGTGTATTCCTGCACCCTGTTCCTCCCTGTGAGATACTTTTATGTCTCTTTCATATCCCTTCTCCCCCTCCTCTCTTCCAGGGAGTACATGTTCAGTTCCTTCAACCTGTCCTCATAGGACTTGTGATGCAATCCATGCACCATCTTTGTTGCCCTCCTCTGAACCTTCTCTACCTGTTTATGTCCTTACTAGGTAAGGTATCCAGAACTGTACACTGTACTCCAGGTGGGGCCTCACTAGTGTCTTGTATAGTGGAATTATGACCTCCCTTTTCCTGCTGGTGATGCCCCTGCCTATGCATCCCAGCATCCTATTTGCTTTACCTGCTGCCTTGTCACACTGTTTCCCTACCTTGAGGTCATCAGAGATGATAACCTCAAGAACCCTTTCCTGCTTGGTGCATGCTATATCCTCACCCCCCAACTGATATATTGTGCCAGGGTTTTTGTGCCCCATATGCATTATCTTGCACTTTTTGCATTGAATTTCAACTGCCAACCCCCTGACCATTCATAAAGTTTCTGCAGGTCCCTTCTCATTCTGTCCACACCCTCTGGTGTGTCTACCCTGTTACAGAGCTTTGTGTCCTCAGCGAACAGTGAAATTCTGCCTTCTAGGTCCTGCGCAATGTCACTGATGAAGATGTTGAATAGGACCAGTCCCAGCACTGATCCCTGTGGTACCTCACTGGTCACTCTTCCCTCTGTGGAGTGACAGCCATTTACCACCACCCTCTGTGTCCTGCCACCCAGCCAGTTACCTACCCACCACACTACTGTCCTGTCCACACCCATTTTCCCCAGTTTGTGTAATAGTCTTCTATGTTGCACAGTGTCAAAGGCCTTGCTGAAGTCCATATAGGCCATGCCCAATATTAATTATTTCAGCATATGCCTGTGCAAGAAAAATAAATTACTGGATTAAGCTACTGTGGTTAGACAAACATCACCTCCCACACTTATGTCTAGAAGAAAAATATAAATGGAAATATAATGGTTTGTCCCAATCTGGTTGCTTAAAAAAAGTACTTAGTAGTTTAAAAGAAAATGGGCTGGATAATCTAGAAGTATATGTTGATCAAGGAATTACTATTAGCTACAGATACTAGAATTATGAACACAAAAAGTTATTGGAAACCATAATTATAAAGACTTAAGATGCATTGAAAATATGCACATCTCAAACTGGCTGGTACGAAACAAGGTGTTCCATCAGTATAGATATTATTTGGATGTTCTGCCAGGTAATAAACAAAGGAAATTATACACTAAGGGTGAGATATTCAAAACTTTGCCCCAGAGCTAAATTAGCACTGCCCGGTGGGCAAACTTAGCCCGGAGCACAAAGCAAGCTATATTCAAAAGGAAATAGCCCAGTGCTAATCCTGCTGAAGATAGCAGTCTAAGGAAGCCAGGCAAACTGGTCTGGGAGTGCAGGGCAAAAATAGCCCAGGAATAAGACAGCACTGAATATAGCAACAGGGAAGTGCAAACTGCAACTGCAGCTCATTAGACTCTGTAGCAAGCCAGTGTAGCAGGTGGGGAACATTGTGTGTAATTGCACAGAGATGTCTCACATCTACTGCAAGTCTGCAAACAACATTGTAAGCCACACACTGCAGAACTGTGCTTAGTGTGCTATGCTGAAGTGAGGTTTGTCCAAGTCTAACCTGAATGCACAGTGCTAACACATTAGCCCGGTGCAAACTTGTTAGCCCAGGGCAAATGGGAGCTATATTCAAAGCTCCCATGCAAATAAGCCTACTTAGGTAATCTGTGGGTGAACAAGTACATTTGCATCTCATTAAGTACTGTTTAGCATACATTACAATGCAGTTTGCCCAGTGCTACTGCATGGAGCACAAAGCTCCCCCTTTTGGTCAGAATGGAAATACAGGCTGGATGCTGCAGGCCAAGGCATGCCCACAGCATCCCTTGTTCATCAGAATGGAAGTACAAGCTGGAAGCAGCAGGAACAGTGTGCTGGCAGGCACAGTCAGTCCATACAACTCGGCACATTCTAGGAAGGCAGCTGCAAAAGCCAACAAAATGCTGGGTTGTATTGCAAGGGATATATCCTCGAGGAGGGAGGAGGTGATTCTGCCACTGTATAGGTCATTAGTTAGACCACACCTGGAGTATTGCATGCAGTACTGGCATCCGTATCCGAAGAGGGACATTAAGTTACTGGAGGGGGTGCAGCGCAGAGCGACAATGCTGATCAAGGGGCTGGGGGACTTATCATATGAGAGGAGGTTGAAGGAGTTGAACATATACTCACTGGAGGAGAGGAGAGACAGGGGTGACATGATTGAAACCTTTAAATACATGAAAGGAATAAACAAGATGGGTATAGAGGGGCTGTTCGAAGTAAGGGTGGGGAGGGCCACCAGGGGCCATGATATGAGAATGGAATGAGGAAGGTTCAGGAGGGAGATGAGGAGACACTTTTTTACAGAGAGGGTAGTGGCTGGGTGGAATGCATTACCTGCTGAAGTGGTATGCAGTAGAACAGTGGACTGCTTCAAATGAGGATGGGACAGGACAAGGGGGAGGGTTAATGAAGGGGAAGGGTGGAAGGGAGGGGCAGCTGCAGAATAAGGGGTGCTAGCTGCACATTCCAGCAGACTTGATAGACCTCTAGGCCTTTATCTGCTGGCAAATTTCGTATGTTCGTAACATACCCATGCAGCTGTGAAAGCAGGACCTGTATATATGTGTGTGTATATATATATATATATATTAAACATACACACACATTTATATATATGCCTTTTGGCACCATGCAATTCTGCTTAAAGTTGGACCAGCATAACATTCTGTGGTGATTTGCATATGCAGCCCATGATGCTTTGCATTGTGGGGGCATGTGTGACTTTGTATTTTCTTGAAACTTGGCTTCCCAGCCAAATGCCCTTTGGGGTAACCCTTGCCTCAGTGTTTACGCACAGAGGTTCTTTGTCTTTTAAATGGTTTTTTATTTTAATGGGTTCACCACAATATATCCCAGGCACACTGCCTTAGGGGTAGCTGGTCCAGTCCACTGGGGTGTTAAACAGATGAGGCATACTGATGAGTCCTGGTAGGACTAAACACGTGTCTATGTCTTCTGTTAGCACCCTTTGCAAACTGTGTGAGAGGCCTTTGGCACCATGCAATTCTGCTTAAAGTTGGACCAGCATAACATTCTGTGGTGATTTGCATATGCAGCCCATGATGCTTTGCATTGTGGGGGCATGTGTGACTTTGTATTTTCTTGAAACTTGGCTTCCCAGCCAAATGCCCTTTGGGGTAACCCTTGCCTCAGTGTTTACGCACAGAGGTTCTTTGTCATTTATATATATATATATATATATACATATACAGATTGATAGCTAAACAGACACACTGCCCGTGGCCATACATGACCTGAAGGATGCCTCCCCTAACAACATGGGTACCCCATTGCAGTAGTGGATGAAACACAGTGGGTGGACGCAATGCATGGGATAGGCATAAGGCAACCTGGTGGGGGCAGGAGGCCATAGGCTGTATGGTCACTAGGATATGCAGCATATTCAGTAGATAGGGAACAGGGCAGACTGGCTGGGCCAGGCAGTCCTTTTCTGCCATCATGGTCCCTGTTCCAGTGTGTGCCTGTTACACCCTGGTAGGCTAGTGTCTCCCCCAGCATGATCCCCAACCCCCGGTAGCCCCAAAATATTCTGAAACCCCTCATGTGCCAGTGGTCCCCCAACCCCCAAGATGGCTCCCAACCCCCACTGAAATTAACATAAAAACTTTTCCCTGGTAGTCTAGTTATCCCCCAACCCCCAAGCATGGTTCCCTGACCCTGTTGAACATAAAATAAAAATATTTTCCCTGGTAGTCTAGTGGTTCCTCCCACCCGGCAGTGAAACCCCCCGCTCATTCCAATTAGACTGCACAAACGAGCCAGCGACTTGCTCAGCACTCTTCTCAACACCACGGTCAGCCGCCGACTGAGGTACAAATGAGCGCTACTGTAGTTTTTGAATATGGTCATCAAAAGGCAACAACTATGTTCAAAACATGGTCACACATGAAATGGACATGAAATATGGTGAGCATGACAGCAGGGTTACACTGTTGGGTTGCTGTGTAAAATCGTAAATAATGGCATGTGTGATATTAAAGTAGATTCACCATGGTGATGACCATGCTAAGGGTTGCTGTTTCAGCACTGAAATCAACAACTCCCACATCTTCTTTAGATGTGGCACCATCTGTACGCATACTGCAACATACATGGTGTGAAGAACAGTAGCGCTCAATTGTATCTCAGTCGGCGACTGGCCGTGGTGATGACAGGAGTTCTGAGCCGGTTGCCGGCTCATTCGTGCAGTCTAATTGGGATGAGCAGGTGCATCACTGCTGGGTGGGGGAACCACTAGACTACCAGGGAAAATTATTTATTTTATGTTCAATGAGGGTTGGGAGCCATGCTTGCAGGTGGGGGGACCACCAGACTACCAGGGTAAATATATTTATTTTATGTTCAATGGGGGTCAGGAGCCATGCTTGGGGTGGGGGAACCATTAGACTACCAGGGTAAATATATTTATTTTATGTTCAACGGAGGTTGGGAGCCATGCTTGGGGGTGGGGGGACCACTAGACTACCAGGGAAAATACTTTTATTTTATGTTCAATGGGGGTTGGGAGCCATGCTTGGGGTGGGGGGACCACTAGACTGCAAGGGGAAATACATGTATTTTATTTTCAATGGGTGATGGGAGCAGTGCTTGGGGATGGGGGACCACTAGACTACCAGGGAAGAGATATTTCTTTTATGGTCAATGGGGAATGGAAGCCATGCTTGGAGGTGGGGGGGACCTCTAGACTATCAGGGTAACTTCTTGTACTTCACGGTCAATGAGAGGTTGGGATTCATGTGTGTGTAGGGGGGCACCGCTGCATTACCATCAGCTTTTTATTGGCGGTATTAACGCCACGCTACAGGTCATGCTAATGTCTGTAGCGTGGTGCTATACTTTTGAATATGCCAGTGTGCCAGCATTCAGGGCCCTCCCGTCAGTCCCTCCCCTGCATAAATTATTATTTAGCATTGGTACTAACACCTAGCGCTGGAGCTAAATTTCCTTTTGAATATAGCTGTCGGGTGCAAATTCGGTGCTAGTCCAGAGCAACGGATTTGCACCCGGCGCTCCACTTTGAATATCTGGCCCTAAGTATCATATGGAACTATTTCTAAGTAAAGTTCTAACAACTAGATACAGTAAGGAAAAATATCCTTTGACTTGCTGTTGTGAATGCAACAGAGTAGAAGTTGAAAATTTAAGACGTCATCTTTGAATGTAGATGGTACCTAAACTTTAGAAAAAAATGGTTATATCCAATAATAAATAATATACAAACAAAGGATGAAGATCTTTTACTGCTCATTTTCTTCACTACCAGTGATGAAATAATGATAAAGAGTGTTGCTACTTATTTAGTAGCTAGTGATAAGATACGATTGGAAAAAGAACTATGATTGGTACCAGGATTTCAACTCTACAAAGGGATCCTGCCGTATTTAAGTGAAAAATATATTGTTGGGGTTATTATTGCATAATATAATATAAATAATGCTGTATCCAATATAATTGTGGAAGTACTATATAGACTCTTGTAGTCATTAGGAAGTATTGGAAATGATGGAACTCACTAACAGCATGTCCTATATTTACTGACAATTTTTATACCCTTAAGGATAGTGGTCAAAGTCTATCTATTTTATGTAATTTATTTATCTGGACTGATGTATTATTGCAACTATAACATGAATGGAATTGTATTTTGTATCTCGTGATATTTTGTAAAATGTATTTTAATTGTCAAGGTCTTTGACTGAACAATAAACTCTGACTGACTGGCATGAAAAGTGATAGGTAAAATTGTAGTTTGCATTGTTGTGTTTTTATGTAGTAGTAAAAGATTTATTTTTATTCAGGAAAGAGATCTTATTTTACATCTTTAGGATGAGCCTTTTTTCAAGATGGCCCTGACAATATTGAAACAATAAAAAATGTCATCAAGTACAAACATACTTACTGTACATCATTCACGTACACATTTCAAAATAAAACAAAAATACAACAGTGGTACTTACTATCTAACACAAGTCATACATCCCATATGTATTTAAATAATGATTATTTCATCTAATTTCATTTACATCATCTGTTACACATATGTTACTCTCAATTTCTCTGTCAGGTATTTGGTAACCAAAGATGGTTTATAACCCAATTTCCTTTTTGAGGAGTTTAACAAGTTGTAATTTATGGCATAATCTGCCCTAAATGTCATTTTAGTAAAATGTTTTTTCAAGTTGGGCTTGTGAGGGAGTTCCCCATTGTTTCTTAGACGATAATCATGTTTGATACTTTGCTCTTCTATTTTACCTATCAAATATTTTGGTTCACCTAACTTTAACAGTCTATGTGTTTGTAGTGCCCATATTAGTTTGGACAGCATTCTGATACAGTTCATTTCATGGAATCACTTATGTGGAGTTTTTACTAAGTTACGATTTGTGTACAGAATGCCAAGTATGAGCTGCTGACCTATCAGAACCTTCTTTAGAGTTCTGTGCACAAACCATGACATAGTTAAAACTCCAAATTATTGGTTCCATGAAGAGAACTGTAACAGAAGGCTGCCCATAAAAACAAGACAATGCAAATACAGTTTTTTATTTAACTTTTTATTCAGGTACAGTTAAATATGGATAATTTAGGTGAATGCGTACCATTTCGAGAATAAGAACTTTGTAAGCAGCTGCTAGTTAGAAATGATTCCCCATTCTCTTTAAAAGAGAAGGATCAGCTCTCATTAGCTGCTGCAGTTATGTTGAAGAAACCTTACCACAAATCTTGCTGAATTTTGTTCATTCATGCATACTTTTACTTCATAATTGTAGTGCAAGTGCCAGAGAAATAATCAGGCCTGGATATTCAAAAGGGTTGCGCATGCGCAAGTCCAAAATGCGCCATTCTGCGATATTCAGCAGGAGGCAGTTACGCCACTGGTAACAGGTTGCGCAAGAGAGCAATGCAAATGAATGCATGCTCAACAGGAGGGGGCGGATCCATGCATAACCTGCGCAACCCAATATTCAGTCGGGTTGTGCAGAGTTGTGCATGCGCAACCCCCAACCTGCGCCCACACAAGCTTGAGCCAAAAAGGCTTAAGTTGAGGGCCACCCACAGGTGAGCTGCTGCATTGCAGGGTGCAACACAGCAGCTGCCACCCCTGGCTGGCCCCCAACTTGGTCCCTGTGCCCCCCCACCAGCCCGATCGTGGGCATAGTGTAACACAAACCCCTCCCCCGCCCACACATCTCCCACAGCCCGATCGCGGGCAGTCCAGGTACATGAACACCCCCACACACATCTCCCACAGCCCGATCATGGGCATAATCGCATGAACACTTAGTAAAGCGATCCTGGCAGACTCTTTCGTCCGGCTGAGGTCCAGTGATCGGAGCGATCGCTGGTAGATGTCACACTTCTTCTTTCTTGTGGTCCAGCCTCACCACCACTTAGCCTCCACCCTGCTCCCCCGCAGCCGGCGCGACGGCTGTTATCCCACCTGCTCAGCCGCTTCGCTGCCGATGACTGATCCGTCCGACAGATGTTTGATCGGTAGAGTTACAGCCACGGGCTGCAGCCCATACTAGATGAGTGTTCTAGATTTGTGAATGAACATCATCTGCAATCTGGACTGTCTGTACGGGCGGCTGCACGCCCATTGGCTGTAGCTCTGCACCAATGGGCGGCAGCCCTACCGACAGTCAGTTGGCGGGCGGCAGGGTGGCAGGCGGTGGATGCTGTTGCCCGCCGCTGCAGGGGGCGGTGGAGGGGCTTCGTGGGTGGGTGGTAGGGACACTAGACACCAGGGAGATTTTGGGGGTTGTGATGTGACATTCTGCCCGCGATCGGGCTTTATGGTCCACTGGACCACCAGGGAGTTATTCGGGTTGGGGTTGCATTCTGCCCGCGATCGGCTGTGGGAGATGTGTGGGGGTGTTCATGTACCTGACTGCCCGGATCGGGCTGCATTGTGCATCGTCTTCGATGGCTGCTGCCTGGCAGGGTGGCCAGGAGCAAGTCCTAAGGGATCGGCGCACCTACATGCAAATGGCATGCAAATGGGGCCATAAATAGATGCAAATGGCCCCCCCTGCGCCTTGCATAAATTATGGCCCCATTTGCATGTCACCTTTTGAATATCGGAAATTTGAGCATGGCGCAATGGTACTTGCGCCACCGCAAGTTTAATGCTCATCTCTGGCAACTTGCGGTGGCGCAAGTTCCACTGCGCCATGCGCAAGTGTTGTGGTTGGGAGGATATTCAGCGAGTTGCGCAATAGCGCAACCCTTTGAATATCACCGCCACACCCTCGCGCAACTATTTTGAGCAGCGCAAGGGCTTGTGCCTCAGAATGGCGCAGTTTGAATATCCAGGCCTCAGTGTTTTCAGTGCTAGAATTTGTGATTTCAGTCTGTTCTAGCAGACTGTGATTACTGTAGTTTAAAAAGGGTGAGAGAGTATGTGCAGGGTCCTGCACCATCCACAGTCCACAGTATCAGCTATCATCCAGTGAAAAACACAGAACCTAAGGCTGTAAAGTACTTCAGTGCAATATATTTTCTCATTATTTTTTTAAAGCCTTGGTTAATATTTTTGGTAGTGTTGCTAGCTGCTGCATTTGGGCAGTAGTGTGAGGGTGCTGGAGCTCTCTGGAAACAGACCAGTAATATCTAAAACGAGAGATGTGCATAACATGAGGCTTCAAGAGTATCACTCTAATTTTTGCAGTCTGGTTAGTGTAAAAAATAGTTTTCTTGTGTGCTGTCTTCTGTAACAAAATACATTTTTCCAGTACAGAAGAGCAGTTTAGCCATTGGACATTGTCAGTGGTGTGGACATGGTAATACATGGTCATACACTACTGAAAAATGGAAAGCAATGGGTGTCCCATGGTTCATCTGGTATATCTACTGCACAGCACTCAGTGCATCAGATGCTCATGCCACTACCAGTAGTACCAGTGGTGCCGTCAAAGGTTGGGAGAAGGGTCATTGTAAAGGTGAAAGAAGTGGACTAGAGAAAACTTTGATTTGGCTTTGAATCAGGGCCTGAAAATTCAGTTTGGCTTCATCAATTCAGCCAAACCCAATGTAGCAATTATCATGGGGCAAACAGAGTACAAATAGGAAGGAGGGTTTAAAGGCCTTGAGGTCAGTAATGTATATGAAGTACTGCAGCTTACTTGTGAAAGGTGCTGCTGGCATGCATCTGGTGTAGATTATTGTTTGTAGTGCTATGACAGACTCTGCAAAACACACTAAGACCACCACAGCCTTGTGTGAGCTACAGTAAACATTACTACTGATTGCTGACTTCAAGGCATATGCCTCCCAGTAATCTATTCTTCACCTCCATGCCAATTGTTGTATTTCCTCTTGCTCCATTGATTTTCAGATTATATAATATCTCCACCCTGCCACTTCTCAAAGAAAAACAAGTTATGCATAACAAAACAAAATAAAGAAAAAAGAAATGAGAAGACATTAGATGTAGGGCATAACTTTACCCTTCACAATACTGTCCACCTATGGATATATTTTTTCTCTTGGTTTTTAAGTTGGTGCGCATGCGCGACCAACGTCTTGCGGTAGTGCAGATTTGGAGGAGTGGTCACTGTTGGGCGACTGCAGGGCATGCACCAGTAGGTGTGTCCCACATTCCCCAATCAACCAGCAGCAGGGGCCATCTCCCTGCCTAGCTATTGAGGTGAAGACATGAGAGAAAAGTTCCGCTGCAATGAGAGCGAAGCTGTCATGCAGCATGACCACAACACACCTCCCCCTATGTGCAGGCAACATGGCGGCAGTGACTGCCACTGTTGCCTGTCAACACCCCCGTTTATTGTGTGCTGATGTGGGTGCCCAATCCCGTCAGCATCATGTAACCCCCCCCTTTTTTGATTGCCGAAGGGTGCCCAATCCCCCTCAGCATCATGTGCCCCCCCAAGTTTTTTCTTTGCCGATGGGGGCCCAATCCCCACCGGCATGTATCACTCCCTCTCCTTGAATTTTGCCGATGGGGGATCCCACTCCCCATCTGCATAATGTGTCCCCACCCCCATTTTTTGCTTGCCGAGGAGGCGCCCAATCCCCCTTAGCTCCTGCGGCCCCCCTTTCCTTGTTTGCCAACAGGGATGCCCAATCCCCCATTGGCTAAAGCACCCACCCACACACACACACACAATCAGGTGGCATGCTGGGAGCCCATCCAAGCATGCCAAAGCACCTATTAAAATGAAAATGGTCCCCCAATGTCTTTTATTATTTTTTTACCTGTAAAGCAAAAATGGTCCCTCATACTCTTCCTACCCCCCTACCACACCCACCCACTGTGCACCCTACCTCCCTACCCCCCATACTTACCTCTCGAGTCTGGTGCGATGATCTTCAGTGGACCAGGAACACGTCTGCACTCTTCAAAGCTGACCGCGAACTGTGGAAATGCCGGTAAGCTGTATAATAGAATAAATAGTTTTTTTTCAACTTTTGTGCATATCCCAGGCATTTTTGGGAATTTTTAAACAAAATTTTCAACATGGGGTTTTTGGAACCCCTCCTCATGAATTCTGACACTGTCATATCGTATCATTAATCGGTCCCGAAAGGTGATTTCGCAGTCTCTGCATGGAATCATCTTTTGGGATTGATTAACAAGATGACAGTGCCACTGTTCATGAGGTGGACTCTCAAAAAGCCTTTGTTGCAAATTTGGTGAGAAAAATCCAAAAGATAGCTGTTTTATGAGTGTACGTTGTGCAACTGCTATGCAGGCTCATAACTTCACAAATTCACAATATTTTTGTGCCAGATTTTCAACATTGTCATTTTTGTACACCTCCTTGTGAACAGTATAGCAGTCATTTTACACATCCTGGCCGAAATGTATTTCCACACTTCCACAATAGTGCGGTCGCTGTGGGAAATCAGTGTTCGGACCAGATTATGAAAATGACGGTGACACTGTTCATGAGCAGAGGCCCTAAAATGCCTATGTTGAAAATTTGGTGACAATTCTCCATAAAATGACTGTGTTACGAGCGTGCATTGGCAGATTGCATGCGTGCTCATAACATCAAGTATTTGTAATATTTTCACTCTGGATTTTCACCATTAGCATTGTTCCACACCTCTAGATGAACAGTACAGCTGTCATTTCACATATCCTGCCCAAAATGTGTTTTCGCACGTCCAGCGCAGAATAGTGCAGTCACTGTTCAAAATCACTTTTTGGGACAGTGTGAGGAAATAACAGTGACACTGTACATGAGCAGAGGTGCTAAAATGCCTATTTTGAAAATTTGGTGCCAAACATCCATAAAATGACTGTGTTAAAAGCATGCATTACGCATTTCCCATGCACCCTTGTAACTTCGCAAATTTGCAATATTTACATGCCACATTTTCAACTCTGACATTTTTTACACCTTTTTATGAACTGTACAGCTGTCATTTTTCACATCCTGCCCAAAATGCTTTCCCGGCACTGCACTACCAAAGCCAATGCCAGCGCGATAACATTCGGCATTGACAAATGCTTGCCAGGCAGGCATTATAGCGCAGTGGTTTATGGCTCTGAGCTGCAAATCTAGTGACATCCAGCAGACCAGACCTGGGTTTGAATCCCACAGCTTCTACTTGCATATTGTGTGACCCTGAGCAAGTCACTTAACTTCCCTGTGCTCCCAGGTCGCTCCTGTTAAAAAGCTTTCAGCTTAGTGTGCTACTCCTGGTTAAACAACTAAATAAATAAAAAATATATTACCCACTGTGATAACTCAGATGATGAAGTGGTGGTGTCATGACCTGCTGTTCCACCACTATCATCATCATCATTCCTGTTATACTTACCCCTACCACCAGTGCTGTCATGGGTACCACAATCAGTCTAATCTGCTGAGATGTAGCATGTTTGAAATATGGTCTCAAACTAATTTTAAACATGTTTCTTAAACATGGTCATCCCTGTTTTGGCATTGTTTTTGACCACGTCTGACAATGTTTTCAACATGTGTGGCATATTGCACCTCTGCCAAGGCATGGTCAAATATGGGTAAACATGGTCTGGGCATGGTAATGCCTTAATATGTTTTTGACATGATATTATGTTCATAACAGGTCCACAGAATAATGGATTTTAAAAGAAACAGTGACTTTCATCAGAGATGATAGCATGACTGAACCAAAGTCATCCATGGTCAACAATAGTCAATAATAATGCATGATAAAAAAATAAAATTTCTACACAGCTCAGGTTATTTTAGTTTGTTTAACAATATTAACATTCTGTAATGAATACATCTTATCCAAGCATACTTCTAAAACATCTTGTATTTGCTTAACCATTACTTCTGTCGTTCCTCTTTCTAATAAAATCTATCTTCATTCATGACTGGCAGAATGCCTAATCACTATTTATAACACTATAAAACTAAGCCCTTTTAAGACGTGGTGAGTTCTAGCTGGTCCAGTGGCACTGAGGGCTGAGGCACTGGATGCCTTACCTTGTGCCATGCCAGTGACCAAGGTGTGAGAGCCAGCTCAGATTGTTAAGGGTCAGCCAGAGACGCAGAGGAATGAGTATCCAGAAGGCTGCTCTCCTCTCCTTGGGAGGGTGGGGGTGCATTTTCCAGTGATCAGTGACCCCCAGTGGTGACTGGGGTGCTGAAGCCTGGATGCCGAGAACAGGGTGGAGGTGGTGGCAGACATCCTGCAGGTGGGCACAGAAACATGCCTGTCATGCGCTGACATCATTGCATGTCTGCACCTTGAGGAAGTACGGAAAAAAAAAACTCTCATCATACGCAACATGAAGCCCTCAATGTACTCCCACTCCTCTGACTGAACAAAGTCCAGCAAAAGTCAGAGCAGGGGCTCCAGGGTGATGTTGGTCCCCCCATCCTCTTCCGGGGGGAACCTTTCATGGGGGGTAAGCCATGATCCTCCCTGTCCCTGTAGCTGTGGTGTAGGCCCACTGGGGAGAGTTGAAGGTCCATATAACAGGGTGGACTAGGGGAAAAGGCACTGTACGTGCTGTGAGTGAGGAGACCAAACTAGAATTGATAAAAAATAAAAAAAAAAGATGTGGTGATTTCTTATAATAATTTATTCCATGCTCATGCAATTTGTTTCCTTGCAAAAGCCTTATTTTGTGTTCATACATTGCAAAACTAAAAAGTTCAATTTTAATTTAATGTCAAATTTTGCATTCTTATATGCAAATAAATTATGCAAATTTGGCAGCTATCTGTAACTCTTATGACCATGGAAAACCATGGTCAAACCATGACCATGGTGTGTCCAGAGCATTCAGAAAATACACTGAGAAAGGCAGTAATATATTGCATAGTTCAAAATAAAATAAAATGTTTAAAGACTGCTGTAGTTTCTGTCAATAAAAATAACTTTTGAACTGATTCATAGCTACTGATTTCTTTATGTTACAGCATTCTAGAACACTTTTTGAATTACATGTCTAACCATGTTTTAAATACCATTGTTTCTACCATGTTTAACCAACCACATTGATCAATTTTTATCTTGTTATGGGCATGTTTGATAGCACAACTCTGAGCATGGACATTTTAAAGTTTTTGAAAATGGTCATCAAAAGACAACAGCTATGTTCAAAACTTGATCACACATGAAATGGACATGAAATATGGTGAGCATGTCAGCAGGGTTACATTGTTGGGTTGCTGTGTAAGATCTTAAATAATGGCATGTGTTGTATTCAAGTAGATTCACCATGGAAATGGCCTTGCTAAAGGCTGCTGTTTCAGCACTGAAATCAACAACTCCCACATCTTCTTTAGATGTGGCACCATCTGTATGCATAATGCCACATACATGGTGTGAAGAACATACCAAGAAAACATGACTCATAAAAATATGGTTTGAGAAAACATGGTTGTCTTAACTGTGCTTTTCTCACCTAATTTAACACATGACTGGTCTTGACATTGTCTTTCTTATATCATTTTACATGAAGTGGCAGATTCCAGAAAATGTAATATGTGAAAACATGACTGGAGAACACATGATTCAAGAAAACATAACTTATCTTGACTTTACCTTTCTCATCTCATTTTGCATGATGTGATTGGTTGATTGGTCTTTATGGTGTCTTTCTCACCTCATTCTAAATGAAGTAGCAAAATTAGATTTGAGGAAATGTGATACAAAGAAACATATCCAAGAAAAATGTGCTTCAAAAAACATGACTAGACTTGACTTTACATTTCTCACCTCAGATTATATGACATGGCTGATCTTACTAGAGTTCATACTAGAGTTCTAAGGGCAGATAAAGGCTAATGCCCATGTTAACTGCCCCCACTATATCAGTGGTAACATTTTACATTCAATCCAGACATTATAAAAACATCTACATCTTTTCTTAAATATTTATTTACTTTTACCCAGTATTACCTACAATGGAAAACTATTCCACAGCCCAAAAACCCTCTGGGTAAAAGAGAACTTCCTTTCCTTACTTCTGATTCTATTTCCCCTCAGCTACAATGGATGTCCCCTAGTTTCCTTTTTGTTAGGTTTAAAATCCATATTGACTAGAACCATAAGTTCAGGGTCATTAATTATGTCATATAAACATAATAAATCCGCTTTCATTTTCTGGGTTTCCAATCTCATCAATTTAGTATTCTTAATATGTGTTTCATAATTGATATCATGCATTCCAGAAATTATTTTAGTCACCCTCTTCTGTACTCTTTCAATATTGTCCACTTGCCTCCTTTAATAAGGTGGCCAAAGCTGTGACCCATAGTTCAAGAGCGGACAAGCATATTTTCTATACAAGGGCAATATCACATCACTCTCTCTACTTTTTGAACTTCTTTTTATATTCCACCTACACTTATTTTATGTATTGATTGCAAAGTTACAGTGACTATTGAAATTAAGCTTACAGTCAATTAATATACCTAGGTCACCTTCAAAGTCAGCTACTTTTAATATAATATCTGATAGCTTGTATTTTTGTCTGGGGTTATATTTCCCAAAGTGTATCAATGTAAACTTATCTTTATTAAGTGTCATTCCCCAAGAATCTGTCAAGAACTAATCATATCTAGATCTGTTTGTATTGATGCCATTCACTTCTGCTATTTCAAACACTCCACCAATTTTTGTGTCACCTGCATATTTTTGACACCAATTATTAACTTTACTAAGTCAGAGATAAATATGGCAAACAAAATAGGTCCTAGCACAGATCCCCAGGGAATCACACTGGTAGCCTCCCCCCTTGAAGATGTAAATCCATTTATTTTCACTCTATGTGTTCTATCATCCAACAAGGCATTAAACCGACTTGTGATTTTGTTAATCAGTCCAACACTCTCTGCAGTGAGCTGTGCCACTGCCAGACAGATGTACAGATATATGGTGTTATATTCTGCTGTATTTTGTGTATGTGTATATGCCACAAGATGCCAATGTTAAGGAAAGGTCTCATAAGATAGTGAGAGATACTGGATTTCTTTTAAAATGTTTCACCTTCCTCTGACCTGAGAGGAACCAGTTTGCTTGCCAGGAAGCTGACAATTACTTGACAAAGGCTTGAGGGTAGCGGATCAAAGGGTATTTCCATGGTTAACTAACTGAGGGAAATAAAGGTAAATAAAATATTCAGGAGATAGCCCTTTTTCACCTCAAAGGCAGGATGCTTTGGTCCCAGGAAACTGTAATGGTATATTGTCTTGGATGAGATGAAAGAAAAGGACAGAAATATCCATTCTGGCAGGGTATTGCAAATTCTCTTACAAGTGTCGTATTTGTCAGGGAAGTATGACATCACAAGGTAGCCAAAAAATTGTCTTGCTGGGAAAGATTAAGAGTGATATCTACTGGCCTAAAAGTTAGGACAGACCAAGGATTTTGACACTATATAAAGTGCTTAAAAACTAGGAACTCTCTTTCATTTTGCTGAGCATCTTCAAGGAACACTCTTCTCCTGACACACAAGAAGCAAGACTGCTATCAAGGGAAACTGAAACTTTCATTTACTTTTCCTGGACTTCAATCCACTATGAGGTAGAACTTAGTTAACAATTTTAAGGTGTTTTTATTGTATGTACTGTACATGTCCACTTTTTATTTGTGTTATTCTGTGACCAAATTGATCAAACCTTTTTGTTGTAATATATAATAATTATTTAATCATTTTGTAAAGACATTTGTTTTGTTTAAGAAACCTGCCTGAGTGAGATTTCTATATTGCATGTGTGATTGTGAGATATTTCAGTAATAATCTGTGACTAAATTGTTATTGCTAAGAGGTGCCATCATAAGCTACCAAATTGAACAAAGGGTCTGAAAAGAGGAAGTCTGGATAAAGATAGGGGGAATACCAAAGTCTCAAGGAAGGGTCTGTGAGGATTTGAACCAGGTTATTGCACACCTTGTGGGAGAAGGCAGGATCAGGGTTACAATGCTACCCCAAAGAGGTTGTAATGCCTGAATCTTCTCCATTTGTGTAACAACCAAGAAGGGTTCATATTTGGCTACAAAACTCAAGACTAGTATTGTACCCTGATCCAGAGTAAAGATTGGACCCTGGGACTTCAAGGTGAATGTTCAGTTGTGAACACAGCAAGCACTATAGAAGGATATGAAGAGGGTATCCCCTGTTTCCCCCTCCATGTTGTGGATTGCACTTAGGGGTGGGCACTGTGAGCTCAGTGGACCGGACCCTCCAGAAAGTGTTCATGACAGCTCTAGTGCACAGTAGTGGGATCTGAGAGATCTGGGTAGCAGTGAGATTCAAGAGATATTGGTATCACAGGCATAACAATTGTATTCGAGGCCAGTTCATCAGATTGATAACCTGAAAACAATCCACATACAATCAAGGCAGAGATCTGGAAAAAAAATAATTTGGTCACAGTATAAAGTTCCCTACCTGTTTTCTTTTTTTTCAGTGTAAGCTATTATAGTAACAGTTAGGGAAGAAGACAGCTTCCAACTATAATGAATGCACTGAAGACCACCTAAGGCAGGTGTGTCAAGAAAGAGGGGTCCAGTATGAGGGGTGAACCAAAAAGCCCCTCGTGGAGGCTGTCATGGCAGCCAATGATCTAGTGGCTACCCAGAACCTCGAGTCACAGCCAGTGACTAAAAAAGGACCAGAGCCTGGGCATGGGAGTGCCAGGGTTCATTGTAGAGTCCATCCCAGGGAGGAGGAGTATAGTGAGGCCAGAAGGAACCCAGAGCCACAGTATCAGGGGAAGGCCACCACAAAGCTGGAACTGGAAGGTATCAGGCTGTAGCTGGAGTTGAAAAAATTGGAACTGGAATTTGAGCAGAGGAAGTCTGAGATGGAGTTACAAGAAAGACAGCACCAGAGAGAGGTGGAGAGAGAGGAAAAGGAGTGACAGAGAGAATTCAAACTGGAGAGGCTAAGTATCCAATGACAAATGCCAGAGGAGGTAAGTGGCAGGGTTAGACCTGAAACTCCAGGGTCGGTGTACAAATTAAGTTCCAAATTAATAGCAGAATTTAAAGAGGGGGAGGATATGGATACATTTTTGAATTCACTTGAAAAGGTCTGTATCCAGGCCAAGGTATCCAGGGAGTCCTGGAGCTTCCAGCTGTCCCTGCTACTTACTGGCAAAGGGCATGAGGCACTAGGCCAACTCGATAATGATGATAGCCAAGGCTATGAGAAATTTAGAGCTGCTTTACTTAAAAAGTATGAACTGACTCCTGAGGCCTGTAGGGTTAAATTCTGTAAACTCCGAAAAAGCCCTGACATGAGCTTTGAAGAACTAGTCACAAAGCAATGGTAGTTTTTACAGCCTGGTGGGAGGGGGTGGAAGCAAACTCTGTAGGAAAAATTGAGGATGTTATACTTTTAGAGCAGTTCTTTTGGACTTGCCCAGCAGAGCTAAAAACCTGGCTAAAAGACCGAGATCCAAAAATAGCACAACAAGCTGCTGAGCTCTCAGATCACTATTCCAGGAGCAGACCTGCTCTGAAAGGAAGTGGAGTGGATGTGGCAGGGCAGAAAGGGGAAATGTGCACCTTAATGGCAGCTTGAACCCTCATAGCCTCTGTAGAAAGGGGGAAGTCCCAGGTTACAAAAAATGGATTTCTCATATAAAAGAAATTATGACTGTTGGTTTTGTAAACAGTCAGGGCATCTTTCTAGACAGTGCCCTAAAAAGGTACAGAGTGGGCAAAGTGGTGCTTAAACAGAGCTGGGTACACTGTGTATCCCTGAATGCCTGCCTGTAAACATGAGGGAGCACATACACCAGGTTACTGTAAATGGGGTGCAAACCCATGGGTTAAGGGGTGTTTGGGAGCATCTCCTACCTTAGTAAAAGGGGATTTGGTTGGGCCTGAACAGCTTATACCTAATCAGTTTGTAACAGTGAGGGGATTTACTGGGGAGGAGAAAACTCTGCCACTTGCTAGTATTCTCTTGGACTGGGGTGAGACAGGAGAAATGGTGCAAAAAGTGGCAGTGGCAGACAACCTCACCCTGGATGTGATTATAGGGAACAATCTCCAGAAGGGGGTGATGTGTGTGGTTATCCACAGTTAGACAGAAAAGGCCACTTGTAATTTCCTGAGCCCCATAGAAGCCCCTGTGGAAAAAAATGGAAGGCTAGTTCCCAAGCCTGCATCTCCTGAAATGGAGAGTAGTGAAAGGGAGGTAGGACTTCCCCAGGTAGCCATTCACAAGACAGCTACAGAAGGTTACTCTGAGAAGGGAGGGGTAACAACTGGTCAAAAAGTTAGGGATAGCAGTGACACTGAAGGCCCTGACGCTAGAGCTATGGACACCAGTTTAGGATCTGAAGGGGACATGTCCCATACCTTGGGAAAATGTGAAGATTTTGCAACTGCTCAGAGAACTTATCCTAGTTTGGAGAGGCTAAGGGCTTGTGCAGAATCTGATGGGACACAGGGAGGTGACATAAGACATAGGGTATTTTGGGACAGGTACTTCTGTAGACAGAGGACATAAGGACAGGGAGATGTGAGGGGCAGGCAGCTTGTTGTTCCCCAGGGGTATCATGAGGGATTGCTCAAGGTCACTTATGACATCCCCATGTCTGGACAACTGAGAACTGTGCATACCATTCAGCAATTGGCCCAGAATTTCTATTGGCCCAACTTCACCCAGCAGGTAAAGGAATATTGCAGGTTTATCACTGGTGCCAACAAATAGGGAAGGCAGGCAGTAAAACCAAAGCTGCCCTAATTCCCTTGGCCATTGTGGAGGAGACATTCCAGAGGGTAGGAATAGATATTCTGGGACCTTTGAGTACCTCACGCTCCTCCGGGAAGAAGTTTATCCTGATGGTGGTAGATTACGCCACCCGATACCCAGAGGTGGTCACCTTCTCCTCACTTAGGAGAGACAAAGTGACAGAAGTCTTGCTAGGGATTTTCTCCCATGTCGGGTTTCTGCTAGAGGTTATCACTGATCAATGGGGTATCTTCATGTCGGACCTGAAAGTGTTTGTGAGAGAAGTGTGGGGTGGTGCAGAGACAGACGACACCTTATCACCCTCAAGCCATTGGGCTTGTGGAATGTTTTAATGGTACCCTCAAATCAATGCTCCAAGCATTTGCTAAACAGCATGGGAGGGACTGGGAGAAATACCTTCCCCACCTGTTGTTTGCATACAGAGAGGTGCCCCAAGAGGTGACAGGGTTCTCTCCCTTTAAACTTTTATATGGATTTAGGGTGCATGGGTCCCTAGACTTGATCTAGGAAGACTGGGAAGGCAAACACACCACCAAGAGAACTCCCATGGTGGAGAATGTCCTTAAGTTTAGGGAGAAGTTGAAGGAGCTTATGGGGGTGGCCCAAAGCAACCTGTCAGCTGCCCAACAGAAGCAAAAAGTCTGGTATGACCATGGAGCCAGAGCTCAGTCATACAGTGCAGGTCAGGAAGTCATGATCCTAATCCAAGTGGGTGGAACCATATAAGGTAGTCTGATAGGTAGATGACAGGAACTATATTGTAGAACTGCCTGACAGGAGACATACCCATAGGATGTACCATGTCAACATGATGAAGCCATATGCAAAAAGGGCTGACATGGTATTTCCAGTGTGTACTCCTGGGGAGAGGTTGGATGAAGAAGACCCCTACTGGACTTGCTTGATGAAAGCAAGTGGCAGTCATCTGTGGCAGTAATCAAACTGTCACCCCAGTTGACCTTGGAGCAGTCCCAGGACATGAGGGAGGCTTTAGAGGAATTTGCCTCTTTTTTTACACCAAACCTGTAAGAACCCCCTTAGTGACACATGATGTAGACATGGAAATACAAGCACCCATACAACGGACAGTCTACCAGGTGTCTAAGGCCATTATAAAGGGCATTAGGAGGGAGGTGGAAGAAATGCTGGATTTAGGGGTAATCTAGAAATCCCACAGTCCCTGGGCCTCACCCATAGTCCTTGTTCCCATACCTGATGGCTCTACTCACTTTTGTGTGGACTATCATGGATTCAGTGCAGTCACAAAGTTTGATGCCTACCCAATGCCATGGATGGATGAACTACTAGACAAATTGGGAGGGGAGACATACCTCATCACAACTGACTTGAAGAAAGGGTATTGACAGGTGGAGTTAACTGCCAGAGCTAGAGAGCAGTGAGCCTTCATCACGCCAATAGGGTTATCTGAATTTCAGGTAATGCCTTTTGGAATGAAAAATGCTCCTGCCACCTTCCAAAGGTTGGTCAGCCAGGTGTTACATGGTACTAAAGTGTATGCAGTGGCTTATCTGGATGATATTACCATCTTCAGTTCCAGTTAGAAGGAACACCAGTCCCACCTGAAGGAAGTGTTGACCAGGATACAGAGAGTAAGGCTCACTGTCAAGGCTGGAAAGTGCCAGGTGGCTATGGCAGAGGTGACATACCTAGGCCATGTAGTGGGGCAGGGGCAGCTTCACTCTAATAAAGCAAAGACTGAGGCAATAGAGCCGTGGCCTACACCTGGAGCCCAGAACCAGGATAGGAGCTTCCCAGGGACTGCAGGGCACTATCAAAAGTTTGCTCCCAATTACAGCACCCTGGCAGCTCCCCTATCTGGCCTGCTAATGAAAAGAAAGCACAAAAAGGTAAACTAGGAGCCTGACTATGAAAAAGCCTTATTATGGCAAAAGGAGGCTCTGTGCCGTGCCCCTGTGTTAGCCCGTCCAGATTACATTAAGCCATTTGTAGTCCAGAAAGATGCCTCAGATGTGGGGATAGGAGCAGTCCTCAGTCAGACCTCTAATCTGGGAAAATATCACCCAATTGTATACCTGAGCAAAAAGTTACTTCCCAAAGAACAGGCCTATTCTGCAGTTGAAAAGGAATGCCCTTGTGTTGGTATGGGCCCTGCAGAAATTAGAGCTGTACCTCTATAGAAGGCACTTGTCAAAGGTTTTGGGATAGCTGATAAAAGAGTATTTCCCTGGTTAGCTAACTGAGGGAAACAGAGGTAAATAAAATGTTCAGGAGATAGCCCCTTTTCACCTCAAAGGCAGGATGCTTTGGTCCCAGGAAACTGTCATGGTATATTGGATTAGATGAGATGGAAAGCAAGGACAGAAATATGCATTCTGGCAGGCTATTGTGAATTCTCTTACAGGTGTCATAATTGTCAGGGACGTATGACATCACAAGGTAGCCAGAAAATTGTGTTGCTAGGAAAGATCAAGAGTGACATATACTGGCTTAAAAGTTAGAAGAGACCAGGGATTTTGACACTATATAAAGAACTTGAAAACCATGGTCTGTCTCTCATTTTGCTGAGCATCTTCAAGGGAAACTCTTCTCCTGACACACAAGAAGTAAGACTGCTATCAAAGAAAACTGAAACTTTCATTTACTTTTCCTGGACTTCAATCCACTAAGGACTTAAGGTAGAACTTAGTTAACAGTTTTAAGGCATGTTTTTTTTTTTGTATGTACATGTTTACAATTTATTTGTGTTATTCTGTGACCAAATTGATCAAACCTTTTTGATGTAATGCATGATAATTATTTAATTATTCGGTAAAGACACTTGTTTATTTAAGAAACTTGCCTGAGCAAGATTTCAGTTTTGCATGTGTGACTGTAGGATGTTTCAGTAATAATCTGTGACTAAACTATTATTGCTAAGGGGTGCCTTCATAAGCTACCACATTGAACAAAGGGTCTGAAAAATGAAAGTCTGGATAAAGATGGGGGAATACCAAAGTCTCAAGGAAGGCTCTGTGGGGATTTGAACCAGGTTATTGCACAACTTGTGGGAGAAGGCAGAATCAGGGTTACAATGCTACCCCAAAGAGGTTGTAATGCCCTTTGTGTAACAAGCAAGAAGGGTTCATATTTGGCTACAAGACTCGAGATTAGTATTGTACCCCTGATCCAGAGTAAAGAGGGGACCCTGGGACTTTGTGGCGAGTGTTCAGTTGTGAACACAGTGAGCACTATAGAAGTATGTGAAGAGGATATCTCCTGTTTCCCCCTCCCTGTCACAGATTGCACTTAGGGGTGGGCACTGTTAGCTCAGTGGACCTGGTCCTCAGGAGTGGGTTCGTGACACTCTCTAACTTCCTTATCAGTGCCCAGTGTGGAACAAGATTAAATGCCTTTTGAAAATCCAGATACACTACATCCACTGGCTTATTGTTATCCAGCTTTCGAATGACATTCTCATAGAATCCCACTAAGTTAGTTATGTAGGACCTTCCTTGTCTAAATCCATGCTGTTGTGTCAACTCCATTTGCACCTGCCCAGTGATCTAAGATCACATATTTTATTAATGATTTCAAAAATTTTCTGGGGACTGAAGTGAGGCTAATTGGTCAATAGTTAGCAACTTTCATTTGACTTTAACTTTCTCACTGCATCTTACATGAAGTGTCCATATTAGATTGGAGAAAATATTCAAGAAAAGGCAATTTGAGAAAATGTGTTACAAGACAATGTGACTGGTCTTGACTTTGCCTTTCTCATTTCATTTTATATGACATAGAAATAGAGGCCAATGAGGACTGGTGATGTCTTTTAAACTAAATCACTTTAGTGAAGAAGGGGGTGACACTGGGTTGCATCTGAATTGCTCAGGGTGATTTCATCACCAGATGATGAAAGAATAGGAAAGTTGCTTGCAGTGCAAATTGAACCAGGAGACTTTTGGAAACTAACACACTGACTCAGATGTATTTGTTCCCATGTGTATTGTACTGACTCTGTTGTACTTGCTCCCATGATGTACCGTATTCTTTATATTCTTGTACCATCCTAGAGGCCCTGGTCATGCCTGACAATGGTCCACAGGATAAGTGCACTTACCCGGTAAACAAATGAATAAATATATAAATAAATAATGAAATATGATTCCTACGGCCATACTGTCATGCAGCCAGTCCTAGCCCTTCTCTTGGGCATAGCCCCTGTCACACCATTATTACTGCTTACAGAACTGGTACATAGTGGAACTGCCAAGACAACCTATGCTTGTTCCTTTACTCTTCACGTATCCCTTTCTCCTCCAGTTCATTTTCTTCTGACTTCTACACAACACTGTGGCAGATGCCCCAATCTCCATCGTGTTGCCCATCCACTGATGCCCCCTCACCCTTACTGGGGGACATCGTGTCTCACTGAGGCAGCCTGCTTCATGGAGTTTTTACTCACAGGCAAAACAAAATTAAAACAAGAGAGAAGTCTGTGCCTTGCACCAGCAAAAAATTATTTGTCAAATGATTCCATCACACTCACCGCTGCACCATATCCAGTCTTCTAAATTCACTCTGCCTTGCTCCTGCTGAAGGGGGAAAAACAATTGAAAAAAATATTTATTTCTGCACTCTTTACACACTACCAGAATTCATTAAAAAAATGTTCATCAAAAACTACTTTAAAAAATTCCCCATGCACCTTTCCCAGTCTGCTAAATCCACTCTTTTGAGCTCCTGATGCAGGGCATTCAGCTGCCAGTGTAGGCTCACACTGTGTGCTCTCTCCTGTGCAGCATGATTTCACGAGCCTGCCTGAAACTGCAAGTACTGTAAATGCTGTGAAAATTAGATAACTGGAATGATAATACACAATTCTGTGGCCATTCTGAATGTTTTCTGAACAAAAGTAACTCTTTTTCACATAACATTACCTCTTTCAGTAGGCAGGTCTTTCACCTGTATGTGTGAGCGAGAGAGAAAGAGAGAGAGCTGGAAATGGCACTGAGATTAGAGATGCTGTGAATTTAAACTTTGTCAGTGAAGTTGACACAGTAGCTGAAATTCACCTTCCTAAACCTTCATCAAATTTCCACAGTACTTGGGAACTTTGATTTTGTGAACATTTTGAAGTTTTTACCATGAAGTGATCATTTTTTGGCAAAGTTGTCATTTCCTGAGTGAACTTTGCTAAATTTGCTGAAAAAAGGCAACTTCACCAGTGAAAAAAAAAAGTGTGAATTTAGGGAATTTGAACTTCCTGAGGAGGTCTCTATCTCTAGTGTTGACTGGCTGCTGCAGATCTTGAATCTTGCCAACAACTGTGTGTATGCCCTAGAAAAAGTGATGCATCAGGACATTGAATTGCTAAAATGTTGAAGGAAAACTGAGTTCCTTCAGGTCCGCTTTGCCGGTTCCAAAAGTGCTGGATTTTGGCATGTCCACCGAATGCAAATTTGGCATTAGCTCATTTTTAGGTCATTTGTGGGATAAGTAGCAGTGTTTACATTTGCCATGGTAAAAAGTCAACTGCTGATTTAGCAGAATTTCTAATGCTGAAATCCAGTATGAATCTGTAGTTGATCCAGAGCTGCAGGAGTCAGCAGAGGAGAAGTCTCAGCAGATGATGATAGAGAAGGAGGAGGATGCACAGGCGGAGGTAATACAGGTGGAAGAATCTCAACAGAAGACAGAGGAAGAGGGTTCTCAGGAGGAGTTAGTGTGTGGAAGAGTCACATCAGAAGATTGTACTGGGGTTACACATACTGGTAGTCTTCATGCAGTTAACAAAACAACACAGGAGGAGAAGATGGAGTCTAATGAGGGCAGCAGCTGTGATGTTGATGATCCAGTGGCTGATGTAGATTGGGAGCCAGAGTAGCTTTCAAGTAGTCCTAAAGACAAAAGTTCCCTTTTCCACATACAACAAGGGCACATGAGAAGACTGAGGTGGAGAATGCTGGTCCAGACACAAAACTGTATCAGAACTCAAAGACTAAGGATGGTGCAAGGAAAAGTGCAGGAAAAGAAAAAAAGTGATGATAAGGGTGAGGAACAAGGAGAAGGATATGTGAGTGAACATGATATTGCAGAAGGTGGAGACTGAGGCATAGGTGCAGTGCCCTAATCCCATGGACAGGCAAAATCTAAGTGGCACCCCTTAACCTGAACACTTTAGTAGGATTTGTTTTTTATGACATCAGCAAAAAATGATAAGAGTGTTGTAATATGTCAAATATGCAAGGCTCAAGTCAGACGGGGGAAACCTGGTTCATCTCTTGGTATCATTGGGCAGTGTAGCCATTTGAATACCAAACATCTTCTCAAATGACAGCAGTACCAAAGGAATACAAAACTTGGTCTTATAGACCTGTTGTTGAGGGTCAAGGAGGTGATGATGAAGAGGAGGAAGGAACAAATGAATGGAAGCAAGACATTAACACTGGCATCACCATCACAAGTACTATGCAAGTGCCAACTAGCACTCCTGTCAGCAAAGGACTACAGTCTGCAGTTCTCTATTTTTGCCAAACAAAGAATGGGGCAATCACTCACCAAAGCTGTCATGGCTACAAGCAGGAATGTATTCCATACCCAGTTAAAAGGCTTCATCCCCATGTGTGTGTTCTACCCAAGTATGACCCATCATCGGACAATCAGTGTCTGAATTTAATAAACACCACTGCACACACCCAGTAGCTATGGAGATCAGTGGTGCTGTAGCACAAATGCTTGCTGTTGATGTGCTGCCCTAGTCACTTGCAGAAAATTCTGATTCTCATAATTCGATTCACCAGACAGTGCCAAAATGGAATGTCCCTTTGTGAATATGTTTCTGGCCAAGACAGTTGCTGAGTTGCACTGTGATCTAAAAACCTGCATCCTATATGCCCTGAGTTATTCAGTGGTCAATACTGTCCTGCTAATGACTGATATGTGGTGCAGGTGCCCTAAAGCAGTGTCATGACACAAGTGCATCACAGCATATTGGGCATCGTTCCTCAGTGTATATGTTGTAAAGCCCCTTGAGTGATTCTCATGCCACAGCTACCCCCTCCTGACACTGGTTGGTATCAGCATGCCACACTGAGCATACATTTCATGGATTTGGTCTGGCACAACTCTGTTAAAAGCCTGTCAAAGCTGAACAGCCAAATTGATGATTGGACCACATTCCTAGACCTGAAACCTGGTTTCATGTCAGCAAGAATAATTAAAATGTTGTCAAGGCTATTTACAATATGAAATATTTTGCACTGGGATGTACAAGTAACACACAGTATTTTCTGAATATCACATTAAAGTGGTATTTGTTATTCTGATATGAATAACGAATAGTGGCACTATTCGTGCCTGTTTGTATTTGGGAAATAAAAGCAAAAAAAGGAAAAAAAAGCCCATACCCTACTCCCCAGCCCAATCATGTTAAAAACAACTCCTATCACCACCCTCTGCACCAAGGCAGACATCACAGATCACATGATCAGCTGTTTTACTATGCAAACAAGCACAAGAGTACCATTCACAAGAAAGCAGCTGACCTTGGAAGATGGTTGGTTGTGTCTGTCACCTTCTTGTGCCTGCTAGACCATTCATTTTATGAAATTCGAGTGCTGGGATGGGGGAATGATCTTTAATATTAAAATAATTACAAGAGGAGACACTGGCCGACCATGGAGTTGGGTGGGTTGTGCCAGTC
The DNA here is from genome assembly GCA_016271365.2 of Neoceratodus forsteri. Classification (NCBI taxonomy): domain Eukaryota; kingdom Metazoa; phylum Chordata; order Ceratodontiformes; family Ceratodontidae; genus Neoceratodus; species Neoceratodus forsteri. Next base: position 1,802,519,828 of record CM057449.1, read on the forward strand.
ACCCATTGTGGGAGTTTTGTTGTTATTTATTCTTTTAAAGTTTAAATAGTGGATGCTGAGGAGAGCAGGGTGGAGTGCATTTGTTCCAGAGGGTGGGAGAATAGGAAGTAGCTTTTAACAAGATCAGGCTGGGGAGAGGGTGGGGGGGCTTTTCTTTTATTCCCCCCACAGTTACACGAATGATGAATATGAATTCTGAATTTCTGAATATTTGGGGCTCCGAATACGAACATTCGGTTTAATATTCAAAATATGGTATCTGATGATTCCTACTTTGCACAGTTTCAGTATGATTATTCATGACTTCCTGCACAAAAACAAAGAAGGTGAGATCAAGCTGACCAACCTGCTAGGGGGTGGCAGTATAGCCTAAAGGTTAGAGTAATGAGCTATGAATGAGCTTGCTACATTAAGCAGAGCTGGGTTTGATTATTACAACCTCCACTTGCATACTGTGTGACTCTGAGCAAGTCACTTGACCTCCCCAGTGCTCCCAAGTCACTTCTGAAAACAGGCACTTGTGCCTAATAGGCCTTACCTGGTTAACAAAGTATAAAGAAAAAAGCAAATGGTCCTTTCAGTGGTTGATGAATGCCGGTCACTTGTTGAGGGAAATCCAGGCCAAGAATGGAATCCCATTACATCACTTGAAACAGGTGGTGGCCACATCATTGAATTCCACATTGTGCATGCTTCAGTGTCTGTTCAAGCAGTAGAAGCCCTCAAAGATGACACTATGATGCATCATAATCATAACCCAGTATCGCAGTCCTTAAGTCCAGATCAGTGGAAGATGATGGACAGCCTGATTAAGATCCTAAAACCATTTGAACATGTGGTGCAAGCAGTAAGTGTTGCAAATGCCTCCATCAGCCAGGCAGTACCACTGCTTCAGGTGCTGTGACAGACTCTGGTAATTATCCATGAGCATTTTAAACATAACAGTGATGCTGCTGGCACTAATCTGTTGAGTGGGTGCTGGTATTTCTGAAAACAAACAGGAAAAATGTGTGAGTCTGAGCCTTATGTGCTGGCAACCATGCTGGAGCCACAGTACAAACATGTCATGGTGCCACTTTTCAGTGGGGGGAAGGCAGAGGGGGAGCAGTATATCATGATATTCACAGGGGTAGTGTACAATCGTATGGTGGCAACCCAGCAATCAAAGGCAAGTGAACATGGAACTGTGTAGTAAAAAGGGTGTACCTGCAGCAGCAAATTTCTCCACAAAATCACATTCCTCACCCTCATAAATACCCCCAAACCAACTATGGGATCAACCCCTCCATGTGCTGCTTTTTGCAGGTGGATGTGGTCACAAAAACAGTTGTACAATCTGAGCCACATAGTCATATGTCTGCAGCCACTGTAAAACAAGCATACATGGGCAACACTGAATAACTTGGTATTGTTGATGAACCCCTGCTGTATTGGCAGGAAAAATACATGGAGTTGCACATATTGGTTGATTTTGAAATGCAACATCTCTCCTGCCCACTAGCTAGCATGAGCTTGGAAAGAGTGTTCAGTGGAGCAGGGGTGATCATAATTGACTGGAGAACCAGACTGTCCAACAGGAATGTTGAAATGCTGACATTCATAATAAACTCTGGTCAGAGTCTTTATGTCTGCTAGTACATAAACATGATAAGGGTGTTTCATGGGCTTAAACATAAAGATGGATTGCCATAGTCAGCTCCATGTGTAAATTTCATTTTTGGTAAAGTTAGATAATTTATCTGGTTGATCCTGTTTTCCATGTGTTTAAAAGGTGAGTGGTGAGTGTGTCTTATACTATGTGGGGAAGGAGAGGGAGTTCCATACCAAGGCCTTCAAGTAATGGTAGAAGAAATAGTGCAGAGAGGTGAGGTATGGCTACAGTGGGGAATGTAGGCCAATCTGGAAGGATAATATCCTATACCAAGGTGATGGCCTGCTTCCATCAAGGAGGGAACCATAGTCCTCAGTGGACAGTTTAAGTGTTAGTTTGATGGATATTTAAAGTAGCTGAAGGGGGTGACAGAAGAAATAGGGGAGGCAGAAAGAGGCTACCACAGACTGTTATAGGAAGTAGGGAGATCCCGAGGGGAGAGAGACCAACCAGGATGCAAGTTATTCAAGAAAGCAAGGTCTTAGCAAAGGAGGAAGTGAGGAGCAGTCAAAGGAGAAATGTGAGGAAGGAGGAACAATTGTAAAAAGCAGAATGCAACAAGAAGAGAGCTGAGGGATGTCAAAATGGTACAAGGTCTTCATCAGAAGCCCTATGAGTGGAGGCTGAAAAATTTCAATATGTACACCCTGGAGGAGAGGAGGGAGAGTTGGGATATGATGGAACCCTTTAAATATCTTATGGGGGTTAATAAGATACAGGAGAAGTGCTGTAGAAAAAGGGATTGTGATATTAAGCTGGAAGGCGGTAGATTCAGGAAAGATGTGAGGAAGTACTTCTTCACTGAAATTGTGGTGGATTCCTGGAACAGCCTTCCATGGGAAGCAGTGGGTTAAAACCAGTGGTGGGTTTCAAAAACTCAGATAGGCACAAAAGAATCCTAGGAAGGAAGAGGATGGAAAAGACAGTGCTGTTGGTCTGCAGCAAAAGTGATTGTAATTAAAAATGGGCAGACTAGATGGTCCCAGTGGTCATTTTCTGCTATCAGTTTCTATGTTTCTATGCACGATATGTTGTGTGATTAAAATGGATACTGTGTAAAATTATTAATACTTTATGTGCAATGTGAATACCATAAACTGTGTGGCACACATAATTAAGCAATAAGACATGACAGGGTGTGGTATATCATGGGATATCATAATGCCTTGGTTGGTTGGGCATGAGGCCACAGGCCAAGTGCGTCCAATGACCTGAGAAGTGATGATATCCCATGATATACCACACCCAGGAGTGCCTTATTGCTATTATGAACTGGCTTAAAAGTTTGTTTTTTTTTTTAGTAAAAAATAAGAAAAAGTTTTAAAACCTTTTGAAAGTGATGCTTTGGGGATGTTGGAGCAGTACCTTTTAAGAAAATAGTTCCTGGAGGGCTCTGGCCAGCAGGTGGTTCTGCTGTAATTGGAGATGGTTGAGGAGGTGCAGCTGTGAATGTTGTCTCCTTCCCCCAAAAATAGTGTGGTCAGAAGCCATCCTATTTTTTGTGGATGACTTTTTTGGGGGGATAAGAAAGTTCCTGGTGCAACCACATATGAGAAACAGTCAGTATTTATTTATATTTTAACCTGTCATTGGAGCCAAGAAAGGGATTGAAGTCACAGTTTGAAAGGGAGTGGACTGACTAGCAGGGGCACTTCAGGAGTTTCCAATGCATCAGTAAGTTAGTTGCTGTTTGTCCTGCCAGCTGATAAATGCAGGAAAATGTTACAAGTGTAAGTGTTACTACGTGCAGCAAATGGGCAGCTGAGCATGCGCTTTTGAAAAGAGAGAGTGAGAGACTAAGGAAGACATAAAGCTGCATGCACGGAGCAATGCTTCCTTTAAAAAAATAAATAGCGGCTTTGTCTGTATTAATTAATTTCAGCAGTTTTACTGAGGTGACAAAAATGATATTGTTTTGAATGATCGGTGTACTCGCCCATTTGTGACACTCATTGCTGCTGTAAAAACTGCAATTTCCCTGGGAGCAAATGAGGAGCGGTTGAAGTGACTGTGATTTTTGTGGTGGCTGCCCATTGTCCTCGGAATGATTTGTTGTGGGTAAGGAGGCTGGTGGCCGGAAGCTTTTTGAAGCTGTGATGATGTAGCTAGATATCATCATGGCTTCAAAGATCTGTCAACCAATCAGCTTCATACATTTTCTGTGGCCAGTTCATAATTCATGTTATACTATGCTACACAGACATGATAATCAAATGAGTAATAATATATTCATTGAGCAAGGGAGAAAAAATTCAAGGGGGACATGTGTGAAGCAATATACTACTCACAGATTGGTGACACCATGATAGGTACATACTGTATGAAGTTACTGTATTATGATGGTACCCAGCTGTATACCAATGCTGAGTTAGCTACAATGTGGAATGTTAGTTATTTTTGTTTTATTTTTATTCTTCCAGACATTGTGTACATAGTAACGACACATAGCCAAGGATGCTCATTAAAATTGGTGACCTTTCTGGGGTTTTTAATTTTTACCACTTTATTAATGTTTTTGGAAATCACTAGTAATGTGTCTGCAACTCTTTTCAGCCAATTAACTTTTGACTTGGAGAAAAGAAGGGTGTGGAAGAGACAGTGCTGTAGATCAAGATGGGTCTGCAGCAAAAGTGATCATAATTAAAAATGGGCAGAATAGATGTGCCCAGTGGTCATTATCTGCCATCAGTTTCTATGTTTCTATGCATGACGGCTTATGTGATTCAAATGGATACAATGTAAAATTAATATCATAATCAAAGACAAAGAACATTGTACAAGAACATCGAGGCAGGGTTACTCTCAGAGTGATTTGCTGGGACCAGTTTCAAAGAAAACTTCTTGAAACTTGCTTCCCAGCCAAATGCTCTTGGTAACCTTGCCTCAGTGTTTGCACACAGAGGTTCTTTGTCTTTTAAATAGTTTTTTATTTTAATGGGTTCACCACAATATATCCAAGGCACACTGCCTTAAGGGTAGCTGGTCCATTCCACTGGGGTGTCAAACAGACGAGGCATATTGATGAGTCCTGGTAGGACGAAACACGTGTCTATGTCTTTTGTTAGCACCCTTTGCAAACTGTGTGAGAGGCCTTTCAGCACCATGCAATTTCTGCATAAAGTTGGACCAGCATAACATTCTGTGGTGATTTGCATATGCAGCCCATGATGCTTTGCATTGTGGGGGCATGTGTGATTTTCTTTAATATGCACAATGTCAACACTGTAAACTGTGTGGTGCACATAATTAATGCTGTACTATGCTACACAGATGCAATAATCAAATGGGTAATAATATATGCAGAAAAAATCAAAAGGAACATGGATGAAGCATTATACTACTCATAGAGTGGTGACATCATGATAGGTATATACTGTATGAAATTACTGTATTGTGATGGTACCCAGCCGTATACTGATGCTGAGTTAGCTACAATGTGGAATGTTAGTTATTTTTGTTTCATTTTTAATAATCCAGACATTGTCTACACAGTAATGACATATAGCCAAGGATGCTCCTTACAATTTGTGACACTTTTTTTTAACACTTTATTCATTTTGGTTAATAATTTGTAATGTGGCTGCAATTCTGTACAGCCAATTAATTTTTGGTTTGGAGAAAGGAAGGTGGTGAAAGAGAAAGTGCTGTAGAACAAGTTGGGTCTGCAGCAAAAGTGATCATGATTAAACAAGGGCAGACTAGAAGAGCCCAGTGGTCATTATCTGCCATCAGTTTCTATGTTTCTATTTATGACAGGTTATGTGATTCGAATGGCTGCAGTGTAAAATTATTAATATGTATGTTGATACTGTAAACTGCACAGCACACATAATTCATGTTATGCTATGCGACACAGACATGATAATCAAATGGGTAATACTATATTCATTGAGCAAGGGAGAAAAAAATACAGGGGAACATATGTGAAGCAATATACTACGCATTGAGTGGTGACACCATGATAGGCACATACTGTATGAAGTTATTGTATTATGATGGTACAAAGCTGTCTACCAACGTTGAGTTATCTACAGTATGGGTTTTTAGTTATTTTTGTTTTATGTTTAATAATCCAGGCATTGTCTACACAGTAATGACATAGAGCCAAGGATTCCCTTTACAATTTGTGAACTTGTTTTTTTTTTGTTTGTTTGTTTATTTTTTACCACTTTATTCATTTTTGGGAAATCACTTGTAACATAGCTGCAATTCTGTTCGACCAATTAACTTTTGGTTTACCTATGCATGCCTTTTACAAAAGAGTACTGTATATATTAATGGCAGTGGCACAGTGTTATCCTTAGGACAGGTTGTGGTGTGCATTTGGATAGAGGTAAAAACTATGACGCTGCACTATACACCAGGTAAAAATGATGTCCCTGATTTTGAGCATTTGTCCCTAATTTTAATGGGCAGAGTCCCTCATTTTGGTCCTAGCAGGGTGAGAGGTATGCATTCCATGATAGCCAGGTTTCACAGTTAACACCCCTATGATTTCTTTTCAATCCCCTATGATGCCTCTTGCAACCCCTGGAAACCACTAAAACAATAATTGCCTAGCATTTACCTCTCCTACAAATATAAAGTCATGAGAGTTCCAATGCCTCTAAGAATTAGATAGGTCCTGAGAGGGTTAACATAGACAAATTTTCCAGACAGGAGGAGAGAGAGAAGAGAGAGAGAGAGAGAGAGAGAGAGAGAGAGAGAACTGTAATTCAAAATTCTTCTGGAGTTATTTTCCTGGTCTGTTGAAAGTTATGTCATTAAATTAATTTGCCTCCAAAGACTAGCAAATCACATTTCAATAATACATAAATTAACAGTCTCACAAGTGACCATATCAAATCCTGTGTTAAAACAGGTCAAATAGACTTCCAGTGTTTTCTTTTGACAAATGCCTGGTACAACTAATTGAAGTGTTTGCCTCTTCCCGTGTGGGTTATTTTTTTATGCTTTGGTATCCTGTTTTTATAGCTACAGCAAGACAGCTGCAGTCTCTGCCCACTACAGCCAGAAAAATTAACATCCACCCAATTCCACCAGATTAAAGAATTAGTCAAAAGTCATGGTTCCATGAAGAGGGTGAGGTCACACAGTCATAGATGGTGGAGGAAGAGAAGTGTGTACTAAATGATGACCTATCAGATGAGGATAATGCTGAAGGGTATTTTGAACACGGTAAGCCTACAGTACTGCTATATGTATCCTTCTGAGCTACAAAAATTAAATCCCTGCCTTCTGTGATCATCCCAAGCCACTCATGTCTGCTTCTGTCCTGATCTGATGGTGTACCAACCGAACATCAAAACCCCTATGGTGAAATCCGCCACAGCGACAATTTTGACAGGTTTTGAAATTGTCACTGCGGGGGACCTGAGGGTGAAATTTCACCCTTTTGCATGTGGGCCCCCCCTACAAATCAACTCTGACTTGGAGCTGATAATCATTTAGAAGGGGGTGGGGGCACAGCCCCCTGCATGGGGGGTTCAGAGGGGCACAGCCCCTGAACAGAAGCACTCCAATGTTGGACAGGTGAAATTTTGCCTGTTGATATTGGGGATCTCGCTAAGCCAAACATCGACAATGATGTTGTCGCATCGCCATAGATAAACCTGATCTGATTACTGACACACTGGTAAAACACCAAATGCCTGGCTAATGTGCTTATTGTGTTGTTTAGCTTTTTTGAGTTGACATTTAGTACTTAGCTTTCTCATTATGCTTGTGTCAGTGGGATATGTTGTATTATACATGAAGTTACAATGATAAAATTATTTTCTGAGAGACTCTTAGGAAGCAGTATAGGTTAGAGCACTGAGTTCAATTTGACTCTCACAAGCACCACTTGCGTACTGAGTGACCCTGATTAAGTCACTTAACCTGTAGGTCTTCCTTGGCCATATCTTCTAAAAATGAAGTAAGAACCATCTGTGTAAGGATGAGGGGCAGTCTGTGCTGTTCCAGAAATTGGTATGAGTTGCATTACTTCTGTGTACTCACTACATGTTCTTTTTTGAGGGCAGCATTCTGCTAACAGCCACAAACAATATTGCCACTGCCATATGCAGAATGTCTTCAGCACACAGTGGCATGCATCTCTTATCAGAGGGAGGTATGGTCCTGGACAGTAAATATAGGCTCAAGTCAACTAGAAGATAAATATACTTCTGGCCATACTTCCTGTTGGGAATCAACAAACTTATCCAGATAGGGGCTGTATGCCAATGAGAACTTCAGTTTTTTGAAATGGTGATGGGAGGACATGGGCTGAAAAAATTGCAGTACTGATCTATATATGTCTCAGTTGTCTAACAATATTGCTCTAATATGTGACTTCACGAAAAAGTGGATTTAGGCAATCGAGCCACGAAAACCGGAACAACATACTGGATTAGGCAATAGAGCCAAGAAGAAAAACAATCATTCTTTATGAACTGGTACAGTGACTATTATTTATTGCCGTTATCCACCATTCTTACAAAATCAGTTTTTATCAGTATTACTAAAAGCATGAAGCGATGAAAAAATTATATTGTACTGCCTAAAATAAAGAACTACACTTCATTGGTCAATAAATGGTAGTGTGCCATTTTGCTTATATGTGTGCAGATAGACGTTTCTATGAAAGTAGATGCTTTTGCTTATTATTCTCATCTGTTTCAGACCATAGTATGGCTACACAATCATACAGATCCAATCCAATAAGCAGGTTTTGTAATTCCAAACTCACACATTTCTTTCACTGCCAGTACCAGTGTCTTAACACCCTCCCTTCCCTTGCCCTCAGTATAGTATGTATAAAACACAGAACAGAAACACAAGCTGTTATAAAAGCCATTCTGAATTTCAGCATTAATGGTATACCTGGCTTTACTAGAAGTGTTTGCGTTTCTATGTCCTCATTTCCTCCCACTGTCATCAATGATGTTTCCATATCAGTCCAACGTCACAGTCAATACAGCAAATCACTTTGTACTTCATGAGGAAAAAATGACCAAAATCATTGCATATCATAGCACTATTTGGCTGTCATCAGTTTCTAGCATGCTGAAAAATAAGTAATGTTTGTTGGTTGTCTTGTGGAAATTGAAAAATTACACCCCCAGTACCATATACAACGAGTCTCACTAGTGATATATGTCATCAACCAGTCACAATTAATGGATTCAAGGCTGAGCAGCATTACCTTACTATCCCAAAAAATTGATACTGATGATATCAGGTTCCAGATTTATACATGCACATTACTTGCTTTATGCAACTGGATATCATACACTACTGCAATCCATTGTCTTCCACAAACAACACACCCACATAGCTGACACATCAAGGCTGCTCCTCCTGGCCTTGCACAGTCCGTTGATGGTCATCATCTAGAATCATGAAGAGTTTCCATGACTCATAACCATACCTGATAAGTGAGCATAGTCCATGGTTTCATTCTGAATTTAGTTGTGATCCAAAGCATTTAAGCAAAGTTTTCAATAAATGAAGAATGCCATACCAAACAATCCATGGATCCATCATTATCATCCTGGATGGTACTCACTGTCTGCTTTCAACCTTCTTCTCTGTCTCCCCACTTATACATGCCCTGATCATGGGGGTTTTGTCCCCATGGGCACTGTTATGTTTCATTTCGAGCATGGCCATCACTAGCATGACAGTAAATATCATTATTTTTTATACTTATTTTCATGTTTGCTTGTCAAAGGCTAGTAAACATATTGTCATCGACCTGAGCTCTGAGAGGGCTTTTGGGGGCTTGGCCATCTTCCACTTACACCTCACAGTTCAGAATAGCTATGTGCAATCCCAGTTCTGCCCATTCTCCACCTATCTGCTGCTTTTCCCTTTGAAGTACTTTGCCAATTGTAATGGTGGAAAATGCAAGTTTCAAGTCAGTTTCCTTGTGCATCTTCTACTTCCTACAGCCAAAGATCCATGTGCAGTTTGTTCACGTTCACTAGCCCTTCTGAGGATGGAATAGATGTTGCACAATGGCCACAGAGTTTTCCATTCTGTGTCCACCATGACAGCTATGCAGCTCACTTGTACTGTCTGCCACCTCCCACACACTGGCAATGCTGGTTCACTCATATTGTCACAGAGCAGGTACTGCTTACTTATCCAACACCATTGGCTGAGTAGGAAAGGAGCACTATATTCACCTTGCCATACTCCAAGGAACCTCAATGCCTTTCCCTCAAGCTGCCACCTAGCATCAAAACCAAATGGTGGCAGCATCAGGGGAGAGGGCTTCAACTCTTCACATATCAACTCCCTGCAATACTATGACAGTGGGTGATTAACCCCCAGTTTGAGCAAACTCCCCACAAACACACACTGCAACAGCGGGGTGCCCAACCCCAGTGCTGCCAAACAGCACCTACCCACTGCTAGACTATGCAACACCAGGGTCTGACACCAGTATGCCTGACCCCACATGCCACCACACAATACCACACTCCCCAACTGCCACAGTCTGCAACACCAGGGCACCAGGGTGCCTAACCCCTGGTGTTGCCAAAACCTGAACCCCAGTGCCATCACACAACACAAGCCACCCCACAACATTCCACGGTGCCCAACCCCCTCTGTTGCCAAAGGATATCTAGACACTTGGGTGCCCATTCCCTACTGTCAGCTCCCTAACAAAAACAAAAACAAAATCCATTGTCATTCCTTTTTTCTTACTTATAAAAAAGAAAACCATCCAGTGATGTCTTCAACCCCCCGACCCCCTCACTCCAGTCCCCTCTCAGTGCCCACCACCCCACAGTAGGATCCAATTAATCAATCCTGTCTGTGACCAGCAAACTTCTTTCTTCTACTGAACCTGACTTTGAACTGAATGAAAACAAAGTGTCTCTGGCTAATGACTTTTAAATGCATTTTGAAATTTCTCTCATAACTTCAAAAAAGTTCATGTGCTGTGTCACACTTGTCGTACTGACCCATACCATGCCATGAACTGTGGAAGCCCCCTCCCCCCAGAAATGCAGTTTGTCCCTGTTTTTATCAGGTCATATTCTAAAACTATTTAAATTATTTACTATTATGCAGTGTTTGTGAGCTGTCTCTATTGTGCTTCACATTTTTAAATTTCCAGTGAGTTTGTACTCTGGAAGATCACTGTCACACCTTACAAATGGGCAGACTATGTGGGCCAAGCTGTCCTTATCTGCTGTCAAACTTTATGTTACATTTAAAATGCAATGAAAAATCACAGACTGTCAGAGTCTCTTTCTCTCTGTCTCTCTCTCTCTCTCTCTCTCTCTGTCTCTGTCTCTGTCTCTGTCTGTCTCTCTCTCTTTCTGTCTCAATCTCCATTTTCCTTTATCTCTGTTCTGTTCTCCTGTCCATTCACAAACTAAAAAATGAATGTGGGAAGAACTGTGTATAGAATGTGGGAACAGCTGTTAGTGACTGTTGGCGAGAAGATTTGTGTACTGATTTATGGAAGAACTGTTGACAATATATAGGAAAGAGCTGGAACACTGCCATGGTTTTATATCTTATCAGATAGGGGTACAGTCATGGGCAAGGAATTTAGGATCAGTTCATCTAGGATTCAAATGTACTCCTACTTTCACTCATATATGTTTCTAGTAATTAGACCTTTCATAGTAGCTTAGCATTTGGCTGTCAATTCCCATAAGGTTGCCGACCATTGATTTAGAATGTGCCCATTCTACTTTTATATAAATAAATAAATAAAATAATTATCTGGGAGGCTGTATCTTCTACCTCATCCAACTCCCATCAGTCATGGAGCTAAATACCCAAAACAGCTGACTTGATAAGCAGAGCAAGAAAACCACTCAATATTTTAACATCGCAAAGTATTTATAATCATATGAAATAAATAGCAAAACAACTGGAAATGTCGCTGTGAGGGATTTCGCCGTTAGGGTTTTGATGTTCGGTCGGCATACCCTGGAAATGTTAGTGCTTTCATTGAGCCAGTGTTCCACTGTTGCTTACTATGGGGTTAGTGGTGTCTGTGGCATTAATGCCGGCTTCCTTTGAGCTAGTTTGTCAGTTTTGTTTAAAGAGTTTGTGTCAGGCCTTGATCCAAATTAGACCCTTCTCAAGTTGCTTAAGGATCACCTTCTGTACTCTCAGGTGTCTCATTGTGACACACCTTCTGGTAGGTGTTATGTAGGGCCTTCAGTGGGAACCACTATGCCTTCTGACCCTGTCAGCTTCCAAATCTCCTCTTGCTTCCCCTGGCTCTGGAAGGCTTTTTTATGTGGGCAGCATTGTTGGCTGCATGGCATGACAGCAGTTCTAGCAGTGATTTAATATACTCTGCAAACAAAGAGGGAAAATACTGTGACATCAATATTTTTAGGAATTTTCACTGCTAGCCGATACCTATGTTGTTTTTGTCTTTGATCAGGCATACCATAGCAGCAAGGTGATAACCACTGATATAATAGATCCAAGCTGAGAAGTATACCCTCTTAGTTAAGCATCATAAGCAGAGACTGCTGAGTGTAAAAGGAAAAGGCAGTATGACACTTGTAGACCCCATGTTTAGGGTCTACTAATATGGGGCCCTACTCACAAATGCGCTAGGGTGGCTACACACCACGTAACTCAGGTGTGTAGCCACCTCACACCCATTCACACCCACTGTGCCTCTTCGGTGGCATGCACAGAAGACCTACGCCCCCCTTGAGCACTGGATCCCTGGATGAGCATGGAACTCCATGCATGGGTGGGCTGGGATCTCTGTGGGGGGGCATGCCAGCACTTCACACTATTCATGAAGGTGTGAAGTGCCATATGCAAGGGCTGGTGGCTATGCATCTGGAGGGCAGCCGTAATGGATGTGCGCCCCCTCCAGATGCCACCACCAGACCCGCTGGTGCAGGTGGGGCGGTTATCGAACCCACTCCTGATGGTGCCACAGGCATCGGGGAACTGTAGTCAGACTGGGGGTTGGTGGCCAGCAAATGCCTCCCCAGCAGCATTACCAGTGCTCTGCCATCCCCCTGCAAGATGGTGCCACACTGATGGAAATGATCCACTGCATACTCGGGTAGGGCAGCTGATTGACTGCTGACCCTGGTCCACAACCCTGGTCCCATGTACCTCCACACTGGGGCCGGGGATGTGGAAGGGAGCTGGGCAGGGACTGCTGCTTCATGAATGCAGTCCCTGTGCAGATTTCCCGGGTGTGTGGAGTTGCATGCACCTTTATGAACCAGCCCCACACATCTTCATCAATAGAGCCCATTCTTACTAGTGTTAATCGCAATAAGGCATAATTTAAAATATGTAGACAGAACTGAAATACATGCAATGTAACATGATATTATCAGACAATGCTAGCTTCAGTACAGTGTAAACAAACTAATACAAGCCAATAATAATACTGCAGGACTCAAAACATGGGAAAGATCAAAGTAGCATGATACTGTAGGTTCATAATATCCAGTTCATGATAACATTGCATTTAACAATAGAAGCAGTGGTGAAGAATTCAATCTGTCTTAAAGCCAGAAGCAATGGCTAAAGTTGAAGTGAACTTTCCTTTAATGTGTATTTTGCTATGCTTCATCAAGGAAACCATAGTGGATGTTGAATGGAGGTCATTGGGAGTGCACAGTGTCCATATAACAGCAAGAGTATTTGCCCCCATGCATTTACCAATCATCATCATGCTAATGCCATCATATATGCTCTCTGGTAGCAGACTACCTGCCAAAGAGACTTCGTGAGAGGTAAATAAGTCCAGGGGGAGGGGTGATGCCAAAAGATACACCACAACATTATAGTGTATGGACCTAAATGAAAAATTTAGTTTGCAACTTGTAAATACACACTAGTCAGACTGACATTACTGGGGAAGGTGCTTGTCTCGATGCCATTACAAAGGATGCAATAATGGAGAAAAAAGTTCTTACACAATGCTCATTTTCCATCAATGCTTACAAAGTGTAGCATGATCTGTCAGGATGGCACTACAGTCACTTTCATTCACAGCTAAGTTTAAATGATCATTTATGTATTATATATGTATTACATAAATCTCATACCAATGGCTAAAGACTAGGGAGGAGGTTGAATACATAGACAGTGATGTCCACCCTACTTTATTAATTCAGTATTGGCTGTGGTTGCCAACCCTCCTCCTTGTTTCTGCAACCCTATTCTAACTAACTCCATATGGCAGTCCCATCCCTGTTTGAAGATGTTCACTAATTTGGCCTGCACCACTTCCTCCACTAACTTGTTTCATTTGTCCACCAGTTTTTCTGTAAAAAGTGCTTACGGACTTCCCTTTTGAATCTTCCACTCTGAGTTTGTGTGAGTTACCACTTGTCCCTGTAGTTGAAGTCGAGGAGAAAAGTTCCTTGGCATCCACCCTATCTATCCCATGCAGGTGCTTTCATGTCTTGATCATGTCACCCTTTCCTTCCATTTCTCAGGGTGTACATGTTCAAGTCCTGCAGACCTCCTCATGTGTCTTGCCAACTAGTCCATGTACCATCTTTGTTGTGTTGCACTGCTCTGCTTCCACCTTGCCACAGTCTCTCCACAGATGTGGATTCCAGTACTTTGTGCGATATTCCAGGTGTTGTCACACCTGTGACTTATACATGGGAGGATCACCTCCCAACTTCTACTGCTTATCCCCCCTCCCGAGCAACCCATCATGCTGATTGTCTTACCCACAGCTCTATTACAATGTGCTGTTTTGTTTAGGATCTCTGCTATCATGGCGGCTAGGTCCTCTTTCTCAATGGTGTTTCCTAGCACATCTCCCCCAATCTCATACTGAACTCTTAGGTTCCTCTTCTCAGTGTGTACCACTTTGCACTTTTTTGCATTGAAGCGCAGCTGCCAGATCTTTCACCATTTTTCCAATGTGCTTAGATCTTCCCTCAGTTCCCTTATCAAATCCGCCATATTCACCCTTGTACAGATTTCTGTGTAACCTGTGAAGAGGCAGATCTTGTCTTAGATGCTTTCCTCATGTCACAAATCAATACATTCAAAAGGACCAGGCCCAGAACTGACCCATGAGATACTCCTCTTGCTAAACATAGAAACATAGAATTTGACGGCAGATAAGGACCGCTTCGCCCACCAAGTCTGCCCATTTCCCTACCTACTGGATAAGCTGCAGGTCCTAGTTAACCAGCAGCCTACTTCTTCCTACCCCAACCCCCTAGAATTGCCTTATGACTGTCCCATGCATGCTTGAATTCAGCCACTGTTTTTGACTTCACAACCTCCTCCAGAAGGCCGTTCCATGCATCCACAACCCTCCCCGTGAAAAAATACTTCCTTAAATTACCTCTGAGCCTCCCGCCCTCTATCTTCAAATTGTGCCCCCTTGTTCTTGCACACCTCTTTTTTTGAAAGATGCTACCCTCTTGGACTTTGTTGATACTCTTGAGGTAGTTGAAAGTTTCTATCATGTTCCCCCTCTCCCTCCTTTCCTCGAGGCTATACATATTAAGCGCCTTAAGTCTGTCTTCATATATCTTCCGGTGCAGACCCTGCACCATTTTAGTTGCCCTCCTCTGGACAACTTCAATCCTGTCTATGTCTTTGTGGAGACTGGGTCTCCAGAACTGCACACAGTACTCCAGATTGGGTCTCACCAGCTGTCTGTACAGAGGGATAACAACTTCCTGTTTTCTACTGGTGATGCCTCTCCATGCATCCCAGTATCCCCCAGCCCTCCTTGCTGCCCTCTCACATTGCTTGCCCACCTTTAGGTCATCTGATATGACTACTCCCAGGTCCCTTTCCATTTTGTTGTTGTTAGTATCTCACCCCCATTGTGTACTCTTCCCCTGGGTTTTTGTTTCCCAGGTGCATTACCTTGCACTTCTTAGCATTGAATCTAAGCTGCCAGACATTTGACCATTCCTCTAACCTTGCCAAGTCCCTTCTCATCCTTTCCACCCCACCATGTGCATCAACTCTGTTGCAGAACTTGGTGTCATCTGCAAAGAGACATACTTTTCCTTCCAGTCCCTCTGCAATGTCGCTTATAAAGACATTGAAGAGGTCTGGTCCTAATACCGAACCCTGCGGTACCCCACTAGTAACCCCCCTTTCTTCAGAGTGGACTCCATTTGCTATTACCTCTGTGTCCATTCTCCAGCAATTCTTTACCCAGGCTGTCATCTTGGGACCCACTCCCAGGCTGGCTAACTTGTATATTAATCTTTGTGTGGACTGTGTCAAATGCCTTGCTAAAGTCTAGGTAGGCCATGTCCACAGCCCCTCCCTGATCTACTAATTTGGTCACCCAGTCAAAGAAATCTATCAGATTCATCTGGCATGACCTTCCGCTGTGAATCCATGCTGCCTTGGGTCCTGTGCCCTTCTGGCCTCTAGATACTCGACAATTCTTTACACAAGTGATTCCATCATTTTTCCTGTCACTGAGGTTAAACTAACAGGTCTGTAGTTACCTGCTTCTGCCTTGCTCCCACTTTTGTGAAGGGGAATCACATCTGCCCTCCTCCAGTCCTCGGGTACCACCCCATCCTCCCATGATTTGTTAAAGAGGGTAGTCAGTGGTGTCACTAGTTCTACCCTTAGTTCTTTTAGAATTCTGGGATGAATCCCATCAGGCCTTATTGCTTTGTCCACCTTCAGTTTTAAGAGTTCGTTCATAACTCTTTCTTCTGTAAATGGGCTGGTATCAACTTCTGTATCCTGAGTGTTTCTACTGTTTGTTTTAGGTACCTCCCCTCTTCATTTGTAAATACTGAGCAAAAATATTTGTTTAGTATCTGTGCGTTTCACAGTCACCCTCTGCCCCTCCCTCCCCTTTATTAAGCCTCACTATCCTCTCTTGGTCTTCCTTCACTCCTGATGTACCTATAAAGGTTTTAACCCCTTCTTAACTGAGTTGGCTATCTTACCTCAGTTTGAGCCTTTGCTGTTCTGACTGCCTTCCCAGCTTCCTTTGCTTTAACTGATACAGTTCTCTGTCCTGCTCCTTCTGAGATTCCTTATACTTTCTGAATGCTTTCTTTTCTCTTGAACCTTCACTGCCACTTCCTTTGAGAACCATAGTGGTTTCTCACATCGTTTTGTTTTGTTTATTTGCTTCACACAAAGACTTGTTACCTCTGTGATGGCAGTTTTTATTATTCCCAATTGTTCTTCCACCCCTCCTTCTTTCCCATTTGCTAGTGCATTCCTTAGGTACTCACCCATTTTGGCAAAATCAGCCATCCTAAAGTCCACTACTTTTGCCTTTGTATGGCTTGACTCTATTGCTGTGTTTATTGTGAATCATACTGTTTGATGGTCGTTAGTTCCCAGATGACAACCCACTTCTACATCTGTGATCCTCTCTCCATCTCCATTTGAGAGAACCAGGTCCAAGATTGCTTCCTCTCGAGTGGGCTCCAATACTAGTTGTCTAAGGCATGCCCCCTGTAGGGCATCTAGAATATCCCCAAACTTTGAAGTGGCTGCTGCAACTGCACTCCAGTTAACATCTGGCATATTCAGATCACCCATCAGCAATATCTCCCCTTTTTCTGCCATTCTAAGTATACTTTCTATCATTTCCTTGTCCATTTCTTCCCCCGAGAAGGAGGTCTGTATACAACCCCTGTGCAGATTGTGGTGCCATTGCCTGTCTCCAAATTTACCCACAGTGCTTCTTCTCCTCCCTGTTTACCCTTTTGTTCTGTTGCTTTGATTCCTTCTGTTATGTAAAGAGCTACTCCTCCTACTCTTTTACCCTCCCTGTCCCTCCTGTAGATAGTGTATCCTGGTATGTTTATGTCTCAGTCATGGTTTTGTGTGTACCATGTTTCTGTGACTGCCACAATATCCAGATGTTCCTCCTCCATCAAGGCCACTAATTCTGGAAGCTTGTTACCCAGACTACGGGCATTGGTACTCATTGCTCTCCATTTTTTGATGGCTTTACCTTCTGTTGCAGCATCCCCCACTGACCTTTCTACCTTGGTCTTTTTCTCATTTAGTACCCTGTTTTGTAGGGAGAGGCTGGGATTTTCCTGATGCTTATCAGTGCCTCCCCCCTTGACTAGTTTAAAAGCTTGCAAATGAAGCATTTAAACAAATTGCTCAAAAGACTTGTTCCCTTCCTGGACAGATGCAGACCATCCTGTCAGTATAGGCTGGTGTCCCTCCAGGTGGAACCCCAGTCCCCAATGAAGCCAAACCCCTGTGCTTCACACCATTTTTTCAACCATTCATTAAACTGCATGGTGCAAAGTACCCTCTCCTCACCCATGCCATTGACAGGCAGCACCTCTGAGAAGGATACTGTGTGTGCTACTTGTCTTAGGCCACTCCCCAACTCTACAAAGTCCTCCTGCACTGCTCTAATATCATGATGAGCCAGGTCATTTGTCCCTAGGTGGACAATGATGTCCAGCTCAGACTCCTGTGCAGCTGTTCTCTTGATCCTGAGGATGCGCTTCCTGTCCCTCCAAGCCATGACACCAGGCAGGCACCTTACTCAGTTTTCCTGCTCCCCAGTTCTATCCCCAATAACTGAGTCCCCACCAGGAGCTGCTTCCTTTCCTGTGGTGTCCTCTGCCTCCTTCCTGTGGGCCTCCCTTGTGACAGTTGTCCTCAGCCTCCTTAGTCTCCTCGGGGGTGCATCCATGGGGAGCTATGCTCCCCAGAATGGTGTATGGATTGTGGAGTGGAACAGCTGACTGGGTGTGCCTCTGTTCCACCATCCTCACCTCTCTGAGCCCACTGTGGTCCAACTGCTGTGCTTTCTTCACAACCTCTGAGGTAGTGGTGATGGCTCTGGTGCTCTCTGGATGGGGAGGTTCCCTTCCTACTGTCCAGTGTGGCCTGAAGATGGGCAGCTTCCTCCTTCAGGGCAGAGAGTTGTCTGCAAACAGGGCAGCATCTCAGCCTCCAGAAAGACTCCCAGAAGACTGCTGCCCCACAGCCATTACATTGCACTACTCCCCACATGTTTATCTATTTGTGTGTGTGTGTGTGTGATTGGTTTGTTGTATAGAAATATATATATATTATACAATGTGTATGCTTATATTGTCAGTGCAGTGTGCTAGAGAGGATATGACAGTGATATGCACCTTGCACTCTAGAGGAAAAGATGTCAGAACCCCAGGTATAAAGGAACTATTTCCAGGGTGGGTGGGGTGAGGTGGGCAGGAGTTGGACCTAAACTGTGCCCTCTCGAAACAATCAGCTAAAAGCTCTGACCCACCGCTGTGATGAGTGCCTTTCTGTCAGCAAGATTTTTTTCAATTCAATTCATCTTTATTTTTAAAAGGCGCTTTTCTTAAAATCAAAGCGCCTGTACAAATTCACAAAACAATAAATACAATAAAGTTAAAAACTAATATAAATCCTTAAAAGCTATATTAAAAAGGTGGGTTTTCAAAGCCCCCTTAAAACTAAGGACGGTCGGGCAATCTCGCACCCAACACAACAATTTGACAGAGAAAATACCCTGCTAATCAAACAGAGAAAAATCCAGACATCCAAGTCAGACACAGGTAAACCTCACAGCCCCAAAACAGCCTGGTGGTTTGTGCCTGAAAGCAGTCAGCCCCAAAATAAGTCAGCTGTGCTTTAAACTCTGGAAAACTTCCTCAGATGTAAGCAAGAGAGAGATTTGTTGCAGATATCTAGTCCAATATAGTATATCCCATGCAGCTTCTCAGTTGTTTCAAAGCACATCCTGTTAC
Organism: Neoceratodus forsteri; assembly: GCA_016271365.2. Lineage (NCBI taxonomy): Eukaryota > Metazoa > Chordata > Ceratodontiformes > Ceratodontidae > Neoceratodus > Neoceratodus forsteri. The sequence goes on from CM057449.1 coordinate 1,802,539,178, forward strand.
CCAACTTGGAAGAAGATGGACTTCTGTCTGAAACAGGATCACACCAGTAGTTTATAGTAATTGATCAATGCTGGAATGTTCAAGCCAGAACAATTGGCTGTGATGCAGGTCTCCCTGACTTGTGAAGACAATTTCCCCCACCTCAGGCTATGGCTACTTCCCTTACCTGTAAAAACTCCCCATGAACTACTACCATTTGTCTTCTCCCCACAGCCAGTTCTCCATCCAAGTTTCCAATTTTTCCCCAACCCCAAGTCCCTTATCTTCTTGACCAGCCTACTGGTGGGGACTGAGTCAAAATCCTTGCTGAAATCCAACTATACCTCATCTACTGCCTGTCCCTTATCTGCTACCCTGGTCACCTAGTCAAAGAAGTCAACCAGATTTGTCTAGCATGACCTTCCCCTCATGAACCCATGTTGTCTGGGGTCCTGCAGTCCATTTCCTTCCAAGAAGTCTTCCAAGCTAGCCCGGTGGCACTGAGGGCTGATGCATCTGCTTTACCTCATGCCATGCCAGTGATCCAGGTTTGGGAGCAGACTTAGGCTGCCAGGGATGGCAGGGGAGGAGAGGATTGAGCATCTGGAGGACTGCTCTCCTCTCCGGAGAGGGGGATTGTGATTTCCCTGCTACATAGCAGCTCCCAGTGGAGACTGGAAGCACTACACCAGCAGGGGATGCACATTGGGGGAGATGCATTGGTGGACATCTGTGAGTGGGTTCAGGAGGGTGCCTGCTGTGCACTGACATCACTGCAAGTTCACACCTCAGAGAGGACCAAACAAAGAAGAACCCCAGACTGTGGGAGAATGATGGTACCACAAGGGCTGGCCACACTCCCACCACAGGACCCAGTCCCACCAGCTCTCCTAGTCTCTTCACTCCCAAGCCTCATCCAATTAGATTGTAGAAAGGGCACCAGTAGAGTCATTGGCCCCACCCTGGGGGCACAGAGCTGGGGTCAGTCAAGAACTTTGTGGAGTGGAGGACCTAGCACCAATATCCTGGTCGGGAGGGCCTTAGACAGGGTGGTATGGAGCTAATCAGGGTGGACCCTTGAGGGAGATCCCACAGCCCAGTGACCAGAAGGAAAAGAGTTGACAAAAACAAAACAAAAAAGGAAGTCCTCAGTTTCTTCCTTAGTAAGGACTCCATAATTTTTCCCACTATAAAGGTCATGTTGACTGATTGATAGTTCTCTGACTCATCCTTCCTTCCACTCTTGTGTGGAGGGACAATGTGTTGGCTGTTCTCCAGTCCCTAGGGATCTACCCCATGTCTAGGAAGTAGTTGAATATGTCTGTCTATAAGTGGCCCTGCTATCACTTCTGCTACCTCCTTCAGCAACATCAGGTGTAAGCCATCAGATCCCATTATCAACTTCCAGTCCTGTAAGCTTTTCCAACACCCTTTCCTCAATGATTTTGACCATGCCAATTGAGCCTTTACTCTCCTCTCCTCCCTTCCCCTCTTAAACCCACATTCTGGCAGTGGCCCATACTTCTAACTATTAAATACAGAACAAAAGTATTTGTTAAGTGTCTCTCTGCTTTCTCTTTGTCCCCCTGTTCTCATTCTTCCTAAATCTTTAGTCTCACAACACCCCCTTTGACATTACACTTCCCCTTGTTTCACTCTCTTTTCTGACCACAGTTCCATTTCCACCTTAGCCTGCCTACACTTCTGCTGGCTACCTTTGTTGCCTCTTGGTACTTCTTCCTATATTTATTCCACTGGCTTTCTAATGCCTTAAGAATGCCTTCTTTTTGGCTTTTACCACCACCTTTACTTCGGCCATGAACCACATTGGATCCTTTGCCTTTTTTTCTTTGATACCTTTGCAGTTGAGCTTTCTGCTATTTTTCCCTCGTCTTGCTGAAATCCACTTTTTAAGGTCCCATACCTTACTGTGGTTGGCCTTGTTGGTGGTCCCTATCTGGACCTCCAGTGACACTGTTCTGTAGTCACTGGAATTGAGGGGTTCTAAGACTGCTGCACTTTGGATCATCTTACTGTTGATGAGCAACAGATCCAGAAGAACCCCTTGCCTTGTTGGGCCCTGGACTTGCTCAGCTAGGAACTCCTCTTGGAATGCATCAACCAGGCACTGACTCCTAGTACTTGCCACAACTGGCACTTTCTACTTCACATCCAGAATATTAAAGTCCCCTACTACCATCCCCTAAACTGGTTGCCATCCAAGGTATCTCTCCCACTTCCTTGTCTGCGCACTAAACTTGACCCAGTGGTCTATAGACTACTACAATCCTGATTTGTTTCCCCATTTCCTGTTGCTGCTAGCACCCACAGTTTTTTTTTTAAATTTATCTGACTCCCCTAGGCTGTCTATTTCAGTTGTCTCTATTCCCTCATTTACATACAGTGCTACTCCCCCTCCTCTGCCCTTTTATCTCTCCTTCCTGAATGCTTTGTCCTTCCCGAACAGTGAGTACCCTGGTATGGCCCTGTCCCATTCTTGGTTTGAGGTTGCCCATATCTCTGTGACAGCCACCAGGCCAATGCTTCCTTCCATGACAATCACCCGAAGTTCTGGCATTTTATTGCCAGACACCTTGCACTGGTGCACAACATTTTCCAACATTTATCCCTGCCCCCCTCTTTCTCCCTTTACCCTGGGTATGTTTGATTCTGTTGTATTGGGCAATTTGGGCCAACAAGGCCCTCTTGTTCATGAATAGTCCCCTTTTAAGCCACAATCTCGACAGAAGCTGATGCACCTCTTCGACCACCAGTAGATCCTAATAATTCCCCTGCTCCTCCCTCGCTGCCACTAGTTTGCCCAGACTGACCAACAGTTGCTGCAAAAAAGGGGATGATTTACAATACTAAGATTTCAGGAATGATTATGTCTCAGTACTCCAACAATTATGCAAACAAAAATACATTTTCCACACTCAGTCAATTTCTGTTTGACTGACTGGCTGCATGAAGAAAGTTGGAAGGGGGCTTGCCACTGACACAAGACAGACCTACCAGGCAGGTAGAGATGGTGCCAATGCTACACCGGTTGGCTGAAGTAGTATCTCCTCTACAGGTTTTCTCTCCGCATAAGTTGCCACTAATAGGTTCCATGGGTTAGTGGGAGAAAAATGTAAAAACACAAAGATAACCTTCAAACAGGTCTTCCACTGTGGGTAACTACTATATGGATGGATGATAGTGTTATTGGTTGATGAGACTGAAGGAGGCTCCACATAGCACAGTATCAGGCTTATGAATGGGACAATGGTAGGTGGTAAATTAAAAGCTGGATTGTAACAAAAAAAAGACAATACTGCCCAGAATTTAGGAGTAAAACAGGCCACGCTCCACCCTATGACAGCACCCCCAAGCCTACAAAATGTGGCACAACAGCACACAATGAGGACAACCAGTGTAAGATTAAGAAAATCATTTACAGGCATTGGGTATTTAAAAACACTCACAGCTGCTAAAATATTACTTCAAGAAAAGGTTTTACTGATGGCAAAAAAATCCAAACATTTGAAACAGGGCTGTATGAATACCTTTTCCAAATATTCGCCAAATATTCAGTATTCAGGCATCAGATATTTGTTATTCAGCAAAATGTTCAGAATTTGGCTTAAAAAGGAAAGAAACAGCCCTCCACCCTTCCTAACCCAGATTGTTTCAATATAGACACCTCCCATCCCTCCACCCTCAGTTAGCACCCAAATTCTACTTCTCCCCCTCCCCAGCTGCACCTGCATTCTGTTAAAATGTAAGTCAACAGGTGGCCAGCACAACCTGCCTGCCACCACAGCTGGCCATCGACATTCATTACTGCTTCACCATTTGTAGAAGAAGGCAAGAACAGGACCCTCATAGCAGCCCCCTCTGCCACCACACAGCATCCAGATGCATAAAGACTGGAAGAAGATAACCAACACATCCCACCCTCCTCAGTCCACAGTGGTCACCTTCCTGAGAATGAAGATACTTGCATTGGTTGCATAGTAAAATCAGCCAACCACATGCTCAACTGGTTTTACTATGCAACCAAGTGTTGTCGATCTTCATTCACAAGAAGGCAGACAGCCATGGACTGGGAAGCGGGCTGTGTCAGTCGCTTTATATAGAAACATAGACTTTGACGGCAGATAAGGACCGCTTTGCCCACCTAGTCTGACCATTTCCCTACCTACAGAATAAGCTGCAGATCCTAGTTAACCAACAGCCGATTTCTTCTTCCCCCCAACAAGAATTGCCTTATGTCTGTCCCATGTATTCTTGAATTCTCCCACAGTTTTAGACCCACAACCTCCTCAGGAAGGCTGTTTCAATCATTCACCATCCTCTCTGTGAAAAATACTTCCTCACATTGCCCTGACACCCTCCATCTTTAAATGGTGTACCCTTGTTCTTGCACATCTCTTTTTCTGAAAGATGCTACCCTTTTGGACTTTGTTGATTCCACTGAGGTACTTAGAAGTTTCTATCATGTCCCCACTCTCCTTCCTTTCCTCAAGGGCATACATATTAAGCTCCTTTAGTCTCTCCTCATATGGCTTCTCTTGCAGACCCTGCACCATTTTAGTTGCCTTCCTCTGGACTGCCTCTATCCTGTCTAAGTCCTTGCAGAGATGGGGTCTCCAGAACTGGACACAGTACTCCAGATGGGGTCTCACCAACTGTCTGTACAGAGGGATTACAACTTCCTGTTTTCTGCTGGTGATGCTTCTCCCTATACATCCCAGTATACCCCAGCCTTCCCACTACCTTCTCACATTGCTTGCTAACTTGAAGATCATCTGATATGATTAACCCCAGGTCCCTTTCCATTTTTGTTGTTGTTACTACCTCTCCCCCCCCCCACCATTGTGTATTCTTCCCCTGGGTTTTTGCTTCCCAGGTGCATTATGTTGCACTTCTTTGCATTGAATCCAAGTTACCATACCTCTGACCATTCCTCCAACTGTGCCAAGTCCCTTCTCATCCTTTTCACGCCTCCTTGTGTATCAGCTCTGTTGCAGATCTTTGTGTCATCTGCAAAGAGGCATATTTTTCCTTCCAGTCCCTCTGCAATGTCACTTATGAAGACATTAAAAAGAACTGGACCCAGTATTGAACCCTGCGGTACCCCACTAATAACCCCTCCTTCTTCAGAGTGAACTCCATTTACAATTACCGTCTGTGTCCTGTTGTCCAGCCAATGTTTTACCTAGGCTACCACCCTGGGACCCACTCCCAGGCTGGTTAATTTGACAATCTTTTGTTTGGGACTGTATCAAATGCTTTGCTAAAGTCTAGGTAGGCCACATCCACAGCCCCTCCTGGTCTACTACATTGGTCACCCAGTCAGAGAAATCAATTAGATTTGTCTGACATGACCTTCCCGCTGTGAACCCATGCTGCCTTGGGTCCTGTATCCCACTGGCCTCTAGGTACTCAACAATTCTTTCCTTCAGAAGTGATTCCATCACTTTCCCTACCACAGAGGTGAAACTGACAGGTCTGTAGTTTCCTACCTCTGTCTTGGTCCCACTTTCGTGAAGGGAAATCACATCCACCTTCCTCCAGTCCTCAGGTACCACACCACCCTCCCATGATTTGTTAAAAAGGGTAGTCAGTTGTTTCACTAGTTCTCTACTTAATTCTTTTAGAATTCTGGGGTGAATTCCATCTGGCCCCATTGCTTTGTCCACCTTCAGTTTTAGGAGTTCTTTCAGAACCCTTTCTTCTGTGAAAGGATTGGGATCGCCCCCTATCAAGAGTGCTTCTGTTAATTGGATTAGGCACCTCCCCCTCCTCCTCTTTTGTGAATACTGAGCAGAAATATGCATTCAGTATCCCTGCTTTTTCACTATCCCTCTCTGCATACCCACCATCCATTCTATTCAGCCTCACTATCCCTCCCTTTGTCTTTCTATGTTCCCTGATGTACCTATAAAAGGTTTTATCCCCCTTCTTAACCGAGTTGGCTATCTTTTCCTCAGTTTGGGCCTTTGCTCTTCTGACTTTTCTCCCTACTTTCTTCTGCCTTAACTGGTACAGCTCTCTGTCCTGCTCCTTCTGTGTTTTCTTATACTTCCTGATTGCTATCTTTTTCTCCCTGACTTTCTCCGCCACCTCTTTTGAGAACCATAGTAGCTTTTTCTTTCATTTTGATTTGTTTATTTGATTCACACAAAGGCTCGTTGCCTCTGTGATGGCAGCTTTGATGTTTCCCCATTGTTGCTCCACCCCTCCTTCTAGCCTGTTTGCTAGTGCTTTTCTAAGGCACTCTCTCATCTTGTCAAAGTCAGCCCTCCTGAAATCCAGTACCCTCACTTTTGTATGACTTGACTCTGAAGCTGAGTTTATCGTGAACCACACTGTTTGGTGGTCACTTGTTCCCAGATGGCAACCCACTTCTAGATCTGAGATCCTCTCACTGTCCCCATTTGAGAGTATGAGGTCTAAGATTGCTCCCTCATGAGTGGGTTCTGAAACTAGCTGTCTGAGGCATGCCACCTGTATGGCATCAAGAATGGCCCTTATCTTGGATGTGGCTGCAACAAATGTGCTCCAGTTAACATCTGGCATATTCAGGTCTCCTATCAACAGTATCTCCCCTTTCTCTGCCATCCTAAGAATGCCTTCTATCATATCCTTGTCCATTTCCTCCCCCCAACATGGGTGGTCTGTATTCAACCCCTGTGCAGATTGTGGTGCCATTTCCAGTCTCTAAGGTGACCCACAGTGCCTCCTCTCCTCTCTGTTTACTCTTTTGTTCAGTTGCTTTTATCCCTTCCTTTACATAGAGAGCTACTCCTCTAGCTGTTAGTGACTGTTGGTGAAAAGATTTGTGTACTGATTTTTGGAAGAACTGTTGACAGAATATAGGAAAGAGCTGGAACACTGCCCTGGTTTTATATCTTATCAGATAGGGGTACAGTCATGGGCAAGGAATTTAGGATCAGTTCATTTAGGATTCAAATTTACTCCTACTTGCACTCATATATGTTTCTAGTAATTAGACCTTTCATAGTAGCTAAGCATTTGGCTGTCAATTCCCATAAGGTTGCCAACCATTGATTTAGAATGTGCCCATTCTACTTTTCAATAAATAAATAAATAAAATAATTATCTAGGAGGATGTATCTTCTACCTCATCCAACTCCCATCAGTCATGGAGCTAAATACCCAAAACAGCTGACTTGATAAGCAGAACAAGAAAACCACTCAATATTTTAACATAGCAAAGTATTTATAATCATATGAAATAAATAGCAAAACAACTGGAAATGTCGCTGTGAGGGATTTCGCCGTTAGGGTTTCGATGTTTGGTCGGCCTACCCTGGAAATGTTAGTGCTTTCATTGAGCCAGTGTTCCACTGTTGCTTACTATGGGGTTAGTGGTATCTGTGGCATTAATGCCGGCTTCCTTTGAACTAGTTTGTCAGTTTTGTTTAAAGAGTTTGTGTCTGGCTTTGATCCAAATTAGACCCTTCTCAAGTTGCTTAAGGAGCACCTTCTGTACTCTCAGGTGTCTCAATGTGGCACACCTTCTGGTAGGTGTTATGTAGGGCCTTCAGTGGGAACCACTATGCCTTCTGACCCTGTCAGCTTCCAAACCTCCTCTTGCTGCCCCTGGCTCTGGAAGGCTTTTTAATGTGGACAGCGTCTTTGGCTGCATGGCTTGACAGCAGTTCTAGCAGTGATTTAATATACCCTGCAAACAAAGAGGGAAAATACTGTGACATCAATATTTTTAGGAATTTTCACTGCTAGCCGATACCTATGTTGTTTTTGTCTTTGATCAGGCATACCATAGCAGCAAGGTGATAACCACTGATATAATCGATCCAAGCTGAGAAGTATACCCTCTTAGGTAACCATCATAAGCAGAGACTGCAGAGTGTAAAAGGAAAAGGCAGTATGACACTTGTAGACCCCATGTTTAGGGTCTACTAATATTGAGCCCTACTCACAAATGGGCAAGGGTGGCTACACGCCACGTAATTCAGGTGCGTAGCCACCCCACACCCAATCACACCCACTGTGCCTCTTCGGTGGCATGCACAGAAGACCTACGCCCCCCTTGAGCACTGGATCCCTGGATGAGCATGGAGCTCCATGCATGGGTGAGCCGGGATCTCCGTGGGGGGCATGCCAGCACTTCACACTATTCATAAAGGTGTGAAGTGCCATATGCGGGGACTGGTGGCTATGCATCTGGAGGGAGGCCGTAATGGATATGCACCCCCTCCAGATGCCACCGCCAGACCCACTGGTGCAGGTGGGCGGTTATCGAACCCACTCCTGATGGTGCCACAGGCATTGGGGAACTGTGGTCAGGCTGGGGGTTGGTGGCCAGCAAATGCCTCCCCAGCAGCATTACCAGTGCACTGCTGTCCCCCTGCAAGATGGTGCCACACTGATGGAAATGATCCACTGCATACCCGGGTAGGGCAGCTGATTGACTGCTGACCCTGGTCCACAACCCCACTCCCATGTACCTCCACACTGGGGGTGGGGATGTGGAAGGGAGCTGGGCAGGGACTGCTGCTTCATGAATGCAGTCCCTGTGCAGATTTTCGGGGTGTGTGGAGCTGCATGCACCTTTATGCACCAACCCCACACATCTTCATCAATAGAGCCCATTGTTGCTAGTGTTAATCGCAATAAGACATAATTTAAAATATGTAGGCAGAACTGAAATACAAGCAATGTAACATGATATTATCAGAATGCTAGTTTCAATACAGTGTAAACAAACTAATACAAGCCAATAATAATACTGCAGGACTCAAAACATGGGAAAGATCAAAGTAGCATGATACTGTAGGTTCATAATATCCAGTTCATGATAACATTGCATTTAACAATAGAAGCAGTGGTGAAGAATTCAATCTGTCTTAAAGCCAGAAGCAATGGCTAAAGTTGAATTGAACTTTCCTTTAATCGTATTTTGCTATGCTTCATCAAGGGAACCATAGTGGATGTTGGATGGATGTCATTGGGAGTGCACAGTGTCCACATAACAGCAAGAGTATTTGCCCCATGCAATTACCAATCATCATCATGCTAATGCCATCATATATGCTCTCTGGAGGCAGACTACCTGCCAAAGAGACTTCATGAGAGGTAAATAAGTCCAGGGGAGGGGTGATGCCAAAGATACACCACAACATTATAGTGTATGGACCTAAATGAACAATTTAGTTTGCAACTTGTAAATACACACTAGTCAGACTGACATTACTGGGGAAGGTGCTTGTCTGATGCCATTACAAAGGATGCAATAATGGAGAAAAAGTTCTTACACAATGCTCATTTTCCATCAATGCTTACAAAGTGTAGCATGATCTGACAGGATACATTACACTCACTTTCATTCACAGCTAAGTTTAAATGATCATTTATGTATTATATATGTATTACATAAATCTCATACCAATGGCTAAAGACTAGGAGGAGGTTGAATACATAGACAGTGATGTCCACCCTACCTTATTAATTCAGTATTGGCTGTGGTTGCCAACCCTCCTTGTTTCTGCAACCCTATTCTAACTAACTCCATATGGCTGTCCCATCCCTGTTTGAAGATGTTCACTAATTTGGCCTGTACCACTTCCTCCACTAACTTGTTTCATTTGTCCACCAGTTTTTCTGTAAAAAGTGCTTACGAACTTCCCTTTTGAATCTTCTACTCTGAGTTTGTGTGAGTTACCACTTGTCCCTGTAGTTGAAGTCGAGGAGAAAAGTTCCCTTGGCATCCACCCTATCTATCCCATGCAGGTGCTTTCATGTTTTGATCATGTCACCCCTTTCCTTCCATTTCTCAAGGGTGTACATGTTCAAGTCCTGCAGACTCTCCTCATGTGTCTTGCCAACTAGTCCATGTACCATCTTTGTTGTGTTGCACTGCTCTGCTTCCACCTTGCCACAGTCTCTCCACAGATGTGGATTCCAGTACTTTGTGCGATATTCCAGGTGTTGTCACACCTGTGACTTATACATGGGAGGATCACCTCCCAACTTCTACTGCTTATCCCCCCTCCCAAGCAACCCATCATGCTGATTGTCTTACCCACAGCTCTATTACAATGTGCTGTTTTGTTTAGGATCTCTGCTATCATGGCGGCTAGGTCCTCTTTCTCAATGGTGTTTCCTAGCACATTTCCCTCTATCTCATACTGAACTCTTAGGTTCCTCTTCTCAGTGTGTACCACTTTGCACTTTTTTGCATTGAAGCGCAGCTGCCAGATCTTTCACCATTTTTCCAACGTGCTTAGATCTTCCCTCAGTTCCCTTATCCCATCCGCCATATTCACCCTTGTACAGATTTCTGGGTTACCTGTAAAGAGGCAGATCTTGTCCTAAATGCTTTCGTCATGTCACAAATGAATACATTCAAAAGGACCAGGCCCAGAACTGACCCATGAGATACTCCTCTTGCTAAAAATAGAAACATAGAATTTGAGCAGATAAGGACCGCTGGCCCACCAAGTCTGCCCATTTCCTACCTACTGGATAAGCTGCAGATCCTAGTTAACCACCAGCCTCGTCTTCCTACCCCACCCCTAGAATTGCCTTTATGACTGTCACATGCATGCTTGAATTCACCACTGTTTTTGACTTCACACCTCCTCCGGAAGGCTGCTCCATGCATCCACAACCTCCTGTGAAAAATACTTCCTTAAATTACCTCTGAGCCGCCCCTCTATCTTCAGATTGTGCCCCTTGTTCTTGCACACCTCTTTTTTGAAAGATGCTACCCTCTTGGACTTTGTTGATTCTCTTGAAGTACTTGAAAGTTTCTATCATGTTCCCCCACTCCCTCCTTTCCTCGAGGCTATACATATTAAGCGCCTTAAGTCTGTCTTCATATATCTTCCGGTGCAGACCCTGCACCATTTTAGTTGCCCTCCTCTGGACAACTTCAATCCTGTCTATGTCTTTGTGGAGACTGGGTCTCCAGAACTGCACACAGTACTCCAGATTGGGTCTCACCAGCTGTCTGTACAGAGGGATAACAACTTCCTGTTTTCTACTGGTGATGCCTCTCCCTATGCATCCCAGTATCCCCCAGCCCTCCTTGCTGCCCTCTCACATTGCTTGCCCACCTTTAGGTCATCTGATATGACTACTCCCAGGTCCCTTTCCATTTTTGTTGTTGTTAGTATCTCATCCCCATTGTGTACTCTTCCCTGGTTTTTGTTTCCAGGTGCATTACTTGCACTTCTTAGCATTTGAATCTAAGCTGCCACACATTTGACCATTCCTCTAACCTTGCCAAGTCCCTTCTCATCCTTCCCACTCCACCTTGTGCATCAACTCTGTTGCAGATCTTGGTGTCATCTGCAAAGAGACATACTTTTCCTTCCAGTACCTCTGCAATGTCGCTTATAAAGACATTGAAGAGGACCGGTCCTAATACCGAACCCTGTGGTACCCCACTAGTAACCCCCCTTTCTTCAGAGTGGACTCCATTTGCTATTACTCTCTGTGTCCTATTCTCCAGCCAATTCTTTACCCAGGCTGTCATCTTGGGACCCACTCCAGGCTGGCTAAGTTGTATATTAATCTTTTGTGTGGGACTGTGTCAAATGCCTTGCTAAAGTCTAGGTAGGCCATGTCCACAGCCCCTCCCTGATCTACTAATTTGGTCACCCAGTCAAAGAAATCTATCAGATTCATCTGGCATGACCTTCCCGCTGTGAATCCATGCTGCCTTGGGTCCTGTGCCCTTCTGGCCTCTAGATACTGACAATTCTTTCGCTCCAGTGATTCCATCATTTTCCTGTCACTGAGGTTAAACTAACAGGTCTGTGGTTTCCTGCTTCTGCCTTGCTCCCACTTTTGTGAAGGGAATCACATCTGCCCTCCTTCAGTCCTCGGGTACCACCCCATCCTCCCATGATTTGTTAAAGAGGGTAGTCAGTGGTGTCACTAGTTCTACCCTTAGTTCTTTTAGAATTCTGGGATGAATCCCATCAGGCCTTATTGCTTTGTCCACCTTCAGTTTTAAGAGTTCGTTCATAGCCCTTTCTTCTGTAAATGGGCTGGTATCAACTTCTGTATCCCGAGTGTTTCTACTGTTTGTTTTAGGTACCCCCCTCTTCATTTGTAAATACTGAGCAAAATATTTGTTTAGTATCTGTGCCGTTTCACAGTCACCCTCTGCCCACCCTCCTCCCCTTTATTAAGCCTCACTATCCCTCTCTTGGTCTTCCTTCACTCCCTGATGTACCTATAAAAGGTTTTAACCCCCTTCTTAACTGAATTGGCTATCTTTACCTCAGTTTGAGCCTTTGCTGTTCTGACTGCCTTCCCAGCTTCCTTTTGCTTTAACTGATACAGTTCTTTGTCCTGCTCCTTCTGAGATTCCTTATACTTTCTGAATGCTTTCTTTTTTCTCTTGAACCTTCACTGCCACTTCCTTTGAGAACCATAGTGGTTTCTCATATCATTTTGTTTTGTTTATTTGCTTCACACAAAGACTTGTTACCTCTGTGATGGCAGTTTTTATTATTACCAATTGTTCTTCCACCCCTCCTTCTTTCCCATTTGCTAGTGCATTCCTTAGGTACTCAGCCATTTTGGCAAAATCAGCCATCCTAAAGTCCACTACTTTTGCCTTTGTATGGCTTGACTCTATTGCTGTGTTTATTGTGAATCATACTGTTTGATGGTCGTTAGTTCCCAGATGACAACCCACTTCTACATCTGTGATCCTCTCTCCATCTCCATTTGAGAGAACCAGGTCTAAGATTGCTTCCTCTCGAGTGGGCTCCAATACTAGTTGTCTAAGGTATGCCCCCCTGTAGGGCATCTAGAATATCCCCAAACTTTGAAGTGGCTGCTGCAACTGCACTCCAGTTAACATCCGGCATATTCAGATCACCCATCAGCAATATCTCCCCTTTTTCTGCCATTCTAAGTATACTTTCTATCATTTCCTTGTCCATTTCTTCCCCCGAGAAGGAGGTCTGTATACAACCCCTGTGCAGATTGTGGTGCCATTGCCTGTCTCCAAATTTACCCACAGTGCTTCTTCTCCTCCCTGTTTACCCTTTTGTTCTGTTGCTTTGATTCCTTCTGTTATGTAAAGAGCTACTCCTCCTACTCTTTTACCCTCCCTGTCCCTCCTGTAGATAGTGTATCCTGGTATGTTTATGTCCCAGTCATGGTTTTGTGTGTACCATATTTCTGTGACTGCCATGATATCCAGATGTTCCTCCTCCATCAAGGCCACTAATTCTGGAAGCTTGTTACCCAGACTACGGGCATTGGTACTCATTGCTCTCCATTTTTTGATGGCTTTACCTTCTGTTGCAGCATCCCCCACTGACCTTTCTACCTTGGTCTTTTTCTCATTTAGTACCCTGTTTTGTAGGAGAGGCTGGATTTTCCTGATGCTTATCAGTGCCTCCCCTTGACTAGTTTAAAAGCTTGCAAATGAAGCATTTAAACAAATTGCTCAAAGACTTGTTCCTTCCTGGACAGATGCAGACCATCCTGCCAGTATAGGCTGGTGTCCTCAGGTGGAACCCCAGTCCCCAATGAAGCCAAACCCTGTGTCACACCATTTTTCAACCATTCATTAAACTGCATGGTGCAAAGTACCTCTCCTCACCCATGCCATTGACAGGCAGCACCTCTGAGAAGGATACTGTGTGCTACTTGTCTTAGGCCCCTCCCAACTCTACAAAGTCCTCCTGCACTGCTCTAATATCATGATGAGCCAGGTCATTTGTCCCTAGGTGGACAATGATGTCCAGCTCAGACTCCTGTGCAGCTGTTCTCTTGATCCTGAGGATGCGCTTCCTGTCCCTCCAAGCCATGACACCAGGCAGGCACCTTACTTCAGTTTTCCCTGCTCCCCCCAGTTCTATCCCCCAATAACTGAGTCCCCCACCAGGAGCTGCTTCCTTTCCCTGTGGTGTCCTCTGCCTCCTTCCTGTGGGCCTCCCTTGTGACAGTTGTCCTCAGCCTCCTTAGTCTCCTCGGCGGGTGCATCCATAGGGGAGCTATGCTCCCCCAGAATGGTGTATGGATTGTGGAGTGGAACAGCTGACTGGATGTGCCTCTGTTTCACCATCCTCACCCTCTCTGAGCCCACAGTGGTCCAACTGCTGTGCTTTCTTCACAACCTCTGAGGTAGTGGTGATGGCTCTGGTGCTTTCTGGATGGGGAGGTTCCTTCCTACTGTCCAGTGTGGCCTGAAGATGGGCAGCTTCCTCCTTCACGGCAGAGAGTTGTCTGCAAACAGGGCAGCATCTCAGCCTCCAGAAAGACTCCCAGAAGACTGCTGTCCCACAGCCATTACATTTTTACTCCCCACATGTTTATCTATTTTTGTGTGTGTGTGTGTGATTGGTTTGTTGTATAGAAATATATATATATTATACAATGTGTATGCTTATATTGTCAGTGCAGTGTGCTAGAGAGGATATGACAGTGATATGCACCTTGCACTCTAGAGGAAAAGATGTCAGAACCCCAGGTATAAAGGAACTATTTCCAGGGTGGGTGGGGTGAGGGTGGGCAGGGAGTTGGACCTAAACTGTGCCCTCTCGAAACAATCAGCTAAAGCTCTGACCCACAGCTGTGATGAGTGCCTTTCTGTCAGCAAGATTTTTCAATTCAATTCATCTTTATTTTAAAAGGCGCTTTTCTTAAAATCAAAGCGCCTGTACAAATTCACAAACAATAAATACAATAAAGTTAAAACTAATATAAATCCTTAAAAGCTATATTAAAAAGGTGGGTTTTCAAAGCCCCCTTAAAACTAAGGACGGTCGGGCAATCTCGCACCCAACACAACAATTTGACAGAGAAAATACCCTGCTAATCAAACAGAGAAAAATCCAGACATCCAAGTCAGACACAGGTAAACCTCCACAGCCCCAAAACAGCCTGGTGGTTTGTGCTCTGAAAGCAGTCAGCCCCAAAATAAGTCAGCTGTGCTTTAAACTCTGGAAAACTTCCTCAGATGTAAGCAAGAGAGAGATTTGTTGCAGATATCTAGTCCAATATAGTATATCCCATGCAGCTTCTCAGTTGTTTCAAAGCACATCCTGTTACCCAACTTGGAAGAAGATGGACTTCTGTCTGAAACAGGATCACACCAGTAGTTTATAGTAATTGATCAATGCTGGAATGTTCAAGCCAGAACAATTGGCTGTGATGCAGGTCTCCTGACTTGTGAAGACAATTTCCCCCACCTCAGGCTATGGCTACTTCCCTTACCTGTAAAAACTCCCCATGAACTTCTACTATTTGTCTTCTCCCCACAGCCAGTTCTCCATCCAAGTTTCCAATTTTTCCCCAACCCCAAGTCCCTTATCTTCTTGACCAGCCTACTGGTGGGGACTGAGTCAAAATCCTTGCTGAAATCCAACTATACCTCATCTACTGCCTGTCCCTTATCTGCTACCCTGGTCACCTAGTCAAAGAAGTCAACCAGATTTGTCTAGCATGACCTTCCCCTCATGAACCCATGTTGTCTGGGGTCCTGCAGTCCATTTTCTTCCAAGAAGTCTTCCAAGCTAGCCCGGTGGCACTGAGGGCTGATGCATCTGCTTTACCTCATGACATGCCAGTGATCCAGGTTTGGGAGCAGACTTCGGCTGCCAGGGATGGCAGGGAGGAGAGGATTGAGCATCTGGAGGACTGCTCTCCTCTCCGGAGAGGGGGATTGTGATTTCCTGCTACATAGCAGCTCCCAGTGGAGACTGGAAGCACTACACCAGCAGGGGATGCACATTGGGGGAGATGCATTGGTGGACATCTGAGAGTGGGTTCAGGAGGGTGCCTGCTGTGCACTGACATCACTGCAAGTTCACACCTCAGAGAGGGACCAAACAAAGAAGAACCCCAGACTGTGGGAGAATGATGGTACCACAAGGGCTGGCCCACACTCCCACCACAGGACCCAGTCCCACCAGCTCTCCTAGTCTCTTCACTCCCAAGCCTCATCCAATTAGATTGTAGAAAGGGCACCAGTAGGAGTCATTGGCCCCACCCTGGGGGCACAGAGCTGGGGGTCAGTCAAGAACTTTGTGGAGTGGAGGACCTAGCACCAATATCCTGGTCGGAGGGCCTTAGACAGGGTGGTATGGAGCTAATCAAGGGTGGACCCTTGGGGAGATCCCACAGCCCAGTGACCAGAAGGAAAAGAGTTGACAAAAAACAAAACAAAAAAGGAAGTCCTCCAGTTTCTTCCTTAGTAAGGACTCCATAATTTTTCCCACTATAAAGGTCATGTTGACTGATTGATAGTTCTCTGACTCATCCTTCCTTCCACTCTTGTGTGGAGGGACAATGTGTGGCTGTTCTCCAGTCCCTAGGGATCTACCCATGTCTAGGAAGTAGTTGAATATGTCTGTCTATAAGTGGCCCTGCTTTCACTTCTGCTACCTCCTTCAGCAACATCAGGTGTAAGCCATCAGATCCCATTATCAACTTCCAGTCCTGTAAGCTTTTCCAACACCCTTTCCTCAATGATTTTGACCATGCCAATTGAGCCTTTACTCTCCTCTCCTTCCCTCTTAAACCCACATTCTGGCAGTGGCCCATACTTCTAACTATTAAATACAGAACAAAATATTTGTTAAGTGTCTCTCTGCTTTCTCTTTGTCCCCCTGTTCTCATTCTTCCTAAATCTTTAGTCTCACAACACCCCCTTTGACATTACACTTCCCCATGTTTCACTCTCTTTTCTGACCACAATTCCATTTCCACCTTGGCCTGCCTACACTTCCTGCTGGCTACCTTTGTTGCCTCTTGGTTCTTCTTCCTATATTCATTCCACTGGCTTTCTAATGCCTTAAGAATGCCTTCTTTTTGGCTTTTACCACCACCTTTACTTCGGCCATGAACCACATTGGATCCTTTGCCTTTTTTTCTTTGATACCTTTGCAGTTGAACTTTCTGCCTATTTTTCCCTCGTCTTGCTGAAATCCACTTTTTTTAAGGTCCCATACCCTTACTGTGGTTGCCTTGTTGGTGGTCCCTATCTGGACCTCCAGTGACACTGTTCTGTAGTCACTGGAATTGAGGGGTTCTAAGACTGCTGCACTTTGGATCATCTTACTGTTGATGAGCAACAGATCCAGAAGAACCCTTGCCTTGTTGGGCCCTGGACTTGCTCAGCTAGGAACTCCTCTTGGAATGCATCAACCAGGCACTGACTCCTAGTACTTGCCACAACTGGCACTTTCTACTTCACATCCAGAATATTAAAGTCCCCTACTACCATCCCTCTAAACTGGTTGCCATCCAAGGTATCTCTCCCACTTCCTTGTCTGTGCACTAAACTTGACCCAGTGGTCTATAGACTACTACAATCCTGATTTGTTTCCCCATTTCCTGTTGCTGCTAGCACCCACTGTTTTTTTTTTAAATTTATCTGACTCCCCTAGGCTGTCTATTTCAGTTGTCTCTATTCCCTCATTTACATACAGTGCTACTCCCCCTCCTCTGCCTTTTTATCTCTCCTTCCTGAATGCTTTGTCCTTCCCGAACAGTGAGTACCCTGGTATGGCCCTGTCCCATTCTTGGTTTGAGGTTGCCCATATCTCTGTGACAGCCACCAGTCCAATGCTTTCTTCCATGACAATCACCCGAAGTTCTGGCATTTTATTGCCAGACACCTTGCACTGGTGCACAACATTTTCCAACATTTATCCCTGCCCCCTCTTTCTCCCTTTACCCTGGGTATGTTTGATTCTGTTGTATTGGGCAATTTGGGCCAACAAGGCCCTCTTGTTCATGAATAGTCCCCTTTTAAGCCACAATCTCGACAGAAGCTGATGCACCTCTTCGACCACCAGTAGATCCTAATAATTCCCCTGCTCCTCCCTCGCTGCCACTAGTTTGCCCAGACTGACCAACAGTTGCTGCAAAAAAGGGGATGATTTACAATACTAAGATTTCAGGAATGATTATGTCTCAGTACTCCAACAATTATGCAAACAAAAATACATTTTCCACGCTCAGTCAATTTCTGTTTGACTGACTGGCTGCATGAAGAAAGTTGGAAGGGGCTTGCCACTGACACAAGACAGACCTACCAGGCAGGTAGAGATGGTGCCAATGCTACACCGGTTGGCTGAAGTAGTATCTCCTCTACAGGTTTTCTCTCTGCATAAGTTGCCACTAATAGGTTCCATGGGTTAGTGGGAGAAAAATGTGAAAAACACAAAGATAACCTTCAAACAGGTCTTCTACTGTGGGTAACTACTATATGGATGGATGATAGCGTTATTGGTTGATGAGACTGAAGGAGGCTCCACATAGCACAGTATCAGGCTTATGAATGGGACAATGGTAGGTGGTAAATTAAAAGCTGGATTGTAACAAAAAAAAAGACAATACTGCCCAGAATTTAGGAGTAAAACAGGCCACACTCCACCCTATGACAGCACCCCCAAGCCTACAAAATGTGGCACAACAGCACACAATGAGGACAACCAGTGTAAGATTAAGAAAATCATTTACAGGCATTGGGTATTTAAAAACACTCACAGCTGCTAAAATATTACTTCAAGAAAAGGTTTTACTGATGGCAAAAAAATCCAAACATTTGAAACAGGGCTGTATGAATACCTTTTTCCAAATATTCGGCCAAATATTCAGTATTCAGGCATCAGATATTTGTTATTCAGCAAAATGTTCAGAATTTGGCTTAAAAAAGGGAAAGAAACAGCCCTCCACCCTTCCTAACCCAGATTGTTTCAATATAGACACCTCCCATCCCTCCACCCTCAGTTAGCACCCAAATTCTACTTCTCCCCCTCCCCAGCAGCACCTGCATTCTGTTAAAATGTAAGTCAACAGGTGGCCAACACAACCTGCCTGCCCCCACAGCTGGCCATCGACATTCATTACTGCTTCACCATTTGTAGAAGAAGGCAAGAACAGGACCCTCATAGCAGCCCCCCTCTGCCACCACACCAGCATCCAGATGCATAAAAGACTGGAAGAAGATAACCAACACATCCCACCCTCCTCAGTCCACAGTGGGCCACCTTCCTGAGAATGAAGATACTATTGCACTTGGTTGCATAGTAAAACCAGCCGATCACATGCTCAACTGGTTTTACTATGCAACCAAGTGTGGTAGTATCTTCATTCACAAGAAGGCAGACAGCCATGGACTAGGGAAAGCGGGCTGTGTCAGTCGCTTTATATAGAAACATAGACTTTGACGGCAGATAAGGACCGCTTTGCCCACCTAGTCTGACCATTTCCCTACCTACAGAATAAGCTGCAGATCCTAGTTAACCAACAGCCGATTTCTTCCCCCAACAAGAATTGCCTTATGTCTGTCCCATGTATTCTTGAATTCTCCCACAGTTTTAGACCCCACAACCTCCTCAGGAAGGCTGTTCCAATCATTCACCATCCTCTCTGTGAAAAAATACTTCCTCACATTGCCCCTGAACAACCCCTCCATCTTTAAATGGTGTACCCTTGTTCTTGCACATCTCTTTTTCTGAAAGATGCTACCCTTTTGGACTTTGTTGATTCCACTGAGGTACTTAGAAGTTTCTATCATGTCCCCACTCTCCTTCCTTTCCTCAAGGGCATACATATTAAGCTCCTTTAGTCTCTTCTCATATGGCTTCTCTTGCAGACCCTGCACCATTTTAGTTGCCTTCCTCTGGACTGCCTCTATCCTGTCTAAGTCCTTGCAGAGATGGGGTCTCCAGAACTGGACACAGTACTCCAGATGGGGTCTCACCAACTGTCTGTACAGAGGGATTACAACTTCCTGTTTTCTGCTGGTGATGCTTCTCCCTATACATCCCAGTATACCCCCAGCCTTCCCTACTGCCTTCTCACATTGCTTGCTAACTTGAAGATCATCTGATATGATTAACCCCAGGTCCCTTTCCATTTTTGTTGTTGTTACTACCTCTCCCCCCCCCCCACCATTGTGTATTCTTCCCCTGGGTTTTGGCTTCCCAGGTGCATTATGTTGCACTTCTTTGCATTGAATCCAAGTTACCATACCTCTGACCATTCCTCCAACTGTGCCAAGTCCCTTCTCATCCTTTTCACGCCTCCTTGTGTATCAGCTCTGTTGCAGATCTTTGTGTCATCTGCAAAGGCATATTTTCCTTCAGTCCCTCTGCAATGTCACTTATGAAGACATTAAAAAGAACTGGACCCAGTATTGAACCCTGCGGTACCCCACTAATAACCCCTCCTTCTTCAGAGTGAACTCCATTTACAATTACCGTCTGTGTCCTGTTGTCCAGCCAATGTTTTACCTAGGCTACCACCCTGGGACCCACTCCCAGGCTGGTTAATTTGACAATCTTTTGTTTGGGACTGTATCAAATGCTTTGCTAAAGTCTAGGTAGGCCACATCCACAGCCCCTCCCTGGTCTACTACATTGGTCACCCAGTCAGAGAAATCAATTAGATTTGTCTGACATGACCTTCCCGCTGTGAACCCATGCTGCCTTGGGTCCTGTATCCCACTGGCCTCTAGGTACTCAACAATTCTTTCCTTCAGAAGTGATTCCATCACTTTCCCTACCACAGAGGTGAAACTGACAGGTCTGTAGTTTCCTACCTCTGTCTTGGTCCCACTTTTGTGAAGGGAAATCACATCCACCTTCCTCCAGTCCTCAGGTACCACACCACCCTCCCATGATTTGTTAAAAAGGGTAGTCAGTTGTTTCACTAGTTCTCTACTTAATTCTTTTAGAATTCTGGGGTGAATTCCATCTGGCCCCATTGCTTTGTCCACCTTCAGTTTTAGGAGTTCTTTCAGAACCCTTTCTTCTGTGAAAGGACTGGGATCGATCCCCCCTATCAAGAGTGCTTCTGTTAATTGGATTAGGCACCTCCCCCTCCTCCTCTTTTGTGAATACTGAGCAGAAATATGCATTCAGTATCCCTGCTTTTTCACTATCCCTCTCTGCCTACCCACCATCCATTCTATTCAGCCTCACTATCCCTCCCTTTGTCTTTCTATGTTCCTGATGTACCTATAAAGGTTTATCCCCTTCTTAACCGAGTTGGCTATCTTTTCCTCAGTTTGGGCCTTTGCTCTTCTGACTTTCTCCCTACTTTCTTCTGCCTTAACTGGTACAGCTCTCTGTCCTGCTCCTTCTGTGTTTTCTTATACTTCCTGATTGCTATCTTTTTCTCCCTGACTTTCTCCGCCACCTCTTTTGAGAACCATAGTAGCTTTTTCTTTCATTTTGATTTGTTTATTTGATTCACACAAAGGCTCGTTGCCTCTGTGATGGCAGCTTTGATGTTTCCCCATTGTTGCTCCACCCCTCCTTCTAGCCTGTTTGCTAGTGCTTTTCTAAGGCACTCTCTCATCTTGTCAAAGTCAGCCCTCCTGAAATCCAGTACCCTCACTTTTGTATGACTTGACTCTGAAGCTGAGTTTATCGTGAACCACACTGTTTGGTGGTCACTTGTTCCCAGATGGCAACCCACTTCTAGATCTGAGATCCTCTCACTGTCCCCATTTGAGAGTATGAGGTCTAAGATTGCTCCCTCATGAGTGGGTTCTGAAACTAGCTGTCTGAGGCATGCCACCTGTATGGCATCAAGAATGGCCCTTATCTTGGATGTGGCTGCAACAAATGTGCTCCAGTTAACATCTGGCATATTCAGGTCTCCTATCAACAGTATCTCCCCTTTCTCTGCCATCCTAAGAATGCCTTCTATCATATCCTTGTCCATTTCCTCCCCCCAACATGGGTGGTCTGTATTCAACCCCTGTGCAGATTGTGGTGCCATTTCCAGTCTCTAAGGTGACCCACAGTGCCTCCTCTCCTCTCTGTTTACTCTTTTGTTCAGTTGCTTTTATCCCTTCCTTTACATAGAGAGCTACTCCTCTAGCTGTTAGTGACTGTTGGTGAAAAGATTTGTGTACTGATTTTTGGAAGAACTGTTGACAGAATATAGGAAAGAGCTGGAACACTGCCCTGGTTTTATATCTTATCAGATAGGGGTACAGTCATGGGCAAGGAATTTAGGATCAGTTCATTTAGGATTCAAATTTACTCCTACTTGCACTCATATATGTTTCTAGTAATTAGACCTTTCATAGTAGCTAAGCATTTGGCTGTCAATTCCCATAAGGTTGCCAACCATTGATTTAGAATGTGCCCATTCTACTTTTCAATAAATAAATAAATAAAATAATTATCTAGGAGGATGTATCTTCTACCTCATCCAACTCCCATCAGTCATGGAGCTAAATACCCAAAACAGCTGACTTGATAAGCAGAACAAGAAAACCACTCAATATTTTAACATAGCAAAGTATTTATAATCATATGAAATAAATAGCAAAACAACTGGAAATGTCGCTGTGAGGGATTTCGCCAGTTAGGGTTTCGATGTTTGGTCGGCCTACCCTGGAAATGTTAGTGCTTTCATTGAGCCAGTGTTCCACTGTTGCTTACTATGGGGTTAGTGGTATCTGTGGCATTAATGCCGGCTTCCTTTGAGCTAGTTTGTCAGTTTTGTTTAAAGAGTTTGTGTCTGGCTTTGATCCAAATTAGACCCTTCTCAAGTTGCTTAAGGATCACCTTCTGTACTCTCAGGTGTCTCATTGTGACACACCTTCTGGTAGGTGTTATGTAGGGCCTTCAGTGGGAACCACTATGCCTTCTGACCCTGTCAGCTTCCAAATCTCCTCTTGCTTCCCTGGCTCTGGAAGGCTTTTTAATGTGGCAGCATTGTTGGCTGCATGGCTTGACAGCAGTTCTAGCAGTGATTTAATATACCCTGCAAACAAAGAGGGAAAATACTGTGACATCAATATTTTTAGGAATTTTCACTGCTAGTCGATACCTATGTTGTTTTGTCTTTGATCAGGCATACCATAGCAGCAAGGTGATAACCACTGATATAATCGATCCAAGCTGAGAAGTATACCCTCTTAGGTAACCATCATAAGCAGAGACTGCAGAGTGTAAAAGGAAAAGGCAGTATGACACTTGTAGACCCCATGTTTAGGGTCTACTAATATTGAGCCCTACTCACAAATGGGCAAGGGTGGCTACACGCCACGTAATTCAGGTGCGTAGCCACCCCACACCCAATCACACCCACTGTGCCTCTTCGGTGGCATGCACAGAAGACCTACGCCCCCCTTGAGCACTGGATCCCTGGATGAGCATGGAGCTCCATGCATGGATGAGCCGGGATCTCCGTGGGGGGCATGCCAGCACTTCACACTATTCATAAAGGTGTGAAGTGCCATATGCGGGGACTGGTGGCTATGCATCTGGAGGGAGGCCGTAATGGATATGCACCCCCTCCAGATGCCACCGCCAGACCCACTGGTGCAGGTGAGGCGGTTATCGAACCCACTCCTGATGGTGCCACAGGCATTGGGGAACTGTGGTCAGGCTGGGGGTTGGTGGCCAGCAAATGCCTCCCCAGCAGCATTACCAGTGCACTGCTGTCCCCCTGCAAGATGGTGCCACACTGATGGAAATGATCCACTGCATACCCGGGTAGGGCAGCTGATTGACTGCTGACCCTGGTCCACAACCTCACCCCATGTACCTCCACACTGGGGTGGGATGTGGAAGAACTGGGCAGGGACTGCTCTCATGAATGCAGTCCCTGTGCAGATTTCCGGGGTGTGTGGAGCTGCATGCACCTTTATGCACCAACCCCACACATCTTCATCAATAGAGCCCATTGTTGCTAGTGTTAATCGCAATAAGACATAATTTAAAATATGTAGGCAGAACTGAAATACAAGCAATGTAACATGATATTATCAGAATGCTAGTTTCAATACAGTGTAAACAAACTAATACAAGCCAATAATAATACTGCAGGACTCAAAACATGGGAAAGATCAAAGTAGCATGATACTGTAGGTTCATAATATCCAGTTCATGATAACATTGCATTTAACAATAGAAGCAGTGGTGAAGAATTCAATCTGTCTTAAAGCCAGAAGCAATGGCTAAAGTTGAATTGAACTTTCCTTTAATGCGTATTTTGCTATGCTTCATCAAGGGAACCATAGTGGATGTTGGATGGATGTCATTGGGAGTGCACAGTGTCCACATAACAGCAAGAGTATTTGCCCCCATGCAATTACCAATCATCATCATGCTAATGCCATCATATATGCTCTCTGGAGGCAGACTACCTGCCAAAGAGACTTCATGAGAGGTAAATAAGTCCAGGGGGAGGGGTGCTGCCAAAAGATACACCACAACATTATAGTGTATGGACCTAAATGAACAATTCGGTTTGCAACTTGTAAATACACACTAGTCAGACTGACATTACTGGGGAAGGTGCTTGTCTCGATGCCATTACAAAGGATGCAATAATGGAGAAAAAAGTTCTTACACAATGCTCATTTTCCATCAATGCTTACAAAGTGTAGCATGATCTGACAGGATGGCACTACACTCACTTTCATTCACAGCTAAGTTTAAATGATCATTTATGTATTATATATGTATTACATAAATCTTATACCAATGGCTAAAGACTAGGGAGGAGGTTGAATACATAGACAGTGATGTCCACCCTACCTTATTAATTCAGCACTGGCTGTGGTTGCCAACCCTTCTCCTTGTTTCTGCAACCCTATTCTAACTAACTCCATATGGCTGTCCCATCCCTGTTTGAAGATGTTCACTAATTTGGCCTGTACCACTTCCTCCACTAACTTGTTTCATTTGTCCACCAGTTTTTCTGTAAAAAGTGCTTACGAACTTCCCTTTTGAATCTTCCACTCTGAGTTTGTGTGAGTTACCACTTGTCCCTGTAGTTGAAGTCGAGGAGAAAAGTTCCCTTGGCATCCACCCTATCTATCCCATGCAGGTGCTTTCATGTCTTGATCATGTCACCCCTTTCCTTCCATTTCTCAAGGGTGTACATGTTCAAGTCCTGCAGACTCTCCTCATGTGTCTTGCCAACTAGTCCATGTACCATCTTTGTTGTGTTGCACTGCTCTGCTTCCACCTTGCCACAGTCTCTCCACAGATGTGGATTCCAGTACTTTGTGCGATATTCCAGGTGTTGTCACACCTGTGACTTATACATGGGAGGATCACCTCCCAACTTCTACTGCTTATCCCCCCTCCCAAGCAACCCATCATGCTGATTGTCTTACCCACAGCTCTATTACAATGTGCTGTTTTGTTTAGGATCTCTGCTATCATGGCGGCTAGGTCCTCTTTCTCAATGGTGTTTCCTAGCACATTTCCCTCTATCTCATACTGAACTCTTAGGTTCCTCTTCTCAGTGTGTACCACTTTGCACTTTTTTGCATTGAAGCACAGCTGCCAGATCTTTCACCATTTTTCCAACGTGCTTAGATCTTCCCTCAGTTCCCTTATCCCATCCGCCATATTCACCCTTGTACAGATTTCTGGGTTACCTGTAAAGAGGCAGATCTTGTCCTAGATGCTTTCCTCATGTCACAAATGAATACATTCAAAAGGACCAGGCCCAGAACTGACCCATGAGATACTCCTCTTGCTAAAAATAGAAACATAGAATTTGACGGCAGATAAGGACCGCTTGGCCCACCAAGTCTGCCCATTTCCCTACCTACTGGATAAGCTGCAGATCCTAGTTAACCACCAGCCTACGTCTTCCTACCCCAACCCCCTAGAATTGCCTTATGACTGTCACATGCATGCTTGAATTCCACCACTGTTTTTGACTTCACAACCTCCTCCGGAAGGCCGTTCCATGCATCCACAACCCTCCCCGTGAAAAAATACTTCCTTAAATTACCTCTGAGCCGCCCCCCCTCTATCTTCAGATTGTGCCCCCTTGTTCTTGCACACCTCTTTTTTTGAAAGATGCTACCCTCTTGGACTTTGTTGATTCTCTTGAAGTACTTGAAAGTTTCTATCATGTTCCCCCATTCCCTCCTTTCCTCGAGGCTATACATATTAAGCGCCTTAAGTCTGTCTTCATATATCTTCCGGTGCAGACCCTGCACCATTTTAGTTGCCCTCCTCTGGACAACTTCAATCCTGTCTATGTCTTTGTGGAGACTGGGTCTCCAGAACTGCACACAGTACTCCAGATTGGGTCTCACCAGCTGTCTGTACAGAGGGATAACAACTTCCTGTTTTCTACTGGTGATGCCTCTCCCTATGCATCCCAGTATCCCCCAGCCCTCCTTGCTGCCCTCTCACATTGCTTGCCCACCTTTAGGTCATCTGATATGACTACTCCCAGGTCCCTTTCCATTTTTGTTGTTGTTAGTATCTCATCCCCATTGTGTACTCTTCCCCTGGGTTTTTGTTTCCCAGGTGCATTACCTTGCACTTCTTAGCATTTAATCTAAGCTGCCACACATTTGACCATTCCTCTAACCTTGCCAAGTCCCTTCTCATCCTTCCCACTCCACCTTGTGCATCAACTCTGTTGCAGATCTTGGTGTCATCTGCAAAGAGACATACTTTTCCCTTCCAGTACCTCTGCAATGTCGCTTATAAAGACATTGAAGAGGACCGGTCCTAATACCGAACCCTGTGGTACCCCACTAGTAACCCCCCTTTCTTCAGCGTGGAATCCATTTGCTATTACTCTCTGTGTCCTATTCTCCAGCCAATTCTTTACCCAGGCTGTCATCTTAGGACCCACTTCCAGGCTGGCTAAGTTGTATATTAATCTTTTGTGTGGGACTGTGTCAAATGCCTTGCTAAAGTCTAGGTAGGCCATGTCCACAGCCCCCTCCCTGATCTACTAATTTGGTCACCCAGTCAAAGAAATCTATCAGATTCATCTGGCATGACCTTCCCGCTGTGAATCCATGCTGCCTTGGGTCCTGTGCCCTTCTGGCCTCTAGATACTCGACAATTCTTTCGCTCAGAAGTGATTCCATCACTTTTCCTGTCACTGAGGTTAAACTAACAGGTCTGTGGTTTCCTGCTTCTGCCTTGCTCCCACTTTTGTGAAGGGGAATCACATCTGCCCTCCTTCAGTCCTCGGGTACCACCCCATCCTCCCATGATTTGTTAAAGAGGGTAGTCAGTGGTGTCACTAGTTCTACCCTTAGTTCTTTTAGAATTCTGGGATGAATCCCATCAGGCCTTATTGCTTTGTCCACCTTCAGTTTTAAGAGTTCGTTCATAGCCCTTTCTTCTGTAAATGGGCTGGTATCAACTTCTGTATCCCGAGTGTTTCTACTGTTTGTTTTAGGTACCTCCCCCTCTTCATTTGTAAATACTGAGCAAAAAAATTTGTTTAGTATCAGTGCCGTTTCACAGTCACCCTCTGCCCACCCTCCCTCCCTTTATTAAGCCTCACTATCCTCTCTTGGTCTTCCTTCACTCCCTGATGTACCTATAAAGGTTTTAACCCCTTCTTAACTGAATTGGCTATCTTTACCTCAGTTTGAGCCTTTGCTGTTCTGACTGCCTTCCCAGCTTCCTTTGCTTTAACTGATACAGTTCTTTGTCCTGCTCCTTCTGAGATTCCTTATACTTTCTGAATGCTTTCTTTTTCTCTTGAACCTTCACTGCCACTTCCTTTGAGAACCATAGTGGTTTCTCATATCATTTTGTTTTGTTTATTTGCTTCACACAAAGACTTGTTACCTCTGTGATGGCAGTTTTTATTATACCAATTGTTCTTCCACCCCTCCTTCTTTCCCATTTGCTAGTGCATTCCTTAGGTACTCAGCCATTTTGGCAAAATCAGCCATCCTAAAGTCCACTACTTTTGCCTTTGAATGGCTTGACTCTATTGCTGTGTTTATTGTGAATCATACTGTTTGATGGTCGTTAGTTCCCAGATGACAACCCACTTCTACATCTGTGATCCCTCTCCATCTCCATTTGAGAGAACCAGGTCCAAGATTGCTTCCTCGAGTGCTCCAATACTAGTTGTCTAAGGCATGCCCCCTGTAGGGCATCTAGAATATCCCCAAACTTTGAAGTGGCTGCTGCAACTGCACTCCAGTTAACATCCGGCATATTCAGATCACCCATCAGCAATATCTCCCCTTTTTCTGCCATTCTAAGTATACTTTCTATCATTTCCTTGTCCATTTCTTCCCCCGAGAAGGAGGTCTGTATACAACCCCTGTGCAGATTGTGGTGCCATTGCCTGTCTCCAAATTTACCCACAGTGCTTCTTCTCCTCCCTGTTTACCCTTTTGTTCTGTTGCTTTGATTCCTTCTGTTATGTAAAGAGCTACTCCTCCTACTCTTTTACCCTCCCTGTCCCTCCTGTAGATAGTGTATCCTGGTATGTTTATGTCCCAGTCATGGTTTTGTGTGTACCATATTTCTGTGACTGCCACGATATCCAGATGTTCCTCCTCCATCAAGGCCACTAATTCTGGAAGCTTGTTACCCAGACTACGGGCATTGGTACTCATTGCTCTCCATTTTTTGATGGCTTTACCTTCTGTTGCAGCATCCCCCACTGACCTTTCTACCTTGGTCTTTTTCTCATTTAGTACCCTGTTTTGTAGGGAGAGGCTGGGATTTTCCTGATGCTTATCAGTGCCTCCCCCCTTGACTAGTTTAAAAGCTTGCAAATGAAGCATTTAAACAAATTGCTCAAAAGACTTGTTCCCTTCCTGGACAGATGCAGAATTTCCTGCCAGTATAGGCTGGTGTCCCTCCAGGTGGAACCCCAGTCCCCAATGAAGCCAAACCCCTGTGCTTCACACCATTTTTTCAACCATTCATTAAACTGCATGGTGCAAAGTACCCTCTCCTCACCCATGCCATTGACAGGCAGCACCTCTGAGAAGGATACTGTGTGTGCTACTTGTCTTAGGCCCCTCCCCAACTCTACAAAGTCCTCCTGCACTGCTCTAATATCATGATGAGCCAGGTCATTTGTCCCTAGGTGGACAATGATGTCCAGCTCAGACTCCTGTGCAGCTGTTCTCTTGATCCTGAGGATGCGCTTCCTGTCCCTCCAAGCCATGACACCAGGCAGGCACCTTA
Organism: Neoceratodus forsteri; assembly: GCA_016271365.2. Lineage (NCBI taxonomy): Eukaryota > Metazoa > Chordata > Ceratodontiformes > Ceratodontidae > Neoceratodus > Neoceratodus forsteri. Next base: position 1,802,568,076 of record CM057449.1, read on the forward strand.
CTTCAGTTTTCCCTGCTCCCCCCAGTTCTATCCCCCAATAACTGAGTCCCCCACCAGGAGCTGCTTCCTTTCCCTGTGGTGTCCTCTGCCTCCTTCCTGTGGGCCTCCCTTGTGACAGTTGTCCTCAGCCTCCTTAGTCTCCTCGGTGGGTGCATCCATAGGGGAGCTATGCTCCCCCAGAATGGTGTATGGATTGTGGAGTGGAACAGCTGACTGGATGTGCCTCTGTTTCACCATCCTCACCCTCTCTGAGCCCACAGTGGTCCAACTGCTGTGCTTTCTTCACAACCTCTGAGGTAGTGGTGATGGCTCTGGTGCTTTCTGGATGGGGGAGGTTCCCTTCCTACTGTCCAGTGTGGCCTGAAGATGGGCAGCTTCCTCCTTCACGGCAGAGAGTTGTCTGCAAACAGGGCAGCATCTCAGCCTCCAGAAAGACTCCCAGAAGACTGCTGTCCCACAGCCATTACATTGCACTACTCCCAACATGTTTATCTATTTTTGTGTGTGTGTGTGTGATTGGTTTGTTGTATAGAAATATATATATATTATACAATGTGTATGCTTATATTGTCAGTGCAGTGTGCTAGAGAGGATATGACAGTGATATGCACCTTGCACTCTAGAGGAAAAGATGTCAGAACCCCAGGTATAAAGGAACTATTTCCAGGGGTGGGTGGGGTGAGGGGTGGCAGGAGTTGGACCTAAACTGTGCCCTCTCGAAACAATCAGCTAAAGCTCTGACCCACACGCTGTGATGAGTGCCTTTCTGTCAGCAAGATTTTTCAATTCAATTCATCTTTATTTTAAAAGGCGCTTTTCTTAAAATCAAAGTGCCTGTACAAATTCACAAAACAATAAATACAATAAAGTTAAAAACTAATATAAATCCTTAAAAGCTATATTAAAAAGGTGGGTTTTCAAAGCCCCCTTAAAACTAAGGACGGTCGGGCAATCTCGCACCCAACACAACAATTTGACAGAGAAAATACCCTGCTAATCAAACAGAGAAAAATCCAGACATCCAAGTCAGACACAGGTAAACCTCCACAGCCCCAAAACAGCCTGGTGGTTTGTGCTCTGAAAGCAGTCAGCCCCAAAATAAGTCAGCTGTGCTTTAAACTCTGGAAAACTTCCCTCAGATGTAAGCAAGAGAGAGATTTGTTGCAGATATCTAGTCCAATATAGTATATCCCATGCAGCTTCTCAGTTGTTTCAAAGCACATCCTGTTACCCAACTTGGAAGAAGATGGACTTCTGTCTGAAACAGGATCACACCAGTAGTTTATAGTAATTGATCAATGCTGGAATGTTCAAGCCAGAACAATTGGCTGTGATGCAGGTCTCCCTGACTTGTGAAGACAATTCCCCCCACCTCAGGCTATGGCTACTTCCCTTACCTGTAAAAACTCCCCATGAACTTCTACTATTTGTCTTCTCCCCACAGCCAGTTCTCCATCCAAGTTTCCAAATTTTCCCCAACCCCAAGTCCCTTATCTTCTTGACCAGCCTACTGGTGGGGACTGAGTCAAAATCCTTGCTGAAATCCAACTATACCTCATCTACTGCCTGTCCCTTATCTGCTACCCTGGTCACCTAGTCAAAGAAGTCAACCAGATTTGTCTAGCATGACCTTCCCCTCATGAACCCATGTTGTCTGGGGTCCTGCAGTCCATTTTCTTCCAAGAAGTCTTCCAAGCTAGCCCGGTGGCACTGAGGGCTGATGCATCTGCTTTACCTCATGACATGCCAGTGATCCAGGTTTGGGAGCAGACTTCGGCTGCCAGGGATGGCAGGGGAGGAGAGGATTGAGCATCTGGAGGACTGCTCTCCTCTCCGGAGAGGGGGATTGTGATTTCCCTGCTACATAGCAGCTCCCAGTGGAGACTGGAAGCACTACACCAGCAGGGGATGCACATTGGGGGAGATGCATTGGTGGACATCTGCGAGTGGGTTCAGGAGGGTGCCTGCTGTGCACTGACATCACTGCAAGTTCACACCTCAGAGAGGGACCAAACAAAGAAGAACCCCAGACTGTGGGAGAATGATGGTACCACAAGGGGCTGGCCCACACTCCCACCACAGGACCCAGTCCCACCAGCTCTCCCTAGTCTCTTCACTCCCAAGCCTCATCCAATTAGATTGTAGAAAGGGCACCAGTAGGAGTCATTGGCCCCACCCTGGGGGGCACAGAGCTGGGGGTCAGTCAAGAACTTTGTGGAGTGGAGGACCTAGCACCCAATATCCTGGTCGGGAGGGCCTTAGACAGGGTGGTATGGAGCTAATCAAGGGTGGACCCTTGAGGGAGATCCCACAGCCCAGTGACCAGAAGGAAAAAGAGTTGACAAAAAAACAAAAACAAAAAAAAAAGGAAGTCCTCCAGTTTCTTCCTTAGTAAGGACTCCATAATTTTTCCCACTATAAAGGTCATGTTGACTGATTGATAGTTCTCTGACTCATCCTTCCTTCCACTCTTGTGTGGAGGGACAATGTGTTGGCTGTTCTCCAGTCCCTAGGGATCTACCCCATGTCTAGGAAGTAGTTGAATATGTCTGTCTATAAGTGGCCCTGCTTTCACTTCTGCTACCTCCTTCAGCAACATCAGGTGTAAGCCATCAGATCCCATTATCAACTTCCAGTCCTGTAAGCTTTTCCAACACCCTTTCCTCAATGATTTTGACCATGCCAATTGAGCCTTTACTCTCCTCTCCTCCCTTCCCCTCTTAAACCCACATTCTGGCAGTGGCCCATACTTCTAACTATTAAATACAGAACAAAAATATTTGTGAAGTGTCTCTCTGCTTTCTCTTTGTCCCCCTGTTCTCATCCTTCCTAAATCTTTAGGCTCACAATACCCCCTTTGACATTACACTTCCCCATGTTTCACTCTCTTTTCTGACCACAATTCCATTTCCACCTTGGCCTGCCTACACTTCCTGCTGGCTACCTTTGTTGCCTCTTGGTACTTCTTCCTATATTCATTCCACTGGCTTTCTAATGCCTTAAGAATGCCTTCTTTTTGGCTTTTACCACCACCTTTACTTCGGCCATGAACCACATTGTATCCTTTGCCTTTTTTTCTTTGATACCTTTGCAGTTGAGCTTTCTGCCAACTGTTCCCTCGTCTTGCTGAAATCCACTTTTTTTAAGGTCCCATACCCTTACTGTGGTTGCCTTGTTGGTGGTCCCTATCTGGACCTCCAGTGACACTGTTCTGTAGTCACTGGAATTGAGGGGTTCTAAGACTGCTGCACTTTGGATCATCTTACTGTTGATGAGCAACAGATCCAGAAGAACCCCCTTCCCTTTTTGGGCCCTGGACTTGCTCAGCTAGGAACTCCTCTTGGAATGCATCAACCAGGCACTGACTCCTAGTACTTGCCACAACTGGCACTTTCTACTTCACATCCAGAATATTAAAGTCCCCTACTACCATCCCCCTAAATTGGTTGCCATCCAAGGTATCTCTCCCACTTCCTTGTCTGCGCACTAAACTTGATCCAGTGGTCTATAGACTACTACAATCCTGATTTGTTTCCCCATTTCCTGTTGCTGCTAGCACCCACAGTTTTTTTTTTAAATTTATCTGACTCCCCTAGGCTGTCTATTTCAGTTGTCTCTATTCCCTCATTTACATACAGTGCTACTCCCCCTCCTCTGCCCTTTTATCTCTCCTTCCTGAATGTTCTGCCTTCCCGAACAGTGAGTACCCTGGTATGGCCCTGTCCCATTCTTGGTTTGAGGTTGCCCATATCTCTGTGACAGCCACCAGGCCAATGCTTCCTTCCATGACAATCACCCGAAGTTCTGGCATTTTATTGCCAGACACCTTGCACTGGTGCACAACATTTTCCAACATTTATCCCTGCCCCCTCTTTCTCCCTTTACCCTGGGTATGTTTGATTCTGTTGTATTGGGCAATTTGGGCCAACAAGGCCCTCTTGTTCGTGAATAGTCCCCTTTTAAGCCACAATCTCGACAGAAGCTGATGCACCCCTTCGACCACCAGTAGATCCTAATAATTTCCCTGCTCCTCCCTCGCTGCCTCTAGTTTGCCCAGACTGACCAACAGTTGCTGCAAAAAAGGGGATGATTTACAATACTAAGATTTCAGGAATGATTATGTCTCAGTACTCCAACAATTATGCAAACAGAAATACATTTTCCACGCTCAGTCAATTTCTGTTTGACTGACTGGCTGCATGAAGAAAGTTGGAAGGGGCTTGCCACTGACACAAGACAGACCTACCAGGCAGGTAGAGATGGTGCCAATGCTACACGTTGGCTGAAGTAGTACTCCTCTACAGGTTTTCTCTCGCATAAGTTGCCACTAATAGGTTCCATGGGTTAGTGGGAGAAAATGTAAAAACACAAAGATAACCTTCAAACAGGTCTTCCACTGTGGGTAACTACTATATGGATGGATGATAGTGTTATTGGTTGATGAGACTGAAGGAGGCTCCACATAGCACAGTATCAGGCTTATGAATGGGACAATGGTAGGTGGTAAATTAAAAGCTGGATTGTAACAAAAAAAAGACAATACTGCCCAGAATTTAGGAGTAAAACAGGCCACGCTCCACCCTATGCCAGCACCCCCAAACCTACAAAATGTGGCACAACAGCACACGAGGACAACCAGTGTAAGATTAAGAAAATCATTTACAGGCATTGGGTATTTTAAAACACTAACAGCTGCTAAAATATTACTTCAAGAAAAGGTTTTACTGATGGCAAAAAAATCCAAACATTTGAAACAGGGCTGTATGAATACCTTTTTCCAAATATTCGGCCAAATATTCAGTATTCAGGCATCAGATATTTGTTATTCAGTAAAATGTTCAGAATTTGGCTTAAAAAAGGGAAAGAAACAGCCCTTCACCCTTCCTAACCCAGATTGTTTCAATATAGACACCTCCCATCCCTTCACCCTCAGTTAGCACCCAAATTCTACTTCCTCCCCCCCTCCCCAGCTGCACCTGCATTCTGTTAAAATGTAAGTCAACAGGTGGCCAGCACAACCTGCCTGCCACCACAGCTGGCCATCGACATTCATTACTGCTTCACCATTTGTAGAAGAAGGCAAGAACAGGACCCTCATAGCAGCCCCCCCTCTGCCACCACACCAGCATTCAGATGCATAAAAGACTGGAAGAAGGTAACCAACACATCCCACCCTCCTCAGTCCACAGGTCACCTTTCTGAGAATGAAGATATTATTGTGGTTGCATAGTAAAATCAGCCAACCACATGCTCAACTGGTTTTACTATGCAACCAAGTGTTGTCGTATCTTCATTCACAAGAAGGCAGACAGCCATGGACTAGGGAGAGCGGTCTGTGTCAGTAGTTTTATACAGAAACATAGACTTTGACGGCAGATAAGGACCGCTTTGCCCACCTAGTCTGACCATTTCCCTACCTACAGGATAAGCTGCAGATCCTAGTTAACCAACAGCCGATTTCTTCTTACTCCCCACAAGAATTGCCTTATGTCTGTCCCATGTATTCTTGAATTCTCCCACAGTTTTAGACCCCACAACCTCCTCAGGAAGGCTGTTTCAATCATTCACCATCCTCTCTGTGAAAAAATACTTCCTCACATTGCCCCTGAACGGCCCCCCCATCTTTAAATGGTGTACCCTTGTTCTTGCACATCTCTTTTTCTGAAAGATGCTACCCTCTTGGACTTTGTTGATTCCACTGAGGTACTTAGAAGTTTCTATCATGTCCCCACTCTCCTTCCTTTCCTCAAGGGCATACATATTAAGCTCCTTTAGTCTCTCCTCATATGGCTTCTCTTGCAGACCCTGCACCATTTTAGTTGCCTTCTTCTGGACTGCCTCTATCCTGTCTATGTCCTTGCGGAGATGGGGTCTCCAGAACTGGACACAGTACTCCAGATGGGGTCTCACCAACTGTCTGTACAGAGGGATAACAACTTCCTGTTTTCTGCTGGTGATGCTTCTCCCTATACATCCCAGTATACCCCAGCCCTCCCTACTACCTTCTCACATTGCTTGCTAACTTGAAGATCATCTGATATGATTACCCCAGGTCCATTTCCATTTTTGTTGTTGTTACTACCTCCCCCCATTGTGTAATCTTCCCCTGGGTTTTTGTTTCCCAGGTGCATTATGTTGCACTTCTTTGCATTGAATCCAAGTTACCATACCTCTGACCATTCCTCCAACCTTGCCAAGTCCCTTCTTATCCTTTTCACGCCTCCTTGTGTATCAGCTCTGTTGCAGATCTTTGTGTCATCTGCAAAGAGGCATATGTTTCCTTCCAGTCCCTCTGCAATGTCACTTATGAAGACATTAAAAAGAACTGGACCCAGTACTGAACCCTGCGGTACCCCACTAATAACCCCTCCTTCTTCAGAGTGAACTCCATTTACAATTACCTTCTGTGTCCTGTTGTCCAGCCAATGTTTTCCCTAGGCTACCACCCTGGGACCCACTCCCAGGCTGGTTAATTTGACAATTAATCTTTTGTGTGAGACTGTATCAAATGCTTTGCTAAAGTCTCGGTAGGCCACATCCACAGCCCCTCCCTGGTCTACTACATTGGTCACCCAGTCAAAGAAATCAATTAGATTTGTCTGACATGACCTTCCCGCTGTGAACCCATGCTGCCTTGGGTCCTGTATCCCACTGGCCTCTAGGTACCCAACAATTCTTTCCTTCAGAAGTGATTCCATCACTTTCCCTACCACAGAGGTGAAACTGACAGGTCTGTAGTTTCCTATTTCTGTCTTTGTCCCACTTTTGTGAAGGGGAATCGCATCCGCCTTCCTCCAGTCCTCAGGTACCACACCACCCTCCCATGATTTGTTAAAAAGGGTAGTCAGTTGTTTCACTAGTTCTCTACTTAATTCTTTTAGAATTCTGGGGTGAATTTCATCTGGCCCCATTGCTTTGTCCACCTTCAGTTTTAGGAGTTCTTTCAGAACCCTTTCTTCTGTGAAAGGACTGAGATCGACCCCCCTATCAAGAGTGCTTCTGTTAATTGGATTAGGCTCCTCCCCCTCCTCCTCTTTTGTGAATACTGAGCAGAAATATGCATTCAGTATCCCTGCTTTTTCACTGTCCCTCTCTGCCCACCCACCATCCATTCTATTCAGCCTCACTATCCCTCCCTTTGTCTTTCTATGCTCCCTGATGTACCTCTAAAAGGTTTTATCCTCCTTCTTTACCGAGTTGGCCATCTTTTCTTCAGTTTGGGCCTTTGCTCTTCTGACTTTCCTCCCTGCTTTCTTCTGCCTTAACTGGTACAGCTCTCTGTCCTGCTCCTTCTGTGTTTTCTTATACTTCCTGATTGCTATCTTTTTCTCCCTGATTTTCTCCGCCACCTCTTTTGAGAACCATAGTGGCTTTTTCTTTCATTTTGATTTGTTTATTTGATTCACACAAAGGCTCGTTGCCTCTGTGATGGCAGCTTTGATGTTTCCCTATTGTTGCTCCACACCTCCTTCTAGCCTTTTTGATAGTGCTTTTCTAAGGCACTCTCTCATCTTGACAATGTCAGCCCTCCTGAAATCCAATAACCTCACTTTTGTATGACTTGACTCTGTTGCTGAGTTTATCGTGAACCACACTGTTTGGTGGTCACTTGTTCCCAGATGGCAACCCACTTCTAGATCTGAGATCCTCTCACTGTCCCCATTTGAGAGTATGAGATCTAAGATTGCTCCCTCATGAGTGGGTTCTGAAACTAGCTGTCTGAGGCATGCCACCTGTATGGCATCAAGAATGGCCCTTATCTTGGATGTGGCTGCAACAAATGTGCTCCAGTTAACATCTGGCATATTCAGGTCTCCTATCAACAGTATCTCCCCTTTCTCTGCCATCCTAAGAATGCCTTCTATCACATTCTTGGCCATTCCCTCCCCCCGACATGGGGGGTCTGTATTCAACCCCTGTGCAGATTGTGGTGCCATTTCCAGTCTCTAAGGTGACCCACAGTGCCTCCTCTCCTCTCTGTTTACACTTTTGTTCAGTTGCTTTTATCCCTTCCTTTACATAGAGAGCTGCTTCTCCCCCTCTTCTCCCCCCATCTCTCTTGTAGGTTATTTACCCTGGTATGTTAACATCCCAGTCATGTTTCTCTGTGTACCATGTTTCTGTAACTGCTATGATATCCAGGCATCCCTTTTCCATCAAGGCCATCAGTTCAGGGAGCTTATTGCCCAGACTATGGGCATTGGTACTCATTACCCTCCATTTCCTGATGACATTACTCCTTTTTGTGCTATTTCTGTCCTTATTGCCTTTGTCACTTTCTCCATTTACCCCTGCCCTTCTCCCTATCGACATTTCTATCTTGGTGTTTACCTCACTTGCTACCCTGACTTTTTTGGGGGGGCTAGGATTTCCCTGTTCCGTTCCAGTGTCTCCCCCCTTGGCTAGTTTAAATGCTTGCCAATGAAGCATTTAAACCTATCAACTGGGATTCTGGATCCCCTCCTGGACAGATGCAGACCATCATGCCAGTATAGGCCTGTATCCCTCCAGGTGGACCCCCAGTCCCCAATGAAGCCAAATCCCTGAACTCTGCACCAGTTTTTCAATCACTGATTGAATCCTAGGGTGTGAAGCACCCTAGCCTCACCTACGCCATAGACAGGCAGCACCTCTGAGAAGGTTACCCTGCATGCTACTTGTCTAAGGCCCTTCCCCAACTCCACAAACTCTTCCTGCACTGCTCTGATCCCTTTCTTAGCCAGGTCATTTGTCCCTAGGTGGACAATGACATCCAGCTCCCTCCCCTGTGCAGCTGCTCTGGCGAGCCTGAGGATTCACTCTCTGTCCCTCCAAGCCATGGTGCCAGGCAGGCGCCTTACCTCCCTCTCCCCTTCCTCCCCCAGTTCTACCTTCCTAACAATGGAGTCCCACACCAGGAGTTGTTTCCTTCCCCTGTGGGGTCCCATGCCACCATCCTGTGGGTCTCCCTTGTGGAGGTTCCCACCATCCTCCTTGGTCTCCACTGCAGGTGCCTCCATAGGGGAACCACACTTTGCCAGAATGGCATAGGAATTGTAGAGAGGTACAATTGGAGGGATGCACCTCTGTTCCACCACTCTTATCCTCCCTGAGCCCACTGTGGTCCATTATTCCATGCAGCTGGTTGCTGGTGCAGTGGCAGGGAGGGCTGCTATGAGGGTCCTGTGCTTGCCTTTTTGACAAATGGAGAAGCAGTAATGAAAATCAATGACCAGCAGTGGGGGCAGGTGGTTTGTGCCAGTCAGCTGTTGACTTACATATTAACAGAATGTGGATGCTGCTGAAGGGGGAGAAAAGGGTATTTGGGTGCTAACTGAGGGTGGGGGGATAGGGGGTTTCTATATTGAAGCCATCTGGGCTAGGGAGGAGAATGGGGGTTGTTCCTTTTTTTTTGTTTGTTTTTAGACAGTGTTTCCCAAAGGTATACCACACTGTCAGTGACATTTTGACAGTGTGATCCCCTACAGTGACAACAGCACCACATCACAGTTGGGAGCCAGCCGGAACCTGGCACTGTCTGTCAGGGGTCCTGAACCCCCCCCCCGAATCAGCTCTGGCTTAGAATTGACAATTGTAAGTGGGGAGTTTGGGGGCAAAGGCCCCAGAAGAAGTTTCAATATGAAACCAGCAGCTGACTGCAAAATGCAGTCAACCTGCTAGTTTTGCTGTCTGGTCATTCGACAAAAAGTTTTTCGATGACCAGTGGTGGATCCTTTCCCAAACAGGGCCAAACAGAGCATTATTCGTGGTATTTGGGAAACAATATTCATTGACTGCACACTCCTAATTTGAAAGACATACGTTCACATTCAAAACACACAATACCAGAAATAGATAAGATAATAAGGCTATTAATAAACTTCAAGGGAAATTACAGCTGTGGAAACTGTGTTCATTGCAGGAACACATGTAAGATTAAAGAGGTAAGAAACAAAAGTAAGACTGAAACAACTGAACTGTGTGATTTCTATATCTCTCAAACAGATCATGTAATAAATCCCTGAGATGCCCTTGTGATAAAATCTATGTAGTCATGACAACCAGAAAATTGAAGATTGAAGATATGAATATTTGAATAAAAAGTCTGTATAAGGAGAATAGCTCAAACATCACCAGTAGCAGGACATTTTAAATAAGACAGTATACCACAATTAAGATTCTTTGGGTTTTAACTTGTTAAGGCTCCCTCTAGAGGAGACAATTGGGAGAAAAATAGGTGACTTGGGAGAAAAAAATATGAGACTTGGAGAGGAATACTGGATAGAGAGCTTTAGGGCAACTGTTGAGAAATATGGTTTTAAACAGCAACTTTCCTGGCATACCCAAGGCAATATAGTAAGAATCCTTTACCTCCCCCAGAGTCCATCCATTCATAAATTATAACTTTGAGAGAAATTGTTTTTGGAAGAGAAAGGGATCATATTTTGGCTCTGTGTAGCTGAGCTGCCAATCCCTTCCACTTACATGTCCTGAGCACTGCCCCCACATTAACATGTTTTGTGGCGTAATTGTATAGAGATCACAGAGGTGCACTCCATAAATTACTATAGGGGTTGACTTTAATGTCTCTTTTTTAATAGTTCAGGATTCTGATTTGGATAAATCAAGGCCATCACTCAACTAACAAGGCTCCATGTACACAGCTGTAGTACTCCGCACAGACAGGCTTGCAACGGCTCAGGTGAAGCTGGAACTCTACATCCCACTGTTTTAGCGATGGCATAGCACTGTGTACACAAGCCCATGTAGTGCCCATATCCAGCTGTCCTTACAACTCCTGTCCAACATACCCATACATGTTAGCTAGGGGCCATGTACACCTCATAGTAGGTAGTAAAATGCATGTAGCACCAGGTCCCATACAACACGGGCTCAGGAATCATACAGTATCTGTGCAATGGCATGTGAGGACATTGTACCATAAGTGTAACCTGACTCAATGGCTGGGCCAAGAGTGGCACGCCCTGTGCGATATAAAAGTACACCATGCATTTACATGGCATATGAGGTACCAGCACCCATGCTGCATAACACAGACAGTGTACGTGGAATGCATGGTGCCCCTGCAAACTGCCACTAGGTACATCTGCCACCATATCTACATGTAGACTACATGTTATATGACATAGTCATCCACTCTGATACCACACCATGTCACTGTGTTAGCACACACCCTTGCTGCCATGGCATGTGCATGCTTCAGAGATCCACAGCACATCCTGTAATGTACAGGGCACCTTGGATATCTATTGTGACAGTGGTCTCAAACACCTACATTGGTAAGATCAGGCTATACAGTGGAGCAGATCCCATTGGACAGAGGGGACACAACATGGATACAGGTGTACAGTACAAATTCCCTCAGGGATAGTAACCAAGAAGAAGAATCTGAATTTATGTAGTGCTTTTCGTACACACTGTATTCCAAAGCACTATACAAGCAATGCTGGACTGGTAGCGATGTGACTTAATGTGCAATGGCAACAACTAGTTTTATGGGATGGGAAATGTTGGCCAGGACACCAGGAAAAAATTCCCCTACTCTTCCAGCATGGGGACTTGCTGTCCATCTGGCAAGCAGCCAAGATGGCTGATGCAGGTGGTGGAGGAGGAGGAGGAAGTGTTTGACAACGGAGCTCTAATGGAGGTATAGAACCCAATGTCTTTCAAGTGCTGTATGGACATTCCAGATAGTTTGGAGATGGCAACTGAGAACATGGAAATGGAAATATCAAGTGTTAAAGTAGAACCTCAGTTCAATGTAGTGACTGATTTACCTGCTTTAGATGTTGACATAACAGAACATTTAACCTGTAGTACCTGAAGATGCAGTCTAAGACACCAGGATACAGGAAAGCACAGCCCTCTTTTTTGCAGCTGTTAGCTGAGGAAGATGCCACTCTCCAGGTGGCAACTGGGTCTCAGAAAAACCTACCTTTGTCTGTAGAATCCACCACAGAATATACTCTTCAAAGCAAACACAGTTTAACCTAAATTTGTTTTTAACTACTTCTACATCTCAAAACACTGTAGCAATCACTGACGAGCCTCAGCTCATGAAAGGAGGACAAGTTTCGGCACTCAAATCTGCAGAAGGAGCCCCTTGTCCGCCTGAAACAGCCCTGCTAACAGCAGGATCATTGCAATCTTTGGACAGAGCCAGGTGGAAAGCTGGAGCTGTTCCTGCTTCAGAATCCATCAAGACAGTATGCCTGAACACTGACTTTTCAAGTGAACCGACCACATCAGCAGGAGCTGGAGTCATGGTAAAGTTGAGTGCAGGTGCGATAAGGGATATTGCAGGCTGCAACAACAAAAAATACTGCTGCAGGAAAAAAGTCTTATTTCAGTGTTTTCTACTCAATGATGTGAATCTTGTAAATCTACCATATCAGATATGGATGGCGCATTGCAGCCTTCTAGGTTACATGGCAGTGTAGCAAATCCACAACTTCAGTGCAAGGGTGCTTCAAAACAGGAGGAGCAATTTCAAGCTCAGATAAAACAAGCTTCTGCTGATCTTAATATACAACTGGACCAATCTACTTTAAGTTTAAACAGTAAATATATTCTTCCTAATACAGAGATGGCAAGTGAGGGAGAACAAGGGTTACGAAAGGAGGTGCAAGCAAGTCAACATCCAATTGTGGGACCTAGCATAACCATATATGATCATGCAAATACAGTGCAGAATGATGCTGACAGCAATGATAGCAGTATAATGCAACATGAGACTTTTGTGGAAGAAGTGGTTGCAGAAACCCCAATTTCTGCATCACAGATCTCTACACCCTTGGCAGATTTTTTTGTTTTTTTGGCAATTGTTTAACCAGGTGAGACACACTAAGCTGAAAGCTTATTTACAGGTGCAACCTGGGAGCACAGGGAAGTTAAGTGACTTGCTCTGGATCACACAGTATGCAAGCGGGGGCTGTAGGATTCAAACCCAGGTCTCCAGATTGCTCAGAGCCTTAAACCACTGCGCTATACTGCTTTCTCCTGTTTTGAAGCGCCCTTGCACTGAAGTTGTGTTCATAGACGGTACTGAAGCTGGGCCTTCTAACCATATTTATCCCGCAGTTAACCCTATTGATAATGCTTCCCAGCATCAGACAACAGTTCTCCCTCATTAGACTCAGACAGCACACAAGCCAGTCCTTCTCACAATAATACTAGTGATACAAACAATAGCAGAAATGGAGGAACATTTCATGTCAGACTTGTTCACAAATTAGGGGCACCAGCCAAAAGAAGAAACACAGTCCACCTGAAATACAAAGGTGGGCTGGAAGACACTCCAGACCGGGTATATGTAGCAAAGAGATTGTTTAAGGAGTCCATGCAATTTTTGTCAACTGACATTGATGCTTTCATTCACATCTTAGGGTACACACAATTTGATGTGAGTTTAAAAACTCCACAATTGTTGGAAATGTTCTGGAAAAAATTTCACCAAGTAAAGAATTCTTCCCTATGGTCACCTTAGCAAAGCCAACAGTGAAAAATATAACAATACTTTTCAGGAATGAAGGAGTTCATATTTCTGATATTTTGTTCTGGGTAAAGCAAAAAATTGATGTGACAGATAGACCAGTACCCATCTTGGATTCAGAGGACATTTGGACAGGAGGTTGGAAGATCAGAGTCCAGTTACAAACAATGATCAAGGAACTCAACACCTTCCAAGTATTTTCATTTTTCATTTTAATTTTTTATACTTGTAAACCAGATGAGCAAATTGCCCATTTTCACAGGTGACAAGCTTAACATACAAACAAAATATAACCATATAAAAAACACTAAGGGGACATACAACTTCAATCAGAACAAGTACAAGTACAGTCATTTTGAGCTAAAAGCCACTGTTTAAGGTGAGTTTTAAAACACCTGATAGAATTACTTTCAACAATTTTACTGGGGATTGTATTAAAAAAGGTGGGTGCCTTAAACAACAATGATCTTTGCCCAAAAGTTTATTTTTAAATAAAGGGTGTTTAAAAGTAAATCTGGACTGGAACCGAGTAGAAAAAAATTGACAGACCTGGGGAACAGTGCAACAACAGAGGAAGGATAAAGCCCTGTCATAACTTTATAAAGAAAAATACTAATTTTATATAGAAAATCCTATTAACAAGATAATGTAGAGGATTGTTCATATAAACTACAATGGTGGGTACGATAGAGAAGGTTTAGCCAAAATCTAAGTGCAGAATTATATCTAACCCTTAAACAATTTAAAGCATTGCTACTTGAGGAGGAATAAATTAACAACTCATAGTCTAGAATACGGAACATGAAACTATGAGTTAAGAGTTTTCTGGAGTCAACAGTCACGAAAGACTTTATCCGATATAATGATCCCAAACTTTGGTGTACAGTCTTTCTTAAGTGTTGTATGTGAGGTTCAAAAGTAAACTGACTATCCAGTAGAATTCCCAAGTACTTGAAATCCTGAATAAACTCGGTATACCCCCCCGACAGTGACACCAATACAGTGACCTACATCACTGCCGGCAAAATCGACAGTTCATTGACAGGAAGCTGAATTGGTGCACCAGAGATGGGGCACACTATCTCCTGGTCCTGCACCCCCTCCCTAAATCAACTCCAACTTGGAGTTGATTATAATTAGAACTCTGTTGTGGAGGGCTGTGCCCCCTGCGTGGGGAGTTTGGGGGTGAACCCCTCTGATAGAAAAACGGACTGAGAGTCCATCGGGATTTATGTCGACTGCAACTTGTGGTCGACATAAATTCCATCGCTGTGATGCCAGTTGATGAAATTGTTGTTGAACCGGCATTGTAGAGCCAACAAACTCTATAATAGTACCTTTCTTATCAATAATGGCTGAAAATTTAGCAAGCGTATACTTTTTACAAGAAAACACCATGGGCTAGATATTCAAACTGCACCAGTCTGTGGCGCAAGCACTTGCGCTGCTCAAAAAAGTTGCACAGGGGTGTGGCCAGGGCGATATTCAACAGAGTTGCACTGTTGAACAACCTTTAATATCGCCCCACAAGCCCTATACCTACTGTGCAGCTAGTGGAACTTGCGCCACTGCAAGTGGTCAGAGTGGAGCATTCAGATGCAGTGGCGCATGTTCCATTGCACCATGCGCAAACCTGTGATATTCAAAAGGTGACATGCAAATGGGGCCATAATTTATGCAAGGTGCACGGGGGACCATTTGCATCTAATTATGACCCCATTTATTTATTTATTTAGTTTTTGTTGACCGGGTAAGTGCACTAGACAAATCCTGCCTATTTTCAGGCACGACCCCAGGGAAGGGGGATACAGATGAATGCCAACTGACCTTGAACCAGATTAAGCTGTTGGTGGTAGTTTTAGTGAATGAGGGAAATTTGGCCAGGACACCGGGGAAATTCCCCTACTCTGCTGGCATTGGGAGTCTGGTAGGGGTGTGCAAGGGTCAGTTATGGCCACTGCAAGGCAGGTGGAGGAGGAGGAGGTTGTGTTGGCTGGCATCTCAGAGGAGAGACGGTCGATAATGGCACACGAGCAGTTTGACTCTAAAACGGCTTTTGAAACGAGCAATGGTTCTGCAGTACATGTTCCACCAGGGAAAAGTGAGTTTTTTAAGCTAACGAAGTCGGGGAGTCTTAATTTGGATATGGAAGCAGAGTTCCCCGAAGTTGATACTAAATTGTTGGTGGCGCCTTTAAATCAGGAGGAGGAACGAAAATCAGTGGCTAACCGGACGGAAGAACACGGAACCAGGAAGAAGGTCGAACAGCTTTCACGCTTGGCGCTGGAAGCTGTAGAAGCGGCAGGCTGTTCACGGAGGACTAAACAACTACAAAGTTGGAGGCAGAGATCACCGACAGGCAGTCGGAAGGAGAATACTGACATGGCAGCAGACGCCCTTTCAGTTCACAGCACGGGGGTAAGCCAGAAGCCTCTTATGGTATCTGCAAATAACGAACAGACTAAAACCACTGTTTCTAGTGCTACATTTGCTACTTTCACGCTTAATAAGGAAGTTGGGTTCGTGTTTAAACCACTTTCTCCTGGTCTTGGGGTCGCAAACAAGACTGACAAAGTGGTATACCAAACTAAGGCAGGTTCTCAAGACGGTGTAACTGACTTTTCCTTCGCTGAAAAACTGAAAGATGGTAAAACCCCTAAGATGACAAAAGAAGCAAGGAATAGTGAGTTTATGAACTTGCCTTCATTTTCCCAGGGTGAACACGATGCAAACTGGACCCCTCAGGCAGCTTTAACAGCTGCAGGGTGGAAATCTTTGGGGAAAGGGATTTGGTCACCAGACTCTGAATGGGATAGTTCTTTTGACTTTAATAAAAATGTACCAAAATGGCAACCAGGTAGCATTGATGTAAAGGCTCTACCCAGTAATGAAAAGGTTGATAATAATGATGGGAGGGGGGGGTACAGAGGGAGAATGCAGTTCTCAAAAGGTGTTTTCAGCACAATCACATTCCAATGAACAAAAAAAGGTAGCAGAGAATTTGATGGAAAAACCTCTTATGTCAAGCCTTTTTTCACAATGCAAAAGAGAAGCAGCTCCCAGGAGGAATGCTGTGCGCATTAGGTATAAGGGTGGGTTAAAGGAAAAACCAGACAAGTATTATGTTGGTAAACTATTACTGAAAGACTCTTTAAAGTTTTTACCCCGAGATGTATTCGCTTTTATCAATATCTCAGGTGAGGACAACTTTGATGTCAGTTTTCGTTCCCCAGCTTTATTAGACCTGTTTTGGGATAGATATGATCAAGTCAAGTTTCCCCCCTTTGGTCACCCTTTCTTGTTATTCCCCTGTCTAAACCCCTGACTAAGTATGTAACTGTTATGTTCAGAAATGAGAGTGTGCATGTCGAGGATATCATTTTTTGGTTAGCACAAAAATGTGAAATTCAAAGTGAACCAGAACCAATTTTAGATGCAGAGCAATTCTGGACAGGGGGGTGGAAATTCAAAGTTAAATTACGACAAACATCTTCTGGCATTGAACATATACCTAACTCATTTATGTTAGGAAGGGATAGGGGAGTGGTGTTTTACAGTGGACAACCGACAGCGTGCTATAGGTGTGGAGCTAAAACTCATTTATCAAGCACATGTGACCAGCCTAAATGCGATAACTGTGGTGAAATAGGGCATGTTACCATGTATTGCAACAACCCAATTAAGTGTGACTTATGTGAGGAGCAAAACCATGCTTTTAGGGACTGTCCATGGGCAGCACAAAATAAAAATGTTAACGGTAAATCTGATTTTTTTATACAAAAAGCTCAAGAGGTCATGAAAAACCAGGAATTAGAACAACCTGTAATAGGTTCCCCCATAAAGCCTCAGAGTCCTGCAGTTTCATTACCAAGGGTAGCTACTCCTGATAAAGATTCTAAGGGAAATGGTAGGGAGAAAATCATTTCTGAACTTTTGCAGCCAGTTTGTTATACTGATTCGAAGGGTGAAATTATAGATAAAGGAGCTGGTACCTTAAAACCTCCACCAGTGCTTCGGAGATCGAATAGGTCTCTAAAACCACTGGTAATCCCAGAACCTGAAGGGATAGAAACTAAAAACACATATGAGGCTTTAAGTTGGGGGGATTCTGAGGTTGAAATGGGTGATACAGATTCTCAGGTTTCAGTACAAGAAGGCTTGGTGACAGCTAGAGAAGATTATAAAGGAAAAAAAAAGAAAAGGAGAAAAAAATAATTCAAGTGGCTAGATTTTGACTAACGTAAGGATGAGTTAAATTTTTCTTGGGCCACCTTAAATACGCACAGCCTTTTAAAAATTAAGAAAAGACAAGCAGTATTTCACATGATTCATGATCTAAGAATTTCAATTATATTTTTACAAGAAACTTGGATGTTTGATGAAACTCAGTGTTCTGCTTTTGCTAAAGATTGGCCATGGGGTCCATCTTATTGGTCGTTTGGGGGAGATAAAGCAGATGGGGTAGGTATCCTTTTTAACTCCTATAATTTTACTTTACATAAACTGATTGATTTATGTCCTGGAAGAACACTAATTTTAGAGGGGAATTGGTTTTCATATACCCTCCGTCTAATCAACATATATAACCCCCAGACAAAGGCCGGCAGAGTAACATGCATGAGACAAATCCAACCCTTCTTAGTGATCACTATCCCTACCTTTTGGGGAGGAGATTTTAACTGTGGGATAGAGTTAAAAAGGAAATCTGAAAGTAATAAAAAGATGTATTGCGATACAGCATGCCTTACAGACATCATTAAAACTGCGGATTTAGTATCCTGCATGGATAAACAGGTAATGGGATCAAAAGGCACTTTTTATAAAAGCGGAAAAGGGTATACCATAGATCATCTTTTAGTTTCAAAACAAATCTTATTTAACCAACTACAAATTATTCCGGTAGAATTTTCAGACCATGCCCTTTTACAGGTTAATATAGGTCTCACGAGTAATAGTAGAAGACAAAATTTAAGGTGGAAACTTAACACTTCTATGTTACAAGATTCATTGGTCCTGAACTCCATTAAATTAATTTTACAAGCTAGATTATCTGTAAGCTTTTTATACCAGGATATGGGAAAATGGTGGCAGGAAACTAAAGTTGATTGCATTAATTGGTTTAAGAAACAGGGCAAAATACGTCAAAAGAACAAGTTCTTCCACTATCTCAAATTAAGGAATCAGTTACAAACATTATTATCAAGAGCTAACACTTCAAGAGATAATTATACTTCTCAAATCGATGAAATTAAAACAAAAATGAAAATCTTTCAATATAATCGAGCTGAAACATTGCATGCAGTTATCTCAAATCATATGAGAAAGTCAGTATTTGGGGACCCTTTTGAATTATGTAAAGAGGTCAAAGAGCATGGGTCCTTAACTTCATTAAACAAAGGTACTAGGAAAGTTTCCTCGACTAACGAACCAGAAGATTTAATTCATAATCATTTTAAGGATTTAGAGTCTCTTCAGAGCCCATCCCAAGCCCAGATCAATAAAGTATTAGGACCCTCTATAGAAAAGGCCCTAGAGCCAGATTTATTTAAAGTTCTCAATCAACCCTTTTTGCAAGATGAAATTACGACGGTTCTGCAATCTTTAAAATCTAATGTGGCACCAGGTCCAGACGGTCTCTCTAATTCATTTTATAAATCATTTTCAGCAGAACTTAGTTCTATCCTTGTAATAGTATACAGTTTTTTTTTTGGAAAATGGTGTTAGTTTAGTTTCCATTTCAGGTAGTATACAAATTTATATTCACAAATCAGGTGATAAGGGGTCTTTTCGAAATTGGAGGCCGATAACTTTATTGAATTCAGACTATAAGATTCTGATGTCATTAATCAATAATAGACTTAAAAAATTAGCAAAATATAGCTTTTCTCAAATTCAGCACTGTGGCATTCCTGATCGTAGTATTCAGTCTATTTTATGTCTAATTAGAGATCTAATTGAAAAAATCAATGAGTTAGGGGAAAGTGTTTTTTTAGTTTCGTTAGATTTAGAAAAGACCTTTGATAGAGTGAACCACGTTTTTTTATTTTCGGCATTAGATTTTTTTAAAGTTCCCCTGAAACTACAAAATTTAATTAAAAATCTTTGTAGTTCAGGAAAAGTGTTTCCTTCCATTAATGGAAAACTGGGAAGAGGATTTCAAGTAAAATGTGGAGTAAGACAGGGTTGCCCGTTAAGTCCTCTATTGTATAATTTTTCCTTAGAACTCTTCTTAAGGACTGTGAGTATGGTCCCCCTATGGCAAAGAGTAAGGATTCCAGACTCTGATGCAACATTAACCATCCAAGCCTACGCAGATGATGTATGCCTGTTTTTCACAAATATCACACAGCTTGAATTGTTTTTTTCCAACTTCAAGGAGTATGTAGTAGTAGCTAACGCTAAGATTAATCTACTTAAAATGAAGGGTTTACTTATAGGAGGAAATTTTCAAAAACCATTAGTATGGAACTCTATTAATATTACTGCTGAACCTATAACAATCTTAGGGGTAAAATTTGGTCCTCAGAATTGCCCGGAAGATAACTGGAACCTAGTTTTAGATAAAATCGAGAAGAAAGTTACTAGATGGAAAAGATTTAGATTTACTAAAATGAAAAGAATACAGGTTTTAAAGCAATTTATACTACCCTGCCTTCAATATATTGCAGCAGTGTTTCCCTTACCAGCCAAATTCGAGACTAGATTATACATTATTTGTTTCCAGCTACTCTGGGGTAACAGACTAAACCCGGTCAAAAGATGTTACACATACCTTGAGAAGGAAAAAGGAGGATTGGGAATGGTAGACCCAGTTTTCTTTTGTTTCGCAATTTTTTTTTCTAGCTCATTAAAAGATTGTTTAGGAGGAGCTCATAGACAGGATGCACCTTTCTTTAATAGCTTAATGAAGCGTTATTTTACAGCATGGATACATTGTGCTCCAAAAATGTCTAGTCATTTAGCCTTACCAAATTATTTTAAACCAGCTGCACAGAAATTGTTTAAGTGGCAGGTCACAAAACATCAACTATTAAGATGCTCCTCAAAAGCATTATATAGAGACTAATGGCTGCAGTCTATTCGAAGCCACATGTTTTAGGAATTGTCCTAATAACCGTAATGAGGACATTCTGAATCAACTAAATAACACAAGACTACCAGAATTTATGTGGGAATCACAATGGCTTACTTTACATGGTAAATTAAATGTGAGAGGGACAGCTAAATATAAGGCCAAAGTTGAGAGGATGTGTCCCTACTCAGATTGTGCAAACCAGGAAGAAACAATCGAACATTTTTTTCTTCAATGCTCAGTGGCCATCAAAATTTGGGATTATTTGGCTAAAGTTTGGAATTTTCCATGGTTAGCAAATCTTACCTATGATATTTTGGTGATAGGTTCCTTCCCTGTAAGCCTACAGATTTTCAATAAAGGGACTTTACAGATTTTCATTGCTTGTTTAAGATACTGTTTATGGCAAACAAGATGCCAATGGGTTTTATATCAAAAGAAGCCTTCAGTCCAAGGATATAGATCACATGTTATGAATTTATTAAACAACATTGTTTTTTTCAGAATCACAACAGTTTAATGTAAAAAAAGTCAGAATGTGGTGGAAAGGTTTTTCCCACATCATCAAATTTAAATGAGGTTGTTTGGCAAACTTATAAGAAGTTAATTCCAACTTATGGATCAATAAGAGGTTTTATTTCCTGTTTTCCCTTTTTTTTTCTGCCCTTTTTCTTTTCTTTTGTGTTTAACAGAATTGATCTATTAGGATAGTGAGGGGTTGGCCTGTTGTCAGTTTCTTTTTTGTTTTCAGTTCCTTTATCTCATAGACTAATGATCTCAGTGTACAATGTTAATTATGTCCTAAATAGTTGTTTTCTTTTTCATATCATGATTGTTTCTGTATTTTTCTAATGTGTTATGCTTATTATGTGTTTATTTAAATAAAATCGTCCCTACTCTTTTCGATAAGTGCCATGGGATCTTTAACATCCACCTGAACTACCACCAATCCAGGCAGATGGGACCTCGGTTTAACATCTCATCCAAAAGACGGCACCTCAGAAGTGCAGCACCCCTCTCATGCTGCACTACAGTGTCAGTACTGGGATATTAACCCAAGTGCCAGATGTGGGAACTGAACCCACAGCCCTCTGATCTCCTGGTCTCAGAGGCAAGTGTGCTACTGACTGAGCCACTGTCACTGCTACATTTGCATGCCATTAGCATGCGGGTGCGCCCATCCTAGACGACTTGTGCCTGGTGCCTTGCCAGGCAGCAGCTGTTGGGGACCGATGCCCCTGCAGCCCGATCGCGGGCAGAACAGTATTCCATCCCCCCCAGCAGCCCAATCGGGCATAATGTAAACTCCCCCCCAGTAGTCCGATTGTGGGCATAACGTAATCGTCACCCCACCCCCGACTAGCCCGATCGTGGGCATCCCATCACATCCCCACCCCCTGACTAGCCCCAATCATGGGCATACATCCCATCCCACCTCCCGACTAGCCCGATCGTGGGCATACATTACATCCCCACCCCGACTAGCCCGATCGCGGGCATACATCACATCCCCACCCCCGACTAGCCCGATCATGGGAGGCATCCTCAACCCCACATCCAGAATCCCTGGTGATCTAGTGGCCCCCCACCCCTCCTGCCCACGGAGCCCCACCACCCCGCTCCCCCGTCAGCTGGCAGGTGGGCATGCCCACCACGCCTGCCGCCCACCGACTGACAGCTCAGTAGGGCTGCATGCCCATTAGTTCAGTGCATGAGCCAATGGGCGTGCAGCTCCCATACCATCCGTCCTTGTACAGTATGGGCTGCCGCCCATTGGCTCATGCTCTGGATCAATGGGCAGCACCAACAGTCAGTCAGTAGCGGAGGCGGCAGGTGGGTGGGGTGCTGCCGCCCACCCAGCTGGCCAGGGGATGGGGTGGTGGGCTCCCGTCGGCGGGAAGGGGTGAAAGAACCACTAAGTCACCAGAATACAGGCATGGGGGTTGGCTCTTCCATGTGGGCTGGTGAGACAGAGACAGGCTATGCCAGCGATCAGCTGGCTCGGCAGATGAGGTGTGATGCATGCCATGATCAGGCTAGCTCGTGGGGTGGGGATGTAATGTATGCCAGCGATCGAGGCTGCTGTGGGGGGACTACTCTGCTGCCCACGATCGGGCGGGGGGGATACTATTATGCCCATGATCAGGCTGCAGGGGGGGCACTGGAAACAAGTGGAGGGCCACCCACAGGTGGCAGCTGCTGTGTTGCACCCTGCAATGCAGCAGCTCACCTTGGTGGCCCTCAACTGATCCTTTTGCATAAAGTTGTGCAGGCGCGGGTGGTGGGTTGTGCCTGCATAGCTCTGCATGTGCCCAGCTGAATATCGGGCTGTGCAGTTTATGCATAAAACCGCCCCCACCTGCGTACACATACGTACTGATCGCCCTGGCACGTCAGGTTGTGCATACGTGCACCCTTTCCTTTTAAATATCACACCAGGACGCATCAGTGGGTTGTGCATGGCGCAACACTGTTGTGCCATGCGCAACCCTTTTAAATATCTGGGCCCATTGCTTTTGTTTTATTAGAATTAAGTGCCATATGGTTAGAAGATAGCCAAGCTTGAAAATGGTTAGAATCTATCTGGAGATTAAGAAGAGCAATTTCAGGACTGGAGCTTATGCTATATAAAATGGCATTGTCAGCATAAAGAGTCATTGTAGTCTGTGTACAAATGTTAGGGGCAGAATCCATGTATGTTGAAAAGATTAGTGGCCCCAGGATTGAACCCTGGAGTACACCACAGTAAGAAGATATAGACTGAGAAACAGAAGTGCCAATTATAGTTCTATAATACCTGTTACACAAATAGTCATGGTACCATCCAATGACTTCCTCAGAAAAATTAAATTTCCAAAGGATCCCAGGGAGCAGACCACGTTCAACCAAATCGAAGGCCTTAGTGAGGTCTGTAAACAAAGCTGCACCAGAGTGACCTTTATCAAGGACACCCTGAATGCTGTGTGTGAACCCCACCAAGACCATCTCGGTATTGTGTTTTGGCTTAAAGCCATGTTGATGACTAGATAAAAGGGAATATTTTTCAAGAAAATCTAAGTAGTTTTTATATAAGCCAGGACTGTGGTTTCTGTTTTTACACAGGACAACCAAAGACATGTCATCGATGTGGGTGCCTAAACCATTTGATTAATATGTGTGATACTTTGGTTTGCAATTTTTATTTAGAAACTGGTCACTCGAGTCTTTTTTGCCTAAATCCAGTCAAGAGTAATTTATGCAAAGAGTTAGACCATCTCTACATAAAATGTCCCTGGGCAGTTCATAACAAAGGGTCCCTTTATGATCAGGAAGATACATTGCATGATGCACAAAATAAATCCAGAAGCAATGGTTTGATACATTTTATTGGACCAACATATATGTTACAAAAAGAACAAAGTGCCTAAGCTTTCAGACCAACCAAGTCCTTCTTCAGATATTTATGACAGTTATTTAGAAAATTACATACTAACATACTAAAATGCCAGCAGAATGGGCCTAACGGTCTTTCTTGTCTGCTCGTTTGGTCAGCCCCCACCCTGGGAGCTGACCTTGCTACCCCCTCGCCTTCTCTGGCTTCTCCCTTCCCATTTCCGAATATTCTCGCTGCACTGGATTTTGCTTCCAGAACCCTTCCCCTGTACCTGTCCCACCCCCTCTTGAACCCCTCCACCATCTCTGCCTCCACCAGCCCTCTGGGCAGTGCATTCCATGGCCCCACCACCCTCTCAGTGAAGTAGCACCTCCTCCTTTCTTCCCTGAATTTTCCCCCTCCAGCTTCCACCCATGCCATCTAGTTGCCCCCTCCTCCTTCCTTCAAAGCACCCTGACTGCTCCTCCCCTATTTACCCCCTTCATGTACCTGAAGACCTCTATCATGTTCCCCCGGTCCCTTCTCTCTTCCAATGTGTACATATTTAGCTCTTCGAGACTCTCCCCATAGGTCCTGTCCACCAAGCCCCAAATCATTTTGGTTGTCCTCCTCTGGACCCTCTCCAGGAGTTTAATGTCCTTCTTTAAGTGTGGTCTCCAAAACTGCATGCAGTACTTGAAGTGTGTCCTCACCAAGCAGTTGTACAGAGGGAGTATCACTTCCCTCCTTCTGGAGGTGATCCCCCTAGCGATACATTCCAGCATCCTGTTGGTTTTGGCTGCTGCCCTCCTACAAGTCTCCGAGTTGTTCATCTTGACATCCACCATCACCTCCAGGTCCCTTTCTGCCATCGAGACTTGTAGCATTACCCCCCCAGGGTGTACACTTGGCCCAGGTTTCTGGCCCCCAGGTGCAGTACCTTGCATTTCCCTGCATTGAACCTCAGCTTCCATTAAATACAATTAAATACTATTTATACCTAGATCGTACATACAAAACCCAGAAAGAAGTTTCATTGGTTTAAAATATTCAGTTAACCCGTAACTGCAGTTTAAATCAGAGGAATTACATTTCACCAGGCACAAAATAAAGGAACACAAGAGTCAGCCTCACAAAATCAAACAAGGAATGCTGCTCCTAGAAGTAATTCTGAAAATAAGGAACCTGGTCACAGTACTGAATCAGATGGTCATATCAGTCTGACATTGGCAGCAAACACCCTTTAGTCATGCAGCCACTGTGGACATACTTCAGGCAAGATAGCTGCAGGGGGCTTCAGCAACCAGACAATGATGTAGTTGAGTGGTCTTATCTGCTGACATGAAAAGCATATACCTTTGTCCCCTAATTCTTAGCCTGGGTCTCAGTCTTGTACTATACTGTACACCAATGGCTGCTTAATTAACCAACCAAGTGTTAGCCCCTACATTTTACCTAGAAAGGTGGACACATCAAGGTTGCCCCCTCTTGCCCCTTCTCTTTTGTCTTGCTATGGAACACTTTATTCAGAAAATAAGAGCAGAAAAAAGATTTAAGGAATAAAAATTGTACAAAATGTTTTTAAAACCCTTGTATACACTGAATATCTGCTGGTAATCATTACCAAGCCAAAGACATCACTACCCCCATAACTATCATTACTCAAAAGATTTTTCTCTATGTTCTGGCCTCCAAATAATACTTACAAAACAGAAGTGTTACCTATGAGCCCTAATAGTGATGGTGCGCCATTTGTTCAAGCAGACCTTGGCTGGAAAGTTTCTGGCATCACATATTAGGGAATTTCTATTCATACTAATATATCTGCCATTCCAATGGCTAATATTTCTCCAATCTTGAAGGAAATAGAACAAGATTGTACTAGATGGTTGAAATTGTTTTTATCATTATCTTATCAGCTGTTAAAATGACAGCTATGCCTAAGCTAACATACTGTATGTGCTGTCTTATATACCACTGAAGGAAGAGAAAAAGTACTTCTTACTATATGATAGGATAATTTCTAAGATATAAAAAACAAGAGTAAATAAAAATAAATTGCAAGCCCACTGGAAAATGAGAGGATGGAATCTCATAAGGGCAGAAGGATATCATCAGGCATCTCCAGCTAAACAGGCCCATTAATGGTTGTTTTATGATGATATTACCTTCCCTTTATGTGTGGAGCTACAAAAATCATTTGACAAAAATGTTCATGCAGTCAAATTTTTCTTTGATCCTTTAATGTTCATGTATGAACAACTAAAAGCTATCAATATTACAAAACATGCATGACAACTTTGTTGAAAACAATGCTAGATACAAATATTGATATTCTACCTTTAGATTATAGACCACTATGAGCTAATCATCATATTCAGCTTTACAGCAAACCACTATACTGGGAACCATGGATTATAAAGCATATTTGTATAAAAAATATCTCTGATCCAGCTAAAAAGATTCTTAAATCCTTTAATTAGCTTTGTGTGGAATTTGGTGTTATTTACTGATTAGAAATGTATATTGTATGGTGGAATGTTGTTAGGGATGGAAATCATCCCTTCAAAAACGTTGTTATGCTGCACTAGCTACATCAGCTAGTTTGTTATGCTGCACTAGCTACGTAGATAGTGCAGCATAACAACTTAGAATGTGATCGTGCATGCGCGATACACAAACGCCCCCCTTTTCAGAAGCAGGTAAAAGCAGGTGACTAAAGCAATTGACGGAGCCAAAGATAAAGTACTCACAGAACTGCAGGCAAGAAACTTGGCTTCACCATCTCTGTTCAACAGAAGATCCACACCAAAGATGCAGCAGGCCTTGAGATAGTGCTGTTATCACGCAAAAACGTTTGGCAAAAGGGAGGGGTATCTGCACCGTGCTGCTGGCTTGTGGAATAAAAAGTAAGTGCCATTTTATCCTGCTGCATTATGGTGTGGATCTTTTATTGAACAGAGTTGGTGAAGCCAAGTTTCTTGCCTGCAACCCATTTTCAGAAGTGGATGTGGCGGTGAGAGCTAGATCGAAGGAGAATGTCACACAAAAAAAAATGATATAGTAAGGAGAAATTATTTTACTAAGGCTCTAATATGACTTGATTTCCATAGGATAGTGGACCATACACTATGAAAGACAATGTATGGCCTGCTATCCATGACAAGTGGGAGTAACTGTCTCGAGGTTGCCATGGTGACCAAAACCTCTCGAGTTTTGCTCTCAAGATTTAAGCAGTCACACTGATGATCTCTCAATGCCTACCCAGGCTTGTCATGGATTGTAGAGCATACATTATCCTCTGTGTTATCTATACACATAGACTCCTCTATGCATTTGAAAACTAGCCCAATAAACCCCCATTTATTTATTTACAGATCTTAACAATTAAAGATGCAACAGGATTCTACAGACATGCTCTCAAATAATATCTAACCCTATGCTGTACTCCCCACTCATAGTGTTATTATGTATTTTTCCTACAGACACTAACATTCACAAACTACCAAGACTGGATTAGAATGGCAGTTAATGAAGCAAAAAGGTTGAATCTTTTTAATTGGAGATCCCCTAACATAACATCACTTGATAGGCGGAAGGATACTTTAAATGAATTATCCAATAAAGAAAGATTATCACACTTGTCTCTTAACAAGGTAGAGGAATTTCAAAGGAAATGGGATATGTATTTCTCATCAGCCTTATGTAAGGTAGAACATTTATTGTTAGACCATCAACTTTTAATTTTGGTAGAGCACAGATTATTACTTATGACTGTTCATTGTTATAAATATACCAACATAGGTTTTGTTTTTCATATAGCTATATAGCAATTCTCATGTTTATTCCTTTACTATTATTTATAGGCTTGGTGGTTTATTAAAGTTCAATAGAAGATTACAAATCATAATTTCAGACCAAATGGTTCAAGTCATTAGTTAAAGTAGGACATTTTATTTTCTTTGGAAATAGAAAAAAGGTTTTGTTATAAGATGTTCTGCATTTTTTAATATATAATGGATTTCAGGCAGATATTTTTGTAGTCGGGGCATAGATCAGGAAGCATAGGCAAAGCAAGAGAAGTTATAAAATTCTCAAGTAGTGTTTTATTGTTATTAATAACAATAACATAAACAATTACAATTGTACAGGATAGCTCTTCATACAGGTAGTTCAAAGTCTTATATCTAAGAGTCTCTCTACAAAATCTGCATCTCTTTTTTGCTCTAATACCAAACAAAAACACTGCTCTTATTTATAAGATGTCTTCTCCTGACAGTTTAAATTCTGCATCTTGTGTAAATCAATCTCCTGTTTCTCATAAAATGTCTCAGAACTTTGTCAATTTCTTTCCTGAGGCCAGGCTGCAGGTGCAACATGTCTTAGGTCTGGTCTCCCATTGACAATTCTGTTAATGAGCTTATGGAGATCAAAATGCACCTATAGGTCAATCCCTTGTGTTCCAGACTGATATCTTTTCAATAAACCCAAACAGCTTTCTGCAGTCATTTCAACAATATAATTATGTACATTTGTAAACCAAGGGATCCCAGTTTCACATAAAGACTTACATGTATTTATTTAACTATAGAGAAGCAAGGTGGAAAAGAAAGAATAAAAACCTCTAGAAACAGCAAGTGAACAAAGGGAGATAACGGGGAAATTGTGGGACCACTTGGGTGGACAGTTTCTATGTGCCACAAGAAAATGTGATTACACAATCAGACAGGCAAGAGACAGACAAGTGGCAGAAATAAGAGACAAAACAGATCCTTGCTTTTAACTCTCTCTCTCTTTGCATAACAAATGGGACAGGGTCTTACCCAACCCTGTCAGAATGTTTGATTTTTATATGGATAAGGAATTAGATTGTAGAATGAGTTTACAAAGGTTACATACATTTAGTTATTTGTTTCAAAAGTTGAAAAATGAAAAGTTTGCAGATGTTTTGCTCACCCATATCAACACATCTGTAATATTGATTTGATAATATACTTCTATTGCATTTGTTGTTTAAGGATGTTGTTATCTAATCTTCAACAAAAAGTTTAAATATGAAATAAAACTATAGAAAGCAGTAACAGTAATGGATGAAAAGTAAAAACAGGTTAATTAGATAAATAAAAAACATTTTATATTAATTACATTGCACTAAAACCATTGGGTTGGATATTAATCCTAATGTATTTTAACAGCAGTGCTGTGGTGACTGGCTATTGCATGGAAATTATTTTATGAGGCAGCAATACTGACCTTAGTTTGGGTTAACAGAGGATCTGTGAAGCAGTCACCACAGTCCATTGATTGGACTCACTATAGGAGGAGTGCAATGACAAAATTATTGGGAGTGATGATTACATCAATTTTGTACCACCATACAGGTCTTACACCAGCATTTTTGCCACTTTTAAAAGCATACCAGTCACAAATGCTGACATTCAGTAATGGAAGGACAGACCACCTGAGTCATAGGCTGCAAGTTGCAAATAGAATAAAATAAATTAGCAATGCAAAGCTTCAATAACAGTCTTGTATATAATGACTCTGAGTAGGGAAATGTTTGTTTTTAGAAAGAAGATAATTAAATATGAATCTTTTCATAGACAAACTAAGGAATCACCTTAAAGAAGAGACTTACGAATCTGTACAGATTGAAAGGAAATGGGGATTAAGAAACACTAATAAGCCAATAGACGGTATTCAAATTACCTGAAATATGGAAGGATGGATGGATACAGAGCTAGATAGACTGAGAGAGAGAGGAAGGAAAAGGAAGAAAGAAAGAAAGAAAGAAAGAAAGAAAGAAAGAAAGAAAGAAAGAAAGAAAGAAAGAAAGAAAGAAAGAAAGAATAGTGGATGGGCAACTATGCACAAACAATGTGTTCTGCCACAGAGTGGTTCTGATTCCCTCTTGTTCATCCTATATTTTTTATATTGTGTAGTATTATGTGAAATGCGTGTGTGGTTCTTTTGCTTTCAGGACAAAAATGATTTGTGCATTTGTATAAGTTTCAGAATATATATCATATAGTATGAGATAACTGTCCCTGGTGGTCTAGTGGATCCCCCACCCCCAACCCATCATGTAGTGTCCCATCAACCTGCTCCCCGATCCTGAATCAGAGCCAGTGACCAGCACAGCCCTTCTCTCACCACCACAGCTAGCTGTTGACTGAGCTCTCAAAGAATGCATACCGTATACAGTACGTACTCATTTGTTGACAGCAGCTGTCATTCAATGAGTGCGTACTTTATACAGTGTGAACTCATTGAGAGCTCAGTCAGTGGCCTGCATTCGTGGTAAGAGAAGGACTGTGCAGATTGCCAGCTCCGATTCTGGATGGGGGAGCGGGGGTGGAGGGACACTACCTGATGAGGTGGGATGACAGGGGATCCACTAGATCACCAAGGACAGTTATCTCATACTACATGAGGGTGTTCGTGAATAGGGAAGAGGAGGTCTGCTAGGCCGTCTGCTAGGCCACCATGGGAGAGTGTATACTAATTAATGAGGAGATTGGGGGGAAGGGTTCACTAGACCATCAGGGACCAACTTTTGGTTTTTTATGAGGGACATCAGGGATCAGGGAGGGCCAAATGCATGTAACAACCTATCTTGTAAATTACAGTAAAACCATACTGCAAACACACCCTAACAGGTGTAAACAAACGCACATTTAAGTGCACAGCTGTCTGACTGACACCCCCACTACCACCTCCTATGCCCCTTATACCCCTGGCACTCTCCTAGCATGCTGTTTCTCACACACACACACACATCCAACACACACCATCCTGGTCCCTCTAGTGTTGGGCTGAGCAGAAGACCAGATCCCAGCTGTAGCATCCATAGATGCACTGTTTGGTGCAGCTAGAGACTTGTAGCAAACCCAGAAAATTTGGTGCTGGGACCCTGCTTTCTATAAAATCGGTCATAGAGTCCCTTGTGCACCTGGAGTTTGCCACAACCCTTAGAGTGACGCAACTTGCATCTCTCTAAGGGATCTTTGAAAATTAGACTCTGTGTGTGACCCAACCTCAAAGAAAAAACATGTTTTTTAAAAAAGGTTAAAAAATATGAATGTATTATGATGACAAGATTACCATTTATAATTTTTAAAGGATTTATAGTGGTTTTATTTATCTTTTAGTCCAACAGATCTTGGCGAAGCTGTGATATACAAATGAACATTGATGGAATTTAGGACTATAGTCATCAGCCATGTCTGTTTTTTTAGAACGAAAAAAATAAATATTAAAAACCTAGAGTACTGTAGGTGAGTGAGTGAGTATTTTTCCAAGAACTGAGTGTAATTGAATTCTGGGCTTCTCATGGAACAGACTGCACCTTGTTATTTCTTTATTTTACAGGGTCAGAGGGCTCACTGGATACAGCTATTGCTGTTTTTACCACTTCCAGATTTCACACCTTGAAGTTGGAAGTATTAGTGCTGCCCTATGTGTTATAAGTGATGTAGAATGTTTGGCCAGCCGAGACATCTACCTATAGTTGGTGACAGTGTAGTAATGTGTCTCCTTACCCAGTCACTCTGCATTTAGAGGCTTTTGAGAGTATGTGTGTGTGTGTGTGTACATGTCTGTGTGCGTGTGCATGTATTTGCAGAAACCACAAAGAACTGGAAAGATTCTGCCCTCCTTTATCATGTATCCATTCTTCGCATTGTTATTTTTTTTCTGATCCATAAGTAAATTATTTCATCCAAATTGTTTACAGTCAAAAGTCTGGGCAATAATTTAGCTATTCTGCATAGATTGATAGCCTATCCTTTCAATACACATTGAGAAACCTATGCTCAAAAGGGATTATTTATGCATTTAATTACTTTTTGTCTACTGGGTACAGTACACTAGGGAAGCAAATGCCGATGTACAGGTATGACTCAGGAGAGTACAGAGGTATTATACAAATCAATTATAAATGACAACAGGCACCAGCAGTCCTGGTGAGCAATTTAAACATTAAACATTAAGATGCAGTGTATAATTCAGTGACATACAGCAAAGGACTATGCACCAGTTGAGCATAAAAACAGAAAAATACACCCAGGCAATTTACCCAGAAGAGAAACTTGCCCCACTGGAACATTACCACACAGAAGGTAACCATCCCAGTTTGACAGTTTCCTGGCTGTACAGAAAGTGCAATAAAATATAATACAGTTTAACAACCACTCCAGAAACTGGTGATTCCTGCAATTGCTGATATCATAAATGCCAAGTTACAGGAGCTATTTTGATCCAAATACATGTACCAGCTCTTTTTCAATATGGAAAATTATTCATCTGCTCAAACTACAGCAGTTACAGAAAGCTGGAATTTTTATTTTCTGAATTAAGGTGTACCTCCAATTTTATATACTCAAACTCCTAAAGGGCTTGGTTTAATAATAAATGTAAGCGATACAAAATGAGTATGTCAAAAATTATTAAACTGGTCAGAAAGAATCCCTCTGGACCCAAATTTAATTACTTAAACTGAAAAAAGAAAGATGCATAAGGAATGTTTAAAAACATAAAAAATAAACTTTTAACCAATATTATGGATACAGATGAAACAGATTTTGTTGAAACATGTTGTTAAATAACTCTGGCACTTAGTAAAATGTGGCACAAACTATTGTCTTGATAGGGTCCTACATCCCCCAACCCTGGACAAACCACACAATACTCCAGTCTTGGCGAAAATTGCCAGAGCCATATATTTATGAAATTACCAACATTACTCGTGTCTCAGTAATGCGCACAGCAAGGTGTCTTGCCAAGTCAGTCTTGGAACCTCTGCCCACAAAGGGACACACTCTCATACAGATCAAGGGAATGATGTACCTCCCTGATTTGGAACCCAAACCTCTGATAGAACAGGTGTCAAGTGACTAGATGCAAGTGACTTACCCATGTCTGGTGGCACTGTACCTGAAAGTAAGCCTGATGAGTTTGGCTACAACCCCCCAAACCAGGAACCAGGTCCTGTGGCCCCTTGCTTCATGCTGACTGGAGAGGGCGCCCTTCGGAGAAATTTGTCTCCATCTCTTTCCCCCTTGTACCATCTTCTTGAGAGAATCCAAGGCTGTACCCAGTTAAAACTGACTGACAAATGGAACTACCATAATGAAACCCAAGGGAAAAAAAAAAACATCTGAGGGAAAAACTAGGAAAATTCCTCCCAACCACTAGTGTGATTGACTCATATGGGTGCAAAGGATTTCCTATTCTAGACTGGCAATCCCAGAACTCTGCTTTTATGAGGGAGGGCAGGTTGAAAATCATCAGCTGTAGGGAGATAGTGGGCCATCAGCGGTAGCTCCTTTTTTCTTTGTTTTTTGCTACCCTTTTTCTCCCCTTGGCTCCTGGTCGGCTATACATCCTGACCATCCTCCCGGCCCACACCCCGATATCAGGCCGACTTCCCCCGTATCCTCCATGGCTTGCCTTCTGTGGCAGGGTGGTGAGGAGCCCCCCAAGCTCAACTCACATTGAACATATCCAGACTGGAGGAAGTGCCATTCAGAGTTGGGCCTTGGAGGGCAGAAGCTCATGCTGCCCAACCAGGAGCCATTTTCCTTGTTCTTTCGTGGTCCCCAGAGGCAGGGCGTGCAGTGATGCCAGTGACTGTGCCCTGCACACTCCTGTACATGCACCCCATCAGGCTTCTGCCCCACCTCTATCCCTGTAGATGCAGCATTGGTGCTAGACATGCACCGATGTCTGGTGACCCCCCTCCCTGGAGAAAGAGTGCTGCAGCTCACGCTCACTCCTGAACATGGGTCACTGGCATGACATGAGGTGTGGCATCCAGTGCCTCAGCATCACCAGGCCAGCCAGTTGTAGCTCCTTTTCAACCCCTTACTCTCCTCCCTCAGACAGATGCCCCTACCCTGTAGGCAGTCCAAGTGGTTCCTCCTCCAGGGAGATGCCAGAATACCCCCCCATGGGTGAAACTCTACTGTCTACCTGGATGCCAGGTTTCAGGGCAGGGGCCACAGAAAATGCTTCTTTTGCTACAACACTTGTACAGACTGTTTATTGCCTTGATAGGCTTTTACATCCCATACCTTGGGCAAATAAGACACCACACCTGTCTTGGAGGAAATGGCTGCAGCCATGTATTTATTAAATTACCAACATGATCAACATTTGAGTGATGTGCACAGCTAGCAGTCTCACCAAGAAAACCTTGGAACCTCCTCACCCTTTCCCACTAAGGGGCATACCCTTGTACAAGCCGAGGGAATGATGTACCTCCCTGAGTTAGAACCTAGGCCTCAGAGGGCAGGGTTGCAAGTGGCTGAGTAGCAAGTCACCTGGTGGCACTACATCTGCAGGTGAAATCAATAAGGTTGGCCAAATCCCACAAACCAAGAATCAGGTCATACAGCCACCTGCCTTATGCCAACCAAAGACAGGAGTCCTGCAGAGAAATTCAACTCCCTCCTTTTTCTCTTTGTATCATCTTTCTGAAAGATTCACATGCCACCACAGGATGGATGCAGTCTGACCCCCAAGTATCTCACTCTAGATACCTCCAAGACACAGGCTAGTGACTCCAAGACATGGCATATTGAGTCCATGATAATTCCCAACTATTGTCCATAAAAAAGACTACATCCTTGGTCTCCCACCATGCTACTGATGCCATGTCATAATCAGGATCCCAGAGGGATGCCAACTGATGCACCACAATGGCAACCTTGTCCAATGCCCATGAATGAATCATGGCCCTCCTTCACCACAAAGCAGCAAGTTACGGCCTGCTTGAGTACCTGGATGTTCTGCCCCAATGATCTGAAGAAATTCTTTAGTGGGCCTCAGACTTTTGCGTGGGAGAAAGTTCCCACTTTGCAGACCCAACCATCATGCATGTGCTTGCTTGAAAGATTGCCAGGTTCCTCCCCTCTGGCCACTGCCCCATTCCCTGTAGCTCAGCGCATAAAGGAATTTCCAGCAGTCCAGACACTGAATCCATCCAGAAGACCTGGAAGACACAAAGGACAAGGTTAAAGATATACAGTCTCAAATACTGCAATCCCGTGGGACTCCCACTGCCCAGAGAGTCACTGATAGCCTGGCAGTCCCTATGCCCTGGGTGCTTCCCCACTTCCAATAGGGATGTGGGCTCCAGGGTTTGGACACACCACTGAGTCACAGCACCCCGTCTCTCCTCCAGACTGTTATCACCCACATGCCATTTGCTTGCCTGCCACCCCTAGAACATGGAATGTCTGCTAACATTCCATTCCAGGCTCCATTGAGGGAACCTGAAAGACACAAAAGGCAATGTGAAAGCTTGAACAATAGCTCATAAACACAGAGTAACCTGTGGGAAGGGGTCTTATCAGCTCTGCCAGCTCTCTGCTCTGAGCTCTGACGGGGGACCTAAAAGGAATAAAAGACACTACAAGAAAACAGCCTCAAGAGCACCAGAGAAGCTGAGAGGGAGCAAGGCTCCCCAACCACCATTCTGGACCCCATCCCAGCAGCTGTAGCACACCTGGATCAGGTGGTTAGTGGGCAGTGTACCCAGATTTACTGTAATCTCGCATTGGAGGCACGTCGGGGGAAAGCCAGGAATCAGCAGGCCGGGTGGCCGATTGAGTTCTTACACCACAGGTGCTTCAGGGAGTAATAGGGGGGAAAGGAGAGACATGGGCCATGAGCCTGGATGGAGGGGGAGGACAGAGTGAGTGAGATGCCCCATTGTGTTAGCTTGCACAGTAGGCACCTGGAAAAGGAGGTGCGGGCCGAGAGTCCAACAGAGGGAGAGGAGGGGCACAGGGTCCTCATTAAGATGCATCTGGGAGGTGAGACAAGCGTATGGAAGCCCAAAGGGAAAAGGGCAGGGTCAGCCACAATGACTATATTAATTTTCATGAGGGAGGCAGAGTCAGCCACACAGGCTATGAATATTGATTAAGGAGCCACCCTGCCCCAAGAGACTGCTCTAGGGAAGTGGCAAAAGAGGGGAGAAAAACATTAAAGGCACAGCACCCTCTCAGAAGGGGAGGGGTAAGTGTCCACTAGCCCTAGGTCAACTGTGGAGCTATGTGATGTGTACGGAGCCCCCATGAATGGAATTGTGCTATTGCCTGCTCAGTGCCCATAGAGATTGTAACCTTTTGAAAGAAATGAATTGTGCTGCTGAAAAGCTGAACTGTGTTATTGGACTGCATCCCTTGTGTACATAATGTCCAGTGTTGTCTCCGTTGCCAGAACCAGCTTTCTCAACACCCAACTCCAACCCATGGGGATCCCCGTTCACTCCTCCATCTTCAGCAGACCTGTCTCCAATGACTTCAACCTGCTTCAGATTTTCTCCACGGTGTTCCAGCATCAGTCCCATGGTGGTAAGTTGTGGAGAGCCGCAAGTTAGGTATCCAGAAGTGAATCAGCTTAGGAGCCACCTGGCTTAAGAGTGAGGGACCACTGTTAACATCGTGCATGACCATTTTCTTACTTTGCCGTCCATCTGCAAAACGTACGCATACCAATACCACTCTGTAGAGGCTGTGCCAATTGCACCACCAGAAGTATTCTTGTTAGGAGGTGTCCTGGGTGCTGGGGATCTACCAGTAGTTATTACTGTGGATCATCCAGAGAACCATCTGTTCGATCAGGAGACTTCAGCTTCTCGCCAACAGTCGCAGAGGATTACCAAGTTCTCATCATCCAGCTAGCATTGTTTCTCATTGTTTTCTGTTCATCCAGGGTATGCCTCATTATGGCCTGTTCATAAAAAGAGCTTTGTGGGGTCAGTTCCCACTTGCTGATCAGCTAATGTATCACAAAGCCCAGGCTTGGTTCACTGGTTGTCTTGTCATCTAGGCAAAGTGCATACAGGACTTGGACTGAAAGAGTCAACCCCCCGTTCTTGGTTTGACCAATTAATGATCTCGATTATATTGTTTGATTTCTTGTTCTATTATCTTGTAGCATAGTAGAAAAAAAGCAGTTTTCTTGTTGTCGTTTATCCTTTGTAAATAAACCTTTTGCATCTTGGTCCCTGAGTAAGCTTCCTGCCTCTCCTTCCACAGTTGGCCTATCCTGAATTTTTAGGGAATCATGATTCCTATTCCACTGGAGCTTTGGCCCCTTATGTGGAGGCCATTCCCTGACCACTGCATTGGGTAGCTAGAGAAATCAAATTAATCTCTTTACTTTATGTGGCACTGAAGTGTGGGGTCATATTGATAACCCCAGCAATGAATTTGGTATGATTTCAGGAACTTCCTGCTACACATACCGTAGCAGTTTACAGCTTTCAGACCAGATTTGCTTTTCAAAGTTTTTTGAAAAACACGTTTCCTTAAGATGTACCACACACACACACACACACACTGTGCAATCATCTCCCACTCCCTCCCAGGTGTATAAAAATAATTTCTATCCACTCTGCCATCCTCCAGCACCCACCTCCTTCCCCCCAGTCCCACTGAAGTTCCATATTAATACCAATTATATCACAGGAGCACCTGATATATAGAAATCCCATCCCCCTACCTATGCCAAATCATTTAACCACCCACTTTCCCCACTCCATTAATCAGCCTGACTCCCAAAATCATCAGGTAAACCCCCATCCTACCCATTCTGTAGCAGCCAACCTCCTTGCATCTCCCAAGCACCCAACGGTAAAAGATATCTGGAGCACCTAGAAATAAAACACAAAAAGAGTCCCTTGGAGGAGTGGTCTGATCTCTTCAGTATCCTTCAATACATGAATGAATTATGACACCTGATTGTCTAATAATTCAGACAATCAAAGATGAGGATATCATCATTCCTTCATTTTTTTGCAGAACACTGTAGAAGGAGCAAGATCACTCCACTATGGGGTGGTTTTCTGTTTATTGTGTTTTTTAAAACTAATTTGGGTCTTGGGAGGAGGAGATATGATGGGCATGAAAGTGAAGGTAGTGTAGGGGTTTGAAATTTTACTGAGATGGGCTGGGGGTTAATATGATCAAAATCCAAGAGAAAGAAAATACAGTGATGAGCTGAACTTCTGTTTCCACTTTCAGTTTTCTTTATTATTTATCTTCCACCAAATAACATCAATATTTTGTGGATCTTGCCACATCATCAGGACAGGTGGTGACTTGTACAGCTTGCTATTAGGGTACACAAGAAAAATGCTGTTTCTGGTTCTTTCTTACATGTTGCATTAGCTTGCCAAACCTCCCAGAGATGCTTAATATGATTTTTGTTTATTTTTCTTCCACGTTATTGGTGTGCGTTTGTGAATGGTTTTGTAAAGAGAGTATCTGGGATAGGCCATCTTCTCATTGTCAGAAGGGTAACAGCCACAAAATGTTGACGTTGTTTGGTGGAAGATGAATAATAAAGAATATTAAAAGTGGAAACAGGAGTTGAGCCCATCATTGTATTTTCTTTCTCTCAGATTTTCATGTACTGTGCTGTGGACTCCTGCGAATACATGGTGGTAAAGCCGTTTTAGAAAATGGACTTTTTATTTCCTGGTCTCTGATTGACTGGAACCCATCCCAGGGAGATACATTAACTTTCGACAGATACCAGGAATAAAAAGTGCCAGTCTGCCATGCTCCAATGCCAAACTGGTAACCTTGTGCCAGTTTGTAATTGAAAATTCAATTGCTGCCATTTTTTCCACTTGGTAAGTGACATGACTGAGCTGGCCACTCTCCCTCCTCACTCCACAAGTGAAGTACAGTGTATTTAAAAAAAAAGAGCCTGTAGCAGAAATCATACATACTGTGTTTTCCTCAAGTCAAATGAAAGTGAGAGCACATTAAGCAGATCTACTCACACCCCCTGTTTCAGCTGCCGGCCCACTTGACAGCATGTCTCTATCTGCGGTACAGGAAATCATGAAAATACCACTGCTCTCATCCTACAGATATCGGTATACTGTTGCACTCATTCTTCACCCAAATTTATATAATCTTTTCTTTACCTCTACAAGAGCTACTGCCACCACACAAGCTATGGGAGCTCCTTCCCCCAGTCCCATTAAAGAAACAAAACAGAAAAAAAAATTTAACCTGGCATCTCTGATCCACCATTGTTTCCCCGCTCACTAACTGAGAGCACTCCCTCATTGCTCCCCAACCACAGACACTTTACAATAGCAGCAGTATCCCTTTCAGGTCAGCATTAAGGAAACTAAGTTAAAACTTTCAGAGCAGCAGCTGACAACAGTCAAAAAAAGACAGCACTTTACAAAGGTAGGGGAAAAAAACAGCATTAGAGCTCCCTTCACAATACAACTCTGAAACAGCACAGTGATCTCTACTGGCAAGAATACCAGTAGAAGGACAACTTTATCAACAAAACGACTTCCTATTCATTTTATAATTTTTTTAACTTCTTTTTTTTATTTTATGAATCCTGTACAAAAATGCAACATGTAGCCCATTTTCTAAGTGCAGTAATACCTGACAAGGTGGGGTTATTAGGAAATACCGGGCATTCCAGGAGCTATAAGGCCCTCAGCTTGCAGCACTGGGCATCATTATCCCTCTGGTCAGTCTAGTAGTGCTTAATACCACACACCTTGTTGGGTATTATGGCTTACAGAAAGCAAAGGACATCCTGGAGATTTTCTGTTATTATGATGATGTGCCATGTACACTAGGTGGAGGTGGGGAAGGTTAACTAAGACTGCAAGTCACCTGCCTATAATAATGTTCACTTCCTAAACTAAAAATAAAATGTTGCAGGGATTTTTGAGGGGAGGAGGTGGGTAGGGTCCTAGAGGGTGGTAGAGTTAGGGATACTTTTTAAAAAAGTATTAGTGGTGGGACTGGAGTACAATACGTCATAGAGGGGAACTGGATTTTTATTTTAAAACAATAAACAGCTTTTTTCCCCAAGAGAAGCAGTTTGCATAGTTTTTTCCAGTGAAGTACAATTTCACCTGCTGAACCTACAAATAGTGGCATCTTGCCATGATTTTCACTCGTGAAGTGCCACTACATATAGTTTCATTCGTCGAAGTTGACAAGTCACCCAGAAAAGAACTACATGAAGAGACCCTGCGAGCTATGTAAAGTTGAGAAACTACACATAATGCTACACGTAGCAAAGTTTCTGTCTTTGTGTGGACCTAGTCAGCTGCTGTGGGTCTGGTGTAGTGATTTTTTTCCTCTGGAGGTATGGCTGTCAAATTAGGGTTCCAGAAAGTACTGTAGTGTATTGGACAAAAGTCACTCACTCACCCAATTCTCAGTTAAATAATATTTATTGAGGTGTGCCAGTAAGTCATGTGTGCTTAGCCCACCAACATTTCGGGGTACAGAGAAAACCATTCATCTGGGTGGACAGATAACTAAAAATATGTCTACCTTTAGACAGCCTGTATATACAGTACATATGTACGGATGTAATAACTATCATGAGTATTTTCTACTTCACTGGCATATTGCAGTAGTAGTAAATATCTTTATTGTTATACAGGGTAAAACTGTTAGGACACAGAGGTCCACTTTTCAAGGTTGTCCAGTATTTTGTACAATGGTTAGGGGGGGGACTTATTATTAATGTACAAGATAATGAAAAATGACAAACTCAGATCACTGATGTGCACTGAGTACAAAACCATAAACTTCCCTCTGAGGTCACATAATTTGCAGGTCAGACTAGATTATATTAAAATTAATGATAGATTACATCAATTTACACAAAGGGCAGGTAGGCTCTGGAATAGACTACCATTGCACATAATCAAAAGCCAAGGTTTGGTAATTAAAAAAAAAATTGAATAGATACCTACTGAATTATGAACATTTTGACCCATTGTGTGAGAGGCAGACTCGATGGCCATTCAGCCTTCTTCTGTCTCAATACCAATTATACAATGGCATGAAAGAATCCTGGTCTCTGATTGGTCAGTCTGGGACTGGACCCATGATGTCTCAGCACTGTAAAATAATCTGGATGACCACCATGATGACCATTAGTTACTCTTTTTTTGCAACTTCTCTTAAGAAACAAAAATATTCTTCCACACTAACAAAAACGTTCTTTAAAATTATTTTTTTTATTCTGTATGACAACAAGCCATTGTATAATAGCAATAATGCCCTCCAGGGTGTGTGTTATGCTGGGAGAAAGTCACGCTTCAGGTATTGGATGCACTCAGCCTGTGACCTCGCACTCAACCATCTGAGGCATGACATTATCCCAGCACAACACACACCCTGTTGGGCATTATTGTTTAAGTATAAGACCAAGTACAAGTTTGTTACAGTGCAAAACAAAACACAATTTACAATTCCCCAAAGTTATAAAAAAGACATAGAACATATATCGCATTTAACGATCACTCAAAACTATTGAAAAGTGTAGCATATTTCAGCAGAAATTCAAATTTTGAAGAGCTTTAACTCATCCAAAGATCAAATTTCTGGAGTTAATTGATTCCATGTTTGAGTTAACTGACAACATTCCATATTTGGTGCATGTTGTTTTACAAGATATCCCCTATTGCAGATGTCCTGCATTAGGGCAACCATAGTCAAAAGAGATGCACGGCGCATCTCAGCAGAAAAGGGAGATGGGTCCCACACAGCCAACAATGCACCACAGCACGATATTCAAAGTGGCAACATGTGCCGCCCACAAGGGAATTGACCAGTGCACAACAATAATGTATACCATGTAAGTGGAGGGGGCTTTTCCAGGAATAAGCGGCACATCGGCATATTCAGAGGGAATGCACCCCTTAATGGCCAGAAATGTGTAGCACGAAGATAGGCCATGAAAAGCTGGCCTAAGTTGGCCATCACCAATGGGCTTGTGCTCTATACAGTACAGTGATCACGATCAGGACAGTCGACAGTTGCCCATGACAGGATGTGGAGGCTGTGCCAGTCGCCAGCACAAGTGGTGTGAGTGGTTTGCAGGAGGGGGTCATGCCTATGGGGAGGGTGGGACACTACACTATGGAAAATTGTGGGAGTCTTGTTCAACACATGAACCTGGATCGGGTATGGGGTGGGGGACCCTACGATATGGTATGGGTATGAGGAGGGATTCCTTTATGAACTAGGATCAGGGTACCGGGGTGGGGGACCACTACTCTATGGAAAATGGGGTTTCAGTCATATAATAATTCTCAGTGGGGGATCAGGCAGGGTGGGGGGGTAGCCTACACTATGAACACTGGGACTGTACTTATGTATGTACATTGATGGGGAATGGGCAGGGTGGGGTGCCCTTCACTGAGAGACACGGGGCATATTCTTTCCTCACAGTGACAGTGTTCAGGCAGGGTGGGGGAACCCTACACTATGGAAACAGGGTGGAGGAATTGCAGTTCTGTACCAGGGATGGAGATCGGGTAGGGGTACAGACAGACCCGGTGAATCCTGGCCCACACAGACATGCAAATGGACCCATAATGAGCATGCATAAGGCCTGTTTGCTCCATGCATGCCTAATGGACTCATTTGCATTGTCTGGCTGAATATCACTTTGGGGGCACAGTGCATCTAGGATGCACCAGCGCATCCCCCATTGGTGGTATTCAGCCCATCCCTGGGATGTGCAGGGATGTGCCGGGTGCATTGTTGGACGACACCCATTTGCGCTGCCCCCCTCAAACAGGATGCGCGATCCATTGGGATCATGCATCTTGTTTGAATATACCATTTGGTTGCACCAGAGCAACTTTTGGGGCAGCGTATCTAGATGCACCATGCATCACCCCCCTCATTTGAATATGGGGGCCTAGGTATTTACTGGAATTTTGTGACTGCACTAGTAAAATTAACACCATTTACAAGGCTGTTAACTATTTTATAGGCCATTATTGTTTTGTTTTTCTCATCAAACAAAAAGTGGTTCCAGGCTAATGTTTCACAAAGGCCACAATGGTGAGTGTGTAATGGATGATTTATTTAGAACAAATTGAGCTAACTTATTATATCAATCAATTATATGTTTACAAGCATTGCTATATGCTATACTGTCATAGTCTAACACCAGTAATATAAGCTGAGTTATTATATTTACTCTACCTCTTGTGGTTATAGCTAAGGCATTCCTTTTAAGTGCTCCTGTTCTACAGTTTACCTTTTTAATTGTATTATGCAAATGATTATTACATTTAGTGAATTATCCAGCAATACACCAAGATATTTATATTTGCTTACTGTACTAATATTGTCTCCATTTAATAACCTGGTATGCACTTCATTGCTTTTTTTACATGTTATCAAGAATGGCTATAAAAAGCATAGACTGGGTCTTTTTATTGTTCAGTACTAACTTGGAATTCGTAAACCACGTTTCCAATCTATTAAAATCTTCTTGCAGTCTAGCCTCCATTTCATTTTTTATTGCTAGCTGAGCTAATCAGGACATTATTGACTGCATAAATATTTCTGTTGGACATCTTTATTGTTTTAGTTAGGTCATTAATATATATATTCAAAACATAAAGGGACCCAAAAAGGAACCTTGAAGTACACCTCAGATTGGTTATCCTATACTTTATTTTAAATTATCAACCATCACCACCTGTGTCCATCCTGTAAGGTACTTTGAAACCATTTCAGAGTCTCAAAAGACATACCTATGTTGATCATTCTGTTGAGCAAGAGCTCATGATGAACTAGATCAAACTTTTTTGAGAGATTAACACACACCAAATCCATGATCTGTCTCACATCTATGGCACTTGCCACGTTGCTTACAAATTCAATAAGCATGATTTCCATCGACATCCCTGCTCTAAATCTTGACTGTTGATTTACCAAAAGTGAATATTATTCTGAGTACTTGGTCAATTGAGTACTGATCATTCTCTCCAACATCTTAGAGAGGACGGACAGCAGCACAATTGGCCTGCAATTGGGCAGCTCCTCCTTTGAAAATGGGAACCACTTTAACACATTTCCAGTATTCAGGGAATCTTCCTTCTATGAGACTTCAATTAAACAACTTAACAAGTATCTGGATATTATTTTAGCAGACATTTTCAGAAATTATTTCTATTTGATCAAGGCCAGAGGTCTTATTAGCATATCATTTTGCAAATTCAAACATCTCTAGTTGTAATTATTTGAAACCTAAATTTTGGAACCTTCTGATTTTCAAGAGCAGGATTTTCACACCCTGTATTGCTAAATACTTGTTCAGGGCTTTTGCTGTATACTGAGGTGGTTGGTTCAAGCCGTTTTCATTTACAAAGTTTACCTCAGTCTTATTGTTTTTAGCAGGGTCAAAACTTTTGATTAGATTCCAATATGACAATGGGCTGGTGATATATTCCTTATAAATCTTTATTCATAACAGTATCAGTGCCCTTCCCATTCCTTTATCTCCTAAGCCTTACACAATTACCTATATGTAAATTGCAACTGCAACTGAGCAGACCACGTTGCACCTAAATGGGCTGTAATAGTTATCCTATTACTGCACTTGCAGACCTTCTGTTCACTATCATGTAATGGAATATACATACC
The DNA here is from genome assembly GCA_016271365.2 of Neoceratodus forsteri. Classification (NCBI taxonomy): domain Eukaryota; kingdom Metazoa; phylum Chordata; order Ceratodontiformes; family Ceratodontidae; genus Neoceratodus; species Neoceratodus forsteri. The sequence goes on from CM057449.1 coordinate 1,802,612,457, forward strand.
AACTGCAATTTCTTGATGCCTGTTACTGCTTGTTAATTGTTCTCTACTTGGTAACGTACCCTATGCATAATTGGCACTATATACTGTTTTATTGTTTGCCTATGACTTATTTGTATGACTTACAATTCCCATATATTGGCAATGTATAAGGTACTGTTGTGTTGATTACATTTTATTGTATGCCTTCCAACTCCTCCACCCCCAGGATGCACCGTGAGACACCATTTTCAAAGTTCCTCAAAAACTAAAAATATATAAATGCATTGCTTCTGTACTTATAAATGCCAGGCTTGTTCTCTTATTACATAATAGCCCTGTGTAGTGATAAATATAACATTATAAGCAACCCTCTAATAGGCCATTTATAAATATTCAAATTTTGGTTAATTTGATTGGAATTACTGTTTATTAATTTCACTTCATTCATTAACAAAGTGTCATTATTGCATACCTAATAATTTCATTAAAAATGACATTTAGTTTCTTTTGTTATACTAGTCAAGAATATGTATTTTCTGTGCTCTGTCCTTTTGTACTATGGTGTGTAATGTTATTTGTACTAAAGTGAGTTATCTTCCTAATAAATAGATGTACTCTGGATTCTAACAACTCTGTAAATTAACATCATGGAATCTTTCCACTCATACAAGTAAGCCAGGGGCCTAGAAAATTATATGCCCAACACAAGTACTCCATTAATTCCAATGCTTATTTTTAATGTACAACCGATGTTCTTCATGGAGTCCTGAACAAAGCATTTTCATGTTTGCTTGCAAGCTTGTGTAAGAAACATAGTGCCACCATGTGGGTTTTCGTAGGTGTGCCTCCCCCACTTCCAATGCCCTGCTCCCTTTGCAGGTGTGGCTGCACCACACCAATGAATGTCTGAGCTGTCTATGACAGCTGTTCAGAAAGCAGTGGCATACAGTTGAAAGCAAAAAAACGCTGCAATCAGCGGTTGTAATGTGTAGGCAATTTGCATACTGGCGTCAGCAAGTAATTTACATACTGCCGTCGGCAGTATGCAAGGTGCCTACAGCAGCACCACACCCTGAACAGCTGTCATAGACAGCTTCCTGTCTACTCTCCCCCCTCCCCAAACACTCAAGTAGCATGCTGGGAGCCCACCCCAGCATGATCATGTGCTCCCCCCCGCCTCACACAGTATGGCTGATGGGGGTGCCCAATCCCCCGTCAGCTCTGTGCCCCACCAGAGTTCTAGGTGCCATGCTGGAAGCCCACCCCAGTGTGGCATAAGTGAGAATGGCAATGGGGGTGCCCAATCCCCTGTCAGCTCAATTAAACCCTCCCAAAAGAAATAGACTTCCAGTTGCCATGCTGGGAGCCCACCCCAGCGTGGCACATGTCTGTATGGCTGACAGGGATGCCATACCCCCGGTCAGCTCCACTGATCCTCCCAAAAAAATCTTCCAGCTGCCACACTGGGAGCCCACCCCAGCCTGGCACAAGCCTGCGTCATCATCCTAAAAAGAAAACAAACATCTGGAAAGAAAAAATAGTCCCTCGTTGATTGTCTTGCTCCCCAACCTGCACCCACCCTCTGAGCATCCACCTCCGCACACCCCCACCTCACCCCACCCCATATTTACCTCCGGAGTCCGGTGCTATGACCTTCGGTGGACCAGGAACATGTCTGCACTCTTCAAAGCTGACCGCAAACTGAAGAAGTGCCAGTAAGCTGTGTAATGAAATAATAGGTTTTTTTTTAAACTTTGATGCATACCTCAGGCATATTTTGGAATTTTGGCACCAAATTTTCAACATGGGGTTTATGGGATGCCTCCTCATGAATTCTGGCACTGTCATGGTGTTAATCAGCCCTGAAAGGTGATTTCGCAGTCACTGCGCAGAACCACCTTTCGGGATCAAGTTGCAAAATGACAGTGTCACAGTTCATGAGGTAGGCCCTCCAAAACCCATGTTGAAAATTTGGTGAAAAATTCCCTCAAAATGACTGATTTACGAGTGTGTGTTGCGCAGTTCCTACGGACGTGCATAAGTTCACGGATTTTTTATATTTTCACTCCAGATTTTCAACATTGCCATTTTACCACACCTCCTTATGAGCAGTACAGCTGTCATTTTTCACATCTCATCCAAAATGTGTTTCTGTGCAAGTAGTGCACAATGGCGCAGTTTGCATGCAAAATCAATGTTCAGGACAGATTAAGAAAATCACAGTGACACTGTTAATGAGCAGAGGTCTTAAAATGGCTATGTTAAAAATTTGGTGACAAAAGTCCATAAAATTACTGTGTTATGAGAGAGCATTGCGCAGCTTCCACACACCCTTGTAAGTTCATGAATTTGTAATATTTTCAGTCCTGATTTTCACCACTGGCATTTTTCCACACTTCGTTATGAACAGTACAGCTGTCATTTTTCACACCATGGCCAAATGTGTTTTCGCACTTCCAGCTCAGAAATGTGTGGTCGCTGTGGGAAATCACTGTTCGGGACAGATTAAGAAAATCAGAGTGACACTGTTCATGAGCAGAGGTCCCAAAATGCCTGTGTTGACAATCTGCTGTAAAAAATCCCCAAACCAATTACATTATGGGTGTGCGTTGTGCAGTTTCCACGCACGCTCGTGACTTCACCAGTTTTTTTTTTATATTTTCACTGCAGATTTTCAACATTGCCATTTTTTACAGCTCCCCATGAACAGTACATCTGTCATTTTTCACATCCTGTTCGAAATGTGTTTTGGCACCTGTGGTGCCAAATGGCATAGTCGCTGTGTAAAATCAGTTTTCGGCTAATGAACTGATATTGCCACTGTTCATGAGGTGAGGGTCACAAAAAAAACAAGTTAAAAATTTGGAGTGAAACTACCAAGGAACACCTGAGGCATTAGGGTTTCCTACCATAACGCCCTACCCTGTAGAGACTGACAGGCATCAGGGGTGTAACTTGGGATTGTCGCCTGTAATACTCCTATCATTGCACCCCTACACACACCATGCAGCCAGTGAGAGGCAACGAGGTGTGCCTTGGACTCTTTGTCCCCAAAGTTCACTCCATTCTCCTATACTGCACTCATCTCACCATATTTCCTGATGGAATGGGGTGAACATAAGGGCCAAAGACCCCAAGGCACACCGTGACACTTGTCGGTGTCTGCAGGGTAGGATGTGGTGAAATGGCGTGGCCGTTATGCCTGATGACCCAAAAGCACACCCCAATGCCTGTCAGTATCTGCAGGGTGATGGTAAGGTTGGCTTCAGTTCAATACTTCACTGCCATTCCTACTATGCAGCTCTGTAACTCCTACACTATCAATGCCAATGCCAGCAAGCAAACATTCGGCATTGACAAATGCTGGTTTTTTACTCAACAATACTGTTATCTCATTTAGCCCCCAGATTTCATTCTTAACATTGTGACTATAAAAGGGCCACTATTAGTTAAGTTATTACCACCCTTCTGCGTGTGAGTCATCATACTCCTCTTGAACTTTTAAAGTTTGTTCCTGCCTGGTAGTAAAATGATAGGTTACACATTGGTGATATAAGCCCAAAGCATGGTTTGTACTGCTAGCACTTCACAATTAGACAGTGAAATAACTTTTTTCTTTGTTGAGTGTATTTACCACTAATGTGGCTTACAAATGTACAGCTCCCAATATGTTTATCTTTGGGTGCACTTACAAGCTGAAGGGAGGTACTTATGTAGACAAAAACAAAATTCCAGTGCACACCCCCCCCAAAAAAAAACATGGCACATATTAGAATTTAAACATTTTAACTGCCTATTGGCTTTTCTTACTTTAAACTCCATGAAAAAGGGGGTCCTCTTAGTTATCAGATTAGAATTCCAAGGGGCGTGGCTTACCCAGTGATCAAAATGATGCTTTAAACAATTTGGCAGCTTTGCCAGAGTGCTAGATCCGCCCGATACCCGGCCTTTTGCAGAGGCAGATCCTGAATTTTGGACCTAAAGCTGTAGGAAGACCTGTGGAACCTGAAAACCTTTTTTGGTGCTAAACAGCGCATCCTCCTTTCTTGTGTTCTCCATCACACAGAACACTGTAGCCGCAACCGCATGGTGCACGCTATGAAGGAGGGGGTAACTCTCCATCAAGGAGATGTTTTCATCAATAATGCAATACCTTGATGCCCTCACATTAGCCACCAATACCACTTCTGGTGTAATTTAGCAGCCAGACACTAGACTGGGGATGGCAGACCAAAAAATGGAAGACCACAACACTGCCTTGTATGGGCACTGTGCCACACTGTGGGAGCAAGTGGCCCAAATTAAACAACTCCAGGATAAAATGGACGATTTCAAAAATAGGAGCCATCAGAACAATCGCTTGTGCCTGGGCTTTCCAGAGGGCTGTGAGGAGGGCAAACCTGTCAATTTCCTTCAACAGGCCCTACTGGAGATTCTACGACTGCCTCCCAACACACGCATTGTTATTGTGCATGCTCACCGTTCTTTACAACAGAAGCCATTACCAGGAGATGAGTCCAGATCAATTCTTGCCCAGATTCTCAACTTCACAGAGAAAGAGACCATACAAGCCCATGCCTGGGAGCTGGGCTTGCTGACCTAGCAGGAGCACCGGGTAATGATTTTTCAAGATTACTCCTGGGACTTGGCCTCTAAAAGGAAGGCCTACACTGAGGTGAGGCATGGCCTCCATGATCTAAACATCCCTTTCTCTCTCTGATACCCAGCTGTCCTGAGAATTACTCATAATGGTACCCTGCAGCAGTTTGTTGCCCCAGAGTCAGCCATGCAATTTATCAGTACAACCTGGCCTCTCACGAACAATCAGAGTCTCAGCCCTGTGCCGGACACCCTGGATCTCTCTCGTGCTTCCTATCTTGATCGCAGGTTTCCCCCGAAGAAAGACAATGACTCAAGCACAGAGCGGGCTGAGCCCTCCAAGGGGAACCACAGAGGACTTGTACCCAGACATTCTAGGGGCCGAAAATGACTCCCAGTGGTGGCCCATGCTAAACGTGATCACCCTCAAGACTGAGGCAAGGCCAGAGTTGCACTGGAGCTGTCTCAAATGCAAGCCTGCTCTCAATCAGTGATGGAGTCTATCTACATGAGTCCCTACTTCTCGCAGAACCGCTTTGCCCTACTGGATCTCACAGAACAAACTTCAGTGGCTGCATTCCCTACAGAGATGGAGCTCTCAGTCCCCGACTTGCAAGAACAACACCGGGAAGAAGAACTGAGCTAATGGGCTGATGCCGCTGACAAGGTCTTACCGATCGGATCCAGGACACTTTCACCTCAGGACTGGGGCCCAGTGGTAGGAGTGTCACAGTGCCAGGATGAGGACACCGAAGAGAAGATGACCCACAACGTGCTCCCCGGTTGAGCAATTGTCTGATAAGTGTCCATAGGGCTTAGTGTCTAGGGGAGTAAAGGGTGGGATAATTCAGAGTCGGGGCTGGAGAGGATTTCTGCATCATTCTCTCTAATCCTAGGTATACGGGTTATAAAGACGGGCAGTGTGGCTTCTGCCTGCCCCAACCACCTGACACGTCTTCTAATGTGACATCTATGACCACACTGATATATACTGTGATATGTGTAATGTACTGGATTATGGCCACTGTGAACAGAGGGAGGGTGGGGGTTAACAGGATATTAGGTTGGTGCTGGGGAGGTCAGGCTTGCCTAAACTAACTGGCCCCTGAGTTGCCCCCTCCTCTCTGTCCTTCAGACTACACCCAATGGGTCCTATACCCCCATCATCCACGCGCTCCAGGTTTCTGGCCACCAAATGGATGAGAACCCTTAGACTACATGTTAGGCCTCCCATGAGGGTCTCACCCCCCTCCACCCAGACTGCTGCGATGCCATATACCCTTCTCCCCAGTATTTCACAGGTCTTTCCTTTCCAGGGGTTACATCCTTGCCTTAGCTCTCAAGGAACCTGTGCCTCTTATGCTCTGGCAGGCATTCATAATGACAGGTTGAGTTACCCCTCTGTGTCAGACAATACATTGGAACCTGAGTTTATTGTTTGGTTTTAATACTTAAGTGTCTGACATGGGCATTTTAGCCCGAAGTTCTACCTAAGTCACAACCCACAGATGAGGCAGCACATGCCATTGGCTGGAGATCCAGCCAGCTAAGTGCTACCTTCTTCCTCATAAAAGTTTTTTCTTTCTGTTGTAGATTCCGTAAGACTTCAGTGATGTGTATAGTGTCTCAGTGTTTATAGTTTTACTGTTGAACCTTACTTGGTATAGACTGTCTATTAGGTAGGCAGGGACCTGATCACTGATTTCACAGCTACCTAGCTGAATCTGCCCAGCCGTGGTACACCTTACGTGATCACCTAGCCCTCTCCCCCTCCCTACCCAGACAGGCATTGTAGGGGCCCTGCCTCCTTACTACTCTGTCTCTGAGATGCACCGTCTTTCACCCACACCTTCCCTTTTAGTAGCTACTACTTAAGGGATCAGTATAGGGTCAGAGCACTGCTGCCCCCCCACCACCACTATAATATGGCTGAGCTCCTCTTCCACACGTGTAATGTACAGGGGCTCATCTCCCCCACAAAAGGAAAAAAGTCCTCTCCCACCTTAAACGTTTGAAATCTAAAGTGACCTTCTTACAAGAAACCAAATTGACTGGTCAGGACCAGAGTATGATGCTGAAAGACTGGGTCAGTCAAATGATGTGCTCTCATGCCCCCACAAGAAAACACGGTGTACTTATTCTTTTAGTCACTGCAATGGACCCGCCGTACCTCCACCAGGGATGCAGATGGCAGGTGGATATTGGGTTTGTACAATACTCCAACTGATCTGATTGTATTATGTAATGTCTATGCCCCAAACAGTGATGACCCACAATTCTTTCATACTCTGGCTGACTCAATTAGTACCTTTCTGTCTGCTCACTGCCCACTCCTTCTGGGGGGTGACTTTAATGTAACACTGGTTCTGGCCCTTGACAGAAATGACAATGGCAAGGGGGGACACGTTGGGGTGCTCGGGCCCTACACCAGCTACTGACAGACCAAGGCCTCAGTAATATATGGAGGCTACTCTACCCTAGAACTAGGGATTACACTTTTTATTCTGAACCCCACGTCTCATACAGCAGGTTGGACTATTGGCTTCTGTCCACTTCCCTCTTGCACAGTACCCATGATGTTGCTATTCTCTCTCGTGTGATTTCGGATCATGCCCCAGTGCAACTGTTGCTACAATGGGATCCTGTGTCCCTCCCTACCCACAGCTGGAGACTGGATCCCCTCCTTATGAGAGATTGAGATTTTATCCCATAGGTGAGTAGGGAAGCCTCTTTGTTACTCACCCTTAACCTCTCCTCAGATATCTCACCTGGGACCACTTGGGAGGCCTTCAAGGCCACCATGAGGGGCAATATCATGGGATACGCGGCTGGCAAACATAGAGAATGCAAACAACACCTCAAGGACTTGGAGGACCAATTGGCCTCAGCAGAAGCTGCATTTAGGGCCATGCCTTCCCCCTCTCCCTCCTCCCCCCTTGGGAGATTCATTCTTGGCCTTCGTCTCAAAATCAATCAACTCCTTAAAAAGCGGAGGTGGCTATCCTCAGTCTCCAGCATACTTTCTAGGAAGGGGGCGATAAAGGTGGAAAGGTATTGGCTTACCAGTTTAAATGCCACCAAGCTAGCAGGCTTATCCCTGGCTTAAAGAATGACCAAGGAGGCATGGACAACAGCCCGCAAGGCATCAACCGGATCATGGCTGCCCTTTTTGAGAAGCTATATTCCACCACACATTTTGTACCCGCTTCAGGCACTTGACCCTTCCTTCAAAGCTTGTACCTTCCCACTCTCTCCCTACAACAGTCACTTGTCTTGGAGGCTCCACTCACTGAGGCGGAAGTGGCCATTGCCATTAAGAATCTCCGGGTGTGTAAATCACCAGGGAGTGATGGATACACCACAGATTTCTACCATGCCTCTCTGGCAAAACCCATCAATTACCATTTCTACCAGGTCTTAGCCCCAGTGATTACGCCACTCCTCACTGAAGTGTTCCAAGAAGCAGGAACTGGTAAGCCCCTCCCACCCTCTCTTAGGGAAGCAACTATTGTGGTCATTCCCAAGAAAGGGAAAGACCTCACCAGCTCCGGTAACTATCACCCGATCTCTCTCATTAATTTGGACAGCAAAATCTATGCCAAGATACTTGCCATGAGGCTGGGCCCCCGTTACCACACCTTCTTCACCCTTCCTAGGTGGGATTTGTCCCCATTCATCACAGCACTGATCATCTGTGGACACTGATCAACGTTATGCACTTAGCCCGCCATTGGATACGCCCGCAGTAACCATGGCAATAGACTTCATGAAAGCCTTTGACTCTCTCAAATGGGACTACCTTTATCAGGTCCTATCCCACCTGGGGTTGGGTGAAGGATTTATAACTAAACTGAAAGCTATATATCACAACCCTAGATCCCAGGTTGCCACTAATGCCATGGTTTCCCCACAGTTCCCACTTGCCTGTGGTACTAGACAGGGATGTCCCCTATCACCTCTTCTCTATGTACTGGTGGTGGAACTGCTTGCTGTTGCCAACAGATCTCCACTGGTCTCCTGGTCGTGAGGGCATTTGTGGACAGGTTCTCCCCACCCCACCCCAGATCGCTGAAATAGATCTCCTGGGGTCTTCTGGTCATGACAGCATTCATGGGCAGGTTCTCCCCACCCCCAAATCGCTGAAATTGATCTCCCATGGGTCTTCTGGTCATGAGGGCATTCGTGGACAGGCTCTCCCCCACCCCTGAATCACTGAAGCAGATCTCCTCTTGGGTCTCCTGTTCATGAGGGCATTCATGGATAGGCTCTCCCCACCCCGAATCACTGAAACTAATCTCCCGCTGGGTCTACTGGTCATGAGGGAATTGTGGACAGGTGCTCCCCCACCCCTGAATCGCTGAAACAGGTACAAAGTGTGCCACGCCCCACAGACAAACAGAGCTTCTGCCAGCAGTAACGTTTTGGCGCCTTTAGGATTTCAAATTATTGTAGTCCCAACAGTGAAGATAGTTTTTATTCTGGTGCTCTGAACTGATTTATGGCTGTTTTGGGAACTTTTTGATCAGTCACCTTAATGAACTGTTGGTGAATTAACTGTGTTTTTTAACCCTGGCTTTCTGCACCGTAAGAGCGTGCCCACTAAAATTGAATACATGGTCTATACGATAGGTATTACTATTTTTTGGGCTTTTTGTTTTTGCTCTATCAGTCAGTTGTTTAGTTCATTCAGTTAGGAACCACTCTTGCTTGGCTGCATTTTCAGTTTAGAAATCCCTCCTAGGTAAAATCACACTGCTTCACTATGGTCTCAGTCTAATGTGGCTCCTTAATTCAGATTTACATATGATGCACAGTACCAATTTTGAAATAAATAGTGTACCTTTCTGTTTCTTTCACAGATCTCCTGCAGGTCTCCTGGTCGTGAGGGCATTCATGGACAGGCTCTCCCCCATCCCTCGAATCGCTGAAACAGGTATGAAGTGTTCCGCACCCCACAGACAAAAGGGCTGCTTCCAATGGTCAGCCCCACAGTCACTGCACGACTGCCCCCGCCTGCCTCAGTACCCTCACTACCCTTAGCTGGTGTTATTTTATAGTGTTGAATCTCGTGATGCCAGCCGGCGGGTCTTTTTCTCTCTTTTTTTTTAAGTCCCCTGCTTCCCATCCGCTCTTTATAGTCACCTGCCATTAGAGGTCACCTTCACTACAATCTTTCATGCTTCTTGCTCTCAGTCCTGTTGGTCATCCACCCATCTCTCCACCTTCTGCCCTTGCTCTCTCCTTTTTTTGGGGTATCCTTTCTCTCCCTCACTCCTTATCTTGGTTCCCCCTCAAGCTCCTTTGTCATTATGGCTTCCACGTCTTTACTTACCCTTCTCTCTGGCATGCTTATGCTAATATCACTCTCAGCTCTCACCTGTCCTGCCATGATCACTGCACCCTCCTATGTGTACACTCTGGGTAATTTCTGCTTCTCCAACCTACTAGCTAACCCCTTTCCTATTCCTATTCCTCCATCAGGACTTATAGTCAAGCATCCGAGCTTATTAATTAGTCACATCCAGTTAAGGTTTGCTATATCCTCTGGTTGTGTAACAAGGGCTTACATTATTGCCTCACTCTGGATATTTACCCTATCCCTTACACTTGCAGGGGATGTTGAGTCTAATCCTGGTCCTGCACAGGCATTTAATCACACACAGGCTCTCCCTGTTCACTGTTTACCACAAACAGATGGTCTCAACTTTGCTCACATCGACACCAGGAGCCTTCCTGCCAATCTCCCTGACCTGGAGGCTTGGATCAGGGTAAACAGCCCTGATATCTTAGCCATCTCTGAAACTTGGCTGAAACCCACAGTTACAGATTTTCAGTGCTCCTTTCATGGATACAGAATGCTTCGAGTGGATCATACGGGTGCAAAAGTGGTAGCCGCAAGGGCTACGAGTCGCCTGCCCTCCCAGCAAGTGAAGCTTGGGTTGCAAGGGTCGCTGGACAGCATTGATGACCCCCCAAAAAAGCCACAACTTCAAGCAGCAAGCTGGTAGCCGCGAGGGCTACGAGTCGCCTGCCCTCCCAGCAAGTGAAGCCTGGGTCGCGAGGGTCACTGGACAGCATTGACGACCCCCCTCAAAAAAGCCGCAACTTCAAGCAGCAAGGTATGGGAATGAACAGTGCGCACTGACTACAAAGCCCGCTGATCTCGGTCGGCGTGAGGTCCTGGCCCGCTGGCGCTGGCGTCCTATTTGAATTTTGGCGCCTTCCAAATTCAAAGGCCACAGCCAACAGTATAGTTTAATGATCCAGTTTGCTAGCTGCAGGCCTAGTTTTAACTCTGATTCTACCTGCTGTGCGTGGGCCTCAGATGCATCAGCTACTCCTGCTGTAGTAGATGTTAAATCAGTTTACCTGCTTTTTTAGACCAGAGCTGCTAGCAATTTCTCTCACAGTGTTAGATCGTGAACTGTTTTTACCTGCTATATTAGACCAGAGCTGCTAGCAATTTTTTATTTCACTCAGTGTTAGATCGAGATCTGTTTTTACCTACTGCATTTAGACCTGAGCTGCTAGCAATTTCAGTCACAGTACTAGAACGAGATCTCGCAGTAGTAGATTTTAAATCAGTTTCCCTGCTGCATTTACTTACAGAACTAGACTGCAATCAACTCGTACCTGCTGTTAGCTTAAACTACCCAGCAGGACTTGCACTTCAGTCATTTAGCTGCCAGCCTCCATTTACTGTTTAAAGATTTGAAAGTTGCTTAATCTGCCTGTGCCACTTTCTACTCACCTGCTTTTCACCATGCCTCCCCTTCCAGACCTTATTTAACCCGCGTTCTCTTCCTCTATCCACAGCTGGTAGCCGCGAGGGCTACGAGTCGCCTGCCCTCCCAGCAAGTGAAGCCTGGGTCGTGAGGGTCACTGGACAGCATTGATGACCCCCCCAAAAAAGCCGCAACTTCAAGCAGCAAGGTACAGGAATGAACAGTGCACACAGACTACAGAGCCTGCTGATCTCGGTCGGCATGAGGTCCTGGCCCCGCTGGCGGTTCGCGCCAGCTCCCCACCGCCCCCACCACCACCCTTGGTTGACTCTTACTTTAATAGACCTAATCACGTGGTACGGACGAAAAAACCAATCTGCCCACTTTTCCATTAGCAGGTTATCTTCTCTCGCCACTAGTGGCCGCTATAACCTGCTTGTCTACATACACTGTAAAACAAAAATATACATAATAAAATTAAAATGTTGCTCCTCACTCTCTCTCTGTCTGCTTGCTTTCCCATTAGCCTCCCTCCCCCCTGCTTCTCGCCCTCTCAAGCAACCACTGCCCCATCATCACTATATGGTCAAAAGTACTGAACCAACTCACTCTACCACTCTCCCTATGTTAGCCATTTCCAGCCCCTTAACTGGGTTGATCGGGTGACCATTCTTCCCCTTCTCATACCCTTGGTCTATCGGCTCTGGAGCAGACTCAAGGCTGATGTTCTAGCACAACCCTTAGCTCTCACAACTCCAAGCGCGGGTCCTGGGCTACCGGTACATGCTTGTCCATCTCTCTCTCTACTGCTTCTAGCAGGGATGTAGAATCTAACCCAGTCCTACCCTCCCACGACACCAGCACCCTGGCCCTTCCAAAGGGACTGAAAATCCTTCACCAAAACATTTGCAGCATACTTAACAAAACCCCTGTGCTTCAATTCTTACTCCAAACACTTCGCTCTGATATTCTGATACTCTCTGAAACCTGGCTCAAACCCCACCATCCTGACTCCTCTGTTGCTATCCCCGGGTACTCCCTAACTCAGCAGGACCACATGGGGAAAAAAAAGGGAGGAGGCATAGCCATGTTCATTTCTACCAAACACCGATTCACCCCTGTTCACCTCCCCCCACCCTCCCCTTTATTTGAGTCCCTTACTGTTACATAGAAACATAGACTTTGATGGCAGATAAGGACCGCTAGGCCCATCTAGTCTGCCCATTTCCCTACCTACAGGATAGGCCGCAGATCCTAGTTAACCAACAGCCTATTTCTTCCTACCCCCCACAAGAATTGCCTTATGTCTGTCCCATGCATTCTTGAATTCTTCCACAGTTTTAGACCCCACAACCTCCTCAGGAAGGCTGTTCCATGCATCCACTACCCTCTCTGTGAAATAATACTTCATCACATTGCCCCTGAACCGCCCTCCTTCTATCTTTAAATTGTGTCCCCTTGTTCTTGCAAGTCTCTTTTTCTGAAAGATGCTACCCTCTTGGACTTTGTTGATTCCACTGAGGTACTTAAAAGTTTCTATCATGTCCCCCTTCTCCCTTCTTTCCTCAAGGGTATACATATTAAGCTCCTTTAGTCTCTCCTCATACGGCTTCTCTTGCAGACCCTGCACCATTTTAGTTGCCCTCCTTTGGACTGCCTCTATCCAGTCTATGTCCTTACAGAGATGGGGTCTCCAGAACTGGACACAGTACTCCAGATGGGGTCTCACCAACTGTCTGTACAGAGGGATAACAACTTCCTGTTTTCTGCTGATGATGCCTCTCCCTATACATCCCAGTATACCCCCAGCCCTCCCTACTGCCTTCTCACATTGCTTGCTAACCTTAAGGTCATCTGATATGATTACCCTCAGGTCTCTTTCCTTTTTTGTTGTTGTTACTACCTCCCCACCCATTGTGTATTCTTCCCCTGGGTTCTTGTTTCCCAGGTGCATTATTTTGCACTTCTTTGCATTGAATCCTAGCTGTTAAACTCTCACTGCCTTACACCGCCCCAATCTTCATAGCTGGAATCTACTGTGCCCCTAATACCCCTGCACCTAGTATTTTAGTCCATCTGACCAAACTAAAATCCACCGCCGCAACAAGGGAGCTATACGTCCTAGGGGACTTCAATCGCAACTGGCTTGCTACAGATTGTGCCAAGCTACACTCCAAGGTTAATGCCCTGAACTTCACACAACAAATTTCCCAACCCACCAGAATGAACCTAAACACCCTCAACCACTCCCTCCTGGACTGGGCCCTGACCACTCGCCCCCATAGAGCGATAGGAGCAGGACTTCTCCCTGACTCCTTAAGTGATCACCACATGGTCTATGTGGTCCGTAAAGTGCACAAGCCCCCCAAACTTCCCTCCCGGACCCTGCTAGCCAGATCTTTTAAGTCACTAGCTCTCACACCACTCCTGCTGGACCTGTCTATGGCTGACTGTTCCTTCATCCTTCAGGCTCCCTCGATTGATGCTGCACTAGAAAGCTTCAAAAACATGTTCCTGAGGGTCTGGGATCAACATGTGCCACTAAAAAAAACCCCAAAAAACAGAGTTGGGGTTCCCACCTACCCTGGATATCCGCCAAAATCATATGTCAAAGTCGCTCCAGGGACCTGGCCTGGAAAAAACACAAAACTACCAGCACCCACCAAGACCTACAAACTTACCATGCCCTACTTAACTCCTGTACCAAGGCAATTCGACTAGCCAAACAGAAATACTTTGCATCGGCCCTATGCTCAAATCAGAACCACCCTTCCCTCTTCTGGAAAATCATTAAATCTCTTCTAACCCCGCCTACCCAACCACCTACCCCTGCCCTGTCAATCAGTGGCCGGGCCATCACTGACCCACATGAAGTAGCCACAGCTTTCAACATACACTTTACCAAAAGTACAGCTTCCCTGGTAAATAGTCTTCCCCCCTCCCCACCCCTGAGAACTCCCCCTCCCAACCCACAGCCTCTCTCCTCCCACATCTCCTTCTCCTTCCGACCTGTCACTCCGGCTGAAGTCTACCAAGCTCTGTGCAACCTAAACCCTAATAAGGGCAATTGCTCCTATGGCTTGAACTGTAGACTACTCCAGCTGTCAGCTCCTGCAATAGCCACTCCACTAGCCGATTTGTTCAACCTCTCCTTCTCGACCTCCTCAATACCCTCCACCTGGAAGCTGGCTACTATCATCCCTCTGCTGAAGGGGGGAGACCCCGCCTCGCCTGGGAATTACTGCCCCATCTCCCTCCTCCCAACTCTGGCTAAGATACATGAACAACTTGCCCTGGCCCAATTCTCCCAGTACCTATCTGATGCTGCTTTCTTCACCCCATACCAATCTGGATTCTGAAAATCTCATTCCACCACTACCTCCCTACTAAGAGTAACAAACGACATCCTCTCAGGTATGGATAATGGGCATATCACGTCGGCTATATTTATTGATCTGGCCAAAGCCTTTGATACCATCTCACACACTCTCCTTATAGATAAACTAAAGGCTTCCAGCCTCTCCACCCATGCCACTAACTGGTTTCGGGCTTACTTGAGTGACAGACATCAAGCGGTGAAAATTGGCTCCCAACTATCTGCTCCTCTCCCCATCACCACAGGTGTCCCTCAAGGGTCAGTCCTGGGCCCAATCCTATTCTCGGTTTTCCTTAATGAACTCCCACTAGCCTGCTCCCACTCATCTATCCAAATGTACGCAGACGATACGGTACTATACAACACTGGCCCCTCCATGGCAACAGTGCACGGCCACCTTCAACAGGACTTCAATGCTGTACAACACTGGCTCTCTACAAACCAGCTGTTCCTAAATGCAAAAAAGACTGTCTCTCTAACTTTCGGTTTGAAGCCACGTCTCTCCCGACTCGCTGAGCACCCCCCTTTCGAAACACTGGACCACTCTTCCTTAGAATCCTGTACCTCATTCTGATATCTAGGCATTTGGCTCAACCAAAAATTAGATTTCTCTACACATGTGGAATCCTTGCACAAAAAACTTAATCCTAAACTAGGGGCCCTCTACCGCAACAAAGGCTGCCTGTCCACCACGGTCAGGCAGGAACTCGTTCAAAAAATGATTCTTCTGATCTTTGACTACGGGGATGTCGTCTATGGCACCGCCTCACCATCTACTCTGTCCAGCCTGGACACTCTTTTCCACTCCTTCTGCCGGTTCCTACTGGATTGTCCAAAACTAACCCACCACTGTGACCTTTACAGCTCCCTGTCCTTCCCCTCACTTGCAGACCGCCGGCTAATCCACTGCTTCAGAGTTGCCACTAAATACTGGTCCCACTCTCTCCCCCGTACCTGGTCTCATCCCTAACTTCTCAGCTCCCCCCGGTGTACTCGATTCGGCACTCAGATGCTAGGCTATTCCAAATCCCTCTTATGCGCACCTCCATGGGCCAGGCAGCACTAAGCTACTATAAACCAATACTCTGGAATGACTTACCAGCAGATATCCACCACTACTCCAATTTCAGACACCTCAACACCCACCTCTCAGAGCATTTCCTCTCGGTCTGCTCTTGCTCCCGCCCTGCCCCCTAGGAGGCTTTAATTTGTTTTTCCTTAATTTCCTGATGGCCTACCAATCAGCTTAAAATAGCATCTTATAACCACCCGGCTAGTTAGCTACACTTAGTGCTCCCTCCCTCCCTCTCTGCTAACCTTCCTCCTAATCTAGCTCAATAATCTATGATGGCACTCACCTCTCTCATACCTAAGTTCTTTCTTGCTGTTGCACTTTATCTGGATATAAGCTCATGCCTACCTTAGCTACCTACTGTATAGGCTCCATAACATTGCCTCCTCATCTGTAATTGAATGTCTGTGTAATTACTGTTCCTTCCCTTATGTTACCCCCCTTGTTTCCCCCAGGTCGCATCTGGAAACGAGTGGTCCTCCTCTCAGTATGCCTGCCTGGTTAAACTCTTGAATAAATAAATAAAAAAGAGGCGGTGGTCTGGCGCTGTACCACAAATCTCACCTGAACGTCACCTTAATGTATGACCCCCCGCTGTCTAACTGTGAGGTCCTTCATTCCCTCCTTCTGCTTGGGGGAGTTAAAAACCTTTTTACTTTCTGCATATATATTCCTCCCAGGAACTCCAGGCTAGGGCTTAGTGAATTCATTGATTATTTGATATCGGAAACAGAGAAAAGCAACATCATTTGTCTTGGTGATTTCAACCTAGACTGGGCAGGACCTAGCTCCACTAACCTGTCCTCCATGGTTAGAAAAGCCAACCTCTCTCAGATTATTCAGGAACCCACTAGGACCTCCCGTGGGGGCATCTGTGCCACCCTACTTGATTGGATCCTTACAAATAGGAAGGAATTTATAACCTCAGCAGTACTTCCAGACATCATTAGTGATCATTATCTAGTTTATAGTATATGGGATACCTCCTCCCTCTCCTTCCCTTCAAAGTGGTAACCTTCTCTAACCTCTCCCACCTTAATGTGGATGTCTTCACTCATGATCTTGTCCTAATTGACTGGCCTCCTCTCTACCTTACTGAAGACATTAACTTTGCCACAGACTATTTTAACTCTGCACTACTCTCACTGTAAAATAAACACATCCCAGTCACCATGCGTAGGGTGAAAGGGAAGGTTACCAAATGGCTCATGCATCCCCTTCTTCAACTACTGAAACGTAGGGATAAACTGTGGTCTGCATGGAAGATCTCACATCTACAGACAGACTTTGAAGTCTATAGAGCCGCACGTAACAATTGTGAAAATGAACTATGCCTGGCAAAAAGTTCTTATTACAGGAATCTCCTTATGTCCTCTGCCTCCAACCCTAAAAGGTACTGGTCCCAAATCAAGGAAATTCTTGGAAACCACAAGCTTCAGACACCTACTGACATGTATATTAAGGATAAACACTGTAACCATTCGCTCACCATTGCCAATGCTTTTAACTCCCTCTTTTCCTCCCTACCTTCTCCCTCATCCGCTGGGCTCCATAAAGATCAGTGAGCTGCCTCTTCCAACACCCCCACTCCCTCTACCCTGCAGCTGGCTTCAGTCTCATACCATGAAGTACTTAAATTTCTCAAAACCAAACCAGCCCATTGAGGCCCGGGCCCTGATGGTATCCATCCTGGGATACTTAGACAGTTTGCTACCTGGCTTGCTATGCCCATTACCAGGCTTTTCAACCTATCTATTAGCACTTCCTCAGTTCCGCTGGTCTGGAAAACATCTAGAACAATTCCCATTTTTAAGATGGGAGATGATAAACAACTGTCCAACTACCGCCCCATCTCTCTTGTACCCACTCTCAGCAAGTTTCTTGAGAAATTAGTCCATCAACAACTCTCAGAGCACCTTATCAAGTTCAAACGCCAATCCCCTTGTCAACATGGCTTTAGGGAGGGGCACAGTACCACCACTGCTCTAACCCAACTTACCAGTGATATCAAAGGTTATATGGACAAGTGCTTACTCACTGGTGTGGTTTTCATTGACCTGTCCAAAGCATTTAATATGGTCCACCACCCACTCCTGCTGACAAAGCTATGAACCTTAGAAGCCACTGACTATACCCTATCCTGGTTCCACAGTTACCTGGATAACTGCACCCAGGCTGTTGCTTTCCATAAAGCTCTCTCCTCCCCCCATACCTATCACCTGTGGTGTTCCACAGGGGTCCATACTTGGTCTTCTTCTCTTTTCTCTATTTATTAATGATATTCTCAGTCCTTCTCTTAACAGCAGCATGCGCATCACAGGCTATGCTTTTTGGATCCTCAAAAAAAGTGCCCTCTGAAGCTCCTGAGCTCCTTGTTCACTGCAGTGATGGAATCTTGGTCACTAATACCTCTTCTCTCGGATATCTTGGGGTTACACTTGACCCTGCTCTTGATTTTACAGCCCATGTCAATGAGGATTGTCAGGCTGTTAATGCAAAAAATTGGCACTGCCTACCGTGTTCACCACTCCCTCACACTATCAGCCAGACTCTCAGTAGCTAGAGGAGTTCCTCATCCACAGCTTCTATATGCACTTCCAGTTCTTTTCTCTGCCTCTACTAGTGTGCTCAGCAAATGGGACACTTCATACAGCAATATCTGTAGGTTCACCTTATCTACCCCCTCACCTAACTCATCATTGCCTCCTATACTCCTGCTTAAACTGGCTGTCACTTCAGGGCCTCTGGGCTTACTCCTTAGGGTGTCTTATTGACTCTCTTACTAGACCACCTCATCCAGACTCCCTGGCTGACCTCCTTATCCCTGCCTCCCAATCCCACACCCTTAGGTCCTCTTCCATCCCAATGCTCTTGCTTAGACCTTGTGCTACAAAAATGGGTGAACAGGCGTTCTCCAATTTTGCTCCTAAGTTCTTGAACTCACTCCCCCTGCAAGTTAAAACTTCCACCTCCCACCGTGTTTTTAAGAGCTTGCTGTTCTCTCACCTCTACACCCTTGGAAACTGCAAATGCACCTAGACTTAACTACCACTAGGTCTCCTGGCTGGGAATTGACCTATTGGTGTTTTTTTCATAGTGTGCCAATTGGTATTTGTTCACTAGCTGAGCTAGGACTGTTAGCTTCCACTAGCCTACCTGGCCTCTTACTGTACCTATATTACCTGTCTTCTTGACCTATCTTAAAATGTACTCTAACCTGTACTATATTGTATGTACTATGTTGTTGTTTTTATTTATGTAATTGTACAATTACAGTTACCTGTCAGATCTCCTGATACCATCCTCCTCCTGCAATCTCCGTTCTTCTGACACTGACCTCCTAACTGTTCCAAGAGCGAGGTTAAAATCTGCGGGCAACCGAGCATTTAGTGTCGCCGCTCCCGCTTTTTGGAATTCACTGCCAGTTGCAGTTAGGAAGGCCCCGAACCTTATCACCTTTAAGGTTTGTCTTAAGACTTACCTATTCTCACAGACTTTTGGGGTTTGATTATGTTTATGTATATGTGTTTTACTTTTTTATGTATTTATATGGTATGAAATGCTATAAATTTCTTCTTTATCTCTTCTTTTTATTGTACGGTGCCCAGAGCCTTTGGGATTGGACGTCTTTTTAAATAAACATTACTTGACTTGACTTGACTACAATTGTACTTATTTGTATTCCGTCTTGTACTCTCCCGGGTCATGCCTGAAAATAGGCAGGATTGTTGCCTAGTGCACTTACCTGGTTACTAAAAGCTAATAAATAAAATATGCCAGCACCCAGCAATTCTAGGAATTCAAGCAGGAAATACAGACTACTCCACCTTGATGTATGCAGATGATTTACTCCTCCCCCTGGCAGATGGCCCTTTATTTGTTCCACTGGTATTGGCACTGCTAGATTCATTTGCCACTTACTCAGGCCTGAAGCTTAACCAGAATAAAACTGAACTGCTTTCCCTTAATGAACAGTGCTCACAACACAAAGCACTGACCCATAAGCTTCTTTGGTCCCCCATGGGAATCACCAACCTGGGTATCAAGCTCACTCACAAACTAGAGGATATATGGACTGCTAACTTGCACCCACTGCTTACCGTGACCAAAATGGAATTTGACAGATGGAGGCTGCTAAACCTTACCCTTGCTGGTAAGATAGCAGCTATTAAGATGGTAACCACACCCAAGTTTCTTTACCTGTTAGCCCACTTACCCATCTCCCCTCCCAAACAGTGGTTTAAACCCATAGATACCCTGATAGGGGACTTCCTTTGGGAGGACTCAAAGCCCTATTTCAGTTGCTCCAAACTTTGAGTGCACTGGACAATCGGAGGGTGGAATCTCCCTTGGCTGGAGGGGTATAAATTGGCATTCCAGATAGCACAAACTGCTCATTGGTTTAGGCCTGACTTCACCCTTAACACACAATGGGTCAATATTGAAATGGGCATGACCAACACCACATGTTCTTCCTCCCTTCTCTATCCTGCAGAAGAGCCTGGCCCCTCACATCCTTCTTCTCTCCCTACGACCACATCGTCACCCACCATAGATGTGTCCAGAAAGGTCTGGTACTATGTGCATAACAGACTATCCATAGATCATCTCCCCTTTCTATGATGCCTCTCTGGCAAAACCCATCAATTACTATTGATAGGCAAAGAGTGTTCTGGAAATCCTGGCTGGAGAAAGATATATGCAAGGTGGGAGATGTGAGTGACCCGGGTCTGGGAGTAATTGCCACCTTTCAGGCTGCTCAGGAGAAATGGGATCTTCCAAGCAAGGATTATTGGAAGTACCTCCAACTCTGGGCTGCACTTAAATCCCTTGGGGACACACACAGAATATACACCAATCCAACAGTCTTACAAGCCTGGATACTCCACCCTAAAGGCCTAGCAGGTAAGATCTATGCCCAGCTCAGGAACTCCTTACCCTCCCAGTCTGAGGAATCTAAACTGAAATGGGAAAAAATGCCTAACTGCATCATTCCCACTGCCCACTGGACCCAAGCTTGGAAAGATGTCCATAAATGGTACCAGGATGCCAGATCTCATCTAATCCAGAGTAAGATTTCCCATTCTTTGTACAAAACCCCAGCTGTCCTGAATAAAGCTATACTTCTGACTGGATTCTGAATGCTTTTGGCACTGCCAAGCTAAGGGAGGAGACCTGGCACATATTCACTGGTCTTGTCCTAAGGTATAAAAGCTTTGGTTTGAGATTTGCACCCTCGCCTCACAAGTTCTCCACAAACGAATTCCAAAGGTCCCCTTATTTTTTCTCCTTGGGATACAAGCAGCACTCCCACAAATGACTCAGCCTGAATGTAGATGGCTAACCTTACTGGCCATCCAAACCAAAAGGGCCCTGGTGTGCAACTGGTGCACAGCCATTGCCCCCTCTCTTTCTCAGCTTTGGTTTTTCCCTCAGCGTGCTTAGTAATAATGAGTTCAGGCTAGATTGACAATTTCCATGGCTCCCAGGCTACCCCCCCAACCACTGACCCAAGAAAGTAGGAGCTAACTGGCCACATGACTTAAAGGGCACTTCAGGGAAGATTTCAATATCAGCCTCATGGTATATATGTTAGACATGTACTGTTTGCATGGTATATATGTTAGACATGTACTGTTTGCATGGTATATATGTTAGACATGTACTGTTTGCCAGTCTATTGCTATTGAATAGAACTAGCTACTTGAATGTATGACCGGCTCAAAATCTCTAGAGTAGTGCATGCAGACTCTTTGTATATACTTCTTTCTGCTTTAGAGGGCATCCTTCCTGGTCTGGTCCAAGACTTTACCAAATGGCTACTGGGACACAGTTTAGACCCTGACCTTGGTAGAGGTAGGAGTACCCAGATGTCTGACCCCCTGTCCACCATGCTGTTAGAGCCATGATTGCCCCTGATTGGTGAGTAGCCTAATTTTTCTTTTATGATTCCTTGGGAAGTGCCAACTCTGTCACCACCTCCTATGCTCTTGGGACCTCCCCCCACGTGTGGGTCAGGGCCCGTATGGAGGACCACATTCATACACAGCTAGAAGTCACATGGGTATTAGACCAAATCAGATGTATACAGAGGTGAGATTCTGACAGATCCACCTTACTACAACTGTACTCAAGTCTATATCCTATTCACAGACAATTATATGTTTTGTTGTTACTCATTGCTTTACTTGAGCCATTCCTTACCTCCCAACCTCCCTCCCTTCCATGTCCATCCCTCTCCCTCCCCCATTTTGTTTGTTTCCACACCAGTTATGAACCTGTTTTTTTTGTTTCCACACCAGCTATGTACTTGTCTATACTGTCTGTATAATGTTCCTTTTGGAAAAAATAAAAATTGTACACGTAAAGATTGGAATTCCAATATGAGCAAGGCAAACCACCACATCACGGTGGGACCCATGGTTTTGTCCGTACACCAGCTTTCAGCTCTGAAATGCCTGCAGTGGCTTCTCATAAATATAGAATGCATTGCCTAATTGGCTCCTTTTAATTAAGTGCTTCCACTCAGGAAATTTCACAGGTGGTGAAAGGGAGCATGTTAAAAGGAGCACCACAGTTAAGGCAGTTAAAATGTTTAAATTCTAATATATGCCAAGTTTTTTTTTTTTTTTTTGAGTAGGGGGTTGTGCACTGGAATTTTGTTTTTGTTTGTTATATGCCACACACCAGTAGCACCCCTTAGTAGAAATGTAAATTACATTTATTACGTTTTGTGAGCAATACAAAGGTTAGAGCATGCTAGTTTTGGATGTGCTTAGAGTTTTGGGAGTTATGGTACTCCTTTTAGCATGGTCCCTTTCACCACCTGTGAAATTTCCTGAGTGGAAGCACTTAATTAAAAGGAGCCAATTAGGCAATGCACTCTATATTAATGAGTAGCCACTGCAGGCATTTCAGAGCTGAGAAGCTAGTATAGGGTCCAAACCGTGGGTCTCACCGTGATGTGGTGATTTGGCTTGCTCACATTGGAATTCCAATCTGATAACTAAGAGGACCCCCTTTTTCGTGGAGTTTAAAGTAAGAAAAGCCAATAGTCAGTTAAAAAGTTTAAATTATAATATGTGCCATGTTCTTTTTTTTGGGGGGGGGGGTTGTACACTGGAATTTTGTTTTTGTTTGTTATATATCACACACCAGTAGCACCCCTCAGCAGAAATGTGAATTACATTTTGTGAGCAATAGAAAGGTTAGAGCATGCTAGTTTTGGATGTGATTAGGTGCTTATGTACGGCTGCTGAAATTGAGTGTGGACCCTGAGCAGGATATATGCCAACATTGTAAAGGTGACACGTGAGGTCCCTGTCCTGGTATGATGTGTGGATATGTCATTGGTCACTCCCATCCCACTAATTGATTGCACCGCCTTTTGCACCACCTGTGCCATCCAGTGCACACGCTATTGTATCTCATCAGCTGCTTTAGTGCTCATCCTGCCTACCCCATAGCTGATGCATTTGTACACTTTTTACATTTCTTTCTTTCTCTGGAATTTATTATTCATACTGGGATTTTATTGTTCATGCACCTATTGTTGTCACTTTGTTATTGTCATATCACTGCCTGCTGTATCCCCTCTGGAAGGCTGCACATGGAAACATGCCTCTGCTCAGTTTGCCTATCCTGGTCACCAGCTTTTAAAGAAGGAAGGAAGGAGGTAGGAAGGAAGGAAAGACAGAAAGACAGAAATCACAGTATGCTTTGTGCATCCAACTTTTTTGTACTGGAAAAATGAAAAGCACTGGAGGCCAAGGAGACCCACAGTATGTATATGCAGTAAGAGCAGTGATTAATAGTTCAACATATTTGACAGAGTCTGGGATCCATTGATTTTATATACTCTGTCTCTGCACCACACAAAGACACAGCATAGTCTTCATTAGTATGGCTCTTCATGAATTGTGATTCATGTGTAGTTCCTTAGGTAAGTGGTGGTTGTGTACTTCCATTTAAAAATGGGATGTTTTATGCCCCATAGAGCCATTCTTCATGACAGGAGACATCTAAATTGCATTTGTGTTTTCCTAGTAATCCTCAACAGAACCCTGGGCATAACCATGGGATTATAATGTTTTTGTTGCTATTTATTTACCCCAGGTTGTCCAACAAACTGAGGGTGCCCATCTTGTTTATTGGGATATCCTGCTTTAGCCAGGAAGCCCTAAAGAACAGAGAGGTCAAGTACCCTGCTCAACGTCACTCAGTGATTCAGTGAGATTTGAACCTGTGATCTCCCTTTCCACAATCCTAATCTCTATCCAACAGACAACGTTGCATTCATTTAAATTAGTGGTTTAAACCCTGCTATATTCCTAGCCATACAGGCAGGATGAACATATTTAATGATAACATTTTGCTTATGTTTAATTCTCAGTACATCTTTCATCACACTAGTAAATGTTATATAAATTGGAACCTCACTGGCTCCCTAAGTATGCCAGTGGGATTATTATCTGTCAAAAAGAAATGCTTTTCCTTTAAATGTCAAACTCTGCCACTTGTCTGGATGTGCCAGAAGGGAACCATATAAACAGTACTTTTTCTTTTATATTTGATTGTGTTGTCTAGCTCACTGAACACTTTATCTTGATGGGAAATTAGCAAAAATAAAAGTTTTTAGCTTTTAATTTTCTGTCCTGTCAGCTCCTTGGACATGCTAGCAGGGAAATCAAGAAAACAAATGTTATGCCCCATCAGTGGTGCTGCTTGGTCAGCAGATAAACAGTAAAAAATAAAACTGCTGGTTTCAAAGGCACCAGTAAAGAAGTCAGCACTAATGTATACAGTACAAGAGAAGCAATGAGTGTGAGAGACAGAGAGAGAGAGAGAGAGAGAGAGAGACAGTGAGTCAGTGAAAGACAGAGACAGGAGAGAGGGAAAAAGCAAAGAATCTAGGCAGAAACAGTCAGAATGGAGAAGTGGGGGTACATTTTATCATGAATGTGCCTGTGTATACAGAAGCTGGTCAAGTGTATTTTTGTAGGGAATTCAGGCATATCTGATTTTATGCAAATTTACGGGTGGGAAAGTCAGTGCATATTTGGGTAACAGTGCATGAAATAGAGTACATACATTTCAAGGTGTTTGCATCTGTAATGGGTACACGAGTGTGTGTTTGAGGGTGTGTACATGGATGTGCATTTTTTTGGTAAGTTATTTTTAACAAAAGGCAGCAGTGAGAGTATTGCTTTTTAAGCAGTCTCATCTGTGACTGGGAAACTGCTCAGAAGTTCTGGTGAGAGCAGAACAGTAAAACCTCTAGCTCTAGAGTTTACACTGCTGAACAATATATTTTGTATGGGCATTTCGGCTTATTCATCATTCCAAGTTTTTCACTTGGACTTTGGCACTACAAACTCTGTTTTGTAGTATTATTTTATTTATACGTATGTGTGGAGTGTATGTTATATTATGGTGAATAGTCAACAATTGAGTATTAGAGAGTTATGTTGTATTTTATTTTATAAGTTATTTATGGGAATTGTGTGTGTGTGTGTGTGTGTGTGTGTGTGTGTGTGTGTGTGTGTCAGACCTTAGGGTGTGTTAGTGTGTGTGTGGGGAGTTTGGGGTTGTGTTTTGTGGGAAGGGTTTGGGAGGTTAGTCAATCTTATTATTGAGTATGGCTTTTTGAGGTAGGGTTTTATAAGGGTATTTTAAATTTGATATTAGTTTAGTAGCATTGCAATGTGTGTTGGTATGGGCCCCTTAGGTTTAGCTACTCCCTGTCCTGTCTTCTGGACCTACAGCCCTTTCATGGCCCTCCTTGCAAAATGCAACATACCAATGATGCAGGGAGGTGGGAAATGAGAGGAAGGGTGGTGGCTGGTGATCGGATTTGGGGGCACTGTTAGGATGGTGAGGACCAAGAGATGACCTGGGGTTAATTGGAACTTACAACAAGGTCAGACATGGTTGGTTCCCATACCCTGCCCCCCCCACACAGGACTGGCTGGGCAGGTAGCCATTAGGCCAGCTGCTTTGTTCCAGCCCCAGTGGGCACTGCTCTGCAATGCCAATTTATGAGGAACAAGACTGTCATTATGGCAAATTTAATTTTGGGTTCCTTGGTTAATCAAGCTTGCATCACAGAGACCTGCCTGAATGATGACACTTGTCCATTGTTGGAAGCAATGGTCACAGCTGGTTTCTCCATGGTACAATGTCCACAGGGGAATAATGGATGGAGGGGGTGGCCATCTGTTTTAGAGCTGAGTGGAACTTCACTGTACACCCACTTGGGGATACGTCATCCTTTGAATGCATGGCAATGCTTGGGGGTCCAGTGAAGGCTGTATGGTCCTCCTTGTGTACCAGCCTCCAGGGCACAAGGGGGAGTTTCTGCAGGAAATCACAGAATTCTTTGCTAGCAGAGTATTGGAGTCATCCAGATACATTATTCTAGGTGATTTCAATGCCTGGGTTGATGATGAATTCTCACACTTTGGGCAGGATTTCCTCTGGTTCATGAATTCACTAGGCCTTGCACATGTGGTTACTTCTGTGACACACCAACACAGACACACCTTGGACTTGATTTTTTACCCTAAGGCTTGAAATTAGCAACCCCGAGACTGATCCAGTCAGCTGGTCAGATCACTGCACCATGAAGTTCTCCTTCGGGTCCACCCCCTTTGGAGATGGTTCAGTACTTCCTTTTAAGAGGGCTTCGGCCAGAAGGATTGCAGGCAGTAATGTACATCTTGGAGATAATGGCAGCTTGTGAGACAGGTTCAGTGGAAGTGGCAGTGGCTTAAAAGAGGGACACTGACACTGTTGCATCTACTTATGTATGACCTTGGGTATCACATTTGGGCTCCCCATGATTTGATGGGGACCTCAGGGAGCTGAAGACTAGGGGTTGGAGGTTAGAGACTGTTGGAGAAGATTCAGGCCCAGGAGACAATCTGGCTTTGAAGACTCATCATGATGGATATCAAAGTGCAATCATCCATAAGAAGGCAGCATTTCTGTCCAGGGAGATTGCGGCTGGGAGGAATCAACTGGTTCAGTTCTTCTGTACTGTAGACAGGTTATTAGATTTGACTGTTTGCAGCCAGTTAGAGCTGGTTAATCTGCAAAGTGTGAGGAGTTCACTCAATTCTTCTCAGACAGTGTTCTCTGTTTGGTATGGGATCTCACCAAGTTGGCTGTTACATCCGGGTGGGGTCAAGTCTGCACCTTAAAATCTTGCTCAGCTGTCTTGGGACAGGTTTAGGCCAGTCATGATGGAATAGGTTAGTGAGATAATCTCAGAATTGTGGTCTACATTTTGTGAACTAGAACCAGGCCTGAGAAGATTACTAGTGAGGGGTGTGGGGTTACCAGGTCCAGTGTTCATGGTAATTGTTCAATGTTCCTTATCAGAGGGGGTCTTTCCAGTGGCATTGAATAATGCACTGGTTTTGCTCCATCTGAAGAAACTGTCTTTGAAACCAGATGTCTTGGCAAATTATCATCCAGTGTCTAACCTGCCCTTTTTAGGAAAGGTTACTGAGAAGGTTGTGGCCCTGCTGTTTGGGGCACCGACCACCAACTAAGACACTGACAGTGACATTGAAAATCTCAGGCATAAATTCATAAAACATCATTATAATCTCATACTGTATGTGGGGCCAGGTTGTCCTTCTGCAGCTTCTTCACCATCCTCTGATTCTGGTGCTGTCCCATTGCCAACTCTTCCCACAGATTGTTCTGTTGACAAATTGCTAATAACAAAATAGAGTACAATTAAATCAACAAAAGGTACTGTTATTTTAATATACTGTATTATAGAGCACAGTTGCGTCCCTATAGTTAGGGTTCAACCGTCAATTCTATGTTAAACTCAAAATGTTGTACTTTAATAATTTTGCAACCATTCAAGTGATTTGCATGAAATTTTGCATGAACCATCAAGAATCAAGGATCTCTTGATGTTGTAAGATTCGTTCTGGTTGGATGTGTGGGTGTAGCGATATGGATTGTGAAAATTACCAGTTTGGGTGAAATTCTTTGTCACACCTCTGCACAAAAACGGTTTAAAATTTTGGTCTGAATATTTTACTGTATATAGTTCTTGGGTCACAGATATGCCTATTGAAAGTTTGGTGACAAACTATTAATCCGTTCCAAAGTTATTACATTTTAAAGTTTTCCATTATTTTTTATGGGACCAGTTAGATGTTCTGCTCAAAAAAGTATTTTTATTGCAAATGCAGAATCCATTTTTGCAAATGCGAAATCTTTTGCTGCAAATGTGGAATCTTTTTTTGTGCTGCTGCCATCTTGTTTTCAGTTAGCGGTGAGAACAAAATTAAATAACTTAAAAAATATATGAGTTTAGTAGACAACAACAGTTGTTTCCACCCAATCAGGACTTGTGCAATCCAATTCTGTGGTCGTTTTTTTGATAAGGCACTTAGAAATGTGTTTTTTTAACATGCAGAAATCCTTTTTCACAAACCGTGGGGGGGGGGAAGAAGCATGAAATGGGATCCTTTTTTATTTTGCAAAAAAAAGGATTTTCTTTTGCCACAAATTGCAAAAAAAGAACCACAGAAAAGGATTATTTTTCTCAATTTGTGAAACAGGAATTTTAAGACATATGTTTATTTGTCACTACACAGTTCAGAAATGGTTGTTGATTTTGGTCTGAAATTTTCAGGGTGCAAAGGGCTTGCCCCACAAATGTGCCTTTCACTGGTTTGGTGAAAATAAATTACTTTGCTGTGGAGTTCTGCGGCTTTAAAGTTTGGTTTGTTTCCTATAGGATAACATTGTAATGTGAGGTTTAGACAGTCATTTTTTTTGTCACTATGCTGTAAAGAAACGGTTTTCAATTTTGCTCTGAAATTTTCAGGCTACAAAGGTCTTATTTATTTATTTAAAAGTTTTACCAGGAAAACATACTGAGCAGACTACCGCTCGATTCCAGATGCGTCCTGCGGGTAGAGGGAATGGGATAGTGCATACAGTAAACATACAGAAGTTTTTGAACAGCCATAATTACAATAAGTTACATACAATATGTACAGTTTTTAAGAAATACAGTGAATAAATGATCACAAAATAGTTAGTACAAGAGGCAGGAAACAGAAAGATAACTGTGCAAAAGTAGGGTAACTAAGTAGAACACGTAGTGAACAATCAAAGATGTGATAGTTAAAGCATTTGGGTGGACAACGAACATTTGGGTAGTTGGCCACACATTGTGCATGCCTGTTAAGATGTGGGTTAAGCTAGTGTACATTGAGTTGACATGAGCAGCTTATGGGGACTTGCCCTTTTAGAAGGGAGATTTGTTGCCGAGGGAAGGGGGAGAGCTGGATGTCAGCTGGCAGAGAGTTCCATTTTTTTGGTAGATGGACTCTAAAAGCTGACTGTCCAGCAGAGGTAGTCATGTGTGGGATATGTAGTAGTCATGAGTCGAAATTTCTGAGTGAGTATGCTGATGGTTTTTGGGCTGTTAGGGTAGAGGCTAGGTAGGAGGGCAGTAACTGGGTCCAGAATTTGGCTGTGAGTCTATTGCAGTGGTATTGGTGCCTATTGGTGAGGGAAGGTAGATTAAGGTGACTGTAGAAGTCGCAGTGGTGAGTGGAGGGAGGACAATCTAGTGCAAAATGGCAGAAGGAGTTAAAAAGAGAATCCAGTCTAGCCAGGGTAGATTTAGGGGCAGAGCTATAAACCATGTCACCATAGTCGAAAATGGGGAGGATCATTTTCTGTAGGATCTCTTTGTGGGCAGGCAGAGGGATGCAGCTGCAGTTATGGTATAGTGCTCCCAGTCTAGGATGTAGTTTTTTGTGGGTAGCTTCGAAATGCGTGGAGAAGTCCAGTTGTTGGTCCAGACAGACCCCTAGGTATCTGAAAGAGATGCAGACTTCTAGAGGGGTTGCTTCAAGTGTTTTGAGAATGGGAAAGTGGGGAGGCGGGAGAGTCTTTGTCTTGTTCCAAAAGTTACGGAGATTTTTTTTTTGGCATTTAGAGTAAGCTGATTTCTACGAAACCAGTGCTGGACTTCACTGAAGTCTAGCTGGATCTTGGATGCAACTTCCAGTGGGGAGTGGCCAGAGGTGTACAGGACTGTATCGTCCACGTACATGTGAATGTCAGCATGCAGGCAGGTCGAAGGAAGGTCACTTAGAAAGATGGAGAATAAGATAGGGCCGAGGACAGAGCCTCGGGTATACCAATGGAGACAGGAAGGGGGTCTGAGGTGGAGGCACCAATTTTTACTGATTGGGACCTGCCACCCAGGTATGAGTTAAACCAGTGTGTAGCTGCACTGGAAAGGCCTTCCTTAGAGAGTTTTGACAGAAGGAGGGTGTGAGAGACTGTGTCAAATGCCTTGGCTAGGTCGATGAAAATGGCAGATGTGATACGGCTATTATCCATGCCTGTGAGGACGGAGTCTGTGAGTCTGAGGAGGGATGTGACGGTGGAGTGGGATTTTCTAAAACCAGATTGGTAAGGGGTGAAGAAGGAGGAGAAGTCAAGGAAGGTGGTGAGTTGCAAGAGGATGAGATGTTCCTGGATTTTGGCTAGGGTAGGTAGGAGGGAGATTGGGCTGTAGTTACTGGGGGAGGATGGGTCACCACTTTTCAGGAGGGGGATAACTGTGGCATGCTTCCAAGTAGAGGGTATAGAGGCAGAGGTGAAAGAGAGGTTAAAAAGAGATGCTAGAGGCATGTTGATTGCAGGTGCAGAAAGGTAGAGCATTTTGGCATCCATACCTGTGGTGCATCTACCCTTGGAGGGATTTAGGGCAAGCAGGGCTTTGAGTATTTCTGGTGGGGTAACCAGAGAGAAAGAGAAGGCTGGGTGAGGGGTCAGCATGGGTGGGGATGAAGATTTCGCATATTGTGCGGCAGGTGGGGAATTGGAGTAGTGAGGGGGCCCGCTGCTAGTAAACACTGAGTTGAAGGCCGTGGCAACTGCTAGTGGTTCAGTTATGACAGAGCCGCCCACATCTAGGGCAGGAGTGGGTGGCTGGTCGGGAGGGGAGAAGAGTTATTTTATAGACCTCCAGAACTTGGTTGGATGGTTTAAATTTTTTTGGAGGGAAGTTGTGAAGTAGTGAGCTTTAGCCTGGCGGACAAGCCTGGTGCAGGCATTTCTGAGCTTTCGGTAGTGGAGGTGATCGATGTGCCTCCCTGATGTCTTATAGGCTTTCCACGCCTGATCTCTGACATGGAGGTAATCCATGAGGTCGGCAGTGATCCAAGGCAGGTGAGCTCCCCTTACTCTAACCTTTCTGAGTGGAGCATAGTTATCCCAGACAGCAAGAAATTTTGACTTAAAGAAGTCAAAAGCATGATCCATGGAGGGGGCCCGGGTTATGTAGGACCAATTCAAGTTAGCCAAGTCTTGAAGGAGACCTTCGAGGTTAAGGGATTTGTAAGATCTGATAAGGAGAGTTTTCGGAGAGAGTGACTTGGCTTTGAATACTTTACGTATTATATATATATCATATGGTGATCACTCAGCGAGTCCGGAAGGAGGCCTGAGTTTAGGATCCTGTGTGGGTGAGAAGTGAGGGCCAAGTCAAGTAGGGAGTGGTTCTGCATTTTGTGGTTGAGCTGTGTGGGTTCAGTAATGAGTTGAGTCAGATTTAAGCTAGCTACATGGTTTCGGAGTTTGGTACTAGCACAAGTGAGCCAGTTTAAGTTGAAATCACCTAGGAGGTGGAGCTTCCCCCCCGAGGTGATGGTTTTGAGGGTGTCCAGGTGAGTTGCTATGGAATTTAAAAGGGAGTCTGGGGAGCAGTAGGTCCCAGCTATAAAGATTGGGATGGAGTGGGGAAGGGAAATTTTTATTAGTAAGACGTCAATGTTGTCTGGGAAATCAGGTAGCAAGACAGGGGAGAATTGTACTTGGGAAGATGCATAAATGACTGTACCACTGCCTCTCTTTGTGCCAGGGTGGTCCTGCCAGGTAATGATGTATCCAGGAAGGGCCATTTCAAAATCCAGGTTGTGTGGTTTCAGCCAGGTCTCGGTGATAATAAGGACGTCAAGGCATAGAGTTCCTACTAGGGTTTGTAGCAGAGGCATTTTTTGTAGGATACTGCGTTATGTTTAGGTGGCTATTTTTAGGCCACAGGGAAGTTGGCCAGTGGGGGTGGCAAATGCTGGTAGTAGGTCCGGGATTTAGCTCAATGTCCCCAGCGAGTAGGAGTACTGAAGTTAGTACCAATTTTAGGTTTGGTGGTATTTTTATTGGCTTGCGGTAGGGTATTGGCAGGGGAGACTGTGTGCCAATGGCTGAGGTGAGTCATTTTACTATGGCCAGCCCTATGTTGAAGGATGGGGGGTGATGGATGGGCCAGGTATCCAGGAGCAGTGTGCCCCCAGGAGGACTTGGCAAATTATGGTGGTGGAGCTGTAGCTAGGGTGGCAATAGAATGGGGAGAGGTTTAGGGGGTCTGGCTATGGATTAGGGTAGAGTGTGGGTGGTAGGGGTGCAAGTTTTGCAAGGAGTGCTATCCCCCAGCATTGTTTTTAAAGCTAAGTGTAGCATGGCAGTCCAAGAGGTGACTTTAGTGCAACAAGAACAAAGGGAAAACACTGTAGCAGCCGCTAGTGGTGAGCTCTGATAAACTGCAGGTGGGAAAGTTGGCTGATTGGTTAAAACAGTCACCTGATGAGTACTATATAAAGGAGTGCTCACCAAGGGTGGTGGTGGCGGCGGGGCAGCCGACACGAAGCGTCAGCGGGGAAGCAACAGTTGAAAACTGTAGTACTGCAGGGTGGTCCCTGATCCGGGAAATGTTGTACCTGGGCACAGCTTTTAGGCAAAATCCTCAGGGGAGGGCAGCTCCATGCACCTTCGCGACCGTCAACGAGGCTATTTCTGTGGGGGCTCCTGGAAAGGAAACAAGCACACAGGTATTTAACGGGAAAAATCAAAACCGTGGTGTTTTTTTTTTCTCCTGGGGGGCATAGGATTACAACTAGTCAGGTAAGGTTAACAAAGTGATAGGCTTATTTCTTTTTACTAACAATTCGTGATAGGCTTCGCTTTGTTATATGTGCAGTGCTAGAAATATGGCCATTTAAGCAGTTCCTGGTAGGCTTTACTTTAATATGTACCGGCTAGTATGTAGGAGCAAGCACACACTCGCGAACCATGAAGCAGCCCTCCTAGGGAGCCAGCAAAGACGTTCTCTGCTACTTTGGTCACTTGCACTTGCGTATTAGGAATAGCCTTAGATAGGGTTAGTAAGACTGGTGCACAAGGGAACCGGAGTTGCAATTTGGGAAAAGAGAAAAGAAATAAAAAAATATCATCCCCTACACCATTTGGCCACTCATACTAGAGTTTTAGCATTAGCCTTAGTAAGACTGGGGCACCAGGGGACAGGTGAATCAATTTAGGAAAAATAAAATTTAAAAGGCACAGTTTCCATGGAATATATGCAATAAAATACGGAGGAAGCCTTGCATTTGAAAAGGTGCTGCCAGGGACAGGACTCGGGGGAATTTCCAAAATGGGAGACTGGCGCCAAAATGGTAGCCCAGGCAATATTTTAAAAGCCAAGGAGCACAGGAACCATGAAGCAGTAGCTAACAGGGCTTCAGCTACAACTTCTAGGCACAAATTTCTAAATAATGAATTAAAATTCAGGCAGTATACTTAAGGACATTTCGTTACAATTTCTACTGCTTCAACAAAGGTAACATGTTACAGCTCACGAATGACAGTAAAACAATATACTAGCCAGAAGGCTCAATCAGTTCACAAAAAATATGCCCCACAGTTCTCTTAAGGTAACCACACAGTATAGCTAGAAAGCTTCAGAGTTCACAAGGAAATTAAACCCACAAAAACTATCAGCATTTGT
The DNA here is from genome assembly GCA_016271365.2 of Neoceratodus forsteri. Lineage (NCBI taxonomy): Eukaryota > Metazoa > Chordata > Ceratodontiformes > Ceratodontidae > Neoceratodus > Neoceratodus forsteri. Next base: position 1,802,646,047 of record CM057449.1, read on the forward strand.
GTGGGGACAGAAAGACAATTAAAGCAACAGTTGAAAACTGTAGTACTGCAGCATGGTCCCTGGTCCGGGAAATGTTGTACCTGTCCTGTGCCACTGATGTGCCATTTGCTCATTTTGTGAAAATATATTAATTTTGTGCCTTGTTACACTGGTTGCACATTTTGCTGTGTTTTCTGTAGGATAACATTGCAATGTGAGGTGTTTTTTGGCTCTTCACACTATGGGATTGCAGTGCTGGGCCCAGAGGGCCCCGCACTCCCACAGGCAAATAAGGATACCACTGTACTATCTCAAGAATAATGGATGGATAAGAGCACAGGACCTTCTGGGCCCTGCAAATATGGATATGATTATGGACTGATTTGAGCATAGGGCCCAGAGGGCCCTGCACCCCCACTAGGAAATAAGGATTTAATCACAATCTCTCAAAAATTATGGATGGATATGAGTGCAGTGTCCAGAGGGCCCTGTGCTCCCACAAGCAAATACGGCTACACTTATACTATCTAAAAAAGTAAGGAAATTCTTAGCAAAAAAACATTTTTAATCATCAGTTAGGCTTCCAACAACAAACATTTGGAATTGTGGTATATGGGTTTCTAACCATAACATACCATCCCCACCCTCCATACAGCAATAGGCATGGGGGGTGTTCCTTGGGGTTGTCAACCCTAACGGTCACCCCCATTCTCCTATGCTATACCCATCTCAGCTTATTTACTCATGGAATGGGGTGAGTGTTGGGGCTGAAAACTCCAAGGCGCACACCCCATGCTTGTGGAAATCCTAATACCACATTTCCAAACTTTTGCGCTGGAACCCTAACATGCATTAACACATTTTTTTTGCCAATAATTTTTCTATACACCAAAAGAAAGACAGAGAAAAACAACAACAAAACTAGAAAGGCTAACCTTAATGTCCTATAAAATGTATCAAGATGTAACTGACTACAAACTATATTGCCACTAGCTTCTTGATTACCTTCCCAAAAAGGGAATGATCATGTCAGGCCTTCATGTCGACAACACATCAGTATTTAAAGATGACTTTTTCAGGAAGTGCTTCACCACCACCATCTTGTGTATCACTTGGAAAACACACTCCATGTGGGAGCTCCAGACAGTCTCCACTTCAACTGTGCCTAGGTCCTCACAGAAGTCAACCAGCAGCATGGTGAGCCATGGGTCCACTGGACAGAAAGCAGAAGGCAGTCTAGAAATCAAATGCTTCAGCCATTGCATAGGCTGCAAGACTCAAACACTGAAAGCAGATGATCACCCCAGCTCATGCCTTAAAAAGTGAATCACGGAGTATCAAGGTGGAATTGAGCTCTTTAGCACCTGGACAGACTTACCTCCCAGCCCTGGACAGGATTTAAAATGTAAGTACTATATATTAAATTTCCCCTCAGGACATTTTGTTTTCCCCTCACTTACCCTGCTGATACTTTCTTGTCCTGTTCACCCCTCACTTTCCCCAATCCCCCAGAAAAAGAAACAAACAAACAAAAAAAAGATTCAGTAGCAAGACACTCATGAACTAGATATTTTTTAACTTAATTAACAAAAGAAAGTAAAAGTTAAGTGAGCACTGCTGATGCTGTTACTCCTGCTCTCACAGGAACTGTGGCTAGAACAGTGCATAGCAAGCTGTTACTTTATAGTGACTGCACTGAAACAGCTGCATTTTCTTTAAACAGTTGCCACTTCAGAAACAAACTCAGCCAGAGCTGACAGGGCTGTGAAGAACTACCAAATGACCAAAGTTACAAATGTGCATAGAAATTATGCAATGCCCAGGTGTAATTTGGCCATTTTTTGGAGGTATTGCACCAGATGTTTAACATGACCTTTCTGGGACCCTCCTCATGAAGAGTGCTAGTGTCATTTTGTTCAGTTGTCCCAGAAGCTGATTTTACAGAGTGAATGTGCTATTTTTAATATTCAGAAATTGGTAGCTAACTTGATATGAGGTTGGGGAACTTTGCAAAGCTTCGAGAAGTGTAACATTCCCAGATTTTTACCAACATCACTTGCAAACCATAAATTTATAATCTCTCTATCTCGAAAAGAAACACATTTCCTTTTAGAGTTTTTATTTTGAAAGAGATTATTTTTGCTGTTGTACATGACATAGTCACAACAACAAGTATAAACAGTTTTTATGAGTTAAATATTTAAAATGCACACTACATATTGAAGTAATAGTATGTGGCCTGGATATTCAAACTGCACTCAAAAAGTGCACAACAGCAGGAGCAAGTGCAAGTCCACTGCGCCCAAGCGCAAGAAGTGCAATATTCAAAAACTGCACAGGTCAAGATGCGCCTGTGGCACACGACAGAATATCACACCACCTGCACCATAGCACAACCAGGGAAGTGCAGTTGTGCATTTCAGATGCACCATAGCGCAACCAGGGATGCTCAGTGGAGCAGTCCAGATGCGCCATAGCACAACCAGGGACGCTCCGTGGAGCAGGGCAGCAGTGCAACAGCACAACCAGGGATGCACAGGGACAGGATGCAGAGGCCCACCACCCATGCCACAGATGGGCAGAGGAACACACAGTAGAACAGACATCGCTCCCCACACCCCGTGCACTGCACAACTGGTGGAGAGCTGGAATGACCACTGGTCCATGGATACCAGCAACCAACCCACAGCTAGGGCATGGTGCCCCTGCACAGCCCCTGGCAAGCTGTGACCAGCACACAAGGAGGGCTGACCACCCTGTTCCACACATCCCACCAATGCAGAGCACACCCTACACCATGATCCCCATACACCCTGACCAGGAGTAGCGCCCAACAGTGCAGGACACCACATGCATGCCACCACCACCACTGTGACAATGCAACCCTGTGCACCATGGAGCCATGCAAGGCAGCCCCACCATGTGCACCCTGCAGTGGGAGGCAGCAGACAGCGATGCAACAACTGCATACACAGTGCCACCCTGCACATCCCCCCGAGGTACAGCTGAGAGACCAACAATGTGTTGGCACACGAGGTACCCCACATGCGACAGGGCATGCCCTGGACCCCACCACCAGTGGTACAGCACCCTGCACACCCTCCCAAGGACACATCCCATCCCAGCACTGGCCATAACAGCCAGCACAGACACACGCAGTCTTGCATGGAAACATGCACCATACAGGATGCAGCACAGTGCATGGACAAACAGCCACCCATACCTAAGGGCACACCAACACAGGGACACAGTAGCGGGTCAACCAAGCCACTGGCATGTGGCCACTGCAGCTGTGTACACATGGCCAGCACCCCTACATGGCACAGGTGTGCCAGCCACCCTGCGCAGGCACCATGAAGCTGTATGCCACCAGCATGCAGCCGGAGCACAAGTGACAGACAATGGAGCACATCCCCTGCAACAGACACAAGCGACAGCATGGAGGGGGGACAACAGCGGAGGCCACAGTGCCGCTGGAGACAGATGTGCACCATACTGGTGATGGGAGGCAACCTGGCATTGTGCCGGGTACAGTGGTTGTCCAGCATGGACAGCCACCACTGACATGCCAGCAGACTGTGCATATCACAGACATGCAAGGGTGTCAGCTGCACAGGCCATGGATGGTCTGACAGGGATGCCACGCACACAGTGCATGCACCATGGACCACTGCAAACAGGCATCCAGTGCACAGAGAACAACACACAAACCAAAGACAGTGACCGATCCCCCCACCCACACCATAGGCGATTCCCTTCTGGACACACACACACGTCCATGCTTGCACCACCCCTGGCACCATGCACACCACTGCAGCTGAGCACCTGTAGCCCACTGCAAATCAGAGACCACCACAGTTGTCATAACAAAATGTATGTATTAAAAATTAACTCTCAAACATATGTACAAATATATACATGGGTGGGGGGAAGGGCCACAAACCAGGTGGAGCGGGCATGGGGCAGGGGTGTACAAATGGGAGAGGGAAGAAGGGATGTGAGGGTGGGTCCAGGGGGGGTTATGTGTGTCAGAGGGTTATGGAGGGCTTTATTCTCTGCCACACTCTCCACTCCTGTGGCACCTATGGGTGCTTCTCCTCCAGACCCCATGCTGCTCTATGTGCTCCAACAGTGCCAGGGATGCCTGTGCCAGCTGCAGAAGCTTCTGTATGCCCTGCTCCAGGACCATCCAGCATTGTCCAGCTAAGACAAGGGAGCAGAGTCAATACGTGTGACTGTCCAGCCCCCTGCAGCCCACCCTTTGTGCATGGTATACAGCCATGTGCCAGACCCCTGTGATGGTGTGCGACCACCCACAGTGACTGCATCCACAAGACCTGCCTACCCAGGCACCCACAACCATGCGGACCACTGCACACACCCACCCGCCCATGTCCCACACAGCACCACCGTGGCCGTACAGTGACATGGCTATGTGGTGTGAAGGCAGTGGCACAGCCATGTACCCAGTGCATGCATGGACCACCATTGATGCTCTCCCAGACATGCAGCACCACTGGACAGTGCTGACTGTAACAAGTTGCATGCATGGCAGTGGTGTCAATGGATGGTGGCCATGCCCCGCTGCCCACCCTGTTACACAGCATGTAATAGTAATCATGGATGTAAGGCACTCACCATCATCAGGCTGGTGTCTGCACCTCTGTGGTTCTGCATCCCTCCCAGCCTGCTGGTCCTCTTGGCAGTGCCTCCTCTCTCTCACCTGCCGGCACTCCTCTGGGCCTAAGGTGCATACATGGAGAAAGGAACATCAGTACAATCTGGTAGCAAAGTCCCCCCACCCCCATGTGGGTGCAATCCCACACAGCCATACCCAACCACCCCCACCCCAATACCACCACCACAGCCAACACTAGACAGCTCCCCCACGTGCCAGACACATGCAACCGTGATACCTGTATGGACATTAACAGTGTATGGCTGGGGCACCTACCTGGCCGTAGCACCGTGTCCATCCTGGCATGTCTCTGCAGGCAGGCAAGCCTTTCTGTGTCCCTGCGCCAGAGGTCCCCATACCAGTGGCAACACTGCTTGGCCATGCGCCCGATTCCCATGGCCTCCTCCAGTGCCACTGCCACCTCCTCTCATACTGCACTCCTGGCCCTGTCCAGGGGTGCATCACCATAAAGTTCCCCAGCATGGGGCTCTACAATGGCCACCAAATTGGCCAGTTCAACCTGGCTCCACACAGCAGCCCTCCTCTGTGCCATCTCTACAGCTAGTTGGAGTCAAAATGGCGCTTGGTAGCACGGTTCACCATGTGCAGATGCTGCACGGTACAGCACTGCCATTCCCTATCGCGCTGTCACCAAACAGTGTGATAGTGGTGCACCCATGCGGATGCATGGCACCTAGGGGGAAAAGGTCAGGCACAGGGTCAAGTGTCTCTCGCACACGGACAGCCACAGCATGATTGGAACTCAATGTGTGTAGTGTGATTGGGTGCCTGTGTGCCACCTCCTGTAGTGGCCTACCATGCTGTGGCCCAGTGTGCCTATGGTGCTCCAGTGCCACAGCGCCATATATGTCAACAGCACAGTAGTGCCACTAGCACAATGGTGGCCGTGCCCTGCATTGCCTCCCGCACACAGTACATCAGCAGCATGGCATGCGTCTGTGTCATCACCCTGGGCATGCGCAGTTCGGTGTGTACTGTGCATGTCACAGAAATGCACCCTTGCCTGAGCACATTCAACACAATTACGCAAAGCGCAACAGCGTGATATATTGAGCCGTCATATGCAAATCAGCTAATCAGTCATTCAATGGTGCAGATACTGCATTTGCATCCACTTAAAATGGTGCCTCACCTCATTTGCATGCGTTGTGCTATAAAAATGCAACATTGGGCTGCACTGGCCATAGTTGGTTACTGCAGCCTATTGTGGTGAGTTGCATGCTGTTTGGGAGTGTGGACTGTGGTGTGTGGGACATGCATGGGACTGCACAGTCACAGGTAACACCTGTCATTCTCACAAGATGAATAATTAGTGATCGTGAGGTGAAGGAAGAGGAACAGAGATGTGGGAGGAAGAGGAGGCCTAACTTCACCAAGGCAGAAACAGATGCCCTGTTTGAGGCCTACCTCAACCAGGAGCCGCTGTTCAGCGGACAGCGGGGAACACCCCAGGTCCATGCTGCTGCATGGGAAGAGGTGGTGCGTGCCATCAACCTGCATGGCAGCCACCAGCAGTCCATGCAGGAGTGCAAAAAAAGAAGATGGGCATGGACAGGCAGAGGATTAAGGACAAGGTGGCTGCCATCAGGGCAGCATGGTCTGCGACCGGTGGGGGACAGCTGGATGTGCAACACCTGACCCCACAAGAAGAGCGGGTTGCTGGCAGCATGCAGTGTTGTGCCATCGAGGGTGTTCCAGGTGGTGGATTCCAGATGGGTGGTAGCCCATCACTGCATGGTAGGTCTTGGTCTCTCAATGGGGGGGACAGGGCAGGGCAGATACATTAATGCTACTGTGTTCCCCTTACAGCTTCTGGGCATCTACATGGGTCAGCGGTTGTGGGCTTGTCCACTAAGGGTGGTACCATGGACAAAGAGGAGGGCCCGTCCACCTCCACAGGCATATGAGGGTCAGGGCAACAGTGGGCCCACCTGGACATCTGGACTGATGTTGGTGGAGCAGGTGTGGAGGAGGCCCTGCCCGTGTCCCAGTGTGCCAGCGTCCATGGATGCCAGCATGCTGAGACTCAGGCTGGTGCCGGATCCATCACTGATAATGATGGAGCTCACTTCATGGACAGTGATACATGTGGGCCACAGGATGGCCACATAGCAGGTGACATCACTGGCATGGACATGGGTGGTGCCGCCATGGAGACCTGCATGACATCACAGTCCCACCCTGTGCCTGTCTGTACCAGTGGGGCAGCACTGGTGAGTGTCCAGGACAGTGGGGCTGTTGTGGACACTGCAGTGGCACCGTTGAGCCCTGGAGAGTGGCAGCCGGAGGGGTAGTATCAGCAGTCAGCCAATGGCCATAGGGGTACAGTGTCAGGGGATGGCACCAGTGCACAGTATGTGGACATGCCCAGGCCTGGCCCTGGTGTGCAGCGCTCACCCTCAAGGGGTGCTGCCCATCAGGGCCATGAACACCATGAGGGACAGCATGCTGATCAGGCAGATGACCTCTTAGAAGAGCACAGCCACATACTCCAAGAATCAGTTGATCAGCAGGTGCGGCTTGTGACGGTGGTGGATGCACTCAGTGCGGCTCTGCGCCAGGCAGAGGAGCGGCACAGCAGAGACACCACTCTGCTCCTGGCAGTGATGGACAGGATGCGGGAGGATGTGACCGCTGCCATTGACAGGCAGACACAGGCAATCACAGCTGCCATGGCCACAATGGGCATACAGTTATTTGCCCATGCGTCGCAGACACCGCACAGTGTAATGTCCACCCCCTGTTCCCAGTGTCATGCAACACCCTTCTTGTTGACACTGGGTTCAGCTGTGGGCATCTCGAGCATGCCTGGCGCAGGCATGTTTGGTGTGCTGCAGACCCCTGCACGAGCACGGTCACATTCATGCAGTGGAACCCTTGGGGGACCATCAGTGCCACCCCATGAGGCCATTGGTCAGCCTGTCACTGCTGGCAGTTCTCGGCGGGGCCGCCCATGCATCCATGGTGGCCGTGGCACTGTGGCGCATGACTGACCTGTCTCCCACCACGGCTACTGTCTGATGCTGCCCTGTGTGCATTGTGTTGTTCAACATGCAATGCACAGGTGGGGTACCCGGCCCTGCACGCTCACACACGTTCCATCTGCACACCCTCCCAGCTGCTGTCCGCTGTGGTGTTTGCAGGATGATGTCTGTGTTGCACTGTCCACCACTGTGCAATGGTGCCCAGCGTCTGACACACGCACAATGACAGGCACTGGGCATGGTGGTCTGTGGACGTGTGTGTGGCTAGGGGTGGGGATTGGGTTCGGCGTGCCTCCTACCCTTTGTGCATGTCTTGTGAGGTGTGTGTATGTGTGTGTGTGTGTGTGTGTGTGTGTGTGTGTGTGTGTGACCACATGCCGTGTTAGACCTTGCCCATCCCTGATGGCGTGTGCGGTTCCACGCTCGGCCAATTCCCTTTATGACATACACCCTTGGGGTTTGTCCATGCATGTTTGTGGGTTGTGCCTTTGTCACTGGTGATTGCACATGGCCCCATGACTTACCTGGGTTGGTTGAAGTGCTCCTCTGTGATGGCGTCCCAGTGCAGCTGTGCCAACCGGATCAGTCGGGGTTCCCTTTGACCAAGGGGGGGCTGCCCATCACCATCTTCACCAGTGTCCTCATCATCCCCATCGCTGTCCCCCTCTTCGACCTGTACAGCTATCCCACAGTCATTGGCCATGTTGTGCAGGATGCAACAGGCCAGGAATAGCCCGCAGGCCTTTGAGGGGCTGTACTGTAGGGCACCACCAGATTTGTCCAGGCAATGGAAACATGCTTTCAGCATCCCGAACACCCACTCAATGACATTGTGTGTGGTGGCATGTGCCTCATTGTAGCATTGCTGCGATGAGGTCACGGGCCAATGGTATGGTGTGAGCAGCCAGGGACGGAGTGGGTATCTGCTGTCACCTGTATGTAGAGGGTGGAAGTTAGTTTGGCGATCAGCGTCGCCCTGCCTTGGGCCATCTAGGCCAATACCTATCTCACCTCTGACTATGCCCCTCCCAAGTTCCATGTCTTTCTGCATGCTTTGCATACTCACCCACTAGGTGGCCAGTGGGGATGTCCCCACTCTCGAACCTGTGGCACAGTGCAGACTGGTGTCAGATGAAGGCATCATGTGCTCCCCCAGGGTGCATGGCACAGACATTGATTATGCTCCCCTGGCATCGCACACCACCAGGCAGTTGATGCTTGCAGACACCTTCCAATTCATGTCTGCGGTCCCTTCAGGGCCCGGTGGTGTGTGGATGGCCACATGGGTGCAGTCTATTGCCCTGAGCACACCAGGCATACATGCTACCCTGTGGAAATCCTGTATGTTTGCTGTGCGCTCCGCCGGGGTGCTGGGGAAATGGATGTACTCCGCAGCATGTGGCAGCAGTGTGCTGAGGAATTGAGTAGGAGCGTGACGCGGCCGACTGGGTTATGCCTGTCATGTCCCCTGTTGGTCTCTGGAAGGTACCCGTGGAAAGCAGGCACATGCAAGCTGTCACTTTGGTCTCCACTGACAGAGCATGGCTCTGTCATGTGGGTGCCTGCATCACATCATTGCACAGCTCACAGAGCCACCTCAGAATCACCTGGTTCAGGGGGTACCGGCCCACGATCTCAGTAACAGTGTACAGCTCAAAGCTGGTGCGGGCTCGGTACTGCCTGTTGGGGGCATACCGCAGACGGGCCCTTCCACGGCTGTGCCCCCCTGCTGCCTACCTTCTCACCCCCCTCATAACTGCCTCCATCTGGATGGTGGCACTGGCCATGACCCTGGCTTGTGTTACCCCTGGCAGCTGTTTCTGTGTTCCCTCCGCTGTCCTTGCTGCTACTCCCCCTGCACCAGGAACACCTCCCTGTAGTGGCCTCAGTGCTTTGTGGCACTTCCTCCTTTTGACCTGCACTGTGGCAGAGGCTCCCCTCACCTTCCCTGTTCCTTGGGGTTCCAGGTGCTCTGTCTCTCTCCTGCCCTGTCCTGCTCCCAGTTTTTGTGTGCCTTTGTGGCTGCCTGCAGTTCAGCAACCTGTGCCTTCCCTGTAGCGTTCCTGTGCCTCTCTCTCTTGTTCCTTTTTATTTTGGCTCATTTCCGCTATCGCGCAACTTCCGCTTGCTCCCCTATTGTGCATGGCGCATGTTGTTGAATATCACACTGCACCATTTATGCATGGTTCCTCCCCTTCAGTTGCACATGCATTCATTATCATTGCACTCTTGTGCATTGTGATTTGGGGGGCACATCTGCCTCCCACTGAATATTGCAGAATGGTGCATTTTTGGACTTGTGTTGGCACATCCCAGTTGCCCATGGTGCAACCCTTTTGAATATCTGGGCCTATAACTATTACGAAGCAATGGTCAAATATGGAAATATCTTTTCTTAAAAAAATGTTTCCATACTTTCACTCAAATATTATTCTGGATAAACATTTCAGATAGCAATTTATTATTTTCTTGTTGGTGCCGTATAGTGCTGTTCAGTCACAATCATCAAAAACTGGCATGCTGCTAATTCAGTTCTCATGAATTTATTTAGTCAGAGAACATGCTGCTGCTGTTGCTGCTGCTGTGTGTGTGTGTGTGTATGAGTATGTGAACATGCAACCTGTCATGCCCATAGGAATGAGAGATATATAGCTGCAGCTGCACTGTCTGTAATCTGACACAGTAGACTGTCTCACTGTTTCAGAGTATCAGTAATTTCCAGTACAACAGATAATGAGTTAACCCCTAGGTTGCTGAAAGAAATATAATGAATCTATTAGACTAAGCTGGACAGATGATAGAAACAGCAGTTTAAAAGGTTTTTTTTTTTGTTAATATCCTGAGAGTTTCAGAGGTACAATACAGTAGCATCCCCCTTCCCTTCAGATGCCTTTAACTTAGAGCAGCAAATAGCAAAAATCAGAGGGGGGTGCTCTATTTTGTAGCTGTGGAGGAAAACATCCAAAAGTCCAAAAAGGGAGTGCCATGATCAGCCATTTTTTAGAGCTACAATCCAACCCCAAAAGGGCTGTAGGCTCTGCCCACAGCCCTAAAAAATGAATTCTGTATTATCATGCAACTCAGGAAGGGGAATTGAATCAAACATGAACTGCTACACATATGGGACAGATGAATAAAATGGCTGCATGAAAGCGGAAAAACAAGTGCTGTATAAGTTAATGCAGCCACTGAGACCATTCTTACAGTCGTAAGAGTGGTCTCACACACATTCTTAGGGTATGGGAACAATGAACCAAAGGTGAGCAGTTCTGATATCCTAAGGATATAAGTGAGACCACCCTTGCAACCATAAGAGTAGTCTCAGTGACTATATAAATACAGTATGTTACTGATCAAGATCAGTCAAAAATGTATTATAATACATTACAGTTTAAAAAGACAGCCTGAACATGCCCATTTTTAGGGCAGCTGCCTATCAGACACTCTTCAAAGAATAAGAGTTTCTGACATGCAAAGTATTGATTGAGAGCACTCCCTCAATCTATAATAAAATCAATAGTGCCCTTTACTGACAAGTGTAACAGTAAAGGGGCTACTTTACAGGAAAATATTGTTTTATTTATTTTTCTGCATTGTTAAGTAATTTTTTAAATTTTGAGTATTATTTATTAAAATGTATTACAATTTTAAAACACATTCTTTAAGTGGAATAATACAATCCCGGGTGGGCAGCAGTAAAGCCCCTGGGTGGGGGTATAGCCCAATACTGCCAATCCTGCTGTGTATTATTGCTTACATTACAGTGTTTCATGTTTAATAGGAGTACATAAAAGTCCAGTAACACTCACCTACAGTTCAGTGATGGTGTTTTCACCCAGAGGGTCACCACACTGTCCAAACTTTCCAGGATGTGGGCATCACATCTTTACAGGTCATTACACCAGTGTCTTAGCTGCTTGATGGTGCACTCAGGCAGAGTGCCATTCCCGCCCACCTTTGTGGCAATTCCTGGCAATATTTTCTCCCTCAAGGTGAATTCAATCCTCTTCTTCCCAAAGTGGGGTACCAGGTCAATATAACGCTTCAAGAATAGTGTGGCAAGAGCCACGCTGTGTAAAGTTTGAAATCATTCAGAGCGACAGGGGTATAATAGCGGTAGGGAATTACCTCTACCCCTGTCGCTCTGTGCTGATGCCTGGAAGGAATCAAGTGCCATGTGTGTGATGCCAGGTCAAGCCACTCTCGTGGTTGAGTGGCTAAGGCACCTGCACATGGTAGGATTGGAGACCTGGAACCATGGTTCAGCTCCTCCTAGACCTCCTGGTGTTGCAACATTTTTTATTTTAGAAAATTTCATTTTTCCCCCTCCTGAATTTCTCCCCATCCCTGAAGTCCATACCCCTTTGGAGTTGGTTATCTTAAGTCCAGGGGGTGTGATGAGCAAAGCCCTTCTGCAGAAAACAGAAAGTCCCATTATTTTTAATCCTGTGTGCTTTTTGTGTTGCAGTCAGTGTTTTTACAGACATTATTTTGGGGCATGCCATTCTGCTTCCAGCATTGATTGCCACACTGATTTTGTTTGTGGCAATATGACCCCATGCCACAAAGAGGCATGCCACATATTTGGTCACCTCAGAAACAGGGATGTTAGTCTCCTCTGGGGTAAATGGGTATGAGAGGCTCCTTGCAGTGCCAGTGGTAGTGGAGGTGGTGGTGGCACATTTCTCATTCTCTTTTGTCACTTTGAATTCTATTTTTCTCTCTTCAAGCTACTTTGTCTCTTTCTGACTCCTAACTCACTCTCACTGAGTATAGTTAAACCATGTAATAATGGGACAGAACAGCGGAATGCAATCCTGTGGATAACACTACGCATTCCACCATTTACTACGAACACTGTTTAAGAACTGTGAAACAGTATTCCAGCACATGTAAAACTTCATCAACAAAACATGGCAGAATATTATTCCATGGTTAAACATAGAAACATAGAAGCATAGAATTTGATGGCAGATAAGGACCGCTTGGCCCACCCAGTCTGCCCATTTCCATACCTAATGGATAAGCTGCAGATCCTAGTTAACCAGCAGCCTACTTCTTTCTACCCCCCCGAATTGCCTTATGACTGTCCAATGCATGCTTGAATTCAACCACTGTTTTTGACTCCATAACCTCCTCTGGAAGGCTGTTCCATGCATCCACAACCCTCTCTGTGAAAAAATATTTCCTTACATTACCTCTGAGCTGCCCCCCATCTTCAAATTGTGCTCCCTTGTTCTTGCACACCCCTTTTTTTGAAAGATGCTACCCTCTTGGACTTTGTTGATTCCCTTGAGGTAGTTGAAGGTTTCTATCATGTCCCCCCTCTCCCTCCTTTCCTCGAGGGCATACATATTAAGCTCCTGTAGTCTCTCTTCATATGTCTTCCGGTGCAGACCCTGTACCATTTTAGTTGCCCTCCTCTGGACAGCTTCCATCCTGTCTATGTCCTTGTGGAGACTGGGTCTCCAGAACTACACACAGTACTCCAGATGGGGCCTCACCAGCTGTCTGTACAGAGGGATAACAACTTCCTGTTTTCTACTGGCGATGCCTCTCCCTATGCATCCCAGTATTCCCCCAGCCCTCCTTACTGCCCTCTCACATTGCTTGCCCACCTTTAAGTCATCTGATATGACTACCCCCAGGTCCCTTTCCATTTTTGTTGTTGTTAGTATCTCACCCCCCATTATGTACTCTTCCCCTGGAATTTTGTTTCTCAGGTGCATTACCTTGCACTTCTTAGCATTGAATCTAAGCTGCCATACATTTGACCATTCCTCTAACCTTGCCAAATCCTTCTCATCTTTCCACCCCACCTTGTGCATCAACTCTGTTGCAGATCTTTGTGTCATCTGCAAAGAGACATACTTTCCTTCAGTCCTTCTGCAATGTTGCTTATAAAGACATTGAAGAGGACCGTCCAAATACTGAACCTCAGTGTACCCCACTAGTAACCCCCTTTCTTCAGAGTGGACTCCATTTACTATTACCCTCTGTGTCCTATTCTCCAGCCAATTTTTACCCAGGCCATCATCTTGGGACCCACTCCCAGGCTGGCTAACTTGTATATTAATCTTTTGTGTGGGACTGTGTCAAATGCCTTGCTAAAGTCTAGGTAGGCCATGTCCACAGCCCTCCCTGATCTACTACTTAGGTCACCCAGTCAAAAATCTATTAGATTCATCTGGCATGACCTTCCCACTGTGAATCCATGCTGCCTTGGGTCCTGTGCCCCTCTGGCCTCTAGGTACTCAACAATTCTTTCCTTCAAGTGATTCCATCATTTTCCCCATCACTGAGGTTAAACTAACAGGTCTGTAGTTTTCTGCTTCTGCCCTGCTCCCACTTTTGTGGAGAGAAATCACATCTGCCCTCCTCCGGTCCTCAGGTACCACCCCATCCTCCCATGATTTGTTAAAGAGGGTAGTCAGTGGTGTCACTAGTTCTACCCTTAGGTCTTTTAGAATTCTGGGATGAATCCCATCAGGCCCCATTGCTTGGCTGTTCTAATGAACAGCCAAGTTTAATTCTGCATAATGTAATGAAGAAATCCTGAATGATTCCAATTAAACATTAGGTATTCAAGATAACTTTATGGGCCCCAAGTAGGTGTGCTTTATCCATCAGGAGGCAAGAAGGTACATTTCAAGTTAAATTTACCCATTTGATTCCCTGGAAATTGCAAAGAATGCTCTCTGAATGATTATATACAGGATAATGCTATTTCATGAAATATAATTCTGCCAGTCACAGTCAGTGGAATTCCATAGAATGAACAATGAAATTTTGATGGCAATTCCATGGGTGAAATGGCCATGCCACATCAGTTCCATGAGCAGAATTCTGCATTCCACACAGCAGTAATGCATAGTAAATGTTAATCCATGGTACTGTAAGTTGAGTGTGAGAAAGGATAGGCATGCAAGATACTCTGGATCTAACCTTGAGTGATGTAGTGAGGAGGGTTGCCACCTTTGGATGAGGCAAAAACCAGATTCTAAGCTCCGCCCCTAGCCCCACCCCTTTTCATGACTCATTGTGTGCTGCTCCTTCTAGAAAGCCATTTGTTATATCAATAAAACACAACACTTAAAGCAGCAGTTCAACAAACATGTTAAGATACTGTACTGTACCAGTTAAAATTATTTTCCCACATTTTTCCTAGTTATTTATTTACTTATGTACAGTGTGTATTTATTTATTTATTGGCATTGGTTTGCTAGATAAACATACAGAGATAAAATAAATCTCATTTACAGATATGATCTAGGGAAGAGACAAAGGAAAAACTGTAAATAGCATACAACAGTATACATGGTATATAATAATATAGAATAAAGAAATTGTTTCCTATAACATATACTTTATATATTTTTCTGGCTCCGTTTCCTTTTCATGTCCACAGTACTATTTCAAAGCCAAAGAAGTGACCATACTTTTTTCTTGAAAAAATATTTAAAACATTTAAAATCGCCCTGCCAGCGACCCAGGTTTTGAAGCGAGCTCGGGCTGCTGGGGGTCGGCGGAGGAGGGAGTGGATTGAGTGTCCTATGGACTGCTCTCCTCTCCCAGGGTGGGTTTGGGTACAGTGTCCGGCATAAGTCTGACACCTAGTGGAGGCTGGGTGTCACCATGTCTGGCCTGGTAGAATGGGGTGGTAGGCAGGGCAGCCGGCATGCGCACTGCATCTGGACATGTGTGCAGGGAGCCCTTGTTGGCATTGCATGCCCTGCCTCCAACAGAACATGGAAAAAGGGGAGTGCCCAGCTGTTGTGGCTTGATGGCCGTCCATGATGTCCTGCGCCACTCTGAGGGACCACCGTGAGCAAATCCATTGTGTGGTGGGGGAGTTGATCGACCCCCACCACCCCCACCATGGGGGGTAAGCCATGGGGTAATCAGTGGTTGCCCTCAGTAGGAGATGGTGCAGGTCAGACGGCAGCTGGATCACAGGGGATGCAAGGACGATGAGGCCATCTGGGACCCCCATCGGAGAAAAAAGTAATAATAAAAAAAAATTTAAAATGCCTAAATAATGTTAGAGATGAAAATGTTTACCAGGAAAAGAGGAGGAGGAGGTTTTTCACTGAGAGGGTGGTGGACCCTTGGAATGCACTGCCTGGTGAGCTGGTTCAGAGATCCACAGTGGAGGGCTTCAAGAGAGGGTGGGACAGACACAGAAAGTGGACGTATCAGATGATGGCCTGTCCCGGGGGTAGGGATGGATGATAGGGGTTTCTGGAACACAAGGGAGGGGAGGGCCTGGCACCCAACTAGGGATCTGAGGTTCGAGCAGACTCGATAGACCGTAAGGCCTAATCTGCTGGCAAATAGTATGTTAGTATGAAATGAAAGTGGAAGGCAACTGGCTATGTTGCTGTTATGAAAGGTGGGGGCAGCTTTGTTGCTATGTCACTTTAAAGAGGTAGTGGAAAAGATTAGGTTAAGTAAGTGTTAATGGTGTTAATGGCCATACTTTACATCTCCCAGGCTGACTGCTTTCACAAACAAAAGGCTATATTGACAACAGAACTTGTTTGTAATCTGGACATGTAGCTGAAACAATGAATGAGATGACAACATTTGTTTCAAAAGTATGTGAGTACTCAAAATGGCTCAAAAACCTGATCAGCACAGAGCAAAACCGGATTACCTAATAGGGACTCTGAAAACCTGATCACCAGGTAAAAAACCTGACAAGTGGCAACCCTAGTGGTGAGGCAATATCCTCAGTTGTACTCAAAATTCTTTCCACAGCAACAATTGTTGGAGGGCATCCTATAAAATACAAAGCCATGTGAGCCAGTGCAGGTTGGCCAGTGTAGGTTAAATGACATGCCTGTTTTGCCAGACCCGGATCAGTGCAGGTCTATTAGACATTTCCTAAATTTCCTAACCATGTGTTTAAACCAGCAGTATTAGTTAAAACAAATGTTCTTTTTAAGCATTGTTCAGACAAGCCCCACAGCAAACAAAACATTGTTTCAGTTTCTCTGGTGTTCATAATATCCTTTTTTTTTTTCTAACAGCTTAACACGGGCCCATGTGAGGCACACCATATTTAATTCTGAGGGCAAAGGGGTAGTGCTACTGAATTCTCTTGCTGGTTATTTTGCTTGATACAATCTGAATGTACCACCCCTTTCTTTGCCTGCTAAGTGTTCATAGGAACAAGCAATGTAGACAAAGGGTGAAAAAATGGAAATGGTATGAGGACTACATATTTCCTGTGGAGACAAACAATTTATAAATGTATTAATAATCAAGGGAATCAAATACCAGAAAACAGTAAAAGAAAGCAAAAGTAAAGTCAGATTTTTTTTAACTACTAGACATTGCAAAGATCTGGGAAGTGATAAACTCTTTCTAGGTAACTAGTATTGCTGGTTTAATTTAATGTTCTCAAAGCTTCCCACAAGTTGTACAGGAAGAAACATGTGTACCACTTCTTTTATGACCATAGCACACTGGTGCTGCTGCTCAGACCCAGATGAACTACCGATATGTTTCCTCCAAGTTAATACCATTATTG
Source organism: Neoceratodus forsteri (assembly GCA_016271365.2). Classification (NCBI taxonomy): domain Eukaryota; kingdom Metazoa; phylum Chordata; order Ceratodontiformes; family Ceratodontidae; genus Neoceratodus; species Neoceratodus forsteri. Next base: position 1,802,663,244 of record CM057449.1, read on the forward strand.
CAGTTATTATCAATACTACCACCCTAGCACAGTCCATGGCCACATCACTGACCCTAAACCACCCTTCAAAATGCACCATATTGTGAATTACTTGACTTAATTGCAGCATTCATTCAATTAATATTTTTGCTGTATGTACTATATTTATACCAGATTTTTGTGATGTATTTATATTTTAATTATAGCTATATTTTCTGTACAGTACAACAAAGTCATAGAGGAGGAGGAGGAGGAGGAGGTATATATCAGCTGTAGCGAAATAGTGAAAAGTAGTACTCCATAGATATACAATTGTTTTATTTTTTATTTACATTTTTATACCACAAATTCATAGATGAAGAAGGGGTACATATTGGTTGTAATATAGCAGATATAATTAGTATTCTATAGGAAACAGAGACAATAATGTATGGGCTCCTATCAGCAACAAGCGTGTGTAGCCATCAAGTGGTAGCCATGGCGACCATTTAAACTTTTCGACAGCAAAGCGTGAGAGGTTCTCGATCACCATGGTAACAGCCTGTTGCCAACAATGGACCATACATTGTCTTATATAGTGTATAGTCTACTGAAAATGTGAAGCACTTTGGGAAAAACGTACATCCCCTTAACTGCTCCCTGCTCATCTCACTCCCCCCCCCCCGATTACATGGTGTGATAAACTGACTAGGCCCCTGGCTGCTATCCCTTTCCTTTGCTCTTCAACCCCTTTCCCTCTCTTCTCCATTTTCTCACCCCTCATTCCTGCCTTCTCCCACAGCAACATTGACAATGCCTCTGGCTGCTACCCATCTCCTTTGATCCTAAAATCCTATTCCCCTCTCTTCTTCTCCTTCTTACCTTCACTCCTTTCTGTTGTTCTGTTTAGTGCTGATTTTTATGATGTAATTAACTCTGTTACTGTATTTATGTAATTCAATTGTTAGTCCTTCCTATGTCTGTTTGTAACCCTCCCCACTGACGTAGAACCTTTGTAAATGAACGACTTGCACTCAAAGGAATTTTGTAATCCAAGATTGAATAAATAAAAATAAATTTAATAAAAAGAATGTGTCCTTATTTTTCATTTTTATTCACTGATGCTCTCTTCCTGGGTCTGCTCTCACTATCGCTACCATTTCAGAAGGACAATAGGTTCACGTACTGTGCATAACCAAACACGTTCCAAGTTGCTGTGCTGCAGTAGCTATGTAGCTAGTGCAGCACAACAGCTATGAAGTTGTAGCTACTACAGCACAACAATGTTGTTGAAGGGATGAATTTCCATCCTCAACGATGTTCCACCATACATTATAAAATAATAATCATAAAAAAGGAAGTGGAAACAGATGGGAGACCTGCTCTTATTGTTTCCACTTTTATAATTGCAACAATTTTATGAAAGAAATTTTTTTCACAAAAAATATGAACTCAATAAGCAAGAATAGTGCTAAGATTTATTTAAAGGGGACATCATGTATCCCATCAAGAAATTACCCAGATATTTAATGGGAAATGTCCAGCTGCAAAAGCCCCATATCTCAGAGTGGGCAGGGCCCAGTTAGCATTTTCACATCAAGTGATATTTATTTATTTATTTTTTTACTTACAGGTTATTTAGATAGTTATATTTATCTGGTTGATTCTGCCATCCCTCCCACTGGAATTTTGATTACAGCACCACTAACGGCACATTTCCCAACCTCTCACAGCTATCCTGAAGCTGACGTCAAAGCCAGGGAGCAGCCATGTGAGCATATATAGCATTTCCCTATAGCCAGAGCTATTGATTGCTCCAATTTGTGAGTTACCAGTCTTGGGGCGATACTGAGACCAAGTATAAACTGGCAAGCAACTGCATAAGCAAAATGCAGAATGCATGCCACATGCTTAATTGTGCAATTTTTGCATGCAGTTCGCATACACAAAGTGATCCTAAGTGAATCAGGTCTAAAAAGTAAATCAGATTTGCATGCTGCAAGCTTGACATGTGTGTAGCAGGTAAGCTGGTGTGAGCATCTTCTAAAAATTACATCAGGTTCATGTGTTGCATGCTTGGTGTGAGTGCAGCAGTTAAACTGGTGTGAACATCATTTAAACATCACATCAGGTTCACATGCTGCACACCTACCATGTGTGCAGCAGCTAAGCTGGTGCAAATCTCATCTAAAAAACATATCAGTTTCTATTTCTTATACTACTGCTAGCAATTAGAGTCATTAAAATACTTATTTAGTTGAATTCCCTCCAAAATTAGGTAAACTCATTAATTCTGATCCTTTTGCAAGATGTTTAATGACTTTTGATTTTTGTCATTAAATCACCATTAATTTGTAAAGTATTGTTTGCTTATTGCATTAAATGCCTAGGATATAGCAAGTCAACATCCCCTATTCCAGATGTATGAAGAGGAGCCTCTGTGTTGTGAAGCCTAACATTTTTTCAAATTCCTTATGCATATTTAGTGCTGCAAATGTGTTTCTCCAGGACTGTTTCTTCTCACTTACTTTTCCTTTGTCATTCTGTATCAAGCATATACACTATGGCCATGCTTAGTCTTTGTGCTGAGTAGGGTCTTGGAAGTATGCACCATACCTCACATTTTGTCACTGAAATGAGGAGCATGGACTCTCCAAATGAAGAACAATTAGGGACACTAACACACATGATGATCAGGACACATCATGAAACATGGAGATACAGTACCTCAGAACCCAGTGGAAACCATTGCATTAGTGACTGAGAATTAATTTCCAACATTAAGAAGGGGTGACATTTAGGTAGAGCAGAGGGGGGATGTTGCCCCGTATTTGTGCCTAGGTTGTTCTTATGGTGCAAAATATTAAATCCAAATTTAAAGCCATTACTGCCACACCATAAGTGCCCACCTGGCCTGTGTGTGCTCACACTGCAAGTACTCTCCAGACTCAACTGTGTCTGTACTGTGTTGTCCACTCTCTCCACCTTTTAGCAGTGGCACAATCACATGTGATGTGGATGAGCTCCAGACAAAAAAAGAGTGCATGAGTCTTGCAAGTGTGACACTGTCTTTCCCACTACAGAGTATACAGACTGCACACTACAGCTTGAAGGAGTCAGTGAGCACTGAACTCTCAATAGCAGTGTTGTGGCAGTATATTTTTGTTGGTCTACTCTTAGTGAGTCTCCGTCTCCCCTGGTGGCTGAAGGGGCAGATGATGAGCTAGAAGCTAACTCAAGACTAGGCTATCTACTTACTCTACTAGGCTTGCCTTGCAAAAATAACAGCACAGACCCCCACAGCAGCAAGCTAGGATTAGCACCAGTGGTGATAGCAGTGTGTTTGGCATTCATAGGACTTGATCAGTGCAGTGCGGCAGCAGCCACAGCAGCAACCAAGCAAGAAGCAAGCAATCCAGGTTGGGTGGGTTTAATTGGTGATGTGACTTGGTCACAGACCATGTTGGGGACCTGTGATGGTCAGTTCTAGCTTCTGGCTTCTGGTGGAAGGACAGAGGGGGAGTGGACTGAAAACTATTCTGGTGGCACACTTTGCCAGGCTGCAGATTCTGGCCATATATCTGGGTAAGTAAAAGTAAATATATTTTTAGAGGGGGATTGGGGAAGGAGGAAGGACTGAAATATTGAGGTGTTTTTCATGTTTCTTCACCTTTGGGTGGCTTTATGACCCATAGGGGTTGGGTATTGAATAGAATGGAGTCGGGGAGAAAAATTGGCAAAAAAGTTCTTTTTTTCGGGGGTGGGGACAGAACTTCAGCCAGGAAAAAAATTGGTTAGTAACTGGGTGGATTTAAGCCCAAATCTGATGCACTGCTCCAGTGTGTATAGAGATGAATAATATAAATTAGAATTTTTCCTTATTTGCATACCAGTCAAAACAAATAAGTTGTACCTTTTAGAGATGTTACAGACATTCTAGAGCTATACCTTGCATTCACAGACAGTTGAGTGATATGATATTCATAGACTATTGGAGCCCCACTATAGTCAGGCTTATGCCTCCCATCCCCAGTGAAGCTGACCTCTACATCCCCATGCTCAGGCACATTATGACAAAGAGCAAAGGAGACTACAGGGGTGTGCACCATTCAAACAAATGAGGGTAATTTGTTATTACTATTTTATACTTTATTGATGGAGAGTTGGATATTAATAAAGGCCACCGCTCGACTAACAAGAGCCTTGTTAGTAAAACAGTGGCCTTCATTATTCTCCAACTCACCATCATAACATATAAAATAGTAATAAAACATAACTCCATTCATTTCAAGGGGGTATGCCCCAGCACTCTGACCCATGGACGTAATCGCTTAAAGACTTCTGCCTCTGGCTCCCTGGTACTCAAGTGAGAGACTTTTAACTTATATCTATACTTGGTGAGTTGTCTGTAGCAGCATGGCCATACCCATTACAGTGTGTGTGCATGGGGGGAAATGGCCATGTGGGTGTGTGTGCCGAGTTATTGCTACTTTTGTGCTTGTACACTAAAGTCTGTTTGTGTGGAAGCATTCAAAACTATGGAGAGAAAATAGTAGGAGTACAGGCCAGACAGAAGTAATTAAGTGGTTTTGTAGGTACGTTTGTGTATTGGGGGTGGGAAAAAACACATGTGTTTCCATTGGCATAATTGCTACAGTTTAACTGTGAAACTGAAATGAGGGAGAAAAGAAAACTGAAAAGCATAACAGTGGCTACAAGCATGCCATATGCATGCAGATGTATTCAGATACAGTATGTATTGAAGTACAAGCGAGCCATATGTGTGTAGACAGTTTGGCTTAGTGGTTAAAGGCACTGAAGTACAAGCCAGGAGATTTGGAGGCATGAAAACCTGGGTTTGAATCTCATCAACCCCCACTTGTGTATGGTGTGATCCTGAGCAAGTCACTTAACTTTTACATGTGCAGTTATCAGTGACCACTGGCTTTTTGCACGCATGCCACATGCATGCAGTCTTTCCCAATTTAACATAAAAATCATGGTTTCCATATTTGCTTGCTGCATGCATGCCATATGCATGCAATCAGTTCCAATTGAACATTTAAATCATACTTGCAGCATGCACATCACTTGTGTGGTTTTATATGTGCAGCATGAAAACATTTCATATAATCATTTCTGCAAGGGAAATGTTTCAGATCTATAGTGTCTGCCATCTCACCATTTAGGCTTGTTTTATTAATAAATCTTTTCTTCTTCCTATGAATGTCTTACTTTGTCTTTGGTGATGTAATACTAACATGAAAATCATATATATTTACTAAACCTAAGAGAGGTACAAGGGACATGTAGGGCTAGATATTCAAAAATGGGCAAAATGGAACACAAAGGTTTGCATTGTGCTTGCATATTGTCCACGACCCTGAGGATACTATGTTCAGTTGGATAGCACATCGGCACTCTTCAACTGAATCAAGAGGTATGTTAGCACAGTGCTAAGCCAAGTAGTGCTGTCCTGACATGGATCCTGGCAGAGCAGGGAACAGCACCATGAGATCCAGTAGTGCCAGTTGCTCCTGGTGAGATATTCAGACAGCACCATGCAAATGAGCCCATTGGGCATGCAATGGGCTAAGAGTCCATTATGGGCACATTTGCATGGGAAACAGTGGCAGGTTTGCTGCCTGCATTTGGCTCTTCCCCAACCTTGATTGCCCTGTCCCCTAAACATCAAGTGTTTCCTTGTGTCTAGTGGCATACCCCACCTTCTGATCACCATAACCACATGTAAACTGTAAATCCCTGGTGCTTAGTTATCCACCCACCCTCTGATCATCATCCTCATGTGTAAACCATAAATCCCTGGTGCCTAGTGGCCTCTCCCACACTTTGATTGCCAGTTCCATGTATACACCACAAATACCTGGTGCCTAGTGGCCCATCCCACCATCCAATCACTGTTCTGATAAAGGAAAATCATCCCTGCTGTCCAGCGGTTTCCGCCACCCTCTGATCACTGGCCCTGTATGATACCTCATATTCCCTGGCATCCACTGGCACCCCTTACCCACCAATCCATGACTCAGTACCAACCTACTCTTTCCCTGGTGTATAGTGGCCCTCCAACACCATGGGTACCGACCACCCCACCCTGCCAACCCCCACTTTACCTGCATCACCAGTGCTATGGGAACCTATACAGTGATTGGAACAGCCCTCCTCTCACCACCTCAGCTACTGCCATATGTGATACAGGGAGCACACATCCCCTATACTGCAAAGTGAGTGCATGTACTATCTAATATAGACAGTACACACACTCTCCCTTTACAGTACAGGGGATGTGCTCTCCCTGTCATCACACACGGTGGCCAGCTGAGGTGTTGAGATGAGGGCTGTGCCGGTTACCGTATGGGCTCCAGTAACACCAGTGCTTCAGGTAAGGAGGGTTGGCAGGATGGATAGTCAGTACCCATGGTATGGGGGGGGACTGCTAGACACCAGGGAAAGAGTAGGTTGGTATTGGGTCAGGGATTGGTGGATGGAGGTGCACTAAATGCCAGGGAATATGAGGTATTATACAGGGCCAGCATGGATGTTTTTTCCTTTACCAGTACCGTGACTAGAGGGTGGAAGGGACCACTAGGCACCATGAATTTATGGTCTGGCAAGGGGCTAGCAATCAGAAAGTGGGAGGGACCATTAGGCACTGTGAATGTGAATTTATAGTTTACACATGGAGCTGGTGATCTGAGGATGGGGGATCCAATAGCACCAGGGATTTACAGTTTACACACACAGCTGGCAATTGAAGGGCAGGGGGACCACTGGACACCAGGGACTTTATTTAAACAGGGCCAGTGTTCAAAGAGTGGGAGATGTCACTAACCACCAGGAAGCATGTGTGCTTCCCCACTACCAATGTGGTTGTTGGTTGCAGTGGCTCAGCTCACTGCTAGAGTTGTCCAGATTAAGTCAGGCTTCTTCTCTGTGATATTAGCACTGCACAAAGTGGCCTGCATTAATTCTTTTGCATAGTGCAAATGTGCTAAATATTGCACTGTGCTGGTATTCCTCTCTCATCCCCCTTTGCCCACTGCATTCATTATTTGTTTGCACTTGCACTAATCCTTTTAGCATGTGCAACAGCCCCCTTTGAGTATTGTGCATGGGCATAAACTCCAGGCAACTAGGGTACAATCACTTTGCTCACCAGGCAACATTTTTATTATCTGGTTCATGATGTCTAAATATTATATTTTTAGAATACTGTGTTATGGCTGCTTTTCATCCCTAGAGTCTCTCAACTGAGGAATAAGGTAAGGGTTGAGAACATTAAAATGTTCAGAAATGCTTTCAAGGTCAGTTTGGAGAAACTGTTAAAACACCCGGGGGCAAATTCTGAAAGCCACCTGCATTGGGTATGCCGACAGAAGGGTGAAATCCCCCACAGCAATATTTTCAACAAGTTTCAAAAATGTCACTGTGGGGGACCCACTGGCAAAATTCCACCCTTTTGCCAACTTCTTCCCCCCCTTCACGATAACTCAGACTGAAGTTAACAGTCCTTAAATGGGAGGGCGGGGGGCACAGCCCTCCACATGGGTGTTTGGAGTGCAGCCCCCCATTAGAAACCAGACTGATGTCTGACAGGTGAAATTTCACCTGTCAACATTGGAGATGTCTCTATTCTGCACATCAACAACAATGTTGCAGTGTTGGCATAGGTAAACCCCTGCATTAGGTGCAACTTGCGGCAGAAAATGGGTCTGCACCCGATGTAGTTGTGGCAAACACAAAAGGTGCTATTCCAGAAAGTTTGCCACTTGCAGTAAACTATCTGGAATAGCCACACATTGTGGCTCTGCTCCAAAATGAGTGGTGCAATGGGAAGCATTGTCCCAAGTCCATGACGCAGCCAGGGTGGCAGGGGCTTCCTCAGGTGGCCCAAGAGCAGGAAGCCTGTTAGCTAGGCACAAACTGGGCAGCTGCTGTGCATGCCCCCATAGGGCACTGTCCCAGTACTGCCAGGACACCCATGTGACATCACCGTGGACTGCCTGCTGTGGCAGGCTAGTGCCAACCCCTGCAGTCCCCAATGAATGTGGTGGTGCAATTGCCCCCCTTCCCACAGTGAGCGGCAGCCCTGATCCTCATTTCAGCTCCCACCAATCAACCAGTCCCAGTCTGTGAAACAGTACCTGGTGGTTTAGTGGGTCCCACCCTCCCACCCCATCAGGCATTGGTGAAGCACCCTGTTTCCTCCCCATTCCATCCATGACCCACTTCTGTGACTGGCACTACCCTCCTCACATCACCATGGCCAGTCACAGAATGCCTTATGTACTTACTGTATAACACAATACAATACAATATGCATAATGCATTCTGTGGCTGGCCATGGTGGTGTGAGGATGGTAGTGCCAGTTGTGGAAGTGGGTCGGGGATGGAATGTGGGAAGCAGGGTGCTTCACCAGTGCCTGTCAGAGTGGGGGGTGGGGAGCCACTAGACCACCAGCTAGCATGGCATGATAATGATGTATTGGGTTGTCAGGGAATCAGTGACCAGGGGCTCTGTCTGAGCGGGGATCAATGGAGGGGTTTGTGTGCACTATACCACCAGGCTGCAGCTTCATTGTCGGCATGGAGGGGTTACACTACCAGGGAACATGTGTGTTACCAGTAAGGGTGAGAGTAGGATGTCAGGGGTGTTTTGGGGGGGTTCACTATCAATAGGGGTGATGAACAGCTGTGCCCCATCACCCACCAAGGCCTCACCCCTGCCTCTACTTCAGCCCACTGTACACTACTATCCCGAGTCCCATGGCACAGTCACTTAGACCACCTCCTGGCTGGTCTAAGCGATGCCCCTTCTGCGTCTGTGGTGAGGCTTCCAGAATCCAAAAAAAGGGGATGTGGCAGCCCCGCCATAGTGCAAGCCCCCTTGTGACCTGGTGCACTGGGTTGCTGGATGTAACCCTGGTGCAAGGGGACTTTGGTGCAGTGTGTCTGTGGCAGTCTCACGCTGCCTACCAGAATAGCAGGGTGACCCAAGGTGTGACACAAGTGACTTGCATCCTGCCAACCCCTTTTAGAATTGTCCCCCTGGACTCAAACTCATCTGTGCCATTTCTCAAGGTCTGTCTAGTTCTTAACCCACAGAACCTCCCCAAATTCAGTAAGGACTTTCAATTGTACTTGCCCAGTATCCCAATTTCCACTGTACATAATAAGAAACATAGAACATATAAACAGAAAAAAAGATGACAGAATGATATCAAGGCTCCATCTAGTCTGCCCATGTGTTCTTTGGACCTTCTCAGATCCCAGGATCTAACCTCCTCCCCCCCGCCTAATGTCTCCTATTGCTCCTGTTGCTTTTGATCACAGTTTAGCTTTGTCCCACTCCAGCTTGAATGATGTAATGGACTTTGCTTTCACTGCCTCAGTTGGCAGTTTATTCCATGACTCCACAACTTTTTCTGTAAAATAGTGTTTCTCAAGCTCTATCTTGATGCTCCCCCCAACTTCCACTCACGCCCTCTAGTGTTAAAGTCGGAGACTCTGTTGAACAGGTCTGAGGATGGCACCTTATTCATTCCTCTCAGGAACTTGCATGTTTCAATCATGTCTTCCCTCTCCCTCCTTGTCTCCAGTGAGAACATATTTAATGCTTCCAGATGCTGCTTGTATGAATGCCCTGAATTATTTTGGTCACTCTTCTCTGGACAGCTTCCAGCCTATTTATATCCTTTTTCAGATGAGGACTCCCAAAACTGGACACAGTACTCCAGAGGGGGCATTACCAGGGACCTAAAGAGTGGCAGTATAACCTCCTTCCTCCTGCTGTCCAATCCCCTCCCTATGCACCCCAGCATTATGTTGGCCTTTCTACAAGCTTTGTTGTATTGGCTTGTCTGTTTAAGGGTGCTGCTTATGTTGATACCTAGATCCCATTCTTTCTGTGTGACGCAAGCTGAATTCCATTGAGGTGGTACTCTGTCCTTGGGTTCCCTTTACCCAAATGCATCACCTTACATTTTTTTGCATTGAATTTCAGCTGCCAGACATTGGACGATCTTGCCTGTCCTTTTGTCCTTTTGAAGGACTGGGAGATCTATATATGGCAAGATGTGGAGGAACTGCCAGAGATGGAATCTTTTGATCTTCACCTGAATTGGATTTCAATGTTCTCATAGGTACCGACTCTAGTTAAGGTAGCCCTTCAGGCCATCTGGGTCCCAGTTTCCAGTGCAGATGTGAAGGTGGTCATTTTCTGCATATGGGCAAATCTTAATTGACCAACAGAGAAGACTGACTGTGGACAATTTGAAATTATTTTCAATGCTGCTGTTTAATAAGTAGACCCCCCCCCCATCTCTCAACCTTGTTTGTGTAATTGTCGTTCTTGTGCAATATTGTGAAAAAAATGGTGCTCTGCTATGCAATAAAGTATAGCTACAATGTGCAATAATATGTAATATATTTTTGCATTATGTAGCTATGTATTGATCAATATCGTTGTTGTCAGTGGTTGGTAAAATACAAGAAAAGTTACTCCATTTTCAGATCTTGGAGTACTTAAACAAGTACAGTTTGTTGATGATGCACCGCACGGTTTTCAGGAGGGATGTGGTATGATGATAGCCTTGGTCAGGTTCATGAATGACCTTCATGTGAATGTGGATAGTGGGATGTATGACGGGGCAGTGTTCATGGACCTGACCAAGCCCTTCAGTCTTGTAGATCAGCCCCTAATGGAACTTAAACTTAGGAAGTTGGGCTTTGGGGACTCTGTAGTTCCATAGTTACCTTACTGGAAGGATGCAGCAAGCCCATGTTAATGGAGTAATGTCTAAATAATGAGATGTGGAATATGTTGTTCCCCAGGGCTCAATTTTTGGACCTTTAGTGTTTCCAATTTATATAAATGAGTTACCATCTATTTGTATGAAATACACATAGATACACAGATACACACAGAAATGTGATGGCAGAGAAAGGCACCACAGCCCATCTAGTCTGCCCAGCACCCTACCTCTCCCCTTCTGTTATGCTTCCACCCTCTTTTCCCAACCCCTTAAATCTATCCCAAGCCCTCTTGAACCCTTCCACCATTTCAGCTGCTACTACCTCCTCTGGCAGCTTGTTCCAGGCCTCCACCACCCTCTTCATGAAAAACTGCCCCCTGATATTACCTCTGTATTACCCACCTTCCAGTTTGAGGCTATGTCCCCTCGTGTTCACTCCCATCTTCAATTTGAGCAAGCTGTTACCCTCTACCTTATTTATTCCCTTCAGACACTTAAAGGTCTCAATCATGTCCCCCCCTCTCCCACCTAGTCTCCAGAGGATACAAATTCAGCCCTCTCAATCTTCTCTCATAGGGTACATCCTGCATCCCTCGTACCATTTTGGTTGCCCTTCTCTGCAACCTCTCCATCAGCTCAACATCTCTTCATAGGTGAGGCCTCCAGAACTGCACCCCATACTCCAGACCTAACCATTGTTCTGTATAATGGCATTAGCACCTCCCTCTTCCTGCTCTTAAAACCCCTCACAAAGCAGGCCAACATTCCATTTGCCTTTCCCACCACCCTGCTACACTGGCTGCCCACCTTGAGGTCACGCAATACCATAATCCCCAGGTCCCTTTCTGTTTCCTTCTCCTTAATCAACAACCCCTCAAGGGAGTAAGTTTTCCTCATATTCTTCCTCCCCAGGTGCATCAGCGAGCACTTTTGTGTATTAAACTTGAATTTCCAGGTGTCAGACCACCTCTCCAGCCTCTCCAGGTCCTGCCTCATGGCTTGCACCCCACTAGGTGAATCCACCCTATTACAGACCTTTGTATCATCTGCGAACAGACACACCCATCCCTCCAGACCATCTGCTAGATCACTAACGTAAATGTTAGAGTATTGGCCCTAGCACCGATCCCTGTGGTACCCCACAGGTCACTGCCCATTCCTTGGAATGTGTCCCATTTACCACCACTGTCTGACTCCTTCCCTTCACCCAGTTTTCCACCCACCTGGTGATCCTGTTGCCCACCCCTAGTCTGTCCAGCTTATGTTCCATTCCACCATGCAGAACAGTTTCAAAGGCCTTATTGAAATCCAGATAGGCCACGTCCACTGCTCTTCCCTAGTCCACTATCTGTGTCACCCCATCGAAAAACTCTATCAGGTTAGTCTGACAGGACCTTCCCTTGGTGAAGCCATGCTGCCTGTCATCCTGCATGCCATTCATCTCCAAGTATTTGATCAACCCTATCTTAAGTAGTGTTTCCATTACCTTCCCCACCACCGAGGTAAGACTAATCGGATGATAGTTTTTTTACCTCATCCTTCCACCCCCCCTTATGTAGTATGACCACCTCTGCCCTCTTCCAGTCCATTGGCACCACCCCTGTGACCAAAGACAAGTTAAACAGTATCGCTAGATGCAGCGCCAGTTCATCCTTCACCTCCTTGAGAACCCTTGAGTGTATTCCAACAGGCCCCATTGCCTTGTCTACCCTAAGTCAACCCAGCTCTTTCCTTACTCCTTCAGCAGTGAATTCTGTCACAGCTACCTGCCTGTGGCTGTCACCCTCCCCACCCTATCCTGGTACCCTACCCTCCCTTTCCTCAGTGAAGATTGAGGCAAAATAGCTGTTTAATGCCTCTGCTTTTTTGAAGTCCCCTTCCAGTACTGTTTCACTTTCCCCCCTTATCCTTCCAATCCCTTGCTGTGCCATCCTCCTTTCTCCAAAGTACCTAAAGAAGGTTTTGTCCCCCCTCCTTGCCTGCTTCGCTATCCTCTCCTCAGTGGCCTCCTTAGCCCTCCTTATCTTTTGCCCAGCCTCCTTTCTTTTTTCCCTGTAGGTTTCTCTGTCCTCATCCTTTTGTGTTCTCCTGTACCTCTTGAATGCTCCAGTCTTCTCCTTGACCCCTAACACTACCTCTCTAGTGAACCATAGAGATATTTTCTGTCTTCTGTTCTTTCTTACCCTTCTTATACATGAGTCCATGGCTTCAAATACCCCTCTCTTAATGGCTGCCTGTAATTCCTCCACCCACTGCATATCCCCTATCCTCAACATTTCTTCTCCAACTACCTTCGTCATTCCATGAAAGTCAGCCTTTCTGAAGTCCATTACCTTGGTTCTTGTCCTAACCCTCACCCTGCCCGCTCTCACCCTGAACCTGACAGCCCTGTGGTCACTGGTGCCAAGTTCTTCCCCCACCTCCACCTCCTCCACACTGTCCCCATTTGTGAGGACCACATCCAACAGGTTTACACCCCTAGTGGGCTTACTGACCCTTTATTGCAGGAATATGCCTCTGTTCCTTGCAGAGATTGCTGTCTGGGCCTCCCAGTTGATGTCCAGAAGGTTTAAGTCCCCAACTAATACAATTTCCCCTTTCCTTGCCATTGTTGCTACTGATTCTATAAAGTATCTATCCCCTTCCTCCCCCTGCATAGGAGGCCTATAGACTACCCCAACACAGAGGTTTTCCCCCATCCCCTGTCCCCTGTCTAGGGTGACCCACATTATCTCTGTTTCCCCCTCTTCATCCTGCCCTTCCATGGCCCCAGTCTCTTCCCTGATATATAATGCCACCCCTCCCCCTTCCTCTCCTGATCTTTCCTAAACAACCGATACCCTTGGATCACCATCTCCCAGGCATAGTGCTCATTCCACCAAGTCTCACTCATTGCTACAATGTCTAGGTTCTCCTCCATCATGGTGGCCTCCAGTTCTCCCAGTTCTCATCAATTATTTTGTACACAAACAATGCTGTGTTGTACGTAGCAAACAAAGACATTGATAAAGTTCAACTAACTCTGGGTAATGAATATAATAACTTGACAAGATGACTAAAGGAAAATCAATTAGTTCTTAATAAGGAAAAAAACAAGGGACTATTATTCTGCTCAGGCCGCAAATCCAAGAAGTTACAGGAACCTTTTAATGCAATTGTAGATACTGGTACAACATTTTATATTATCCCAGATTTTAAATATTTGGGAGTTACTTTGGATAGTAACCTTAGTTCTCAAACTCATGTAGATAATGTCCCCAACTAGATCAGAAAATTGTAGCCCTTTATGTTGTGAGGGATTACCTTACAGATGATGCCAGAAAGACCATAGCTATGGCCTATTTAATGCCCATATTGGACTATGGAAACCTAGTTTGGGGAATCGCTTCAGAGAAAATTGGGCACCAAAGATACATTTTGTTTATTACTATATGTAGATTTGCTTTGCTGGCCAAGCCCAGGGAACATCACTGTAACATATACAGTAGATTGGGGTGGTTTTCACTTGAACATAAATATGCTTTGCAAAGGGCTTGTTTTGTATTGAAATCAATTCAAAATACCAAATTTAATCCTATGCATAACTTTTTTTCTTTGAGGATATCTACTAGAACTTTGCATTCTCAAAATTCAATCCTCTTAACTGCTTCGACTTGTAAAACTGTAAAGTGTCAAAAATCTTTTAAACAGATTGCCATAAAAACTTGGAATGATTTACCAGATGATTTACATAACGCTCAAAGTCTATACCAGTTTAGAAAATCATTGAAAAGTGTACTTAGTAATAGGTCAGTATGTAACTGTACATGATTACTTGTTGGTATACCTAGAATCCGTTCTTTTTAACCTGTTTTAGATTGCATAATGTCCCTGTCTTGTGTAAATGCCTTTTTACCTACTTATTATTATTGTTACCTCCAAATGTTGTTTTGTATGTATTGTTGGTTTGTCTCTTACCTTATATGTAACTTTGTATTGATGTACTGAGTGTCCCTTGACCCTCACCGGGTCAAGTCTGTAAAAGGATCATGTTACCCAGGTGCTTTTTACCCAGTTACCAAATATAAAAATCAAGTCAAAAAATGTGTTAGATTCTGGTTTTGTCATTTACCCAGTATGTTATTTTAGTTTATACAGCTTATTTGTTATAACTATCTACAGTAACCTATACTTAAATTGATTTGTTTTTCTGCATGTGTTTATCTTTGTAAATCTAATTCAAATAAGCCACTCTAATTGCAATTTTGCTTGGAGAAGTTTTATAACATACATCACAGAATATGAAGTTATATTGACATACAGCATGAAAGCCTAGACTTTGGTGTTTATTTGGTATGAAAGCAGACATAAAAATTATATTTGCTCCTCCTTGATAGAAAAATGTTACTGTTGCCATGAGGCCATTTAATTTCACCTGCTGGTTTGTTCTGAGAAAGTAACATTTAAATAAGTATGCCAGCTTAGCCAGTGGAATTCCACAGTCACTAGCCCTGCTGGCTGGTAATTGCAAAACTTGGGTAGCTATAATAACATGCAATATGAGATTTAACTTTACAGTATTCTGCTTTTGTACAGTGCTGTCCCTCAGGATGAAACCCACTTTTAAAGCACTCTGCAGTGTTCTGCAGCAGACCTACTGAGTAAAGCAATGTAATTTCAATTGCAATTAGTCCCTTTTGTCAAGCAGGAAACTGTGGCATTCACTTCATCCTGGCAGTTTCACATTTTCCTGAATGGCAAAAGGGACTACTTGCCATTGAAATTACATCATTTTATTGAGTAGGTCTGCTGCAGCATTATACAGAGTGCTACAAAATGCTGCAGAATTGCGTTTCATCCTGGGGGACGCCACTGTAGCTTGAATCAGAATAAAATCATGACAAAACATTGTGACAGACTACTTTATTAATTAAAATGTGTGAAAATATTGCTACAGATTACCAGTAAAATCCCAGAAATTGGATTCTGAAACACCAGTAAAATCCTGGAATCCAGGATGATCAAAACAGAATTTTGTTTCTGAGCACCGTAAAACAGTGGCACTGGTGATTATCATTCTGTCTCATATTTTGTGTCAGCTCTCATATGCCAAAAGATGCTACAAATCAAGACCACCAATGCATCCTATACTTTTCTTCACTTTAGCTGCAGTCAACATACAAAAGATAGTGTTAACATTCAGAGGAGTAAGCTAAAGTAAATCCTGAAAGACTGCTATATGCCTTCCTGCAAAAAGTACATTGGTGTCACCTCTCACAATCTCATCAAACCTTAGATGAATGTAAATGAGCATGACATTAGAAGCCATGCTCACTTCATCCACCACTAACAATTTCAAATCATCAAATAAATCTCTGAGTTTTGTAGCAACCTTCCATGACAGTTTCTGATAGTGAATGGTTGTGCCATGCTCAACTGGCAGCATAAGCAATCCGTGTAGAGTCACACCACCAATGTTATAAGCTGCCAATCCAGTCAGAGCTGTGATAGCACACGAGTAGACTACTGTGTGAGGCCCCTAATCCTTTTGTATTCAATGGATAGCATCACTGATTAAACATACACAGTGGCTCATATGCAGTACAATTACAAATCTTTGCATCACGTCTTAAACTGTGAGCAATATTTACGATTTTCATGCTGTTTATTTTCTGATGCTGTGCATTTAATTTATTTTCTAATATGGCAATGTCCACTTCTTCATGGAATGCTTATTCCATTCAATCAGTGACCTCTGCTATGAGTTCTCACGCCACGTAATGGAAGACAGTCACCTAAAGCACAAACTGTGTCTTTGGCAGCACAGTCTTGAGACAGTTTGGGGGTGTCTTTCTGAAGTTCAGACCAAGCACCCTCCTCCTTGCTTTTGTTCAAGTCCCAGTCTTTCAACATAATGCTGGAATTGGGATAAGTGATACTATGTAAAGGCACTTCAAATGCCTGCTGATTGTTCTTATATCCCTGAGTTGTTCTTTCTGTCTCCTTGGCTTAAAAGTGGTACAACACATCATTTTCTGATGTGGCAACAGACAACTTCATATGGTCAATCAGCTATGGTTTCCGTCATCTCACCAAGAATCCCTCATGCTTTAAGAGATCCAAAATGTCTCTGTAATGACTTTTCAGTTGCCAGTTATTTGAAATTGAGCCACTGTGAAATGTTAAACAAACAGAAATGTGGTAATTCAATAAGATGAAGAGGATAATAGCTATCAACCAGATTACTGAAAAGTATATCAGTTAATTCATGGTCATATTAAGCCAGTACCTCGATTTCTTTCGTGTAATTTAAAGCACAACACTGATTCTGTTTCAAATTCACATTAATGTAACAGATTCCTGCCACCTTACCAAACGAAAATGCGTCTCTTCATCTATCGCTGGCTTCACAGGATCCACACTCTTTATGAGGCAGTGATTTCAAGCCCAGTGACCACAAACAGGAAGTCAAGGATTCCCCCATCTCTTGAAGTGCTGTTTGGTAACATACTGTATGAGGTCACACACCGTGAAAGTGAGATTGAATCCTCAGCCATTCACATATTGCATATTTATGTTAGCATGCCACATCAAAAAAAGAACAGCACTGTAACCACTGATGTTCATTTCTTTTTCAGACTGTGGCAACTCATACACCCATTTCTGTGACTTAGCCTTCAAATGATGTTTAATCACAAAAAGACACCATGATAAACTGCAGCTGGTGCAACACATCTAGGAAAGCTGTGTCAAAATCTCCTGTACCATCACATTCCACTGCTCACTGTGTTCAAATAGTAGGTTAGAGTATAGTTGTGAGTTTGAAATTTTTCCAAAAGCTCCATTGGCATCAATCTATCAACAGGATCCATACTATTTCCTGACTGATTATTTCCCTATGACTAATTAGCCAACACCGTTTTACTGACACGTTTACTGTCCTTCCAATTTCTATCCTGTTTAGGTACTTACCCGACATGATGAATGCTCGACTGCTATTATCCCGACTGCAAGTATAATTACTTCATAAATGAACAAAGAGAGTGTGGCTAGTATAACACTGACACACAGTGTCACACAAAGCAACCAGCAATAGCTCACAGCGACACCTATCTCCTTGCCAATAATTTGACAGCCATGTTAGTTCAGCTAAACAGTTACAGATTGTACTGTAATTGAATAATTACCGGTGGTACTGTAATTGAATAATTACAGCTAGTACTGGTACTGTAATTGAATGGTTGGTTCTCATTCTCAGCTGAGGGTGATGTTCTTAAGGAGAAGCCACATACAATAACATCGTTTGCCATATTTATTGAGGTTGTTACAGAGGAGGTTGTTACAGAGATGGCAGAGGCTGCTGCTGTTGTGTGCAAGACTGTTAGCTCAAGACAGGGAAATATTAAGTTGATTTCTTGCCCCATCTGCCTGCCTGCCTGATTAAGAGAGAACCCAATGTTTTAGCTATTAAAATAAAGTTTGGATCTAAACAGTGGATGTACAATATTCTGCAGTACTGTGTGGCAACACGGGTGACATCTTTGCTCTGCGTCATGATTCTTCGGTGCTTTGAATTGCCATGGTTACATTGTGACATTGAGATATTGCAACCTAACTGCTATGAGACACTAACATGAATATCAGGTAAGACTAAATAATTCCCGATGTTTGCAAACAGTGATGCTGTAATAATGTCAGGAAAAAATATATATTGGTTGCACGTACTACTGCTGAGTATTTTGTGGGTGATTCAAATTCATTGTTATGTTATGAAGTTAGGGCAAAGATGTCTACTATTATGAAGTTATAATAATTGCTGTCACGATGCTACAATGCTACGATGGTTAATGCGTGTGCCTGACTCCATAACTTGACAGGATAACAACTTTCAGTAAAATGTACCAGATGGGAAAAAAATGTATGGGAAATCAATGTCGAATCTCTGGCAGACGGGACAATGTCAGTCGGGTGTTTGTATCTAATCCACTATCAACTACATCTAGAAGATTGCGTGTGACATATTTCTGGATGAACTGAAGAACAGCCGAACTCTTAGCATCAGCAGTCAGTGGAGCATGTGTAACCCACAACATGTGCATGTGAGGTGCTCCATGACTCTGGTATTCAAGCCACCAGAAATATTGCTCAACTAATCCAAATGGGGGATTGGTCTTGCTTTTGATGAACTTGAGCAAACACAGAAACCAATGATGAAAGTGGCATTATACCATCACTGAATCAAGTGAACAAATTTCACCTTGTGTTTTTAATTCATACCATCCAAATCCTCATTTGCCCAAAGCAGAAGAATTCTCAACTCTTCCCAGCTATACTTAGCACAAGTTACTGTTATGAACCAAGTGGGAACACCTTACTCTCTAAGCATGCATATGAAATCACCATGCCATCTATACCAATATTCCTTGGTGCCTCACTTGTAAGCAAGATGCACCTTGAATTGACTGTGAGTTCTTCATTTTTGTAAAGAATCTTTTGTAAATGTTCCTGTATAGACATATTAGTGAGACCCTGAGTGACTCATAAAGTATGCACATACTAGTAGACAGAATGCTAAGTTCACTTTCCCACAATAAGTGAAACAAATACTGAATGTTACTCTGAAATCTAGGTATCCACACTCAGAACTCATGTAGTTCTGTATTTTGCCATAGATACCCTCACTTCACATTCATCCATTTGACCTCCAATGCCTAATGGAAACAGATCAGGAAAGCATCAAGCTTCAAATGTAGTCTCCCACATACTGAGCAGTGCATCCTTGACCTGTTTCAGCTGATACAACTATACCTTTTTGGCAATGGGGTTTTTTCCATGAAGAGGATGAATGGTGTACTGGTCACAAATCTCAGCATGTTCTGTGGAAAACTTCTCAGTCATTGTTTTTTTCTGTCAGCCACCAAATGTAAAAACTCAGAATTCTGAAAACTTTCCACCTAAATGTCAAAGTAAAGAACATTATTAGAGAGAAAAAGTCAAGTGCTGCATGAATTTTTCTAATTGCTGACACAGACTGCCATTTTTTTTTTTGTCTTTTGTTGGATCTCCATTCACTAAAATGATTAAACTGTCACTTTCTGTAACAGTTCCACATTAGGCTTCATTGGCAAAGGGAGATACATAACTGATCCCTTTAGAGACTTAATCAATTCAGTTGGAGGTAACTTGACTCCTTTTGAATTCAAAATGGTTTGTAATGGTTTCAAAGCCTGAATCAAGATATTTTTCAAACATTTTCAAATTTTGAATTTCAGGAGGCACAGGATCCATATCAATATTATTTAAGAGTGACTGAGGTGGGGTCACATTGCTTTGTAACTTTGAAAAACAGTAATGACACATAATGATCTCACCTTCCTTTCCTTTCCTTACCCATCATTGCTCCATATACTCTCCCCTTGTGCTCCCCTCCCTTGCAAACTGGTGTCTCACACACTGTGCCACCTTCGTCAGCAAGTTCTGATTCTCAACCCTTCCCCCATCTCTCCTCTCTCCTTTTCCACTCATGCATGTCAGGCTACTCTCTTAGAATCCGTGACTCCTGTACTTTCAGTCTCCCATACCCTCACAAGCAGGCATATAAACTGTAATATAATATACATTAACCCTAAGAAACTGCAAAGTGACCAATAGTCATGTAGACATTTCAAAAGTAACCATAAAACACATACATTTTGTTAAAAAATATGTAGAATACAATAAAATCACCAAAAATATTATCTTTGTTTTGAAAATAATCTCATTTTACAATTATACAAACACTTAGAATGCCCTAGAAGAATGGTGCAGGAAACTGTTGGAAACTTACAAAAATTGGAAAAACAACTGTTCATATAGGCAATGACCAGACAACAGATAAGTCAAAGGAACAAATGGACTAAATATGACATTTCCCCTCCATGATCTGAAAATAAAAGTAAAAATGCACATGAAATTATTTAAAATAATCAAAATACACAACACTAAAATAAACTGAGAAAATAAATTAAAAAATTCAGAAATTAAAGTATGACTACACTAACAGCTATCATTAAAATGTATAACTCAAAATCACACATTTAAACTACTGACATTGTGAAATATGTTTCAGCAGTGAAAGTAACTTCCTTTCCAACCCACGTTAATACCAAACTACACTGTTAACTGCCATTTTGATAGCCATTACAGGCTAAAGAGAAGGAAGAAAGGAAGGAAGGGAAGAAAGAAAGAAAGAAAGAAAGAAAGAAAGAAAGAAAGAAAGAAAGAAAGAAAGAAAGAAAGAAAGAAAGAAAGAAAGAAAGAAAGAAAGATCTTATTTACTCCCAATGAAAATATGTATTTCTGATTATTTCTGATTTAAAAAAAGTAATTTACAATTTTTTTTCAAACTTTTTTTTTTCATTTACCAAACACTTTGATTTCGTTAAAGGCTAACAGTCAGCACAAAGGCCCTACACGCAAGTGTAGGGCTTGTCCCAATGTGCACTTTGTGTGCAAAAACATTTTGATTTACTTACTGTTTATTGTAGTATACTAGACTGTATCAGACTAATTTTGTTTAGTTCTAAGCTAACATCTTCTGTTACTGCAATTCCCCAAATCCCCTGCTGCTGACATTAGAGCAGTAGGCAGAAGTGAGAGACTCAATAGCTTGCAGTGCATGTTAGAGCTTTTATAAACTTTGATCAGATGTTTTCTGGGTCTATTTTTTCCAGGGGCTATGTAAAGTCTCCTGTGATTATACTTAGCCAAGGGAAGACAACAGGACCAGCAAACAAAAGATAAAACCTTATATATACTCTAACATGTACTTCAGGCTATTGAATCTCCCACTGCTGCCTACTGCTGTTAGATCAGCTGCAAGGGACTCTGCACCCCCTCTGAGGAGGGGAAGTACTTTAGTCTCACTCCAGGACTGTGGGACAAATCTGAGTTGGAAAGAAAGATTGAAAAGGATATAAGAGGTTACAAGATTGCCAACAGCAGGAGGCTGCATGTCTGAGTGCAAGTCCAAGAATAGAGCCGGGCACTCAAGGACTATATGAACATGAAAGGAAGGAGAAGAGGAATGAACTCGCTGTTTCTCCCTCAGATCAAACACAACTGGAAAAGCATGAGTGTACAGGCTTTTTTCATCAGTACCTAGACATTTCTTATTCAGAAAGCCCCAGTAAAGCCAGTTTGTCAGCTACAGCTGAAGCCACAAGCCCAGCCTGGTACCAAAAGTCACGATGTAAGCATCCTCAATTCAGACCTTAAAAGAGCCTGAAATCTAGCATGCCAAACTGGACTTATTCTATCTGATCAATAAATCATATTCCACTGCACTTAAGACAATTTCCAAGTTGGACACTAAATAGGAATATGTGGTGGCAAAAAGTGAGTCGATTGAGCAGTGCCTTTCTGAAGGTGAAAAGACACAATGGTGGTTAAAAGACCAGACCACTGTTGTTGTAAAAGTTGGTTCTAATTCAACTTTACTTTCACCAATGTTCTGGCAGAACATTTTGCAAATGTCAAAAACTGAAAATCTGGAAAACTTAGCCGCCTCAAGTATTTTGTAGCCCTAGTCATGCAACAAGTGCACAATCCCTCATCTTACCTGCCTCTTCAATCATGATAGAACATTCTAGTAAGCCACAGTTCTTAACTATTTTGCATTTGAGAGTGATAATGATTATGTTATCAAAACAGCATGACTTAAGGAAGTCCTAAGTATCAACAATACCAAGGTTTATATCTATCCTGATGTCAGCTCATAGATGCAAGCTCACCACCAGTGATTTTTGTAGTTTTGCTCAACTATTAAAGAAACTGATGGGTGATTTTCACCATTGAAGTAGCAGAAGATTTTATTTGTAATTATTAGTACCCTTCCCCAGAGGCTCAAGGTGCCATTACAATCAGGCTTCAGACAGTAGAAATAGAACAAAATCACATACCATAATAAAAAAGACACTCAACTAAACAAACAAATAAATAAATACATAAATACTAATTTAAGCTAGCCATACAATATATTTATTATTTATTTATTTATTTATTTAGCTTTTGTTGACCGGGTAAGTGCACTAGATAAATCCTGCCTATTTTCAGGCATGACCCGGGGAAGGGGGATACAGATGAATGCCAACTGACCTTGAACCAGATTAAGCTGTTGGTGGTATTTTTAGTGAATGAGGGAAATTTGGCCAGGACACCGGGGAAATTCCCCTACTCTTTTCAATAAGTGCCATGGGATCTTTAACATCCAGCTGAACTACCACCAATCCAGGCAGATGGGACCTCGGTTTAACGTCTCATCCGAAAGACGAAATCTGATAGATACATTAATTATGCTAGTAAAATCTGAATGTCAATCAATAGATACAGAGTAGGTGTCAGGATGGAATAGGGATTTAATCCCCAAAGACATGCAAAATTAAAAATGTATTTTGGCCTCTTTTAAAGGCCTTCACCAAGGGGTCTCCCTTAGGGCTCTTGGGAAGGAATACCACAAGACAGGGCATGCTACCTCAAAAGCCCAGTCTCCCGAGGTTTTCAACCTCACCCTGGGTATTATAAGGAGGCTGTCCTCAGTGTCGCAGAGAGGCACAAAGACACATAAGGATGTAGGAAGTCTGCCAGATAGCACAGGCCCAACCTGTGTAGGGCATTATAAGCTAGTAGCCCAACTTTAAAAGAAATCTGTCACTTAACCAGCAGCCAGTGCAGCTCACACAGCACAAGGGAGATGTGACATGACCATGAAAGGCTGGACAGCAATCTAGCAACTGCATTTTGCACTAGCTGCAGGTGCCACAGTGTACCTCCACTTAAACTGTGGTACAGAGCATTGCAGTAATCAAGTCTCAGTGCTAAAAAAACATCTACCACAGTTGCCAAATCATCAGAGGGATAACAGATCTGTGCTGACTGTTGGTCTTGAGATGGTAAAAGCCAATCTGGAATATTGCTGACAGCTGCACCTTAAATGTCAACCCATCATCCACAGTGACTCCCAGATTTTTCACCTTTGTGGCAGACAAGAGACCAGAAGGGCCAAGCTGAAAACCTGTCTCTCTCTTGATAACTGGCACTCCCCTCCATCAACCTGACTCAATCACCAGCACTTCAGTCTTGTCTGGTTTGAGTCTTAACCAGCTTAATGACATACAGTGTTGTGTCTCAGTCAGGTACCTATTCAGTACATCAACCACATCTGGCACCTGGGGTGCAAAAGACAGAAATACATGGGTATCATCTGCATACCATTAAAACCCAGCTCCATATTGCCTAATGATGCCCCCCAGGGGCAGCATGTACACTGTGAACAGCATGGGCAAAATGACTGAGCAGTGGGGTACATCACAGAGCAGGACCATCAGGGACAAGGAAAACATTCCCAGGATCACCCTCTGGGTTCTTTCACTAAGATAGAACTCAAACCACCCGTTGACTTTACCAGTGAGCCCTACGCACTCCCTAAATTGATCCAATAAGAGCCCATAGTCCACAGCATTAAAGGCTGATGAGAGATCCAGAAGAACAAGAAGTGACCATACTTCTCTTGCTGTTGCCCTGAGCAGGTCATTCTGCACCCTGATAAGTACAGTTTCTGTGCTATGCCTGTACCTAAAACCGGACTGGAGAGGCACATAGATGTCAATGCCAATGATGTGTGCCTTGAGTTGCAGCACAACCACCTTCTCAATAACCTTATCCAAAAAGGGCAGGTTAGAGACCATTAAGTAATTCACCAAGACCATGGGGTCCAAAGATGGCTTCTTCGGGGGGGCTTAACCAGTGCATACTTCAATGCAGCTGGGAAGACCACCTCTGATATAAAGCACAGGATAATCTCAGTGAAAATCAGGTCCATCTGCCCAACACAACTCATTAATAATCACATTGGACCTGGGCCCAGCTCACAAAATAATGGCCTCAGCCCTGAAATCACCTCACTAATCTCTTCCATTGTCATTGGTCCAAACTCTTCCCATGACAACCAAATGCATCTGACACATGAAGGTTCAACTCTGCTGGGCTGAGATGGCCCACTTGGTGAGATTCTGGCCCAGATGGAGGGCACCCAGTCTGAGAAGAATTGAGCAAGCTCCTCACATTTAGTGAGTGAGGATGCCTTTATGGGCTCCAGATAGGCTAGATGAAGAAGCCTGTTCACAGTCCAGAAAAGCTGAGCTGGTTGATTCCTCCCAGCAGCAATCTCTCTTGACAGAAAGTCTGCCTTTTTCTGGGTGATTGTTCTTTTATACTCAATATAGTGAGTAGTCAAAGCCAATTTGTTCTCCAGAACCCTGGAACTCCTCTGACAATGCTCCAACCTCTGGTCATTTGCCTTCATCTCCTGTAGCTCACCATCGTACCATGGTGACTTGAGGTGCTAAGCCAGTGGGTATACACGAGTAAGCTACACAAGCTCAAAGCTGCCCCAATGGCCCTATTATTGGTCAAGTGAAAACAGCAAGTTAATCCTTAGTTTCCTTTTTGGATGTCCAAACTTTATATGTAAACCAATCTGGGGGTGGATCTTGTAGTACCTAAAGACTAATGGAAATCCACAAATTGAAGGTACTCAACCCAGTCAGAAGAGACTTAGATGAAAACTCAAAACATTTTTAAGTTCTTCATATGTTTCCTCTTCAACAATTTGAGAAAATGCTGTATTATGTGGCCCATTCAGAATGAAATTATACATAGCTGCTAATGTTTTGAAACCATAGGGGGTTCTTCTTCAGAGCTGTTGGGCTGTACAGTGCTAAAAATGAAAAATAAATTCAAAAAATGAATCCCCTATTTTTCATAATCTTATGAGCTTAAATATATATGTAACATGGTATAAATTAAAGTAGCAGGAGGAACTGACTTACAAATTAGATCAAGTTGTCATTTTTAAAAAAAGCAATTAAAACATTCTCTCCACACTGAAAATTTCAACATCTAAAAATAAAAGTATATGTTTTCATATTCATTAAATTCTATTTCTATAACCAAATGAACTAGTTTATAGTGAAAGAATATTTTGGGATGGACCTGCCTCAATAACCGCACCTTTATGTTCAAAGTACTTTCATTAGACACTTAAAATAAATGCACATTTAATTTAGTGTTTGCCATTACTAAGGTTTAAGACAAGAGAAATAAGGCTCATTTTAGACAAAATAAAACTCATACCTTATTTAGGGACTTGAAAAAAGTCTCTGTTTCTGATCATTTAAATCCATTTGTTTTAAGAGCCTTCCCATGCAAACAAATTAATTACATTTACTGCAGTGTGGTTTCAGTGCCATTATTCTGCATACCAACTTACAAGGTCAAGGTGTCTTTATGCCTCGTGAAAGGGGTCTGGGCCCTTTTACATGCACATAAGGTGCCTGGCCATGTTATACCATAGATGTGGCTTGGCAGCCAGGTCGCTAAGGAAATCCAGCCTGAAACTCTTCTGAAAACAGAATACAAATGGCTGAGTCCCCCCATTCATTAAATGTTTCACTGAGCTGTAAATACAAATAGAGACAATCAGTCAGACACATATATTAGATGGATAACTTAAAGGACAACAAATGGTCACTGTTGAGGGGGTGCTCTAGTGAAAGTAATGATCTGATTTTTGGGATGGATAAAGGCACTGGATATGGGAAGTTAGTTAATATTTAGAGGTGGATCTACAGTCACAGCCAAAGACATGGTCGGATATTTCCTGAAATTTCAGTGATATTTCTAGAGAAATCTCCTGCTTTCTTCCGTTCCACAGTAGGGGCAGCAGAGAGAAACTCTTACATATGTCGCAAAATGTTCAGAAATATCTGACCATGTCTTTGGCTACAATTGTATATTTAAATATAATTGTTGTTTTAAATGTAACCCTTTCAGGATAAATTTATTTGTTACACATGGAAACTTATGACTACATTACGGTGTTACATAAAAGTAAATAATATATAGAGTCACATGATGCAGGAGTCGAGGTAGTAGTAAGTTGATAGAGCTCCTTTCAAACCACACATTTTTCAATAATTATATTGCCTTCTAAACTATATAAGCAGCTCTGATTTATTCTCTCAACTATTTGGAAAGTCTCTAGCTGAGTCTGAAGAGTCTATCATGGAGACTGCAATTTCAGAAGAGCATATTTTACAGCTGCAGCCTGAGGTGGATGAGAAACCCTTACTGGAACTGGAACCTAAATGCCCACAGCAGATCACTTCCCCAGCTTCTCCCACTCCCCAGGTCCCTGAAGATTTTTCTGTAGGCCAGATTTATTTAGAGCTAAATACAATCAATGAGGCCACTTTCTTCTTAATGGCCAAAATAAAGGATCTAAAGCCAGCCTTGAAATCACTTGACTTTGAGGGTGACAGACATGGACGTCCAAATCTCATCCTTAGTGGACTGGCAGAATAAAATGAATCCTGAAATCATATCTTTAAAATGGACTATCCACAGACTCAAAGATAATATTAATGACCTCGAAGATCATAGCTGAAGGAACAATTTGGTTTTAATCGGCTAGCAAGAAGAAGAGGGGCCAACACCATTGAATTAATACAAAAGTTTTGTGCTAAAACTATGGATCCCTGCCCGAATGAGCCAAATTACATTCTCAAGAAGGCACACAGGCTCTTTGAGCTAAACCTGCTCCTGGTGAGCCTCCCCGGCCTATCATTTTCAAGATGTTAAATTTTCTGGACTGTGATTATATGGTAAAAGAAGTGAGGAAACTGGTGGGGAGCCAGTGGGCAGGGCAGAAACTCAGACTGGTGCCCAACTTGACATTAAAGGTCTGTCAAGCCAGGGCAATTTATAGATCCTTGCTCTCCAAACTGTGGGAAGCACAGATAAGACATCACCTCCTGTACTTGGCTAGGCTGAAGGTAACAACTAAGTGCAGTATCCAGATGAAACTGACAATCAGGCAATAAGGGAGTTAGTGTCGATCTTTCCAGACTTTTTCAGCAAGAAACCGGGCTGAAAATCTTCATCAATGTTTGTCCCAATCAGTTTAGAGCAGGTTGCTACCTCCACAGAGTTCCTGGCTTCAGTCTATAATACACTAAATATATATCCTTTATTTTGGTTACTAGACTGCATTTGACTGTACATAAGTCTAAATATTGTGCATGATTAGAACAGCAGCTTCTTTAATAGTCTGTTTCTGTTACTTTGTAATATTTGTAAATTAGTTGCTTCCCCTGAAGGGACAATTAATGATCTTCCTTCTACAGTTAAAAACTACAGTGAGATATCCTGTTTTTTTTTTATTTGATATATTTTATTAAATTGTATGAAATATAACAATAAACAGCAAAGAGTACTAGATCAGCAGTGAGTGGACATATTGCCGCCAGTCAATTCGTCGTGGACAAAAATGCTCCGGACCATACCTCTCAACTGTACCACATTACAAGGAATGTTCCTCATTTTACTTCACAAAAGCTCCCTGTTCCACATTGTGAGGACTTGTTCCACATTCAAAGTCAACATTTTAAAGCAAAAATCCATAGTAAATGATGCAAAAAATATATTATTCAATTAATAACAGACTTTCTGAACATAAATGCAACATTTTAACAGTGTTTTGAGCTTCTTAGGTAAAGATTTGATTAAGTGTTCCACATTTTGCCCATTTGTTCCACATTTTGACAGGCAATGTTCCACATTTGGGGGACAAAAGGTTGAGAGGTATGCTCCGGACAAAGTGTCGCGTGGAGAAAATGCAACTGGACAAAAAGCCGAAATGTAATGAGGTCGCAAACAAGACAAGGTTAATTTGAAAAGGTCGAACAAAGGATAAATAGTCGTGCAGTAATATGTAATACCGGGATCCAGTCGATTACCCGACTCTGTTTTGCCAGACATAAAAATAACCGACCGGTTTCATATCGGGGACAAGGCAAACTTGAAAAATGAAGAGGATAATATTTGTAAACCAGAATCTTCTCTAATCCTTTGAGGATTAGAGAAGATTCTGGTTTACAAATCCCATATATCTGCTTTTTACATTCCCAAGAACTGAAACCTACAGGTTGCTTTTTCAGACGATTCCAATTCACTGGGCTTGCTGCTTAAAATTAATCAGAATGGAGAGTGGGCTGAATTTTATGTTGTGGCTAAAGCAAGGGTGGGATTATAAGGACAGGAGGCTGGCAATCTGGCTAAAAGTAAAGGCAGATGACAGTAGCAGCTGCCTTTCACCCCGTTACTAAATTTAAGTTTACGTCAGAGAAGGAAGGGCTGAATGCTTGGTCATCAGCTGTTTCTGTGCCTGTAAGTTGGTGGCAACATTTCCTTATTAGTTACCGGAGCCATTGACAACCCCATCACTTTAACTTTAACTCCTTTAACTGGCGCTTTCTTGGAGACACAGATTTTTTTTTTTCATTTTCATAGATTTGTAGTCCAATCCTCTGTGATCCCACAGTGCGCCGGTACTGTAAAATAGGAACTCTAATCAGGGTGTAGCATGCTCCTCTGCAATCATCCATAGTCCAGAATGTCTTTTGAATAGCACCCCTTGGCAACTGTTCCTTTATCATCGCCGGATAATTGAAACACATATAAGACGAAATGTCCACGACAACTAAACCAGTGACGGCATGTCAGTTCGACCGTTTAGACCTCAACGAATTAATCGCACCAGTTTATAATGTGACGTTTTGACCATATGCCACATCAGCATCTACAATAAACAGAAGTTTGACAAAAAAATGAATTTTAGACAAAAAAAAAAAAAAGTTAAAACTCCCCTACCCTCCCCCCCAAAAATTAAACATACTCTACCCACCTCTGCAACACACTTAATCCTGTATAAAAGAAAAAAATAACAAAACACGTATTATTATAAGGTGCTCAAGGACAGTCCACCTCTAGCCCAACAACGTCCCTTGTGACAGCACCAACATCTCAGTAAAGCATATAGTGTTTCCCAGCTATCCCAAAACACAGCTAGCTGGTGGGACAGAGAAGCAATGTGTGATTCCACAGCTAAGGTTTGGAGAATTTCTTGATGCCATTCATGATATGTAGGTGTTGCTTCAACCAGTCAATGCTGAGCAATAATCAACTTGGCAGTAATACAAATCAATGCCATATGGGCAGCTACCCCCGTTTTTAGTACTTGAAGTGTCTTGGTCTAGAAATTCACTTGTTTTTGATTTAGCTCCCTTTTATGAAGCTAAAACTGGTGGCATGCCGGGACTCTGGAAAGTTCTAGCCCTTTCAAGGTTTCTGGACACAGACCAACTTATTGTTTGCCATTAATGCTATAGAGGTGCCATCTGCTGGACTTATATGTCTACCTCTTTGGTAAAATATATCTTCCTATAAACTTCTGTGCATTGTAGACACAGGGGCTGCACTGTGTATTAGTTAGTAATAGTAGTTTATTGCCTAGTAGTTCTCTGCTTATTAGTATAATGGGTTGTCATAGACAAGATGGGTACCTCTGGCTTTGGAAATTGAAGGGATGCTTTTCCCTCTGGTTAAGGAGTAGTGGCTGAGCTTCTCTCCAGTCCACATGAGGGGTTTATTTTTTTTATTTTATCTTTTACTACCTACCACTAGTGGTCTGGCATTTTGAAATAAAGGGTTTACATTATATGCTGATATCTCTGGTAGCCCCAAAAGTAGCTATGTTTCCTTTGATGCAGTGTGAAATATTTTTAAGGTTAATAAAAGGTGATTATTTTAGGTAATTACTGATTCCAGAAGATGGAAATTGGGGGTCCCATAGTCTAAATATCCTGTTTATAATTGAATTGTTGTATTAAGGGATTTAGTTTGGGAGGGTCTGAGGGGTGGGGGAGGATAATGAGACCATTTATTTTTCCTTTCTAACACACATTAATAGCAGTGGTTTGAAGGGGTTCCCTCAGCCCAAATCATGGACCTTAGAATTAGGAGAGGGCAGATGGCCCAGGGTGTGCATAAGTTGCAGTTTTTATGGAGGCATTTTCTTTGTATCAGTTTTATGTATTGAAATAGTGATGTTTAGTTTGTTGGGGTTTTTTTTAGGCAGAGGATAAGGGGGGAGGGGTTCTCTTATGCACCTTGCTTTGATCCTGGGAAGGGTTTCAAATTCTTGTTCTTTTGGTTATGGCCAACCAAATGAATATAGTCAGTTGGAATATTAAGAGGGGGAGGGACAATACCAAAAAATATATGATTTTAAAACACTTGGGTAAGCTTTCCCCACATATACTGTAGCTTTTTTGCAGGAAACCCACCTTCTGAATACACAGGTGGATCATTTCTGCAAATCATGGGTGGAACAAGTTTTAGGAGCAGGCTACAGCCCCAGATGTAGGGGAGTGGCAGTCTTGATAGGTAAGACCTTTCCCTTTACAGCTCTAAATGAGATAAAGGATCCTGAAGGGAGATTTGTACTGTATTTGTTCAGGGTAGAGTGGAACATTTTGAGATGGTGTTGGGAGGGACATATGGATCCAATGTGGATTCTCCCTCATTCTTTCCCCAGTTAGTTTCTGCATTGGCACCCTATTGCCATCTTACTCTTTTGTTAGCTGGAGATTGGAACCTGGTCTTTACTAATGATGTTGGATAGGTCATATAGGACTAGAGTGGGGCTGTCCCCTGCTCAGAGGTCTCTTTGGGAGTTCATCAACCACCTGGGACTTGTTGACCCTGGTGTTCACTATACATACGCCTCTTCCAAGAATTTTACTTTTTTTTTTGGCTGCTCGTGGGGTGTATTCGAGGCTGGACTATTTTTTGGTTGGTAAGCACTTGCTCCCCTTTATTCTAGACTGTCAGATCCAAGCCCGGGTCCTATCTGACCATTCCACTGAAACATTAACTATGGAAATGCCATGCTTTATGTCCAGACCTCACACATGGTCCCAAAATACCTTATTGTTGAAGGACCCTGTCTTGTTATCTCATTTTAAAAAGTTCCTGAAAGAGTCCATACAATTTAATTATAATACTACTCCAGCCAGTGATACACTCTGGGCTGCCCTCAAGGCTACATGGAGAGGGGAACTCATGCAGATAGCAACTGTGCAGAGAAGGAAGTGGCAGGCCCAGGTGGATCGATGGCTCCAGAGGATTCACTCATTAGAAAATAAGCTATCATCTTCTTCTCCTGAGGCAGACTGGATAGAATTGGTTCAACTTACTGTAGGTCCAAGTACTTGGCCTATGTCCTGGAGAAGGTAGACAAGGCAGCCTCATGGCTCACAGCTACCTACATTGGTCAGGGTGACAAGGTGGGAAGGCTTCTGATGCTTTGCTTGAAACAGCAGAAAGACTCCAAATGGATTTCTGCTTCAAGGGATCCCCACATTAATGCATTGACTAGTAATGCAAAGGCCATGACAGGTAGCTTTAAAAAATGTTATCAAGCATTGTATTCCCCTCCCGCCTTGTCACCCTCCCATCAGGAACTAATGAGCAATGTCCTCAACCAGGCTAACCTCCCCTGTTTTTCAGGTGACCAACAGGCAATATTATTGGACCCCATAACAGATGCAGAAGTGGGGCAAGCTATTGCCTCTCTCCCCCCTTAGATAAGGTACTGGGGGCCAGATGGGTTTCTCTCCTTGTTCTATAAAACCTATGAATACTAACTATACCCATTATTAACTGTCCCCTTCAACTCATGTAGCTCAGCTGCACCCATGGAGAAAACATTAGTTGAAGCCAGGATTGTGCTTCTCCCCAAACCTGGGAAGAACCCAACCCAAGCTGAGAACTACCGGCCTATTTTGCTATTAAACACAGACCTTAAATTATATGCCAAGATATTGCCTACATGATTGTCTAAGGTGTGGACTTCCCTTTTGGGCCTGGAGAAGGCTGGCTTTGTGTCCGGTCGTAACACCAGTGATCACTTTCGTAAGTTATTTTATCTTATCTCTGCATCCAGGGACCCCAACATTAATACGGTACTGGCGTCCCTGGATGCAGAGAAAACCTTCAATTGGGTAGCTTGGCCCTTCTTATTCAAGGCTCTCGATTGTTATGGAATCCCTCCTGAGTTTATTAAGAGGATTCAGGTTTTGTACCAATTTTCCTCAGCCCGAACACTATGTAATAATGAGCTCTCAGATTTGTCCTGGTTGGCCAGTGGAACGTGACAGGGTTGCCCCTTGTCTCCATTCTTTTTCAATTTGTATATTGAACTACTGACCCATAGAATAAATCAGACCAGTAACACTGGAGGTATTCAGGTCAAGGGAATGGAATTTAAACTATCCTCCTTTGCTGATGACATACTGCTCCACTTGTCCAGCTGGAAGTCTTCTCTCACATCAGCTTTGCAATTCATATTTCAGTTTAGTTTGTTTTCTGGTTACAAGTTGAAGAGACACAAAACTATAGTCTATCCCCATTTCCCTTTGTGCACAAAAGCTGAGGCTCTAGCCATGTGGGGTGCAATGGGAGTTGCATTCTTTAACATACCTTGGTATTAAACTTTCCAAGGATTTGACCCAACTAAAATCTTTGAATCTAGACCCACTCATAAAACAGTTGGAGGAGGACCTATCCCAGTGGCGGCTACTGCCTTTGTCATTTTGGGGGAGAATTAATGTGATAAAAATGATGGTTTTACCTCAGCTTTTTTATCCACTAAATATACTCAATATTTTTCTACCTAAAGCTTGGTTCACAAAGGTTCATTCCTTGTGCTCAGCTGTTTTATGACCGTAGAAAACACCACAGATGGCTTATAGCAAATAGTGCAGTCCTTGCTCTTCAGGTGGCTTACAACTTCTTGATGTGTATTGCTATTATCCAGCTTTTTGTGGAGCACGTTATTTTCAATGGTTTAAGATCAGTGATATCAGTAGGCCTCTCTAGACCTGGCTTTCCATTGAAAAAGCCTCAGCTGAAAAGCACAAGTTTTCATTTCCCTCCTTGTTATACACTCCCAGATCTTGCCTTCCCAAAGACCTTAGATGACCCCCTTAGGATGGGATGCAATGGCCCACTCTCAATTATGTAAAATCCTAAACTTATTATGCTATAAGGATACTAGCCAGCCTCTTTTTAATAACCTTAAGTTATGTATTTCAGGTGTCCCGCTATCTCCTGTCAGGTGGAAAGGCCTAACAGTGGATTCTCTTGGTGAATTAATACAAGGGGAAAAATTTGGTTTGTTGCCAAGCTTATGAAATGATTTTCTCTTAATCCCCAGGAATCCTTCAAGGTGGTCCAAGTTAGACATTGTGTGGCCCACTTTTTGGGCTCTCCCACATGGGGCAATTCGGTGGGAGATACTTTTCATAACCTGCATGTTTTATCCCTTAAGTCTAGGCCAATTGCTAATCTATATTGGTAGCTTTGCCAGCAGTCCTGGAACAAGAATCTACCAGTAACGTATTATTGGAAGAATTTGTTGGGATTAGACCAGCCTGAATCATATTGGTGCATAATTTTGTTGGTCATTTACTGTGTAGTTAAGCAAGACCATCTTAGAATCTTGCAATTCAACATATTTAATTATTTATATTATTTGCCTACAAAGCTATTCAAAATGGGCACGATACAGTCTCCGATGTGTGAGACCTGAGGGACCAAGAATAGCACATTATACCATAAACTCTGATCTTGTCCTAAGATCAAAGCTTTCTGGCAATTACTAATGAAAGAGATGTCCCCCTTTTTTGACTTTGCCAGATTTTGTACTGCAGATGTTTGTCTTTTGGGGATTACGTGGCCATCCCAGTTAATAAACTGAAGTCCCCTATGGCCATGATAACCCTTGTTACCAAACTCTTTATTTTAAGGCATTGGAGGTGCGACTGGTCACCATCATTTCCAGAGTGGTTTCAGGAATTTTTAATGACCTTGAATGTGGATCGAATTGTCGCCTTCCCCAGTTTTACATGGAACTTGTTTCAGGACTGTTGGTCAACATTTTATTCTATTATTTGCCATAACCACTAAACTTTGTATGTTGGGCTCTCCCCTTTTCCATGAGTGGAAGAGTTTACTGGGTTAGCTACCGTCAGTTCAAATTTGGCATTTACCCTTCCTTGTGTATAATTAGTCCAATGTCCAGATGGTGCATGTAGGAACATGGGGGGCTGGGGGAGGGGAGGTGTATCGTTTAATGTTTTAATGATTAGAGTTATAATTATAATAGATTATTGACAGTTATTTGCTTTTTCCTTGTACAATTGATGTTTTTGTTGTTGAGTTAATTGTTATAAAACTTAATAAAGCATTTTAAATTGCATATATATATATATATTTACTGGATTATTTGTCCTAGGATTATAACAAAAAAAAACTGTAATGTAATTTTACTTTTTTAGTTCTTCTGAAAATATGAATTCAACTTCTGTTAAGTAACTGAAATCTACATAATAAAATTAAACGTATTAATTGAAGACTATTTCTGGTCTTACATAAATTAATCAAAACACTGTGATGAGTATATTTACAATCATGATTCATTTCTAGTCCTGTATGTATGTATAGGGCATATGGCTGTAAATGTGTATAATCACAGTTATAATATAGTCCAGTTTAAATTTTCATTAAGTCCATATCTAGGATTGCTGGTTTGCAGCATAAAAATCCACCATGCTTCCCTTCTCAAGAGTTTTCATTCCCAATCTCCTCCTCTGAAGTGATGAATCCTTTTCAATGTCAATGAATTTCAAAGAGCTTATCTGATGTGCTCTTTCCTGAAAATGTCTTGACAGTGGAGATTTTTCATCCCTTCTTCTTATATCACTTTTATGCTCTGAAATCCTCGTTTTCAGTGCTCTGGAAGTTTTGCCAGTGTAGTACAGTGATCATGGGCATATGATGCAAGTAAACCACATGGTCTGTAGTACATGTAATCACATTATTTTAGAAACTTTATCTTAACATATGCTTCTTAGTCCTTTAGTTGTAATCCCATTGTCACAATGAACACAATTTCCACATCTGTAAAAACCTGGCAGATTGGTCTGAAGCCAAGTGATTTGCATGCTGGTGGTATCCAGCATTGAGTTGTAACTCATTTATTATTGATTGCTGTAGTTTGTTTAGTTGTAATCTACAGTTTGTTTTGTTAATCTACAGTTTGTTTTAAAACATTCTTTAACCTGCATATGTGGTTTGTAAACTGTTCCAATTTTTATAAATTGTATTTTATTTTTCCAAAGCAATCTAAACATGCTATCAAAAATGTGATTCTGTTATGCACATCTCTTTCCTTCAGAATATTAGTAAATAAAGTATTTCTATCTATTCTATTCACCTTGTCCATGGGATTTTGCAAGGTTTCTATGGAATATCCTCTTTCAATCAATCTCTTAGTCATATTTTTATTTTTCTCATATCTGTCTATTGTACCACTGTTCCTTTTGACTCATAGATATCGGTCATAAAGAATGCTGTCTTTGAGCTTTTTTGAATGGTAACTGGAGGCATGGAATAAAGTATGTGTATATGTAGTTTTCCTATATTGATCCGTTATTCATGTATTGTTACATAGAAACATAGACTTTGATGGCAGATGAGGACCATTTGGCCCACCCTATCTGCCCATTTTCCTACCTATTGGATAAGCTGCAGATCCTAGTTAACCAACAGCCTACTTCTTCCTACCTCCTCTAGAATTACTTATGTCTGTCCCATGCATTCTTGAATTCCCCCACTGTTTTTGACCGCACGACCCCCTCTGGAAGGCTGTTCCATGCATTCACCACCCTCTCCATGAAAAAAATACTTCCTAACATTGCCCCTGAGCCACCCTCCCTCTATCTTCAAATTGTGCCCCCATGTTCTTGCACATCTCTTTTTCTGAAAGATGCTACCTTCTTGGACTTTGTTAATTTCCTTGAGGTACCTGAAAGTTTCTATCATGTCCCCCCTCTCCCTCCCTTCCTCAAGGGTATACATATTTAGCTCCTTCAGTCTCTCTTTTTATGGCTTCTGGTACAGACCCTGCACCATTTTAGTTACCCTCCTCTGGACTGCCTCCATCCTGACTATGTCCTTGTGGAGATGGGGTCTCTGGAACTGCATGCAATACTCCAGATTAGAACTCACCAGCTGTCTGTACAGAGGGATAACAACTTCCTGTTTTCTACTGGTGATACCTCTCCCTATGCATCCCAGTATCCTCCCAGCCCTCCTTACTGCCTTCTCACATTGCTTGCCTACCTTTAGATCATCTAATATGACTACCCCCTGGTCCCGTTCCATTTTTGTTGTTGTTAGTACCTCCTCCCCACATTGTGTACGCTGCCCCTGGGTTTTTGTTTCCCAGGTGCATTACTTTGCACTACTTTGCATTGAATCTAAGCTGCCATACTCTTGACCATTCCTCCATCCTTGCCAAGCCCCTTCTCATCCTTTCCACACACACCCCTTGTATATCAACCTTGTTACAGATCTTTGTGTCATCTGCAAAGCGGTATACTTTTCCTTTCAGTCCCTCCACAATGTCACCTATAAAGACATTAAAGAGGACCAGTCCCAGTGCTGAACCCTGCAGTACCCCACTAGTGACCTTCCTTTCTTCAGTGTGGACTCTGTTTACTATTATCTTCTGTGTCCTGTTGTCTAGCCTTTTTTTTTTTTAACCCAGGTTACCACCCTGGGACCCACTCCCAGACTATCTAACTTATTTACTAATCTTTTCTGCAGGGCTGTGTTGAATGCCTTGTTAAGTCTAGGTAGGCCACATCCCCAGCCCCTCCCTGGTCTACTACTTTGGTCACCCAGTCAAAGAAATCTATTAGATTCATCCGACATGACCTTCCCACAGTGAATCCATGTTGCCTTGGGTCCTGTGCTCCGCTGGCCTCTAGGTACTCAACTAGACTTTCAGAAGTGATTCCATCATTTTCCCTACCACTGAAGTAAAATTAACAGGTCTGTAGTTTCCTGCCTCTGCCTTCCTCCCATTTTTGTGAAGGGGAATCACATCCACCCTCCTCCAGTCCTCAGGTGCCACACCATCCTCCCATGATCTGTTAAAAAGGGTAGTCAGTGGTGTCGCTAGTTCTCACCTTGTTGTCCTTTATTATTAATAAATCAAGATAAGAGATACTTCCTTTGTCATGTTCCATAGTAAATTTTTAAATTTGGGGACACTTATTTAAATATTTAAAAAAAAATCAAGAGGATTACCTTGGTGTCATTCCATAATATTAACATGTCATCAGTACAGCATTTATAGAATAGCAGAATGTTTTTGTAAATGTTGCTCTCTGAAAATATGTATTGTTCTTCAAATTTAACCATGAATAGATTTGCTTATGTTGGTGCTAATGTAGCCCCCATGGCAGCCCAATTTTTTTGAAGATAGAATTGTCCCTCAAGGATAAAATAATTATTTTTTTGAATTATTTCTGTACATTTAATGATAAATTCATATAGTGGTAATTTTTCAGTTTTAGATTCCAGTGTTTAATAAAAAGTTCTAGGTCTCTCATCATGACAAATAGTTGTGTACAGGTTCCTTAAATTAATGGTCACCCAAATGTGTTTTTTTTCCCAATGTTAATCCTGTTTTATTAATTTCATCTAAAAGTTGTATCACATGCATTGAGACTTTCATATAGGATTATGTTTCTGGTACCAACTGTTTGCTGACATGGTCCATGTGAATAGAAAGGTTCAGTTATTGAATTTATCCCTGATACTATGAGTCTTCCTAGAGGATTTAATGGATTGTTATGGACTTTCAGTAAAATGTAAAATAATGGCATTCTTGGGTGTAGATTAATAAAGGGGTTCCCTAAACAGTCCTCAATCCAACCTCTGTCTTCTGCTTCCTGGATCAATTCCTTAATTTGTGGTGAAAGATTATGTAGTGGAATATTTGGTATCTTTACATAGGTATCACTGTCATTTAAATGCCTCTGACATTCTTCCTGATATTTTAAATAATCCATGACTACAACACTCCCCCATCTCCTGATTTTATAAATATAGTAGTGTCCTGTTCCAGTAGATTCAGAATCTCATTTTCTCTTTTGGTTATGTTGTTTCAGGGGATTTTCTTTTAATTATCCTTAAATATTTTATGAACATATGAGCATACAAACATATGAATGTGCCAACAGAAACAGACCACCCGGTCTATCTAAGTCTGCTCAAGAGTGCAGCTAGCACCCCTAGTTTGTAGCTTCCCCAACCTCTCCCCTTTATCATCCCACTACCATCCCCAGCTTCCCCACCCTCACTCTCCCCTGTTCCTTGTCCCATGTCCTTTTGAAGCCGTTCACAAATTTACATGATACCACCCATTCTGGTATGGTGTTCCATTTTGCTACCACCCTCTCTGTGAAATAGTTTCTCCTCATTTCCTCCCTAAATCTTCCCCCTTCTATTCTTAGCCCATGTCCACTGGTGACCTTCCCCCTCCTTAACTTAAAGACCCCATTTGCCCCATCCTTATTGATTCCCCTCAGATACTTGAATGCCTCTATCATGTCCCCCATCCCTTCTTTCCACCAGGGTGTACATATTCAGGTCTCCCAGCCTGCTGTCATAGTCTGTCCCCTCCATTCCACATATTGTCTTTGTTGCCCTCCTCTGCACCCCCTCCAGTAGCCTGATATCACACTTTAGGTATGGCCTACGAAACTGCACACAGTACTCTAAGTGCTGCCTTACAAGTGACTTGTAGAGGGGCAAGATCACCTCTCTTCACCCGGATGAAAACCCCTTTGCCATGCACCCCAGCATTTTGTTCTTTGTTGCAGCCTCTCTCCTGCACAGGGCAGTGTTGTTCATGCTCCCTATTATCATTACTCCTAAGTCCTTCTCCTCCTTCTCAGTGATCCCCAGCTTAACCCCTCCCCCCAGCCAGTATTCTCTCCTTGGGTTCTTCAGCCCAAAGTGCATAACCTTACACTTCTTTGCATTGAACCCCAGCTGCCACCTCTCCGACCACTCCTCTAGCTTGCTTAGTTCCCCCTGCAGCTGCTTCCATCCCTCCTTTCCATCCACCACTGCTCTGATTTTTGTATCATCAGTGAACAGACTTACCTTGCTCACCACCCCATGTGCAATGTCTGATATGAAGAGCCCAAACAATACTGGCCCCAACACAGAGCCCTGTGGTACCCCACTCATCACTGCCCTTGAAGTTGAGAGCTCCCCTCTCACCACCACCCATTGCAGCCTCCCACTCAGACAGCTTATAATCCAGTTCATCATTTTTGCCTCTACTCCTACACCAGTTAGCTTCCCCCCAAGCCACCCACGAGGCACAGAATCGAAGGCCTTGCTGAAGTCCAAGTAAAGAACGTCCACTGCATGACCCTTATCCAGCTCACCTGTCACCCAATCATAATATTTTACCAGGTTGGTTTGACAAGACTTTCCTGAAATGAACCCATGCTGCCTCATATCATGGAGGCCATTATCCTCCAGGTATGATACCAGTCTTTCCTTTAGTACTGTTTTCATGAGTTTGCACACTATGAAGGTGAGACTTACTGGGTGATAATTACCAGATTCATCCCTTGGTCTGCTCTTGTGTAATGGTACTACATGTGCCATCCTCCAGTCTGGTGGCACACATCCTGACTCCAGTGAGGTGCTGTACAGATCACCAGTGGCTTCACCAACGCCTCCGCTATCTTCCTCAGCACCCTGGGGTGGATACCATCAGAACCTGGTACCTTGTGTACCTTCAGTGCCCTCAGTCCCTTTAGGACTCTACTTGCTTCAGTTCTTCCATCTGTTGCCTCTTCTCTCCGTCCCCACCCTCCCAGCCCATAGTGGTAGCAGTCCCCACTTTTTTCCATGAATACTGAGCAAAAGTATTCATTCAGTGGTTCTGCCTGCTCCTCCCCCTTTTCTGTCCACTCCCCACCCCTTTGTATCCTCACTATTGTCTCCTTGCACTTCCTTTTCTCCCTGATGTAACTAAAAAAGTCTTTCTCCCCCCATTAATTCCCTTTGCTAATCTCAGCTCCCTCTGGGCCTTGGCTTCTCTCACTTTTCTGGTCACCTCCCTAGACCATCTTACATATTCCTCCCTGTCCTCTTCTTTCCCCATCCTCCTATACCTCTGGTGCACCTCTCATGTTGCTCTCATCACCTCCACTACCTCACTGTTCAACCAGCGTGATTTTTTTTGCTCTGCTGCTCTTACTCTGTGGATTGGTGCAGGCTTCTGTTGTCTCTGTAATCCCCTGTTTAATAAAATCCCATTTCTGCTCTGCATCCATCTCCTGCCTTATGCCCTCTAGTTTCCCTTTCAGTACTTCCTGCATCATCCCAAAGTCTGCCCCCCTGAAGTTTACCACCAGAGTAACTGATTTCTCTGGCTCCCCCACACATTATATTAAACCACACCACTTGGTGACCGCTGTTGGCTAGTGGGTCCTCTACCTTTTTTTCACTTAGTGCCTATCCATTTGACAACACCAGATCTAAAGTGTTCTTTAGCCTAGTAGGTACACTAACCAACTGTGTCAGGAGACCCTCCTGGCTCATGTCCAGGAGCACTTGCTCCCTAGCAGTGGAGGTGACTGGAATGCTCCCGTCAACCCCCGGCAAGTTGAAATCCTCCACGATGACCACCTTCCCTTTTCTACATAACTTTCTGATTTGTCCTGCTAATTCCCTGTCAGGCTCCTCAGACTGGGGACAGTGACCTGTATACCACCCCAAACCTCAGTTTCCTACCCCTTGAGTCTAGGAGCTGCAGCCAGATTGCCTCTGTTCTCCTTTCTTCCCCCTTGTCCCTTGTGCATTTGATCCCATCCCTCACGTAGACTGCCACCCCACCGCCCCTCCCTTCCTTGTTGTTCTTCCTGTATAATTTGTATCCTGGGGTTGCCAGATCCCAGTCCTGGTGCTCAGCTGCCCATGTTTCTATGACAGCTGCAATATCCACCCTCCACACTGCTAAGACTGCCTGTAGCTCAGCTGATTTGTTGCCTAAGCTTCTTGCATTCAGCGAGACCACCCTCCATCCTGCCCCTTCGCTTCTTTGGCCTCCATTTCCTTCCTTCTACTCCCTCCTTTTTTGGCCACCCTGAGTCCTTCCCTGCTAGCCTGGGGGTAGGCTGTGACTCCACTCTATTGG
Organism: Neoceratodus forsteri; assembly: GCA_016271365.2. NCBI lineage: Eukaryota > Metazoa > Chordata > Ceratodontiformes > Ceratodontidae > Neoceratodus > Neoceratodus forsteri. The sequence goes on from CM057449.1 coordinate 1,802,704,968, forward strand.
GTCCCTACCTACCTGCTGTCCACTTGCCACCCCCCATCTAGTTTAAATCCACTTTTGTCACAATATATCTCCCCAGTTTTTGCTTTAATACCTCCTTCCTCTCCCCCACTCAGGTGCAGCCTATCCCTTGCAAACAGATTGTTATTATCCCAGGTACTTCCCCAGCCACCCACAACCCCACATCCCTTAGTTTGACACCATTCTACCAACCATGTGTTCAACTCCCTAATCCTCTCCTTTCTTACTGTGCTTGTGCAGGGTACTGGGAACACTTCAGAGAATGCCACAGACTCCCCAGTCTCCTCACTCAATCTTCCCACTTCCTCAGTCCTTTCCTTTGTTACCTCTACCATTTGCCCTGCTAGGTCAATTGTCCCCACATGTACCACAATGTGTGGTTTCCTCCTACCCCTCCTTATGGACCTTAGGGTTGTCTGTTCTGCCTTGTCTGCCTTTAATCCTGGTATGGACTCCACCCATATACAACTGTGCCTCTTTCCCTTGCTGCCCCATCTGATCCCCTTTAGTATGGAGTCCCCCAACACCAGTACAAATCCCTTCTCTTTCCTTGTGCCCTTTGCCATCTTCTCACCCAGGTTCTCATTTCTGGGGCTGCTCAAGATGGTGCTTTTACAATGTGTCCCAGTGTCTCCCCCCTTGCCCTTCTCAATTGAGACTCTTCCCCCTCCTCCTGTTTGACTGCCAATCTTCTGCTCCCTCCTCACCTCAATGAGTATTATCCCCCCACCAAGCCATGCTCAATCTCTCCACTAGTAACACGCATCTCTTTCTTCTCTTTGTGAATACTATCCCTTGTGCAATCTCCTCCAGTGTCCTCTTTTCCATGTGTTGCTATTACAGCAAACATGTTCCCTCCCCCTTTGCCTTACTATGTGTTTCCTCCTCCCTCCTGCCTACTGCTGCTCCTCTTTTTCTAGGTCCTACTAGAGTCCACCCTTTATCAGCTGGCTTCCTGTCTATGTTGCCCCCTACCCTGACCCCTCCCTTGCCCACTGTTCCTTCTCTGTGGTGCCCCCAACAACACGCTTAGATGTCAGCCCTCCTACTGACGCAATCCTCCCCTCATCCCTCAACTTTCCCAGCTCCATGTCAAGCCACTGAACCTCTTCCTCAAGCCTCCTTAGCCTGTGGCATATTGGGCACCCTCCCAGCCTCCACAGTATGTTCATCTGTATTGCTGCCCCACAACCATTGCACCCTACAATCCTACCCATGGTCCACACTATCAATACAGCCTCTCCACACCAATTCTCCCTACAGCAAGTAGAATTAACTAATCCTAGCCCGCCTTTAACAGAAATTGTTATCCTAAATGCCCTTGCGTGCAGCATAAGACAGCCAACTACAGTACTAACTGGAAACCACAATCCTACTCATAAGGACTATAGATCTACTCATATGTTTTATATACTTGTATGTCTTTAAGACTTAGCTCATATGGCTGTTCCTTGTTTCCTCCTTCCTGGCCTGTTCTGAGGGCTCAGATCAGTTTGAAGCTCCCCAAGCTCATACCCTCACAACCTTCAAACCCAACCCCCAGTGGTATTTCAGTAGTTAAAAAAGGCTGGTGGAAGACTGGGCTTTTACAGTCACTCCAGCCACATAAACCTTTAAGCTAAATTCCTCTTTAAGCTAAATTAAAAAGAAAATAAAACAATATCAAAACTTACAAAATTCCTGTATACAGTAACTTCCTCAACAGCAAGTAGAATTAACTAATCCTTCTCTCCTGTAGTTTAAAAAAAATCAAAACTTACAGAAATCTTCTCCACAGCCAGCAAGCAGACTTAACCAATCCTTCTCTCCTGCAGTTTGATGGCTCAGTCAGAATTTAAAGGCTATGGGGGTGGGCAAGTCTGGGCATGCCATGTGCAGTCACTCCAGCCACAGAACCATTACAGTCACTCAGGCCACAGAAAACTTTAAGCTTAATTCCACTTTAAGCTAAATTAAAAAGAAAATAAAACAATAACAACATTTACAAAAATCCCCTATACTTTACCTCCATCAACAGCAAGTAGAATTAAGTAATCCTTCCCTTCTGTAGTTAAAAAACAACAGCAAAACTTACAGAAATCTTCTCCACAGCCAGCAAGCAGACTTAATCAATCTTTCTCTCCTGCAGTTTTTAGTAATTTCTCTGTCTGCTTTTTCAGTAAAGCTTGTAAGGTTTACAGGGGATGAACTGGGGGGAAATATGATTAGCTCAAAGAGCTTGTCTAAGCTCAAATTCCCCCTAGTTCCTCTTGTGTATTGCTATTAGTTCTGTCTTTAAAGATCACCATGACTTGCTCTGAACCCATAGCGCATGTCACCATCATACCCAATGTGTCCAGTAATAACAAAGAGTCCCTATGGTCATAACTCATGTGAAAGATGGTACTGGTCTATCTTCATAGGTGGTGAACTACAAATGGATCCCCCAAAGGAAAACCTGATAGCGCAGTGATCTGCCAAACTGACTGTATCAGTCTCAAGATCAGTGACCTTGAGTCCCAGAGAGACTACCAGGTCCAAGGAATGGCTATGTTGGTACCCATACATTGCCCAGATTATTCTCAATACCATAAAGTGCCTCTTCTATGACCCAGACCAGTTTGCAGAGTTCATCAGAAGTAAACATGCAGCAACTGGAAAAGGGAATCATTTTTGGATGGTACTGGACATACTGAACTGGATATTCTGAATATTGCAGAAGGTACCAGTAATAAACAAACTGCAGAGCCCTCTCTCCTTTGTGAGTAAAAGATGACATTTTGAACAGTGAAATGTACTTTAACTTGAATTGGCTCATTCAGTTATGTTTTTACTCCAAGAACGAACACTGATACAGTCTCTGAAATATTAATGTGGCTGTGAATATGACTTCATCTATGTCAAAAAATGAAATACCTTTGGGAAAAATGATCTCATGGGGGTTCAACATATATACATGTTATAGCACATAATGTTCAGATTTCTTTCTTTTGTTCTTTTTTCTTTCAGTTTTACAGATTTTGAGTATTATATAATCCAATATGGCTTTTGAAATGCTTTCAGAACTTTATTCATCATAATTTATGTCTGAAAATGTTTCTACTGATATAGCTTGATAGTGAACAATTGATCCATCAAATGTGGGGGTTCAAGAAGGGGTATTCATTTTAAGATTAGGTAGCCCTATAGCTATTTTTGTCAGCCATTTATGTTTTCATTTGGCAAGCAGAGTTTGAGTGATTAAATATTTATAGCAGTAATTAGATACAGTAATACTCATTTAACAGTCCTCTTAATGTAGCATGGATTTTAACCTTAAATTTATATATTTTTTTATTTATTTATTTTGCTATCAAATACCCACTATCTTTAAGGACTTTAGCTATACTGTGTCCCATTTATATTGAATTATTAATTTATATCAGGTAGATGACTTTTTATGTACATATTGTGTGGACAGTATACATGTTATAATTTCAGTATATATTTGTATGGGAAAATACCTATCAATAAACAATTAAAAAACTGGAAAGGGAGGTGAAAGGGGCAACAATGGCTGGTGCAGAGAAATGAAGAAGATTAGTATCCAGCTCATCTGGGCTGTGCCCCTTAGAGTAATTAAATGAGAGTAAAGCAGTGAGAGTCATCTCTGAGGAGAAGTAAAAAGATGCTGTAGTTGAGGATGGCGGGATGGGTCATTTGTGGAGAGACAGGGCAGGAAAGAGGGGGAGAAGGGAGGAGAGGAGTAAGTAGTGTGAAAGCACAGAATGTAAATAAATTGTTAAAGGTTTTAGAACCTCATTTGGGTCAGGGATAAGTGAATTTCCTAGTTTGAGAATGGGGTGATAGGCTAGGTGGGGGAATTAAGAAGGGAATATATAACCTTTCAGAACTTATCAGAGGATTCAAAGTTGTCCAGAGATAGTAGGTGAAGTAAACGGATTTTCTGCTCCCTTGTGAGCTTAGTGCTGATGTTATGTAAATGTTTGTATTTTATCTTTGGAGAACCTGAGGCTTTGTGGAGATGCCTGGTAGAATCTCCCACTCCGAACAGGTCAGTGATCTCTACAGAGATCCAGAGAAGTTGGGACCCATGGACATGAGACGTCCTGAGAAGGGCATGTTTGTCCCATGTTGCAATGCATGTGGACATGAAAGAGGTTAGAGTAACACCTATACTGGCAGATAACATGAGAGCTAAACAATCAGTAGAACAAATATCATCTAGCAGCAATGGGAGGTCAAGAGACTTGAGCAACCTAGAATTAAGAAACTTTGGCGGGGCTTTAATATGGCAGATCTTTCAGATGCAGTAGACCATGTGATGATCACTAAAAACATCCAGTATGGTGCCAGCATAAATAACAGGGTGGAGGTGTAAGTCAATGAGGGGATGATACATGACATCACAGTTAGGGCTATGATATAAATATAGAATGCCAACACAATGCTTGCCATGGTCTTGTCTGTAAACTGTGTAACCAGGGAGTTTGACTTCAACTTCACTGTTTTGGGCAAAGATCATGGTTTCAGTAACAATCAGGACATCTGGATTGTAGTCTATAGCCCTCAAGAGTAGCTGGCCAAGCTTAGTGCATAGACACGACATTTATATGAAAAACACTCTGCCCTTTGGGAAAGGTAGGTATAGAAACATATAAACATGTATGGTTCCATGGTGGTATATAAGCAAAATGGTTCCATTAGAAATTATAGGTGTTTTTTAGACTCTGTCTCCAAGATTACACTTTTTTAGATTCTGTCTCCAAGATTACAAGGATGAATATATTCCTATGTAAAACTGACAAACACAATATTCAAATATTTGGTAATAAACCAATATCTTACAACTGATGAACTACATTGTCTGCCAACATACAGAAAGCTCCTTTATTATGACTGTGGGCGGAGCTTACGGGAGTATTGCATGTACAAAGGGAGTGATGTCATGCTTTCTCCATGGAACTTTTTTTTTATTTTAGTTTTTGTAGACCGGGTAAGTGCATTAGACAAATCCTGCCTATTTTCAGGCACGACCCGGGGGAGGGGGATACAGATGAATGCCAACTGACCTTGAACCAGATTAAGCTGTTGGTGGTATTTTTTAGTGAATCAGGGAAATTTGGCCAGGACACTGGGGAAATTCCCCTACTCTTATCGATAAGTGCCATGGGATCTTTGACATCCACATGAACTACCACCTATACAGGCAGATAGGACCACGGTTTATTGTCTCATTTGAAAGACTGAAGGTGTAAATAGTCTCCTCCGCCTTACCCTTCTCCAAGAAATGTTTTATACCCTCAAATAAATATGCTTTCATGTTAGTCAATGGTTGCAGGGTACTATTTACTTTCTTAAATGGGTGGTAAAAGAACTGGAACTTGAGTAGTGGGAGGCAGCATTAATTTTTTGGGGGAAGTAAGGTCCATCCCACCTCCATCCAAGAAGCTCCAAAAGGTCTATCCCACCTTTTATTTTTTTATTCATGTGGGAGGGGCATGAGGTGGATCTATTATCCTGAAAGAAGACTCACATGTTTGGGATGTGGACCAAGAAACAGAACAATTCTGTGGAGTTCCTTGCATTTTATTAAGGACTAGAACAGAAGATACTTAAAATGCCTTTAAACTGACATAAAAACCCTTGGAACAAATGATTATCAGAGTCACCTGGTGTCTCAAAAAGAAAGACTAAAAAGTGTCTAAAAACTAAGGAAAATAGACAGCTTTCATGAATTTCTTAAACATTTATATACTAAAAACAAAGTTCAGCTTTTGGGATTAACAATATTTGTTTATCATATTCTATCTATCTATAGATATAATTTGTCTTTTTAGTAGTTTCAAAATCTTGCATTGGTGTTACTACTGCATTTAGAAATATTTTTTTTTAATTGTCTTTACAGATAACCTTGAAAGCATTGGTGTTACTAATGCATTTAGAAATACATTTTTTTTAATTGTCTTTACAGATAAATCATGCATGTTCATGTGAGGGCACATTTTTGGGGGATGGGGTTCAAATTATTTTAATCATGGCACAGTACTTTGTAAACACAGTCTGTGATGAAGTTTATTTTTCTTTTTAAGTTTGAGAAAGCTATTAGAAGTAGCATGGGTTAAACACTTCCTGGAACTTTCTGCATAACAAGTTCCCCATGGCACTTCACAGCATTTGACATCAACATCCTAAGAGCAGTCAGTGTGATACTTTACAGGACATTGCATAACAAGAGACCTAGCCTTCCCTTTTTCCAAATAATATACCAACTTCATTCTCAGGCAGGCAGTTCTAGGCTACTGTTTATATTCTACGGAATCTTCTTAAAGGAAAACTGCATGTTAAAATCAGGAATATATGTATTACTACCAGTTTTGAATTCTCACTTTAATCCAGTGTTTTGTTTCTGCCTAGGCTGTTAGAGGATTTTTTCCTAATTTTCCCTGGGTGTTTTATGATGTCTGGGGGCTGTCATTCAAGTTTGTTTTATTGCATCTTCTCCAAGTTAGTCTTCACATCGTACCCTTTGGTTTGATGTCTAATAGCCCCTACAGCAGGCCAGTGTCTTGTTACAGTGTTTTGCTTAACCACAGCAGAGAGAAAAAAAACACTGCAGCCAGTGCAGAAATGTTGGCTTGTCTCTCCAATGTAACCTGTTTGTGGACATCTTTGGCACTGAATGAAATGAACAACATGTTGTGATGTGCATGTATAACTCCCATGCATCTTGACTAGTCTGTTTTGTGATGTAACCACACAGTCCAAAGTGGAAATGAGCTCACAAGTCTTACAGGTGTGTTGATTGCAGGGTCGTGTGCCATTGTATGACATGGTATTCTGTTCTGGTGAAAGCTTGCTTCTAATAATACTACGCGGATAGGATTACAGTTAAATAGTGTCACATTTGTACTCTGTAAGTATTAGGATACATGAGCCCTTTTACTTAGGATTTCATGACAAGTTGAATTCCTTTGGGGAACAATTGCAGTGGCTGATGTGAATAAAGGTTCATTAGGAGAGAGAGTGTGTGTGTGTGTGTGTGTGTGTGTGTGTGTGTGTGTGTGAGAGTATCTCCTTAGAGCTAGTTATCCTCCCTCTCCCCCGCATTATGAGGATGTGGGGTGGGGTAGGGTGTATTGTTTGTGTGAAGGGGAGGAGAGAAATAAAATTTATATCACTTTTTCAGATTCCTTAGACACTGCTGGTACACCAAGTTGTTAAATTCTCAGTGTATATTAACATCAGTACATGTCAGGCTACATGGTCTTAATTCTTTGGTGGTCCTCGACTAGAGTATTTTGTTTGACACTAATACTGTCAATTTATATTTAAATTATAATTTATAAAGTCCTGTCACTATTCTAGAGGTTTTTGAAATTATGGGGCATGATATCTAGCCGGAGAGTACAGCTGGGTGATAGATCCAGCTAAGTTTTACACATCATACATTGTGCACTGATGTTTTTAAGACAACTTTACTGGTAATTTCTTGTCTATAATGCATGCATTGAAACTTCTTGGAGTCCTAAGACATTTTTAGTATGTCTTTAATCTGGGTGGGGTTGCTTTTCAGTAATCACATCCTTATACACACTGTGACACTCATAGCTTGATTTAAGAGTTATCTTCTCCAGCAGTGTTATCTTATGTCAATTAAATTCATATGCAGTAGGATTCTTTGTATGTGTTTTGCACCAAGCACCTTTGATCCTGGAAACCTCCTGGCTGAAGGTAATATGGTACTGTTAAACTTCTCTGACATCATCATTTGTATTTGTTAAATGAGTACTTTAAACCGATGGGGATTTTTTCTGTTTTTTCTGCATGATCTAGCTGTTAAAAGTATTGTTTTGTTTCTAAACAACAGCCATTAGGCCTCTGAAGAAGGACTGGTTGGTCCAAAAGTTAGAGCACTTTGTTCTTGTTGTTACATCTATGTTGGTCCATTAAAAGGTATCAAAACATTTGCTTCTGGATCTGGTCTTGCAAGGACCAATATGGCAAATACTAAATCTAGATTTCAACATAGAATCTGAAAAATTCATAACATGCTGTATTCTGATTCAATGAACTGATAAGTGGGGATTTTGGTTTCTTTTACAAATTAATTTTTCCTGACCATGCATATACTAAAACAAAAATTTCTCAACAAAATGTTTTTAAATAAAGAGTTTAACTCACAGCAGCAGGAGAAGCATGTTGGCATTAAAAGCTTAGCGGCATGGATGTAGAGGCACCAGTATTTAAGCATGACTTTGGTAGAGGATTAATTGTGACTGGGGTGAGGGAGGGAGTGAGTCTTGATATTTGTAGCATAATGGTTTTCTGAAACTTCAACATTTAATGGGTTAGACTCTGCAGCCATCTGTACAGTATATCACTAAGCCATATGCAGTGTGGTATAGGTAAAACCCAGATCACCAGACCAGGACCAGTGCTGTAAAATCTGCACTGGGCACAGCTTGTGCAAATATTGCTGATCCAGTGGATCAAATAAATATGTGCAAATAAATACTCGGCTTCACCTCGTGCTTCAACCCACCCTAGGAGTGACATTATTATATGATAACACACACCCTGTCATGCCTTATTGTTTAAATATGCCCTTTCTCAATGTATTATACTTTGATTCAGTTAATGTATGCAACAGCCTTCATGTGAACACTCTGGACTTCTCTTTGACTCCTGATGTCTATTTGCTTTAGCTATTGTATAGTGTTTGAACTGCTTTGGTCTTCTTGATGTCATGCCTGTGTGCCTAAACTATGTAATCTGTTTATCTACTGCTACCCATGTATCTCCAGTGAATGATTGTTAAAACTGTCTGCTCTCTGAGCCATTGTTTTTGGACTTGTTAAGTGTCCTGTCGTTGTATTAGTTTCGACGAGGTGTCTTTGTGAATGAGTCTCTGACTCAAAGGTTTGTAAATCTGATATTGTTTAAATAAATAATGTTTATGTTTAAGCCCATGAAACACCCTCATCTAGTTAATACATTCACAGTCGTAGTGTCTCTGCCAGAGCTTGTTCTAAAAACGACAGTATGTAGGGCAAATAGAAGAACATGAACCACACAGGTTGGTGTCTCAAGCATCAGTTTACTCAACTCGTGAATCCTACAGTGACCGCACTGTTGTCAAGCCCTGGGTCTGAATGCTTGTTTGGCATGGAAAGAAAAAAAAATGTTTCTTGTAATCTGCATTTTCAGTGAGGTTTAGTACACTACAAGAACTCTGTATGAACAGTTTAAAAATCTAACAATAAAAAACGGTTACAGGGCTGGGCAGGAGGAGTGCAAATATACTGTACAATATTTCTACTGTGAAAATGTCACTGTAACTACCATGCATTAAGCTGTCCTCAAATGTTTCTTTTATTCCTCTGTTAGGGGTGTTATTATTAATTGGAATTTAAAAGGAATTCACTGAAAGGTGGGATATTCTAACCATTGAAACAAAATATTAGTCTATTATGTATGGGTAGCCCTTATTACCAACTGAAGTCAAGCAGATTACAACCTTGTAATCCCACTGTTATGATGTCAGAACCTTATAAACCTATCTCATCCATGTCATAGCAGTGGGTTTACAAAATGGAATGCCAGTGTTATTCAGTATTAGAAAATGGACTTTTTATTTCCTGGCATCAGATTGGCTAGTACCTTTGCTAGAGGGGTACAGTAACTTTAAATAGACGCCTAGGAAATAAAAAGCACCAGCCAACAAAGCCCCTTCACCCACTGAAGTATTAAAGTGCCCACCCTGCTTCCTAATTGGATAAACTGCTAATTTAAATTTGAAATCACCGCTGTTTCCATTGCTTAGCGAGACCGCCTCCCATTCAGTCCTAGCCAGAGTGATACAATACCTGTTACGTAAAAAACATAAAATCACAGCAGCATAAAGTGTAACTGCATCAGACAGCATCTCTTCACTCCATTTGGACTAGAGCAGCACAAAGGAGCATGAATGGCACACTCTGCTCACCATCACTCGTACAGCACACAGTCACAGTGGTAGATGTTTTCCAGGTGTGTCCGTAATGGCTCGCTCGTCTCAAAAGCTATTAACGCTGTACCTCTGTCTTCCAATAGATTTTGTGAGGCTGCACTCCTGCTCTGTCCCCCCAACAATCTGCCACTTCTGGCACCAAAAAAATATATTTTTTTAAATTACTAAACTAACACGCCACGTGCCAGCCCTATAGCGGACACTTTTGTGAAGCCCCTGAATCACCCTGGCTCCACTCCTGCCCCACAAAACAATATTTTTTTGAATCTAATTATTTTATGAAAAAAATAACTCCAGCCGCAGAGCTGGTTCTCTCTTTCAGTCTCGCGCTCACTCATCTCAATATGCGATTTTAAGATAAAATTACATACTGAACTGTTGAGCGAGCGAGTCCCCTTAGGGCTGTTTCTCATCTTGTAGTTCTTCGTGCTGTCTCATACCCACAAGAACTCCATGGCACTTTACTGTGATCATTACCTCGCTCTGCCAAAGTGTGTGTGTTGGGGGAAGAAATATTGACTGACTACTATAAATAAATTGGTTGGCAACGTCTCAGCTTCCAAGCGGCAAAAAAAAGGACTCCTACAGGACTGACCGAAAACATACTTGTTCTTGTTGTTGTTTTGTTAACACCAATGATGGAGACAGTTGTACAAGAAACTCCACATCTTGATCTAGAGGTGGTGTGTGTGTGTGTGTAGTAGTAGTAGTAGAAGAGAATGGTTCTTTGGGGGGGACTGCTTTGCAGCATAAAGACTTACTTTATCGTTACACTATTTTATTATCTTTTTTTTTAATTAAATTCCATATTAAAATACCACACTTAACCCATTTTCTAAGTGCAATAATACCCTCCAGGGTAGGTGGTATGGGCTATACTGGACCTTCAGGGGCTAGAAGGCCCTCCGCCTGTGGCGGTGGGCCTCATCACGCCCCTGGGCAGTCCAGTATAGCCCAATACTGCCCACCCTGTCGAGCATTATTGCTTACTTCTACACACCCAGAATGTGATTGTTAGTCTCAGTACAGTATTCAAATAACATTCCAATTGTCTCAGTTCACTGTTACTGAATCTAACAATCACTATGTCTGATAGACATTTTAATTCTGGTGCTATTTCAGCCCGCTGTTGTTCAGTCCATGTATCCTAATAAATAGTTTCCCTACACAATCATGGCTGTAGTGCAGATTCATTAATAAGTTAAGGCTAAATTACCTTTTTTTTTGGGGGGGGGGTAACTTCTCATGTTGAGTCCCATACACAATAAATGACAATGCCTGATGTACAGGTAATAACCATGCTGTAATCATCTCTCGTGGTTGCTAAGGCAATGGTAAACCTCTTGAGCTGCGTTCTTGAGGTTTACTGATGCCCTAGCAACCACCTGAGGTGATTACACCATGGTTATCACCTGTACATCAGGCATTATCCTCTATATATTCATGAACCTATGGGATTCATGAATCGCTTAACATTTTTGCCTTGCTTTGCTCTGCTAATCATGAAGCACTTTTAGTGTTACATTTGTGCTTAGTTTGGCTATATTTGGCTATATTTTATTCTTGTCCTTGTTTTACTCTATTCCTAAAGAAAAGTGCTGAATCAGGAGTGAAATATAAGAATAAAAAGGAAGAGGGCAAAAAGTCTAAAATAAACCTGAGAAAATCTTCATGAATTCTTGGACAACTGAAACTCATAATGCCTTTGAAAACTGCGTTATATATAGGATAAAGTATGGGGTGCAGTGTGTTACGAGAATTTAGCATTATCATGGAGTTGTTGGATGGCACATAAACCACGAGGGCAAAGCCAGAGGGGTTTATGCTAGCCATCCAACAATGAGGGTGTGTGTTAAATTCGAGTAAAACACACTGCACCCCATATTTTATTTTATATAATTGAAGGGGTTCCATTTTTTCCATTGAGAGGTATGAAAATGAATGAAACACACAGTTTTACCTTGTCTCATGGATTTTCTTCATTTGGTAAAATGTGGAGTTAGTAATGAGTGAAAAACCATAAAGTAAGCATAAGAAGTTTTACAGCTGTTACAGCGGGAATTTAACTAACTTTAACAGCGAAGAGAAACAAAAAAAAAGTCAGATTCAATCTCCCGGTTGCTTTTTTTTAGGTTGCTATGGGCATTGCTAGGTGTTGCTTAGCAGTGGAGTCTTGTAACCTGCAGAGGGAGGGGAAACGGTGATTAAAAAAGTTGTGAGAAAGCTTTGTTTTAATTTTTTTTAGGTAGTAGGGAAAAGAGAAAATATCTTGTCATTTCACAGAGGCTCATGAGGTGAGTGTTTGGCTGACTGAATTCATGAGACACCATTTGTGACAGTCTCGAGCTGCATTGCGTCTCAAGTATTTTCCAATTGAAAAAGGCGCGTGAATGTCGTAACACCTACTCTGGTGTTACGGTATTTAATACACGCTTTTTTCAATAGGAAAATACGGAACCCATTAATTATAAATATATACTGTTCATTGGATTTGCTCCTTCCCTGCAGCATGCAAACCATTCTAATAAAAATTGCAGGATTGAAAACAAACTCATAATATTTCATATGCTGCAAAGCAGAATGCAGAATTTTTAAATAATTCACTTTGGACAGTTCAGAATAAATGCAGGTTCTTCATTTGCTATAGTGTGTTATGATTTGATCTGCTTGCACATACACACACACAAAAAAAACATATAAACTTCTGTTGCTTAAATAAAAAATAGTTTTTAATTTACAAATGCAATATCAGACATCAAACACATGGACCATCAAGTGACATTATTGTGAATACTTTTGCTGGACACATTTAATCTTCGAAGCCTTGAGGATGTCAGTATTCTAAAATCATACATTATATTACAGTACTGTACATAATCTATAAGTTTCCCTTTACCAAATATCTGTACTTCAGTACAGTCCGGCATCTTCATACTCCACCTGTAAAACTTCATTTATGTGTTTAATTCAACAGGTGAACCTTCTACAGTAATAATGCAAGATACAGGTAAGTGTTACATTAACAGCTATGGTGTGCTGCTTACATTTGCTAGTTATGCCAGCTGTAAGAGATCTTAACTCGCTTTTTTAAGAAAAAAAGACAATACAGTATGTGCTTTTTAGTGCATTTCTTCCAGCAGAATCTTAACTCCTACTGTAGGTTATGCCATATATCTCTTATGTGATTACATAAAGTGTCTGCATGCAGTGAGCTCACCAACTAGGATTATAGGTCTGGTGAATATTGGGGTTCAGAGTTTGGTTTGATTAGGTTCTGAGGTCAGGCTCTTTGGCCTATGAACTAGTGAACCTAACAACCTGAATCCCAATCTCCCACACTATTGCACAAAGCTAAATGCAATGCCATGAGTGTACAACTGCTACAGTGATCAGGCAACTGACAGTTTAAGGACTCTTTCCCACTAAATCCAAACACTCTGACTTGGGGGTCAGATATATTGGTCAGGTTTGGGAATGCTAGTATTTTGAATGCTGCATTTATAAGTTCTTCCATATAAAAAGAGAAGCAGTTGGCATAGATAAAGATATTTCCAGCAAGGGAAAAAATTGAACTACCACAGTGCCACAGCCTTTGAATTCCTTCATGTATGTCTGTGGAAGTAATACTCTGCATACCTGGGTGTTTGACTGTATTTGAGAAACAGTGCATGCAATCAGACACATGTTGCATAGCAACTGTGATGAGGTGAACTACTGTAAACCTTAGGAGAGCATACCCATGGCAGCAATGAATTGTGCTGCCTCCTGGAAGACAAAGGTTCAAGTCAGAGTCCTGGAATCCCATGCTGGGGCTGGCTGAAGTCAAGCACATTGCAGAGTCGAGGTGCTTGACTCTTGTAGAAGGTCAGGCTTGGGATGGCAATCATGTGTGTTTCCACTGCTAGCTGAATGGCAGTGGCATTAGCTGTGAATGCAGTTGTTTGCCTGCTTTCCTAACAGCAGAAGTGTGACTGGGTTGTGGCCCTAACAGTTGGGACAGGCTATGGAGTAAAGGGAAAGTTGGAGGGGGAAGTGCAAATGAAAAAACAGATATTAAACTTATGCATCGCTATTAAACTTTTTTGTATACTTTCCATTTGCCCCAATTTCCTGCTCACCTTCCACCAGGTGCTCCTTCCATCCACCAAAGCCCTTCTTCATGCCATAGTAGTCCTCTGAGATTCCAGGCTACTACCAGCCTCTTCTCAACATCCTTGTTTGAAACATCTAATCATAACCTGCATCTTATCCTCCCATGAATGGGTCCTTCCAATTTCCTGCCTTATTTTATCCCATCCCCATGGTATGATGCTGAGAGTTGACCCACCCAAATGCCTGTAGAGCCATATTTGGGCATCCAGTGCCTCTGCTCACTCATCAGGTAAATGTGTGCTTGCCAACATATGGCCACTCTAAATGTACCTCTAGGTTTGGCTCCCTCCCAAACAACAAGCCTTCTATCTGGGTGACCAGACAGCAGTTGCGCAGTAGAAGAAATTGCCCTCCCCTCCCAAAGCATGAGAAATCCAAAACTAGCTAGGTCCCAGTGTGGTGGTAGCTCTACTGCTTGCAATGCTGATGACCCAGGTTCAGAAGTGAATCTGAGCTGTCTTAGGGTCCACCGGGGGGAGGAGGATTGAGTGTCCAAAGGACTGCTCTTTTCCTCCAGGGGAAGAGTGGACAGAGCCCGCAGTTCACCTGGCCCCTGCTTAGAGCTGAGGGAAAGGCAGCTAAGGGCCAAGAAGATCAGGAGAGATGGCAGACATTGGTGCACATCATGCAGTAGCATGTGGTGTGCACCATGATGTCATGGCTGTTCATGTCTCCAGGGGCATAAACCAGAGGAAAACACTGCCGGCATGATGACTAGGAGAATCTGCAGGCCCTGCACCTGACCAGTTGGGCAACCCACCAGAAGCAGACTCATTCTGCTGTGGGGCTTTGCGGATCTTGCTGACCCCAATGGGGGGTTAAGCCCTGGGGGAAGACGGTGGGATCCAAGTCCTGTCGGACGTCGGGGTGATGGGGCTGGGATGCTCCTCAGAAGGAGGGCTGCCCAGGGAGGAGAGAGAGAAAAAAGGAGAAGTTTGAGACCAATGTCGGAACCCCATCTCACTGGATGACACCAGACACTGAGTGTTCTAAATGATAATAAACTTCTATTTTCCATCATGTAAGACAACTGCAATGTGCCCTGGGGAAAGCATCACTCTTTATATAATTCAGGAACAGTTTCTTTCTTTCCCTTTGCTGTTTTTTGAAGTTTTTAAAGTTAGTTGAGTTGTAGCTTGTTTGAAATTTAACTAAGTGTGCACAGAAGCTAAAAGCATTTGAAAACGTCTCACACGAAAAACTGTAAACTGCAAGTATCCCTTTTCATATACTGTACATACAATTTAGAAGCAAACTAGAAGTACAAAACACATTTCCTTTATATTAGATTTAAAAGCAAACATAGTACACCATAGTCAATCACTGGTCTTCAAGTATTCATCAGATATACTTTACGTAAATACACAGAGTTATCAACATGACTCCATTTCCATTGATTCATATATTCAGGTTCCTATCTAGAGCATTGGTTCCTAGCTAGAGCATTGATGCCTATTATATATAACATTACATTATTAAGTAATGAATCCTGCTTTTAAATACATATTTTTACAAATTATATCTTAAAACTTCAGACAATTTGTTAACCATGTTTATTTCAGTGCACTATGTTTTAATACTACTTACTCAGCATTTTGGGCTATACCTATCCATTTACCGACCCTTCAGTGGCATAATAAGTTACTGGTGGGACACTCATAAAAGGTTCATTTAGTTTTTGCTCTTCCTTTAAAACAGCGGCTTGGTCTGAGATAGACGAGAAGGAAAGTTGGTCATGGTCCATTATGCAGAGTTGGTCATCTCTTTTATCTTTCTTCACATAAAACATTTTCCTGAATTTTTTCAGCTCTTGAAGCTCACAGAAGGTTTCCAGAACCAACAGCATTGCAATGAGGCCCAGCATAAGATAACCTAGATAAAAAGTAATAATTTAGAAATGTAATATATTCTGTCATGTGAATTTAGCAAGTTCTACACACTGCATGTCTCTACTGAGTACATAAAAACACAGGGTCCCAATATTCAAAGCACTATGTTTGTGCTGCACAAGGTACCTGTCCTGCTTGTACATTAGCGCAGTGCCCTAATACTGTTGTATTGGAACAGAAATTGCAAACCTGCTAAGTGCACAATTAATGTTTCAATATAGTAATATTAGCAGACAGGAACACAGAAGTTAAGCACGCACCACGTGAAATGAAGACATCATGCTCCAAAAAATGTCATAAAAGAGGTTCAACTGCAATTTATTCACAAACACAGGACAGGTCCCATACTCACTTGCTTGGTGTATTTTGGATCCTCCTGATCCTTTATGAAAAGCTACGGCTAGTATGTGAAAACAGACAATGTATAGTCACTTATTAATGACATCACAATGATGTAAAAAACACACATTTTAAAATCATTGTTACAAAACGGTGGAAGGTAGGAGTATAAAAACTGACAACAGATATGGTGATAAATACTCGTCATTCCAGTAATGCATAATTATACCATAAATTAACAAGCATTTGTCAACACCGAATGTTGATTGCATTGGTGTGTTGTGCACGCTCACTGGCCCTCTGTCAGTCGCTCAGTCTGTTTCATCCGGTGCTGCAGGCTGCTGTTTTGTACTGGGCTCCTGCCTATGTTGGCACCTTGTTCTGCCCACTAAGAATTCTGCAGCTGTCCCGACAGAACTCTGTTGAGGTGGCTCACTCCCCCTCTCTCACTTGTTCATTCTGTGTCTCCTGGTGCTGCAGGCTGCCCTTTTGTACTGGGCTCCTGCCTCTGTTGGTGGCTTTTTCTGCCCACAAAAGAAATCTGCAGCAGTTCCGACACAGGTCTGTTGAGCCTGTTGACTCCCCCTCTCTTACTCACTCATTCCATTTCTGCCGGTGCTGCAGGGTGGTCTTTTGTACTGGGCTCCTGCCTGCGTTGGCACCTTTTTCTGCCAACAAAGAAATCCGCAGCAGTCACGACAGAGCTCCGTTGAGGTTGCTCACTTCTCCTGTGTCACTCACTCATTCTGTCTGTCTTGGCACACAGGCTGCCCTTTTGTACTGGCCTCCTGCCTCTGTTGGTGCCTTTGTGTGCCCACAAAGAAATCTGCAGCAGTCCCGACAAAGCTCCATTTAGCTCACTCACTCCCCTTCTCTCACTCACTCATTCCATTTCTTTTTTTTTTTTTAATTTTCCTTTTTCTCCTTCTCTCGAGCTGCCAGCCGCCTGATGTATTCGGCCTGGTCACGGGCCACCAGGCTTCCACTCCCAGATTAGCCATTAACCCCCGATGCCATGGCTTGCCCCCACGGTGGCTGTGGCTTCTCCCGCATGCCGCAGTTGTCGGCTAGGGTCGGGGACAGGCCCGGGGAGCTAATTGAAGCCGTGGCGAGCTTCATTAGCGGCGGCCGGCAGCTCCATTTTCCATTTTTCTTAAGGAGGCGGGGTCGTGCAATGACGCCCACGTCTGCCCTGCCTCCTGAGTGTGTGAGCGCCGGTAGCAATGCAACTCCTAGCCTCCGCCAGGGGTCGCCAATGCTCCGGGCACTTCCCTACCTTCCCCCCAGAGAAGGAGAGCAGTCCCTAGGATGCTCCATCCTTCTTTCCCCAGCCGGCCCTCCAGCCACCCTGGTCCATTCCTCAACCCGGTCACTGGCGCTTCAAGCGAACTAACTGCTGCGCCGATGGGCCGCCCACTCATTCCATTTCTGCCGGAGCTGCAGGCTGCCCTTTTTATTGGACTCCTGCCTGCATTGCCACCTTCTTCTGTCCACAAAGAAATTTGCAGCAGTTACAATAGAGCTCTGTTGAGCTCGGTCCACCCCCCTCTCTCACTCGGTCCATTCTGGGTTCCCTCGCCAGTGCAGGCTGTCCATTTGTACTGGGCCCTGCATGCACTGGCACCTTTGTCTGTCCACAAACAAATCTGCAGCTGTCCTCACAGAGCTCTGTTGAGGTCGCTCAGTCTCCCCGTCTCACACGCTCATTCTGTTTGTCCTGGTGCTGCAAGCAGCCCTTTTGTACGGGACTCCTGCCTGCATTGGTGCCTTTTCCTGCCCACAAACAAATCTGCAGCAGTCCTGACAGAGCTCTGTTGAGCTCACCCAGTCCCCCTGTCTCACTCGCTCTTACTGTTTCTCCCACCACTGCAGGCTGGCCTTTTGCACTGGGCCCCTGGCTGCACTGATGCCTTTTTCTGCCCACAAAGAAATCCGCAGCAGTCCTGAAAGAGCTCCGGTGAATTCGCTCACTCCCCCTCTGTCACTCACTCTCTCGTTCTGTTTCTCCCAGTGCTGCAGGCTGC
This sequence comes from Neoceratodus forsteri, assembly GCA_016271365.2. Classification (NCBI taxonomy): domain Eukaryota; kingdom Metazoa; phylum Chordata; order Ceratodontiformes; family Ceratodontidae; genus Neoceratodus; species Neoceratodus forsteri. The sequence continues at coordinate 1,802,723,381 of CM057449.1, forward strand.
CCTTTTGTACTGGGCTCTTATGTTGCACCCTTTCTTTGCCCACAAACAGATCCACAGCTGTCCCCACAGAGCTCTGTTGAGGTCGCTCAGTCTCCCTGTCTCACACGCTCATTCTGTTTGCCCTGGCGCTGCAAGCGGCCCTTTTGTACTGGACTCCTGCCTGCATTGACGCCTTTGTCAGCACACAAAGAAATCTGCAGCAGTCCTGACAGAGCTCTGTTGAGCTCACTCAGTCCCCCTGTCTCACTTGCTCGTGCTGTTTCTCCCACCGCTGCAGGTTGGCCTTTTGCACTGGGCCCCTGCCTGCACTGATGCCTTTCCCTGCCCACAAAGAAATCCACAGCAGACCTGAAAGAGCTCCGGTGACTTCGCTCACTCCCCCTTCCTCATTCGCTCTCTTGTTCTGTTTCTCCTAGTGCTGCAGGCTGCCCTTTTGTACTGGGCTCTTGTGTTGGGCCCTTTCTCTGCCCACAAAAATCCGCAGCAGTCCCAAGAGAGCTCAGTTGAGTGCGATCACTCCCCCCCCCCACTCGTTCGATCTTAATGTGTCTCATGCAGTGATTTCCTACAGCGACCGTGCTATTCTGCGGCAGGAGTGTAAAAACACATTTTAGCCATGATGTGAAAAATGGCAGCTGTACTGTTCATAAGGAGGTGTGGAAAAATGCCACTGTTGAAAATGTGGGGTGAAAATATTACAAAATTGAGACGTTACAAGGGTGCGTGGAAACAGTTCAATGCATGCTTATAACACAGCCATGTAATGGAGTTTCATCACCCGATTTTCAATATACGCATTTTAGGACCTCTGCTCATGAACAGTGCCACTGTCATTTTCTTAATCTGTCTCGAACAGTGATTTCCCACAGTGATCGCATTATTCTGCACTGGAACTGTGAAAACACATTTCGGTCAGGATATGAAAAATGACAGCTGCACAGCTCATAAGGAGGTGTGGGAAAATTCCACCGGTGAAAATGTGGTGTGACAATATTACAAATCTGCGAAGTTACAAGCATGCGTGGAAAGTGTGCAACGCACACTTGTAACACAGTCATTCGATGGGCTATTATCACCAAAATGTCAACATAGGCATTTTATGACCTCTTCTCATGAACAGTATCACTCTAATTTTCTTAATCTGTCCTGGACAGTGATTTCCCACAGTAACAGCTGTATTCTGCGCCGGAAGTGCGAAAACACATTTTGGCCAGGATGGGAAAAATGACAGCTTTACTGTTCATAAGTAGGTGTGGGAAAATGGCAATGTTGGAAATCTGGAGTGAAAATATTATAAATTCGTGAAGTTACAAGCGTGCATGCAAACTGCGCAACGTACGCTCGTAACACAGTCATTTTATGGAGTATCATTACCAAATTTTCAGCATAGTCATTTCAGGACCTTTACTCATGAACAGTGGCACTGTCATTTTTTTAATCTGTCCTGAACACTGATTTCCCACAGCAACCGTGCTATTCTGCGCTGGAACTGCGAAAACACATTTCTGCCAGGATGTTAACAATGACAGCTGCACTGTTCACAAGGAGGTGTGACAACATGCCAATATTGAAAATCTGGCATGAAAATATTGCAAATTCAGATGGTTACGAGCCAAGGCGAGCAACTGGCAGCGCGACGCTTATAAAAACAGTCACTTTTGGATGTCCCACAATTTGCATATAGGTTTTTGAGAGCCCACCATGAACACTGGCACTGTGTTGTTAATCAGCCCGAAGGTGATTCTGCGCAGTGACCGTGAAATCACCTTTTCGGCCGTGACGACCATGACAGTTCAAGAACTCATGAGGAGGGGTCCCAAAAACCCCATGTTGAAAATTTGGTGGAAAAATTCCCAAAAATGCCTGAGATATGCAGTAAAGTTCAGAAAACCCTGTGTATTACATTATACAGCTTACCGGCATTTCCTCAGTTCGCGGTCGGCTTTGAAGAGTGCAGATGTATTCCCGGTCCACCAAAGATTGTCGCGCCGAGCTCCCAAGGTAAGTATGGGGTGAGGGGGGTGTGGGGAGGCAGGGCGTACCATGGGTGGGTGTGGGTTGCGGGTGGCAAGCAGGGCGAGCGCCGAGGGACGGTTTCCTTTTTTCCAGGATTAAAAAAAAAACAGACGTCGCAGGACCATTTTCTAACTTGCAGGGGCATCTGGCACACTGGGGTGGGCTCCCAATGTGCCCAGCAGAGGCTTTCTGGACTGGGGCAGCAGCTGATTCGGATTGGGCATCCCGTTGGCAAATGGCGAGGGGGTATCAGTATGCGGCGACGGGATTGGGCACCTGTCGGCAGCAACAAAAAGGGGGGTAACAGAATGCCGACAGAGAGTGGGCTCTGCTAGGCAACAAAACAATGGGGACCTTTACAGCTGACGGGGATTGGCCACCTGGCGGCAGGGAAAAAAGCGGGGGGCACAGGGATGATGCACAAAGACTCACTTAAAGCCGACGGGATTGGGGCCCTGTCAGCAACTAAACTGTGGGTTAGAGCTAGAACACAGCGGCAAGCCACCGCCGTGTTCTAAACAATCTCATGGATTTTACACCCCGCCCTGCAATGATGGGTCGCTCGCTCATTGCAGCGGATGACTGACACTGCAATGACGAGGCGGCCCCTGATTGCAGCGGCTGATTTTTTAGAAAGTTGTGGCACGCTGGCTGAACTAGTGTCAGCAGCAGTGTGCCACGGCATTGGGGGAAGCGGGGAAGCCTTTGCAGGCTGTGGGGGCATTGTCCACAACAGTGCCACGCCTCCACAACCTGCTTCTCCAGAAACCTGTCGCAACATGTTTCTTGCGCATGCGTGCAATCAACATAAAAAATGTATTTCTATATATATATCTATGGCTACTAAGTTTAAAAGGCAGTAATACTAGAGTTACTTATAATAATGGAACTATCATACATAACATATCCAGTTTGAAGAAGCCCAATTCTCGCGTAGAATAAAAATGGGCCATACTAGCCAATCATAAAAACATGAATGTGAACATGAGAGGGAAGGAAAAAAAACACAACTAAATATGACAAACACTAATAGACAAAAAGGAAAACAATAACAAATCGCACTATGATGATAGGAGGTGGAGGGAAGGGGAAAAAGGCTAACAGAGACAGCGATATCAACTCACTAAGAGACAACAATAAACAATCTAAATGTGGTCATCAAAAACTAATATAGTATATTTGTGACAGAAGCAGTTCAAAAACATTTTAATGATACAAGAAGTGGTATCTCTACGCCCTACTAGGATTGGTCACAGTGCACATCAAGGGGGAACCAGTTGTATCGAGAACCTATTAACTTATTAATGCTAGGTGACTGCATACATCAGGTTTGTACATATAAATACAGTGTCATATAGTAGCATATAAAAATAGTTTAACTATAATAAAAGCAAACATTTTTAGTAAAGTGTAATAAATCATGCACAGTCCCTACTAATCCAGGGGTCTATCTTCTATTTTGCAAAAAAGTTTGGATATCATAACTAGTATTCAGACCAGTGATATGTTTTGCTCCTAGACTAATAATCCAGAACGCCTCTCTTTTTAAAACTGAATCATTAAAATTCCCTTTCCTCAGTCTCCAGATCACCTTATCTATGTCTCTGAACTGAAATATATGCTTTTTACCCATCTCTGGCTTCCATAACGTGGGCTGCTGTTGCATTAGTGGCATCACATTTTTCTATGATCCCATGATCCCCACCAGAAATGATTCACTGCCACTACAAATTTGAATCTTTGGATGCTCTCTGGCAAGCTTATTGTTCAGCTGCTGCCTTACTTTTTCAATCAGTTTGAGGTCTCTGGCCCCTCTCAGTACTCTCCTGGACATGATTTCAGACCAGCTGATGGTCACACTCAGCCACCACCCTTTTATCATCTTGAGATCCCCCACTATTGTTTGACACAAAGCCCCCCATGGACCCCTCCCAAGTTGTTGCCACCTAAATGGATGACCATGCAATCAGGTCTGCCCAATAGCACTTTTAATCCTTCTAACAGGGGCAATAGCTGGGCCCATTTCATGCCCCTGATGCCTTTCCATTGTAGCCTTGTGCTGTCCCTAGTGGGGCGTAGCTGACTCCCTCTGCCTGTGGTAGCTGCAAACCTCTCCGCTCAATACACAAATGAGTGGCCCATGATCCACACCTTCCGCTTGGTACCTGCCACAAAACAAAGAGAAACAGCATGAGTTGGTAGCATCAACACCTGACTTATTGTTTGTAGCAGTTAGATCTCCACCACCCCACCCTCTTCAGTTCCTCTGCTGATGATCCCTTGTCTGCCACCTCTGAGGCAGCCCCTATCCTGAAGGAGTGGGTGGTGAATTCACCCAGTTCCTCCCCTATGAATGCTACAGCCTTCTTAAACACAGCCTCACCTGGAAGGCTGTTACCAGTGCCCTGTCCCCACGTCGGAAAAACACCCCATCCCCCCATCTCTCCCATACTCCTTTGCAGCAGCAACCAGTCAACTCTGAGCCCCTGGTTGCTACGTCAGTGTCACTGTTGCCCTTTTTCCGCCTTGGTCAGTTTTGACCTCCCAGGTAAATGTTCCACTGCCCCCCTCAGCTTCACCTCCCTATGTTGTAAAGCCAGCTCAGGTGCTCCTTTTCATGGGGCCACTATGTCCCCCACCCGAAAAGCACCCACTGCCATGACTGCAAAGATTGCCCGAAACATTCGGGCCTCCTGAGCTGAGGTGCATACTTGCTTCATGGCCTCTATCACCTTGTCCAGCAGCTGCCCCCTTATGGGGTGCCTACCATCCCTTATTCCCCACTGTGCCGTCCTCTAGCCTGCCACCATCCTTTTAACTGTCCTGCTTGTCATCATGTCCAGCCACCCCCTGTCTTGGCACTTCCAGCTTACTCCTGCAAGCTGCACTGCTATAGTGGCATGCACCATCCCCGCCTCCCATTGCTCCACTATGAACCTCACCACTTGCTCCTCCCAGATTGGCCCCCTGCTGTTCCAGCCCTGCCTTACCCTGAACTCCTGAAAAGTGGCTCACCTACTGTCATAGGCCTTTAGGGTGTTGGCCGACCAGGAGCCCCGATACAGTGCCCTGGCAGTTACACTCCAATCTCCCATAGCCGGTCCAGGACCCTGGTCATGTGTGTTGCTGCGTGCGGGGCCAGCCTTCAGAACCTGTCACACTGAAGAAGAGAAAGACTGTCAGCCAATTCGTTCTTGACCTCCTTGATGTGATGCGCTCTGAACGATATGTTCAGTCGCAGCCTCACTAACACCAGCCAGTGCATTATCTTGCCCACTGTCTCTGTGATCCCCCGCCTGTTAATCACTTCTACCACTCCCCTATAGTCGCACCAGAAGTGGATGCATTTTCTCTGCATCTGTTTGCTCGAGACCTCCAATGCCACCCAGATTGGAAATATTTCCAAAAAGGTGATATCCCTCAGTCAGCCTCCTTCCACCCATTTTACCGGCCATGCTTCAGCCATTCATTGCCCCTTAAGGCACACCCCCATGCCGAAGGCCCCCGAACCATCAGTGAAGAGCTCCATGTCTGTGCTGTGCTCCCATTCTTCCTCCCAAAACTTTACCCCATTATATTGTCCCAGGAATTCCTCCCATACCTTCAGGTCTTCCCTGACCCCTTTTGTACTATCTACCCAGTGATGTGGTTGCCTCACCTTCCCTGTTACCCTCCCAAGTCTGCTGGTGAAGGCCCTACCCGGGGCGATTGCCTTGCACTCAAAGTTTAGGTGCCCCAGCAGTTGCTGTACTTGTACCAACAGCACCCTACTCCTCCTCCACACTGTCTGCACCAGAAACCCCCTGAGTCTGGCCACCTTGCCCCCTGGCAATCGGAAGCAGCCCCATTCGCTATCCACTTCTAACCCCAGGAACTCCAACCGGCATGCCGGGCCCTCCATTGTCCCATGCGCCAATGGAATGCCTATCTGCCCACACATTTCCTTGAAATCCCATAGCATCCCTTGCGCCTCCCTTCATTTCCCACGATGAAGAGGAAATCATCTAAATAGTGCACTACTCTCTTATGGCCATATCTCTCCCCAAACACCCACTGTACCCATGAGCTGAATTCCTCGAAGACGCTACTGAGCACCACCGTGCGCAGCATGGCTTTGTCGAAACATGTCACTAGACTGGAAACCCAGCAAGTCCCAATCATCTGGACTGACTGAATGAAGCTGGAATGCCGACTTAGAGTCTGTTTTTGCCAGCCAGGCTCCCCCTGCCACCCTAATCAACTCCACCACTTGCTCCAATGATGCATACAATACTGCCCTGGGGTGTTCGGGTATGCCGTCATTCACCAACTGTCGCTCCGGGTAGGACAAGTGATGGATCAGGCAGAACTCATCTTTCTGTTTTTTAGGTACTACCCCTAATGGTGACACCTGGAAATTGGGGCAAGGTGGTGCGGTCAATGGTCCTTCCACCCGCCCTGCCCTCACCTCTTTCTTGATCTTATCTGTGACTATCCATTCCCTGCCCCTGATGGACCCGAGGATCTTGGCCCTCATCCCAGCATGCCCCCCCCCAGAAACCCAGTGGAAAACCCTTCTGGAAACCCACCCAGAGCAGTTCCGCCCCCTTGGCGTCCGGGTAGCCCTGTGTTCAGGTTTCCACCACCTCCCGGGTGATGGGAGTGCGCCAGACCATACCCCCATCTCCCCTCTTCCTGGCCCTGGTTAGTTCCAACCATAGTTGAAGTTATAACCTCCCCTGCTGTAGCACCCCATCCCTTATTGGAGCTTCCCCCACTCCCATGAAAGGTTGGTCCTGCTGTTGCCCATTCCCCTGCCTGCCCTTCTCCCCCCCTTGCCTACAGCTGGATGCTGGGTGTGTGCACCCTCGCATCTCGAGCACACGTGCTTAAACTTACAGTTTGCCCAGGTGCAGGATGCCTTGTTGAAACCCCAACAAGTCTTTGGACCCAGGACCAAGGTGCTCCTCTTCCCTTGCTCCGCCCCTGTCTGCACCACCTGCCCTGACAAGGACATGGTCTTTACCCATAGCTCAGAATGGGTGCTATCCCACTGCAAGTATCCCCTCACCACCATCCTCCCCCAGAAGGCCTCATCGTACTCAAGCCACCCATATCCCAACTTCGTTTTTTAAGCATCCCTGATGGTCGCCATATATGTCAATAGTGGGATGGCCAGTTCTGCCTGCTTTACCCACACTATCGCACTGTACATGGTGAAGCCTGCTTGCCAGTCATCAAATGTTTTCCCTTTCCACGTCACTTCCTCAGCTTTGTGCCCCACTACTGCTAGGGCTACCGCCATTTCTGATTTTCCTACCAATTTCTTCTGTTTGTACTTCGTGGCGGTATCCTCATCCACCAGACCGAAGACGTCCACAAATTCCCCTTTCCAGATCTTCTCCTTGAGTGAGGTTGGCACATGGTCCCCCAATGTGAAGCTCTGTGGCCCCTCAAATCTCTGCCCCACCCCCCTTGTCCCCCAAACCCTTGTTACCCCCTTTGTCCCATATTGCTTTTAATGCGAGCTCCATCTTTTCTCGATCCTGCTTCTCCCATATCCCCAGCAGACCCTCCAGATATTCTTTTGTGTCACCCTCATTGTAAGTGTCCACCTGTTTCACTCCATCTGGGCTCCTGTATCTGGCTCTGGTATGGCAAGTGGCTCTGGTGCTGGCTCTGGGTTTGCCCCTGCCCCCCGTGGTCTCTTTCCGGGCCTCCCTCACCCTAGGTGCTCACCCCCTGTCCTTCCGCTTTCTCAGTGCCTCCTCTCCCTCCTCACACCTCTTGGCCACATCCACCAGCTGTGTCATTTGTCCCATTAACTTGGTGGCTGCTGCCATCATTTGCTTGCTGGACATTTGCTTCCTTGGTGCCATTCCTGCAACAATACTAGGGGTGGAAAAAGGAGATATCATCATATGTTGCATGCCCCTTGCTGTGGCTCTCCCTACCCCTGCATGCCCGGCAGCATCAATACCCCCTTTTTCCCCTCTGCCTGAGGCCATCTCCCTATGCTGGGCTGCCCTGCTCTCGGCCTCCACCCCTGAGGCGCTCCTCTCAGTCCTCATGGGCCTGAGCACTAGGTGTTGGAACCATGTCCCAGCATGTAGCTGAGCCAAGCGAGAGAATCCACCCTACTTATGCAGCAGTGGGTGACACCTCCAGCAAAACCTGTTAGTGGGGTTGATCCTTTGTTAGCTTGGTTCCTGTAGCTGGAGATTGTCCCAGGAAAAACCCGTGATTCACCACTGCAAGACCCGATAAATATAAATTAAAACCAAGCACCTTGCAATTATTTGTCACTACTCAATTATCTACCAGTAAACTTGAGAGAGCCTGTGGTGTGTCAGTGCCTAATTGAATACTCCCTTATCCTTTCTGGGTAACAACCGCTGTCTCCACTCCTTGCTATCGAGAGGGAACAGCAAAAACCCATCTGGAGACTCATGTTGTTCTGCTGCTATTGTCCCTCCCCCCGAATTTGCAGCATGTCCTTTTTTTTATTTGCTTTGTCTTTGCCCACTCGACCCAATACTGTTGGCTCCCCTCCTTTCCAGCCTGCCCAGGTCTTTGCATCCCCTCTCATTGCCTGCCATTGCATGAAATGAAAAGCGTCCAATATGGCCCCAAGCCCCCAGGCCTACTTGCCCTTCTCTGTCCCTCCCAGGACAATTAATCATGCTGCTCCTCCCTTCCACCCGTGCAGGTGGTGCTGCACATCGCAGTCCATAATTCTGACTGAAACATGGTAATTTGGCTAAAATGTGAAAAACCCATGCTGGGTAATACAATTTGAAATAGCAGTGCCACAGAAAAACAACCCTCTTAAAGCTTTAGCGGCTAGTGACTGAAACACACTTTTCCCCTGGCAGGCTTTGAACACCTGCGGCCCTTCCTTCTTACCACATCGTGCAGCTGCTAACCACACACTGCCCCCAACCCACCTGGGCCTCTGCCCACTTCTCCCCGATTTGGGGCTGCTTTCTTGTAGCTCCCTCTGCCCTAGCCACTTCCTCTCCATGGCCTTTAACCCTGGTGCGCAAACAACAAGAACTTCTGCAGCCACAAGGGAGCTCCTTCCCCTGACTTCCTCTTCCAGCCCAGGCCTGTCTCCCGGGCCTGCTCCCCCACTATGCTCTTGCCCTCACAACATGAATGGGAGGTTTATCGCCTCTGGGTCAGTGCCACTGTGGACAGAAAGGTGCACGCTCAAAGGAGCATTCCTCCTTCTCAGGCCGCACTATTGTCGCCCACCCGGCTCCTTCACCACCAATTGCTTCCAAACTTGTCCTACGCAAGCTGTCACTTAACCAGCTCACTACCTTTCTCTTCCACCTATTTGCACCATATACCGTAAGTTCTCTCACAAATGAGCACCCATTCGGGTGGAGACCTGCCTCAGCTAGTCACAAGCCAGCCTGCTACCCCTCAACATGGATTTTGCCCTATGCACAGCAACTACTGCTAAAATACATTTTCCACCAAATGCTCAATCACCCTCTGGCCCACGGAATCAGCTGCACAAGCCCCTTCTTTAAGCCATGTCACTCTTAACCTCGCTACAATCAAATGAGGAAAAACTCTGGGCCACTTGGCCTGTAAAGGCCTGGCCCACCCATGTGCCTTACCTGTACTCTTGCCAGATGATGTGCTGAATCAGTGAATTGTCAGCAGAAAAGAGGGCCAGCACTGGGTGACCCTCTCCTATATACCACTTAAGGACCCCACTTTAAGACCCCATCTAGCTCCGCCCCGACCAATCCCATGTCCCTATTCTTCCTTTGTCATCTGACACTGCTTTCCCTTCCCCCTGCCTTCTGATGTCACTAAGCCCTTCCCCCTGAGCTGCCCCCTCCCTCCTCTCTTTCTTTCTGCTGGGGCCATGGGACAACCCCGCTTGCCTTTTAATGGCAAGATGCATTGCCCTGATGTGTTCCCCGACTCCAGTTTTCAGTGAGTGTGTCATTTTCCCCACATAAGAGGCAAGGCATGTGCACTCTGCCATATAAATTATTTCTTGAGTGTCACATGTAATCATCTGTCTAGTATCAAAATCTTTATTTATGTGGTAACTCTTGAATTTTTTCCTTTGTATAATATGTTTACAGTGCACACAACGTTTGCACTGGAAACATCCATGGCATCCTTGGTTAAACCGTGTCAAAACTGTATTTTTTGTTGTGATCCTGGTCAACATGATATTGCCAGTCTCCCACCAGGGATAGTCTATAGAAAAAATACCACCCTTAGAGATATGTTAGTACATAGCCATTTTTCTGAAAGTACAAATTTGACACGGCTTAACTAAGAATGCCACGGATGTTTCCAGTGCAAATGTTCTGTGCACTGTAAATGTATCATACAAGGGAAAAAATTCACTGATATTCGCTGATTGATATCACTGTCTCTGTTATCCTTTCTTCCCCTTCACCTCCTATCATCATAGTGTGGTTTGTTAGTGTTTTCCATTTTGTCTATTAGTGTTTGTCTTATTTCTTTGTGTTTTTTTTTTTTGCGTCTCATGTTCACATTCATGTTTTTATGTTTGGATGGTATGGCCTGTTTTTATTCTAAGTCAGAATTGGTCTTCTTTAAACTGAGTATGTTATGTATGATCGTTTCATTATTAAAAGTAACTCTAGTATTGCAGCCATTTAAACTTAGTAGCCATAGGCATATATAGAAATACGATTTTTAATTTATGGTATATGCATGCATTACTGGAATGAAGAGTATTTATCACCATATCTGCTGTAAATTATTATACTCATATGTCCCAATGATTTGCACCAATGATTTTAAAATGTGTGTTTTTCACATCATTTTTATGTCAGTAATAAGGGACTATATATTGTCTGTTTTCACATAACAGCCTGAGCCTTTGATAAAGGATCAAGAGGATCTGAAATGTGTCAGGCGGGCGAGTGTGGACCTGTCCTGTGTTTGTGAAAAAATGGCAATTGAATGTCTTTTTTGACATTTTTGGAGCTTGACAACTTCATTTCAGGTGGTGTGTGCTTAACGTCTGTGTTGCTATGAGTTCTTTTCTAATTTTACAACGTCACCTGCCTTTTGCTCAGTTTTCTATCTTGATTCCAATATTAGCTGGTGCCAAAGTGCAAAACAGAGAGTCCTGCTGGCCACAAAGGGGTATGTGACCAGTATCTGCTGAATATGGCTTTGTTGGAGCAATAGTGCATTTCATATAGGATAGTGCCTGTGCTCCATACTAGCATAGTCAAACAGTAAACTGTTAATTCATAACGAATGTAGATCACAAATAACAATCGCATCTTATTGTGGGGCCACTAATCAGGCCACACCTGCTTCAGCACTATGAATAGCGGTGAGGCATGATGCATCCTGACCCAGGGCCCTGTACCCACCTGACAAGTAAAGGATGAGCCCCGTCCCACATCCGATCCCTACAGACATAGTGGCAGAATTTCTGGTGTCCAGTGGTCTCTCCTTCTTCCTGGTAGTCTTCTGCCCCCACTCCAGTGCCTACCCCGTGGCCCCAAGACAGCAGCCAGCAGTTGCCCTCCATTCATCTCCCTGACCAGTCACCATCTGCCACACACAAGTCTTGTATTGATACACACTGCTGCACAGCGATACAGGAGTTGTGTTTGAAAATAAAACTAAGACTGCTTAAAGCTGTATTATGCAAGCACGCAGACTTAGAATTTATTCTAAATAATTTTGCTTTTAATCATAACTTAGTCAAACTGACAGCTTCTTACACCAACCTTGGGTATTGCCTTTGGTCCATCACTCCCCAACCACATTAGTGGTTACTTACAACTCCCATCTAAAATGGATGTTCAGTGAGCAAGTGCTATATTGGAAAAGCAATTGCACACTTGGCAGGTGTGCAATTTCTGTTCCAATATAGTCATATTGGGGCGCTCCACTAATGTGTGCACAGGATAGGTACTGTACTTTGTGTGATACAAATGCAGTGCTTTAAATATGGGATCCCTTGAGTTTTACTGTGTTGCTGCTAAAGCCAGTTAAAACATACTAGATGGGCAACATGTGATAAACTGAGATAAACCAATGCAAGTTATGTTGAGAAGATCATAGATAAACTGTTCTTCTTGTAAGATATAATAATAATAATAACTTTTATTTATATAGTGCAATTCAAAATTTATCAATGTGCTTAACAATAAAACAATAAAAACAGAATAAAAAGATAAAATACAACAAACATACATTAATGAAGTTCACATTCAATGATACTTCCTACACTTATTCCCCAAAAGCACGGTCAAATGGGTCAGTTTTTTTTTTTTTAAGACCTTCTTTATTGACATTTTTGTTTTTCACTAAGTATTAGACAGACATACATAGATGCCCAAGTTGCCTCTGGCCCCCCACCCCAAAACTGAGTGAGGAAACTATGTACAGCATTTAACTATATACATACACAGCTGCCTTGCACAACCCTTAACCACCCTCTCCATATCCATATTCAATAACAATATATAGTAGAACCTCTGCCTAGAATAGTACATTTATATGTCAGAGTTTAGAACTCAGGTTTATTCTGCATAATTATAAACCATACATCCCCGAACGGTAGCCCTTAGGGTAGTGCTCTGCAGCTGCATCCCTAGGGAAAGGAGAGAGTCCACGCCCCCACCCACACTTAGCCGATTCTGTGGGTTCCTATAACGTAACCGAATATTGTCCAGTCGGTGCATATATTAGGAGTAATCAATAAGACACACTCCAGTTCCAGCCTCTACTCCCCATCTATAGATCTTTATCTATGTACCATCAGACAGACAGACCTGTACCTGGGAGAATTTAGACTGCAACATGTAGACCGCCTCCAAGGTCCTCTATCTCTTATCATAGATTCCTTTTCGTCCGTCCCGAAGCATTTGTCTCCTAAGCCTACTCAGCATTTTCAGCAAATCTCCCACCCACTGGTCATATGAATAAATCAGATCATTTTCCAATGCTTCAAGACAAATGCTTTAACTAAAGAGGACATTAGAGAAATATGCCCTTTAATAAGTGTGCTCGGGATATCAGTCATGTCCCCCAACAAACAGATCTTTGGATCAATAAGGTCTTTATAGTTCACCACGGGGTCCATATTGTGTCTAATTTGCTTCCAAACTGGATAGATTTTGAAACATTGCCACATGGCATGGAATAGGTCCCCAAATGGGTCTGTTTTTAAATCCATCTTAAAGCTCTCCATGGTCTGGCACTCTTGGATCCAACAAGGTAAAGAGTTCCACGAGGTTGGGGCTGCATACATAAATGCTCAAGCACCAGAAGTTTTCAATGTAACCCTGGGAACCTCTAGCAATCCCTCATTGGCTGAGAGGAGGGGGCAGAATGGAACCAGGAGCTCTTGCAGGTAGCCTGGGCACTGTCCATGTAGGGCCTTATAGGTCAGTAAACCAACCTTGAAGGTGATCTGCCACTGTACAGGCAGCCAGTGCAGTTCGTGCAGCACAGGGCTGATATGACTGGCCCGGGGAAACCGCAGTCAGTAGCCTGGCCTGCAACTTTCTGCACCAGCAGCAAGTGGTGGATATCAACCCCTGGAAGCTCTAGGTAGAGGGGAATTACAGTAGTCAAGGCATGAGGTCACAAAGGCGTGGATCAATGTTGGAAGGTCGCGAGATGGAACAAGGTGCTTAATCCGGGTGCTATTCCTCAGAGGGTAAAAAGAGGACTTGACTACTGCCGACACCAGTGTACACAGTGTCAGCCCCTTGTCTAACATCCCCCCCCAGATTCTGCACCTGAACAGAGGGCAAGAGCTGGTTACCTCCAAGCCAAAGCCCAGAGGCAGACCATGCCTCTGCCCTCTCTATCCTGTGACCCAGATCCGCCACCAACACCTCAGTCTTATTGGGATTCAACTTTAACCAGCTGGCCTGCATCCTGTCCTGGAGTTCTATGTGGCAGCTATTAAAGACAGAGACCATACTATCCTAGTTGGGTGCAAAAAACAGGTACAGCTGGGTGTCATCTGCATAACAGTGAAACCTCAGCCCATACCATCTCATAAGGGCTTTGGCTCAGAGGTAACCAGCTCTTGCCCTCTGTTCAGGTGCGGAATCTGGGGGGGATGTTGGATGAGGGGCTGACACTGTGTACACAGGTGTCGGCAGTAGTCAAGTCCTCTTTTAACCCTTTGAGGAACATCACCCGGATTAAGGACCTTGTTCCATCTCGCGACCTTCCAACATTGATCCACGCCTTTGTGACTTCACGCCTTGACTACTGTAATTCCCCTCTACCTAGGGCTTCCAGGGCTTGATATCCACCACTTGCTGCTGGTGCAGAATGCTGCAGGCCAGGCTACTAACTGGGGTTTCCCCAGGCCAGTCATATCAGCCCTGTGCTGCATGAACTGCACTGGCTGCCTGTACAGTGGCAGATCACCTTCAAGGTTGGTTTACTGACCTATAAGGCCCTACATGGACAGTGCCCGGGCTACCTGCAAGAGCTCCTGGTTCCTTTCTGCCCCCTCCTCTCAGCTGATGAGGGATTGCTAGAGGTTCCCAGGGTTACATTGAAAACTTCTGGTGCTTGAGCATTTATGTATGCAGCCCCAACCTCGTGGAACTCTTTACCTTGTTGGATCCAAGAGTGCCAGACCATGGAGAGCTTTAAGATGGATTTAAAAACAGACCCATTTGACCGGGCTTTTGGGGAGTAAGTGTAGGAAGTATCATTGAATGTGAACTTCATTAATGTATGTTTTATTGTATTTTATCTTTTTATTCTGCTTTTATTGTTTTATTGTTAAGCACATTGATAAATTTTGAATTGCGCTATATAAATAAAAGTTATTATTATTATATCTTACAAGAAGAACAGTTTTTCTATGATCTTCTCAACATAACTTGCATTGGTTTATCTCAGTTTATCACATGCTGCCCACCTAGTATGTTTTAACTAGTTTTAGCAGCAACACAGTAAAACTCAAGGGATCCCATATTTAAAGCACTGCATTTGTATCACACAAAGTACAGTACCTATCCTGTGCACACATTAGTGGAGCGCCCCAATATGACTATATTGGAACAGAAATTGCACCTGCCAAGTGTAATTGCTTTTCCAATATAGCACTTGCTCACTGAACATCCATTTTAGATGGAGTTGTGGGCAACCACTAATGTGGTTGGGAGTGATGGACCAAAGGCAATACCCAAGGTTGGTGTAAGAAGCTGTCAGTTTGACTAAGTTATGATTAAAAGCAAAATTATTTAGAATAAATTCTAAGTTCATGTGTTTGCATAATACAGCTTTAAGCAGTCTTAGTTTTATTTTCAAACACAACTCCTGTATCGACGGCAGCAGTGTGTATCAATACAAGACTTGTGTGTGGCAGATGGTGACTGGTCAGGAGATGAATGGAGGGCAACTGCTGGCTGCTGTCTTGGGGCCACGGGTAGGCACTGGAGTGGGGCAGAAGACTACCAGGAAGAAGGAGAGACCACTGGACACTGAAATTCTGCCACTATGTCTGTAGGGATCGGATGTGGGACAGGGCTCATCCTTTACTTGTCAGGTGGGTACAGGGCCCTGGTCAGGATGCATCATGCCTCACCGCTATTCATGGTGCTGAAGCAGGTGTGGCCTGATTAGTGGCCCCACAATAAGATGCGATTGTTATTTGTGATCTACATTCGTTATGAATTAACAGTTTACTGTTTGACTATGCTAGTATGGAGCACAGGCACTATCCTATATGAAATGCACTATTGCTCCAACAAAGCCATATTCAGCAGATACTGGTCACATACCCCTTTGTGGCCAGCAGGACTCTCTGTTTTGCACTTTGGTACCAGCTAATATTGGAATCAAGGTAGAAAACTGAGCAGAAGGCTGTTGATATTGTAAAACTAGAAAAGAACGCATAGCAACACAGATGTTAAGCACACACCACCTGAAATGAAGTTGTCAAGCTCCAAAAATGTCAGAAAAGACGTTCAATTGCCATTTATTCACAAACACAGGACAGGTCCCACGCTCACCCGCCTGAAGCATTTCAGATCCTCTTGATCCTTTATCAAAGGCTCAGGCTGTTATGTGAAAACAGACAATATATAGTCCCTTATTACTGACATAAAAATGATGTGAAAAACACACATTTTAAAATCATTGGTGCAAATCATTGGGACATATGAGTATAATAATTTACAGCAGATATGGTGATAAATACTCTTCATTCCAGTAATGCATGCATATACCATAAATTAAAAATCGTATTTCTATATGTGCCTATGGCTACTAAGTTTAAACGGCTGTAATACTAGAGTTACTTTTAATAATAAAACTATCATACATAACAAACTCAGTTTAAAGAAGACTAATTCTGACTTAGAATAAAAAACAGGCCATACCAGAAGCTTCTTGATGGTCTCCCCCCTCATACTGGTGCCGGGCACGACAGCCTTGAGCCTTACCTACTCAGACTTGGGGTCTCCATACTTGCTCGCCCTATCACCCACATTTTCAATAGATCCCTTCTGATGGGCACCATCCCTGGCACTTGGGAAGGTGGCCAAAGTCATCCCTGTTCACAAACAGGGTGACCCCAAGGACCTCAGGAACTATCGACCGATAGCGATACTGTCAGCGATCAGTAAGCTTCTCGAAAGGGTGGTTGCCTCACAGGTCTACCATTACTTGCAGACCTATGCTTAACTCTCTCCTGCCCAACACGGCTTCCAGAAAGGGCATAGTACTTCCGCTGCCCTAGCAGTTGTCTCCTCTGAGATCTGATCTGTTGCTGATCAAGGCAAACTGACTGGAGCCATCTTTGTGGACCTCTCAAAAGCCTTCAACCGTGTTGACCACTCACTTCTGCGCTTCTCTCTCCAGTCTCTGGGCTTCTCCTACCCCACCCTTGCCTGGATCAGCAACTACCTCTTGGGCAGACAGCAGTACACCTCATTTAACAAGGCCCTGTCAAAGCCTGCCCCGGTCAACTGTGGGGTACCTCAGGGCTCTGTCCTTGGACCCTTCCTCTTTTCCCTCTTTATTAATCAGCTGCCCTCAGCCTCAGCCCATGGGCGTTCTACTGTGTACGCTGATGACTTAGTCATTCTGTTTAGCTCCCAGGATAGCTCTGACATCAACAACAAGCTCAACTCTGACTTCAACCAGATCCAGTCATGGCTGGAGGTCTACAAGCTTGCTATCAACTTGCAGAAAACTCAAACCATGCTTTTCGGCTCCACAGCCAAATTAAAAGTGGTCCCTTCCCCTCTAAGGATATCATGTGCCGATGGATTCTTCCTACATGATGCTGAATCTGTCAA
Source organism: Neoceratodus forsteri (assembly GCA_016271365.2). NCBI lineage: Eukaryota > Metazoa > Chordata > Ceratodontiformes > Ceratodontidae > Neoceratodus > Neoceratodus forsteri. The sequence goes on from CM057449.1 coordinate 1,802,740,684, forward strand.
GTACCTGGGGATGACTCTTGATTCACAACTGGACTGCAATCCACACATTCACAGTGCCTGCAAGGCCTCTAACAGTAAGTTGGGCCTTGTGTACAGAGCAAAAAGTTGCCGCACCCCGGCGGCACGTCTCGCCCTATCCAAAGGAGTCCTCTTACCCACGCTCTCCTACAGCCTTGTCTCCTTTGCCCTCTCCACAAAAAACAATCTCTCCAAATGGGATACGGTGTACAATAATATATGTTGCTTTTCACTCTCTGCCCCCCACCTCACTCACCGCTGCCAGCTCTATTCTCAGTTGGAGTGGCTTCCACCAGAAAAATACCAGTCCTTCGTCCTAGGCTACTTCACCGACAAGGTTATCAGAACTGCCACCCCTCCTGCCCTTGCCGCAACCCTCATTCCCCCTTCCTCCTCCTCCTACCACCTAAGGTCCAGCGACTCCCATGTCCTTCTGGTTCCTAAAACGCGCACTCAAATGGGTGACCGGGCCTTCACTACTCTTGCCCCTAGACTATGGAACTCCCTTTCAGCAAGCACTCGCTCCTTCACCTCCCATTCCTGTTTTAAAGCTTCCCTCTGGAGCTTCCTCAAATCTGCCTTTACCTGCCTCTGCACTTAAGGTACTCCTGCCGCATGTCCCACTGTATCTTACTGCTTTAGGGTGTAGGATCTCCGGACCTTCCCTTCCGGTGAAACATACAGGGGATCAATGAATCAGCTTGGGATGGATCCTTCCTTGCTCTACTGGATCAATTTATACTAGGCCATCTGTTTTATTCCTCTGAGTGATTCATTGGACTCTCCTATCCCCCTTTTGTAATCTCCTTGATGTACTCTACAAACCCTAGCCTACAAATGCCGTGTTGCCTGCTATACTCAGCTGATGGCCTGCCTCCTATGTACTATGTAATTATCTTCCTACCACAGGGTAGGTAAATGTCCTCTGGTGTTGCTGCATTTACCACGTTTATGACTGCTGCCCTTACTTGTACCTGCTCTTATTGTCTGCCTGTTGTACCTGAATGTATCCTTGTAATCTTGAATGTATCTCTGTAATCTCCCGGGTCACACCTGAAAATAGGCACTTGGTTGTCTAGTGTGCTTACCTGGTAAACAAAAATAAATGAATAAATAAAATAATGTCTTCCAAAGGCAGCAAATATACCGTGAACAACACAGGGGATAGCACGGTGCCCTGAGGAACCCCAAATGGCAGAGAGAATGATGCCGAGGAAAAACTCCCAGACACCACTGGTTTAACCCCTCCCATGCTGAAATCTGATTGGCTGTCAGCATTCTGAGAGCCTTATGTTAATCTCCTTATTAACATACTTGTAGAGCCTGATCACTAGATTATTGATTTAAAGAATCAAGGTCCTACTTACATTTGCAGCATTCTGTGCCTCGAACTGATGGCAACCATTAGAACAAGGCAGACAGTGCCAGGAATAATTTACCCATGTTTGAAAGAAAGGTCAAATTAAACACATTGAACTGTTATTTTTTTTCCTGTTTTTATGGCTGAGCTGTACTAGATGATAGGATACAGCATTTACTAAACTAAACTCTTTTGTAGGACATTCCTTTGAAGTACTGTTACCAGCAGGGCTAAAGAAACAGACTTTTGAATTTCAGTTTTGAATAAAAGAGTCACAGCACAGCTGAGTAGAATGAAGTCCCCCCTCCACACACACACACACACACACACACACACACACAGCAGACTCACTGCTGACTCACAGCCAAAGAACAGATTTGTTTTCCTCATGTAAACCTTTGGCATAGGGACTGTTTTATCTAAAGGATTAAGAATAACTAAAATAAATGCTGTGTGTCATTAGAAAACGGCAAGAAAAACTGATCCCAGTTATAATAATAGCAATTAGGTACTCCCAGGGGTTATGTTAATTTTAAAGTTAATCACCTCCTGGGGGCAATAATCACCCCCTGGGGGCAATATGGCACTCAGCTGTGCCTGGTTTCACATTATGCCCCCACAGGGTGATTAACTATAATATTAACACAACCCCTGTACCTCATTGCTTAAATATGTTTTGCTTGCTATCATGTGCACTATATATTTTTCTGGATCCAATTCCTGTTCATGTCCACAATACTATTTCAAAGCCAAAAGAACAGACCATACTTTTGTTCTCAAGGAAAACAAATAATTAAAAAAAAAATTAAAATACTTAAATTCTGGGAAGAAATGGAAATGTTTACCAGTAAATGAAAGTGGAAGATAACTGAATCTTTTACTGTTACAAGAGGTAGGGTCAAATGTTTTGCCCAGCTTTTCAGCAGTGCTGCTTTAAGATGCAGAATGGGAAAAGATAAGGTTAAGTAACTGATAATTATCTTAATGGCCATACTTCAATGGCAGAAGAGGAGGCACACTTGGCCCGAAAAAACAAATTACAGTGGGGGAGGTTTGGGGGCATGTAACCCAGAAAATTTTGAGAATGTAATGTGTAAATTGACGCATTTTTGAACATTTCAGGCAGTGGTTCATGAACAAAGTGTACATTACCCCTCAATCTTCTAGATGCCTGTCCATCACAGAGCAGCTGCAAACAATAATGGCTACCTTGCAGGGATGAGAAGGAAGCTGTGGGAGATGGCTGGTTGTTCTGCTAGAACACAGAAACATAGACAATGATGGCAGAAAAAGACCAATGGTCCAGCCAGTCATCCCATGGTTCACTTAAGCAATAAGCCACGAGGGTGTGGGTTATCGGGATTTACCATGGCTGGCGTGGTTTGCCTACGGTAGTAGCAGTGGGCAAATCCTAGCCGCGGTAAATCCCATAACCCACACCCCAGAGTGGCTTATTGCATTATACCAACACATTTTGTCGTGGATGAAAGTTTAAATTGTTTAATTTTCTTTTTCCTGTGGAAAAAATGATTCTAGTAAGAGATATCCTTCCATGAAAAAAATAGTCCATGTTTTTTTATCGATTGGCCAATTACATAAGTAGATTGAAGATGTCTGTTGTAATCAGATGATATCACTGGTCTAAGCATGCTAGTTTGTTATCCTTTCTGCCATCAGACTGAATAGTCTGAGCCCTCAACATCTAATCCGTCCATTTTTCCTTCCTTAACAGTAATTCATTATTTTTGTATAGTAAAACAGTTTAAAATGGATAGCTGTTGAAATACTCTGACCAAACTCATCCGGGATAAACTGATTCAAAGTTTTCAAAATGAGTATTTAGTATTTCCGAGTAATGTACCTCAGCTAAACACACAGTCGGAAACCACGAGTCTCCAGTCACCTCTGCAGCCGATTACATCACCTCGAGTCTGTGGATTGAGACTCGTGATTTCACTGTGGCCGGAGCTTGCACGGTACTATTGTGTTTTGCTGAGGTACATTTACTTCAGGAGAATATACGACTGCTTTGAAGGCTTTCTGAATAGTTTATTGAGTTCAGTTTGGTCGATGAGTTCAAACAAGGCATCCATTTTTTTTAACTGTTTTACTATGCAAGGCATAGTAGTTACTGTTAGCTAGAGGAAAATGGCGGTTTTGCAAATGTTGGGGGGCTCTGACTGATTCATGTTACGTGAAGCTGAGGATGTGGGCAGGCTGGCACCTTTGCCAGTGATTATCATACGATTTACAACAGGGCTGAGGTGCCAGTCTGCTTGTGTGATTGGCTGCTGATTTATGTATGTGGTATAATATCCAATACTGGGACCTAATGTCCACCCTGGGTCCTAGCCCTCCCCATCCACCCCTCTATTCCCCTCCCAGTATCTGTATACAGTATCTGTATCAAGTAACCACTATAGTCTTCACTATGTCTCAACCTTGCTTGAAACCATTAACAGTTTTAGCATCCACCCCCTCAGTAGGTAGACGTTTCCATGGTTTTACTGCCGTTTCTATCATATAATACTTCCTTATGTCCCTCCAGACATCCTTAAAATTCACACCTACAAGGCAACTTGTCACTGCACTGTGATGGAAAGGAAGCAGGAAATGTGCTCAGTTTAAAAGGCCCTCTTTCTTAGCTTTATGTTTTCAGACAAGCAATTTCCAGGCCCAGCCACAACTGTTGCAATATAATCCATGAAAACCTACAAGACATGCACAAATAAATCACATATACTGTATATCATATACTTCAAAGGCAGGACCCAGAAAATATATTTTTTTTATCCCAAAATTTGATAGATACTATTGGAAACTTTGCTTGCACATTATTTACCCCTTTCAGGGTGGGGGTGGGGGCTTGCTTCCCTTCCCATCACAAGTAAAAGTAATGAAAAACTCACCTCCTTTCTCAGACTACCAGCCAGACCCTCATAACCCTATGATCATAACCTGTCCTTCTTCAGCTGGTGGTGACAATGACTGGCCTGCCACCTCTCTGCATTGCAACTGGCTACAAAGGGGGGCCCTATCCAGCACCCCCTCCTCATGGAAAGAGAGCATGGGTTTGCAATGGGACTGGGAGGGGGAAGCAAATTGCTCTTAAGTTTATGCTTGCTTTGGCAGCTTTCCAAACCCAGGAGCAGGACAGCTAAAATCACCATCATCCTCCACTTCCTAGCCCCATCACCAAAAGCACAAAAGGATAATACTGTACTGTGCAGACCCAGGTCACAGATTATCCAATTATAAAATCAACCTGACACTCACTACAACTATAAAGTGGGTAATTACTGCATTTTGCTCCTTTGTTAGTTTGCTGTTCCTTACCCGAACTGAATTGCCTGACACAATCACATCAGCCAGGTATTATTGCTGTCATGGTGAACATCAGACATTTATTTTGTCAGGCCCTAAAACTTAATTTCAGGAAGCTTGTACAGTAGAAAGCCCCAACTGTACATTCAACCCTGCAGTCTGCAGACAGCAGCACAAAGGAAGCTTCAACTAAGATTGCAAAAATACCGTCACATTTACTACGTTATTTGTTTGACCAGGAAAGACACACTATGCTACAATAGCTTGCCTCCTGGTGCTGGGCTGTATTTCATCAAACTTGGTTAGATGGGGTATGGAGATTGGTGAGTGCTGCTCTGTTATTTAATAAATATATCTGCTACTATTAGCCTATGAATAAGCTCTGGTCTTATTTTTTGCAGTATCAGTGGCTGTGAGCCAGCTTTCTCTTTGTTGCTTGTGGGGTACGGAGAGTACATAGATGATGATAGACCCCTGAAACCTCAATTCTTTTATCCAGTCTGAAAAAATCATGACTTGCTTTCTCAACTTATCTGACACTTCACACTGCACCATTTTATCAAAAGGATGACTGGCTGCTCTCCCAAATCATATGGCAAACTTCCAGCATGTGCATGAACTCTTGCCCTCACCCTTTCTACAAAAGCAACTATACTGTACCTTACCCCCAGTATAACAATATTGTCCCCATCTATGCATCTGTAAAAAAGAAATCATCTCTAGTAAAATCAGTTCCCCCTCCCATCATGTGCATAAACTTTGTCTTTCACAAAAGTTTTACCTTACCCCCAGTGTAAAGATATTGGCCCCATCACCATACTTATACGTCTGCCTCGCCATAAAAGCAGCATTAATTAAGCTACCTGATAAATTTGCCTACCTGCATTAAGATGGGGGTTTTGCTGGCTCAGTGGTGCTGAAGGTTGAGGTGCTGGATGCCACACCTCGCACTACACCAGTGACCCGGGTTTGGGAGTGAACTCGGTTTGCTGGGGGTTGGAAGGGGAGGACAAGATTGAGTGTCCGGAGGACTGCTATCTTGTCCTGGAAGGGAGGGGAGGGGATCTGGTCCTGTGCTCTGGTGGCTTCTAGCAATGGTTGGGGGCACTGCAGCTCGTGATCCAGCAACCAAGGGGATTGGCTGTGGCAGCAAATTTGTGGTCCAAGACTGGGGGGAAGAAAAGCTGAAAAATCCCCTGGCTTTCAGAGGATGCGATGTCGGCCTGAGTGATTCAGCCCACATCCCCAACACTGGACTTTCCTGACTGGTTCCCCTCCTGCCCGCCCAGCTCCTGACCTGACTGTCTAGATTCTAGACAAGAACACCTGGTAAGTGGATGTGTGGCCCAACCCCGGGGTGCATAGATCTGGGGGGCCAGCTGTGGTCAGTGAGTTGGTTGGTGATCCTGGCCAGGAAGTTTCAGGTGGGAAGTTAGGTGCTGTAAGTCAGGTGGGTACACCTGAGAGATGCCCCAGAAGCTCAGGTGCTAAAATAGAAATACAAAAAAAAGGATGGGCATTTTGACACTTGCATAGCTTTTAACGTTAAAGATTCTGACTTAGAAGTTGCTGACTATTTCTGGAGATTGGGACTTCAGTGTCCCAGCTGAGTCAACTGCTATTGTACTGTCCTCACATTTCAGCTAGCAGAAGCAGAAAAAGACTGCAGAACACAACTCCCAAGAAATGAGTTGCCTATATGGACAATCACCGCTTCTAGCATTAAAATGACAGCATTGAATCTGGAACAAACAACCTGGCACTTTGAGGCAGACCACCTCTTCATCAGGGCAGAACAACCATGCTGGGGTACACAGTAAGAGCACTCCTAAGAAGCAGCAGCAGGCAGAAAACCAGAACAGTGGGAGTTATAGTTGTGTAAATGGTCGGGTAAGAGAGAGAGGGAGGGAGAAAAACTCACAATAATGTAGACCTAAGACAACACAGCCACTAGCTCTCCTTCTCCTTTGCTTCATCTTCTCTCCTTCAACTGTTCAAATGTTCAACTGCACTGCTGAATCCACAGCCGCCCAACTGATTGCTGCCAGATGATCGGATGATCTGTAGTCTGCCAGCATGCCAAAACCTCCAGTCTTGCTTGTTTCTTCCTAAACTCATCCTTCGTCACCGAAGCTAAACCAGCAGCAGTGTTCAAATGTGCTGCAGCTTATTTAACCACACTCCCTGCTACTGAAGTAGCAAGTCACATGCACTGTGGACCTAATTGGCTCTCTGCAGTCTGCTGCTGCTCCCCACCTCTTCCCCCCTCTTCGCACTGTGTGAAGCATTTGGAACAAAGGCAATTGAAAAGAAAAGGTGCTTTGTGATCACCTGCTGGCCAAGTCTGGTTCCTTGTGGTCACCAGCTCTTTTGTTTGTTGCCCCCAAATGAGATTATATATGCCATGGCATACTTGGCATACCTGTAGCCCCCATTTACAATGGCCATTTCTACACCAGTGTAGGTTGTTTTGAGTGTCACACTGGTGTACACTGACTTCTAGCTATGGAGCACCACCCTCTAAGCCCTATACTCAGGATCTTGAGGCCCACACAGTCATGGTAGCATGCTCCTGACCCCATGATTGCATGGATAGCAGAGGGTGGGCAGCTGGTCAGTGGGCAGGAACAGTGGTGGTGGTGGGGGTTCAGCTGCACAGAGGGTTGCCATCTTGGGAATTGTGGAGTGGTCTAAGGAGCATGCTCAGCATGGATGCCACTGTGATTTTCACATTTAGACCTTCTCTTGTCCACCACCCCACTGTAGGATTTTATTTTTTACTGAGCAACTGGGAGGGGTTGCAAGGTCCTCCATGGGAAGGAGGGTGCCCCTTGCATGTGATATGGACATGCAGACCCCTTGGGGGTGCAGGCCAATCTGCCCACCCTACAGAGCTGGAAGCACCCTTTCCACAGGTTAGCCAGCCCCTCAGTGCCTCCTTCCCAACAGACTGGTATTAGCCATTCTTTGCCATCAGTCTGCTACCATGCCTTAACTAAAATTCACAAAAATAAAAAGGAAGCTAGTTCCTTGTTGGATTACATTTTTGCATTGTTCATTTAACAGAAGCAAATTTTAACAATCTACATTTTGTGGTGTTTGCTTTGCAGAGAGGTGGTTTGCCACATTTAGTACTCAGGATCAGCCTCTGACTGCTGCCCATTTTGAGGAAAAATATCCTTAACACTGAATTAACCTGAATAAGTTAATTTCCTATCTCTCTTCATGCTAGTGAGTATCTGACAAAATAGTGATTGAAGAACAACTGACTGGTAAAACTGTCTGATATTTGTATGGGAATACAGATACATATAGTCCCAAATAAGGCCTCATCTCCCTTTTGGACTACTGTACTCGACTGCCATCCCTGACCAATGGGGCCAGGAGTAATCCCGCTGGAACAGAGGCACCAGCATCACCGAGAAAGCTGTGGAGGTGTGGAGACAAGCTCCATAGCTGGAGAAAGGCATTTACCTGGTCCTAGGTGCCAGAAGAAAAGCTTCCTTCAGTATTACTCTCAGCTATCTAGAACAGCTGAATCCACTCACTCACCCACCCTCACCGAGAGTTCTCAACAAGACCAGACATCAGCTGATGCATGGCACCCCTACCCATGTAGATTTGGATTTTTTTATATTTTAGACTACACAACATCTTTCAGTATTAAGCTAAATAAAGAGATGTTTGGGGATCGAAGTGAAGGCATGCTGGCAAATACTGTACAGATTTGATTTGGAGGTTGGCAAGCAGAGTCTCGAATTGGGATCTCCATTCAGGTCTCCAGCCCTCTCTCCCCTTCCCTGTTGTAAACTGGCAAATTTGCAGAGGGTATGACATAGTGCAGTTCAACTTCCTGAAGCAACCCAGTAAAGACTTCACACACATCATGCAGGATACTAGGAAAAATGCAGTACTCTCACTAATGTGGTTCAGTGCCTGCTGCCTGATTCATCCACACACTACCCAATTGGCACAAAAGGCTGTTTTGAATCTGGTCTGCTGCCAGATGCCTCCACACATGCTGCCTTTTTTTTTTTTTTCTTGTGCTGGAGGAAGTGACAAAAAATCGAGCTGAAGACAAGTAGGAAGGAGGCTCACCATGGACTCTCAGGGGCATGACACCAGTGTGACACCATTGTAAAAGCCAGTTACTCAAAGGGGTGTACACCAGTGAATTCAGCAGTTTCATTTTCAGAGCCAATCAGCTCATCAAAAGGGGAAGGTGAGTGCCCATGTTTCAATCCATAAGAGTGCTCTACACCTCCAGGATGACTGCTTTTACAAAGAAAGGGTTACTGTATATTAACAACAGAACTTATTTGCAATTTGGACATATAGCTGAAGCAATGAAAGATATGACAGAATCTGTTTTAAGAGTATATGAGCATTCAAAATGGCTCACAAACAGGACTATCTCTTAGCAAAACCAGATAGGGACCCTGGAAACTCAATTATCGGGTAAAAAAACTGACAGGTGGCAACCCTATTTGGGGCACCAGGCTCTGCACCCCATCTCTTCTTCTTCCCTTATCTTTCTTGACTTTACTCCAAGGGATGTGGCAAGGAGCTGAACACAGGAAACAGCCAGTACATTATTAGGAGAACCAAAAGAGGATGGTGGGAGATGCTTCATAACATAAAGTCAACAGATAGATCTGCTATACTACCACTCTATAGATCCTATATTCTACCTCACTTAGACTTCTCATCCAAGCAATGGAACCTCAGTTTGAAAGGTGTCATTGCACGTCTCGAAAAAGTACAAAGAAAAGTAACTAAGCTTATTGACAATTTTACCCATTTTAGCTACGATGTCAGGTTGCATAAATTAAATCTCATGTCTCTCGAGAAAAGAAGAATGAGAGGGAATTTAATGATGACATGGGAAATCTTGCAAGATGACTATTTGATGTCTGAAACTGGGTTGGAGTTCAAGCAAATTAATGTTGAAACTAGAGGACATCCATTACAACTGGCCTGCCATATGTTCAATACCATCAAGAGGGGTAATTTTTCCTCACAAAATGTTATCAAACCCTGGAACTCTGAATAAAAAAGCTGTGATCAATGAGACTAAAACATCTTTTAAAAACAGCCTGGATGGCTTTTTCCTTAAACAATGACACATTAGATTTTTATGGTTAAACGATAGGAGCTTCTAGGGGCCTCGACCTTTTGCTCCGCTCCCAAACCTCAGTGAACTTTAGTGAATCTACAGGAAGAGGCCCTTCAGTTGGGGACCTGAGGCCCTGCATGGGTAGTTAGTGCTTCATGAAAATTACCTTTTATCAGCATAATTATTTATTTATTTACTTATTTATTGAATTTTGTTGACCCAGTAGGCCCACTTGATACTAGAAGTCCCTTTTTCAGGGCAACCAGGGGGAGGGGGATACAGATGGTAACCAACTGAAATTGAACCAGATTAAGCTGTTGGTGGTATTTTATTAGTGAATGGGGGAAATTTGGCAAGAACACCAAGGAGATTCCCCTACTCTTTTTGAGAAGTGCCATGGGATCTTTAACGTCCACCTGAACAACCACCAGAACAGGCAGATGGGACCTTGGTTTAACATCTCATCTGAAAGACGGCACCTCAGGAGTGCAGCACCCCCCTCATGCTGCACTATAGTGTCAACATTGGAATATTGGAATTTAACCCAAGTGCCTGGTGTGGGGATAGAACCCACAGCCTTTTGATCTTCCGGCCTCAGAGGTGAATGTGCAACCTGCTGAAAAACTAACATTGCATTAAGTCAAATAATTTCACTTCTGTAGAATTTTGTGCAATTTTGCAACATTTTTCCAAAACTTTTTTTTTTCAGTTATTTTCATCTAATGTTAAATGTACTTATCCAAACAGGCATATCTAATGTATGGAACCACATGAGTATGTGTTCCAAGTAGCCAGTCTCTAGCTTTAAATGAGGCTGAGTTATAGGCAGCCAAACATTTGTCAGATTTTAAATTTTCAATTATTTCCATCTAGTTTTCAAACTACTTATTCAAATTTCACCCAATTTAACACATGTAAGGTATTACGCTACTTGGGTATGCATACCAGTTTTCTGGTCCCTAACTTTAAAGGATGCTTAAGGATGGATAGCCAAACATTTTGTCAACATTTATGTTTCAGTTATTTCCATCTTATATAATGCATTGTCAGTAGCTCAGTAAGTAGCACATCACATCTGCAGCCATAAGATCAGAAGATTGTGGGTTCTAGCTCCACAAATGGTACTTGCAGGTAATACCTATAACTGACACTGTAGTACAGTACAAGGGGGTGTTGCACTTATAAGGTGTCATCCTTTGGGTGAGATGTTAAACTGAGGTCTCTTCTACCCAGCTCTGATCGCTGTCCAGGTGGAAATAAAAGACAAAAAAAAGGAAAAAAAGACCAGTGGAGTTTCCCTTGTGTTATGGCCAACATTCCTCCTGTCAATAAAGCAGGTCTACCCCCCCTCTCCCCCAGGATGCACCTGGAAATTAGCTATAAAAGCTTGGTGTGCCTTTTCTTGGTTAAAAATTGCAAATAAAATAATAAATAAATATTAAAACTATTCATACATGCTTCACCACATTTGACACGTTTGATGTTTTGTGCCACATGGATGTGTATACAAAGTTTCAGGTTTCTAACTTCAAATGAAGCTGAGTTATAGCAAGGGAAACATTTCATCAGCATCTAATTGTAATTGTTTCCATCTAATTTTGAAGCTGCTTATCCACATTTCGTCACATTTTAACATTTCAAATATTATATGACAGGGGTATGAGTAACAATTTTCAGGTCACTAGCTTTAAGGGGGGGTTGCATTATAGGTATCCAAACATTTCATCAACATTTTATTTTTAATTATTTCCATCTGATTTTGAAACTTTTATCTATATTGTACCACCTTTGAAATACAGTATTTGAACACTACATTTCAGGCCTCCAGCTTTAAAGGAAATATAAATCCTGTTGTTGACATGTTTAATACAACTGTAATTTGGGCATGTGAGAAATCTGTTTACTCACCCCAGTGCATTGTTCTATGTGTTTGTTTTGAAATAGTCCTGTTTCTCCTTTTTTAGGTCCACATATTTATGAAGCCTTTTCCCACCCAATATTCATTTTTATTTACTTAGCAGTTTTAGAACCCAGTGATGTCAGTTGAGCTGTTGTCATTGGATCCCACTTCATTGTAGGCTTCAGCTCAACAAACACTACTGGGTTCCAGAACTGAAAAGTAAATAAAAATCTATACTGGCTATGAAAAAGGCTGCATTCGTAAAGGGCCTTAATAAGGGGAAAATAGGACTCCTGTGTTTTAAAGCAAACACATAAAACAATACACTGGGTTGATTACACAGACTTCAAACATGCTCTAATTACAATTATATGTAAACATGTAAACAACACAGTTTGTATTCCTTTCACAGGGAACTGAGTGATAGGCAGCCAAGCATACAGCATGTCAAAAAATGTTTCAGCTATTTTTATCTAATTTTAAAACTACCTCTTCAAGTTTCACTAAATATGTTGTGTTTTCAGTATTGTGCTATATAAATACGTGTACTTGTGTACCCAGATTTAACTCTCTGGCTAGGCTGAGTTACAGCAGTGCCCAGTGTCAAGTTCCTTCTTGTCTAGTTGTATCAATCAGGATCTTCAGTCATGAACTGGCAAGAATGGACAGCGCCAACACTCACTAACTGTTTATTTACCTAGTGTTTCCAAACAGTATGGCTAGTTATTATTGAGGACATTGTGATGGTATTGTCATAGAATCTCACAAAATGTGGGACCCTGACACTAGGCACCATTGTATAGAAAGAGAAATATTTCCCCAGAATTTCACAAAATATAAAATTGCCAAATGTTGAGCCTTTATAACTTTAAAACTGCTCATTCAACTCTCATAATATCTGGCATGCCTTTAGGACATCAAACACGGCAAGTAGGCAGCTAAAACAACTACTGAGTTGTGACCAAATGAACAAATTCAAAAAAGTACATGGCATTTCATGAATATTTTACAAAATGTGTGGAACTTCCCAAAAATTCTGCAAAATGGAATTTGTTAAGTTTATACAGCACTATTGGATGTGCATACAGGAGCTTAATAAATAAGTGATGACTAAGAACTAGAGGCAACCCCTAAAGAGATAGGTGCAATTGACAAATGCCTTGAGGATGAGTGAAGGAGATCTGAATGGCAGTGACCATGGTGATGTTTGAACAAGACAGGGTAGGAAGCAGTTATGACCTGAGCTATGGTGCTGTAATATTGCATGCTCATGGTATCACATTTCACCAATCCCAATTCTCTGATTGTCTTACACATCTTATAATTATCAAGGTAATCTTTGTTTTCCTTCTGAGGTCAGCTCTGGGAACAATTCAGAACAAGCCCAAGAGTAAACAAATGTTTCACCAAGTAGAGCATCCATCTTGTGCTACATTTTCTGCAGTTACAAATTTGCATAAGTCCTCCAGGCACTGAAAACTCAAATGTATATTTATAACAAAAACAAACAAAAAAATAATTTTGAAGTTGTTACAGGCGACAACAAAGTTAAATTATTAATTTTTAATTCTAAAACCTAATTATGAGTGGCTATTTTTTATTTTCACCCTTAAGAATATTAAAAGACAGTAATATCAGCTAACATGGAATAAAGATCCAAAGTCAAGATTAAAAGAATTTGTCATTAAAATTGTCCTGATAGATGGTAACAGCCCCTGCATGAAATGGGCTTTCCTCCCATGAATATTTAAAGCTGTTATTAATACATTTTTAAAAGATCTTTATTAACCAGATCTTCCTTTCCCTGAGGAGGACTTCTGATGCCTAATGAATAATGGAAGGGTTTCTGTGAACAGGGAAATATTTTAACTCTTCTCTTCTGTCAGCTAGCATTTACAGCACATGCCATATCTAACCTGAATGAGGTAGAGCTCTTTTTGTTAGCTTTGTGCAGAGCAGAAACCTTTCTCCTGACATTTTCTTTACAGTACTGTGCTAGTGGGCCAACTGATTTTCTCATGAGAAGAATGATGTGCTCTAAGATAAGAATATGACACAGCAAAGCTGGTTTAGATGTCCACAGATAATACAGAGAGGAATGTTTCCTAAGACCCTATGTGTCTGGTTTGCTCTACTCATTTATCATTAAAGTAGCAAAACAAGTGTTTGCTGTATATGGCCCCATTTTGACTTTCTTCCCCTGATCATAACTGATCTCAACCCTGCCCCAATAAATCTAATATCAACCCAGACCCAATAGATCAAGTCCATTCTTGGTCCTGTAAAGAAAAGGTTAAATTCAGGAGACTAAATTACTGTACATGTAAGCCTGCTGGTAGCAGTGGGTCTCTATCTCTAAAGTAAACTTTCTTGAACCAGAAGGTTAAAGAGCTAGTAGCTCCCCAAAATTAGCAGGCAGAAAATCCTAGTTATTTTTAAAAGTAGACCCAGGTTATTTTTTATTTCTGAAGTGTTTTTCTTATTCTCTGTGGCCATTGGATAATTTTCTACCTAACAGTATTGGGTGTAATGTGAAACGGTTTACCTATGCTGATGCGACAACAATGTTGTTGACATTTGGCATATCAGCATCCCCGATGTTGACAGGTGAAATTTCACCTATCAGACATCGGTCCATATTTCGAACGGGGGCAGTGCCCCCCTGAACTCCCCATGCAGGGGGGCTGTGTGCCCCATGCCACCCCTTCTATTGATTGATAACTCTGAGTCAGAGTCTGGGTCAAACACATTATATGTATATAATTGATTGGCAAGATTTGTCCTGTACTGTAGCTATAATACTCATCATTGCATTTTGTATAAAGACCTAAACTGGGACAGTTTATGAGTATGATTTAAAAAACAATATTCAGTATTTATTTATAAAATAATAAATGGGATGATTGATGGAAACATGGAATTGCCTTCTGTTATTAATATTATCCATATCTTTTAAGGGATGTAAAGCATAGAGGTTACACTTTTCCAGAAACTAATACAAGATATGGTACTATGACACTTGAGGCTCAGACTGCAAATATTTGGAATAATATTCCCCCTGAATTAAGGAAAGCAACTAAACTATCCCAGTTTAAATTAGGATTGAGCACTGTATTTTATGATGAATGTACTTGTTTTTAAAATGTTGATAAATGTGTTAGTTGTTGGTTTGATTGAAGATTGTTGTCTTGTATAATGTCAAAAAGTATTTATTAGTTGTTCTATGTAGTCTGAATTTTTGTATGTTATATTGAATGTAATTTGTTCTTGACACAGGACAACTTTGAAAATAGGTCTATGACCTAAAATTTGCTATCCTGTATAAAAATAAACATTTTTACTACTACTACTACTACTACTACTACTACTACTACTACTACTACATGTATTGTTTGATCTGGGATTAGGGGTGTGTGAAAAAAAAATGCTACCAGCAGAATTTTGGCAAAAGTCAGATTTTCGCTTCCATGAAAGTTCAGAAATCATTTCACCAATGTTCATGGACATTCTGCTGAAAAACTGTGGAATAAATGTAAGAAATGTTGGTTAATGTATTAAACTGTGGGGGAAAACCCCGTGGAAGTAATGCAAACCACAGATCATTACAAGATATAGGATGAAATACTAAGTAAGAGACTTTATTTCCACATTTCATGTAAAAAGTCAGCAGTTCATAATTAAATGCCACAGAACTAGGCAGAAATCTGTAGTTATTTGGTGAAAGTTCGGAATTCTGCCACAGGCAAAAGAGCAGAAAATTCCAAGAAATTTTCAAAATTTCACAGAACTTCCATGGCAGCAGTAATCCCCACTTTTGTCCACCCCATCTGGGATGCTAAGCCTCAATGCCAACAGTTTGTATTAGTACTGTGACAAAAAATAGCTTTTTGAGAGAAAAATGAAAGGTAAAAATTTGCATTACTTGACAAGTTGCAATTTTTACAGGAGAGGAAAGAAAGAAAGAAAGAAAGAAAGAAAGAAAGAAAGAAAGAAAGAAAGAAAGAAAGAAAGAAAGAAAGAAAGAAAGACTTGATGGCTTGAAAGATTAACTGGTAGAGCACTGGTAGGAATTATTGTTGGGGGGGGGGGTCCATTCAGAGTTTTTTCCCAACTTCAATTTGTATTGAAATGCATTTGCTTTGCTTCAATTTTAGCAAGGCATTTGACTCAGTGCCACACAGAAGGTTGATGAAAAAGCTAGAGGATACAGGTGCAATGAAGAACATAGTTAGATTTGTGAGATGTTGGTTGCAGGTGAAACAGCACAGAGTAGTGGCAAATGGAGTCAAATTCAGGGAGAGGGGCTGCCACTGGGATTAGCCTTCTTCAATACATTCATCAGCAACATAGGAGTAGGAATTCAGGGCAAGATACAGTATGTCTCATTGCTGATGACAGTAAGCTCTGTGGAAGGGTAGATATTGAGGAGTAGGGGGTTGCAGAGGGATCTGCAAAGGCTGGAGAGATGGTCCAAGGTTTGGCAGTAATAATTCAATGCCAAAAAGTGCAAGGTGATGCACACAGGAAACAAGAACCCCAGGGTGGACTATTGGATGGAAAGGGTTCAGCTGAGCACTACTAAGATAAGGGACCTAAGAGTTATCATAAGTGACTCCCTTAAACAATCTAGTCAATGAAACAAGGCTTACAGTAAGGCAACCAGGATGTTGGGGTGTATTGGGAGTGGTTTTGATAGCAGGAAGAAAGAGGTATTACTACCGCTCTATAGATCACCAGAGAGGCCATGCCTAGAGAACTGTGCCTAGTTCTGGAGTCGACACTTAAGAAAAGGCAAAGATAGGCTGGATACAGTGCAGTTTAGGGTAACCAGAATTATTCAGATCCAACAGGGCAGATCCTCTGAGGATTGGCTTAGGGCATTGAACATGCACTCGCTAAAGGCCAGATGAAAGAGGGGCAATATGGTTGAGACTTTCAAGTTCCTGAAAGGAATAAATAAGATAAACTGCAAGGAACTACTGTATACAACAGGAATAGGAAAACTAGGACATGAGTAGAATCTGGTATGGGGAAGATTCAAGAGGGAGGTGAGGAAGTTTTCTTTTGGAGAAAGAGTGGTTGAGCCATTGAACAGTCTGCCAGTAGATGTGGTGGGTGCCAAAACCATTAATGGTTTCAAGCACAGCTGGGACAGAGAAAAGGACTTAGTAGTTACTCATGGAGTAGGAGTAAGGCATAGCACATGGTGGTGGTGGTGGTGGGTAGTGCAGACAAATACACCATATAGACAACAGGTCTCAGGGTAAGATGGGGTATTATGGGCAGAGTGGATGGACCGATGGCCTTTTTCTGCCATAATTGTCTATGTTTCTAAGTTTCATTGCAATATTCTAGTGAGAGGAGTAGCCCAGCTTGGAATAGCCATAATTACATAAAAAAATGCATTCTTATATATATCAGCAGTTCATGTTAAAATACATATATATATATATATATATATCATATATATATACATATATATATATATATATATATACAGTATATATATATAGTGTACTTCATTAGGTACTACTTTTAAACCCCTGATGTGAATTCCTGCTGTTCATTTTTGTTTGCAAACCCATTTTTATGGTGCCACATTTCCTTTTATGTTCACCATGTACAGAGTTTACATTTTATGGTCTGGAGTAAGTCCTGATGTCTTCAACTCTCCAGTGTACTATAAGTTCAGGCAGCAATTTCTGTAGCATGCTAGGTCACGTTAGTCTCAAGACATCACATACATCCATACATACATATATACATACACAGATGTTGGAAAACAAAGACAAATGTTCATCCAGTCTTCCCTGTTATTCCTGCCTGGGATCACTTGATCTTCTCGGGTGAACATTAAATAAGATTATGAAACAGGTAGAATGAATGCTGGCTCCTGACCAACAGGTACTTTCAGTCAGGTCGTTATCCCAGCACAACAACCCATCTGAAAGTAGTTAAATAAAAATATGTTCAAATCTTGAATCCAGTGGCTTACAGGATCTGAGACAGCAAAGATTCACGGTAGGGAGGGCATGTCAAACAAATCCAATAGATTTCTTTGACTGGGTGACCAGGGAATTAGATCAGGGAGCTGTGGTGGATGTGGCCTACCTAGATTTCAGTAAGGTCTTTCACACCATTCCACATAGGAGACTTGTAAATAAGCTGGGCAGCCTGGGAATGGGTCTAAAGGTGGTAAACTGGGTAAGGAATTGGTTGGGGGATAGGAGACAGAGGGTGGTGGTAAACAGACTTCACTCTGAGGAAGAGAGCATGACCAGCAGGGTGCTACAAGGATCAGTACTGGGGCCAGTCCTCTGTAGTGTCTTTATTAGCAACATTGCTGATAGGCTTAAAGGGAAGGTATGCTTTTTTGCAGGTGACACAAAGATCTGCAATAAGGTAGACACTCTTTGGGGAAGGGGGGGTAGAAAAAATGAATAGAGACCTAAGAATGCTTGAGGAGTAGCCAAGAGTGTGGCAACTATGTTTCAATGCAAAGAAGTGCAAAATCATGCACCTTGGCCAGAGAAACCCAGAAACAGAGTACACGATGGGGGAAGTGGTACTGACAACCACCAGACAGGAAAGATAACTGGGGGCAGTCATATCTGATGATCTAATGGTGGCCAAACAGTATGACAAGTCAGTGGGGAGAGCTAGTGGGATGTTGAGGTGCACAGGGAGGGGTATCACCAGCAGAAGGAGGGAGGTGGTCATACCGTTGTATAAATCTTTGGTGAGACCTCACCTAGAGTACTGTGTCCAGTTCTGGAGACCACATGTTAGGAAGGATATAGACAGAGGCAGTCCAGAGGATGGCAACTAAAATGGTGCATGGTCTGCATTACAAGCCCTATGAGGAAAGACTAAAGGACCTCAATATGTACACCCTGGAGGAATGGAGGAATATGATAGAGACTTTCAAATACCTCACAGGTATAAATAAGGTACAAGAAGGAAGCATTTTTCAGAAAAAAGAAGCTCAAGAACAAGGGGTCATGCTAAGAAGCTAGAAGGGGTAGACTCGGGGAGAAATGTGAGGAAGTGCTTCTTCACAGAAAGAATGGTGGATGCCTGGAACAGCCTCTCAGTGGAGGTGGTGGGACCAAAAACTGTTACAGGTTTCAAGAACGCATGGGATACACATAAGAGAACCTTAAGGGATAGGAAGGGGAGGGTAAAGACAGATATCAAGTAGGATCTGCGATATTTCAGTAGATAGGGAAAATGGTCAGACTAGGTGGGCTAAGCGGTCCTTATCTGCCATCACATTCTGTTTCTATGTTAAAAAATACATCCAAGTTACTAAAAAGGACCCATTTCATAATTACAATAAGGTACTCCAGAGGGTGTGTTATGGCGGGCTAACAACCCCTGTGGAGGGGGGGGTGGAAGCACTTGGCTTTGCCTTACGTTTCAACCAACCCAAAGCAGGCCATTATCCCACCAAGACACACCCCCTGTCATGCATTATTTCTTAAGTAATACTTTTGACAGCATGTCACATCTGTGACATTTACCTAGTCCACTGAAGACTTTCATATGTTATTTCAGTGTATGGTAATATATCATATTAAATACTGTACATACATAAACACATAGATAGTGGAGGACAAATAAAGACAAAAGTCCATCCAATCTGCCCTGTTATGTCTACCTCAATATTTTTGAAGCTTTCAGGACTACTTTTGATCTCCTGTTTGTTTCTAATAATCCCTGTAGTTATTCCATTAGGTTTGAACAATGTGATAATACTAGTATTAATCATGTCTCTGGGTAGTCTGATCCATTTATAAACAACCCTTTCTATAAATAAATATTTCCTTAGGTCTTTCTTGAAGTACTCTGCCCCAACAGTAGTTTGAGTCTGTTTTCGTGTAGCGCCCCATATCACCTTCCTTTACCTACCACCATCCCCACACAGTTTAAATATGTAACCCTCTTCCCTCTACCCATTAAGTAGCACCCATACGTCCCCCATAGCCCTGATCGAGAAATTAATCAGAATTCAGATACTTTCCTCAACCTGCTTACAACACCCAGTCCCATTTCGAACCTCCTCCACCTACCCAAGGCCAATTAGTCAGTCAGACACCCTTTCCCACCCACCTGCTTAGAGCAGCCAGCTACCTCCCACCCCTCATGACAAGAAAGAAGGGTTCATTTGAAGAGAAGGGCACAGATCCTCTTCTTACCACCTCCACTGGCTGCAGTCTGAATGAATAAGGGCACCCATTACAGAATGCCCATTCAGAGAGCTCAGCAGTTTTTAGTATGAACATGTGCTCCTGTTCATGCATCCTGAGGTGCCCAAGCACCTCTTCAGAAGTAAGCAATTCAGAACGGAGGCTGCCAGGAGTTCTGTAAGTAACTGATTCACCTCCTTCATTATCCTCAGGTGTAGACCATTTGGCCTGGGGGACTGGATTCCATTATGTTCTTTTAGGCCTTTCAGAACTCTTTCCTTAGTAATAATCACTACCCCTTAACCTACTATTCTCACTGCCATGGAACTAATTTTTTGTTTTGAGTAGTGGCTCTTTACTTTTCATTTTGAAGAGTGAGCTGAAGTAGTCCTTTACTGTGTTCACATGTTCCATATACTCAACACTTATCCTATCTCTTGTTATCCTCTCAGTGTTCATCTTTGCACTCCTTTTCCCTTACATATTTGTAAAAGGTTTGTCCTTGTGTTGGACTCTCTCTATCATCTGTTCTGTGCTTGCATTTGCCCTCCTTATGGCATCCTTACTAAATCTAGTTTTTCTTTTTTACTGTATGTGGCCCTGTTGATTGTATTTATTTATTTATTTGAGAGTCAGATTTACAACCTTTGAGTCAAGGACTCATTTACAAAGGCACCTCGTTGCAGGGAGGGAGGGTAGACATGATTACAGTGTGAAGTACAACAGTGGTAACATACAGGTGCAATGCAGATAACAATAAAAACACATTTACAATGGTGGATTACAGAGCAAAGTTGCATACAGTCAGTTACAGATGTATAAAATAATACTACAATAGAAGGTACAACCCTGGACGCATCAGGGAGGAATACCTATGAGGTAAGGTTGGGGGGAAAACAGGGGTTGGGGGAAAAAAGAGGGAAGGGGGAGGAAGCAGTCCAATGGACATTGCCAAGGCTAAGGGTGTGGTGGAGGGGCCACCATTACATTAATTAGGGGCAATTACAGCTTCAGGAATCAAAGAGGAGGTTTCAGAGAGCAGCTTTGAAAGGGCCAATTTTGGTAATACTAGAGACAGAGGGTGGGAGTTGAACCATGTGGGGGTGTGGTAGTGGAAGGATCTTTGGGCTAAAGAGGTCTTGGTATGGGGCACCTGGAAGGTGGCCTTAACTGAGCTATGGGTGGCAACAGATGGGAATGCACACTGCAGGGACACAGTGACCCCTGGGGCGAAGAGTCCTAGCAGGAATTTTTTGGTGAGTAAGCAGGTTTGGTAGTGCAGGCACTCCTCAAAGGTGAGCAGATTGGCAGTGGAATACAGTAGACAAGTATGGGTGCAGTGGGATGCACCGGTCAGGAGCCTGCAGGCCTTGTTTATCGAGCTCTGGATTTTGGTGAGGGTGGTATTGTCGGCTGTGGCATAGATGGGTAGGCCATAGTCCACTAAGGACAGGATGGAGGAGTTGATGGCCAGATGGAGGGTGGTTTGGGGGAGGCAACCTCTATGATGATAGAGAAGGCCAATCCGAGAATTTATAGCTGAGGACAGGGTATTGATGTGGGTGTGGAAGGTAAGAGCCAAGTCAAAGCTGACGCCTAAGTATTTGTAGGATGACACCTGCTCGAGAGAGGTGTGGATTACTGGGGAGAATGCAGAGGGGGCATGTTTGGCCTTATTCTGGTGATGAGAAAAAAGAATGGATTTGTTTTTTTTGAGGTTAATGACCAAGGAACCACTTTTCGGCTTGGTTGAAAGCAAGCTGCAGGGATTCCTGTAGAGATGCGGGGTGAGGGTGGGAGGCAACAAGGACTACATCATTAGCATAGAGGAGCATATTGCCCAAGCAGGAGCTGGGGAGAGTGTTCAGAAGGAGGCTAAACAGAACAGGGCCTAGGATGGAACCTTGGGGGACCCCAGAGCGAATGGGCTGGGTATTGGACAGGGTGCTGTTTACCTTCACATGCTGAGATCTGGTATAGAGGTAACTGATAAACCAAGCAAGGGGGCCAGGGGAGAAGCCAAGTTGGTGGTGGGAGTCAAATAGGAGGGGGTGACAGACAGTGTCAAAGGCCATGGAGAAGTCAATGAACACTGCACCTGCAACGTGACCAGCGTCGAGAGCAGTGTGGAGGTGCTGGGAGAACTCCAGGAGGGCTGTGGTGGTGCTGTGTCCAGGGTGGAATCCATGTTGTTCTGGACACATCAGGTTATATTTGGCTAGGTACTCGGAGGGCTGAAAGGCCACTATTTTTTCTAGTGCTTTGGAGAGCTGGGGGAGAATGGAGATGGGCCTGAAATTGTTAGGAGAGGTTCTATCTCCACTCTTATGGAATGGGGTAATTTCTGCAATTTTCCAAGCACTTGAGAACTGACCAAGATATAGTGACTACTTTAAGAGGTCAGCGAGAGGGGCTAGTACAGTATCCAAGACTAATCGGAGGATCCTGGAGTCCAAGGGATCACAGCTGGGGTTGTTGCTAGCTAGGGCTTTTTGCAGGTGAGACCTGGCTTCAAGGGGGGATATGGTGCACAGGTAGATAGGGGGGTGATCAAGGGTAGGGGTGGAGGAAAGATGGGGTCGAAAAAGTAGTTTGGGAGGATAGAGCTTAGATCTGAGAAGGCCATATTCAGGCACACAGCTATGTGGGGAAGGTCAGTAGTAATGGTACCATCTATGGAAAGTTGTGATGGTGGAGGGGGAATGGGTCTTTCCATTAAGCTCCTTCATATTGTCCCAGAAGGCACGGGATGAACCCCAAGTGGATGCAAGTGTAGTTTGATAATATTCGGCCTTAGCCTTCCTTATAGCCCAGGTGACTTATTACATGCTGCATTATAGGCTTGTCTGTCAGCCAGCTTGCCTGTCATGACAGCAGTATGCCAGAGGTTATCTCTTTGTTTCAGTTTTTGGATAAGGGATAGGGAGATCCATGAGGTGTTGTGTTTTTTGGTACAGATTCTGGTCAGGGGCGCAAAAAGGTCACAGACTTTGATGAAGGCACTGGAGAAATAGGCTAGGGCAGAGTCAATATCTGCAGTGAGTAGGACTGGGGATCAGTCAAGCTGGGCTAGGTGCATTTTTAGCTTTCTGAGACCCCCAGGGCAAAAGTGCTGGCACGAGGTGACCTGGGACACTGGTTTCGGTGTGGGGGATGACCAATGACAGAGGACAGGAGAGTGGCCACTAAGAGAGTCAGGTAGTACATTAATATCCCTGATTTTATGAGGGTGGTTAGACAGAATTACATCTAGGAGGGTGCTGGAGCCACTTGACTGGTTAAATCTAGTAGGTGAGGTAACTGGTTGGGTCATATCTAGAGCAGCAAAGGAGTCTTTGATATGGGATACAGAGGTACCCAGCCAATTTATATTAAGGTCACCTAGTTGTTTGGATCCCTCTTATATACCTTAATGAGGGAAGTGGTACTGACAACCACTGGACAGGAAAGAGACCTGGGGGCAGTCATGTCAGAGTGGTGGCCTGTTTCACCATCGGGTTTCACAAGCTCTATTTACATAGCTGATAATATGTTACCATGACAGCAGTGCTCATACTACCTGAAGATCTCCTGTCAGCTGTTCTGTCTGCTCGGATCAATCCAATGATAGTACTTTCATTATCTTCAGTGGAAAGCAGAGTTTTGTTATGTAAAAGTCTTTTTTCCATCCTTTACTGTTGTGCTCTGTT
Source organism: Neoceratodus forsteri (assembly GCA_016271365.2). NCBI lineage: Eukaryota > Metazoa > Chordata > Ceratodontiformes > Ceratodontidae > Neoceratodus > Neoceratodus forsteri. The sequence goes on from CM057449.1 coordinate 1,802,764,280, forward strand.
GTTTATTGAACCAGAGTAGTGGCCTGTTTCACAAGTTTCCTACAGGGAAGCCCACCAGGATGAATCCAAACTCAGCAGAATTCTGCAGTAGGGTTACTGTGGGGAACAATGCAATTTCAATGGGAGTTAATCCCTTTTATCATGCAGGAAACCTGGGACACTGCACTTCATCCTAGCGGGCTTCACTGAATATGTCTGGACAGACTGAGATATAGCATCCTTTGTTTTTGTCCACTGATTCTGTGCCTCTTTTGCAGTGGAAAGGTCCTCCATCTGCATTTTACATTATTGTTCTTATTTTATTGTAGTATCCATATCTTAAGTCAGAGACCATGGTCTTGCTTAATCCCCAGCACTGTCTTGAATTTGATAATGTTATGATCACTCTAACCAATCATGTCCATAAGCAATAATACATGACAAAGTGTGCATTAAAGCATTTTTGATGCACGCCCCAGGGGTTATGTGTGGTACAAGACTGAAGGCCGAGTATCCTCAGACTTATCGGAGTGACCGGGTGGCGAGGGAGACCTCCGGCATCGGGCTCCCCCAGTGCATCGCCAAGGGACTATCGCAAAACCGCGGGGTTGAGGCGCCGGGAGCTTAATGAGTACGGTGGACCTCCCCCATTGCAACTGCAAACAGACTGTGGATTTTTCTCTGAGATCCACCTCTCTGCCATGCCGGATGCCCGCTGAAACGGAGATTGCGAGGCCATCCGCCATCAGCCCCTTGCTCCTGGTGGAGCCTTTGTCCAGATCCAGTGTCCCAGGTCCTGCTTGGCGCCTTTTTTTCCCCAGCTGAAAATTTCAAAATTGGACCTGAGCCCATTGGCAGAGAGGGGGAGTGACGTGGTGTGCAGCCAGGTAAATAGGATGCTTCCCCCCCCCTCTCAGCACTCAGACTTATCGGAGCGACCGGGTGGCGAGGAGACCACCAGCATCGGGCCCCCCAGTGCATCGCCAGGGACTATCGCAAAACCATGTGGGGTTGGGCACGGGAGCTTAATAGTCTGTGGACCTCCCGTTGCAACTGCAAACAGACTGTGGATTTTCTCTGAGAGCCACCTCTGCCACTTGGACGCCCGCCGAAATGGAGATTGCGAGACCATCCGCCATCAGCCCCTTGCTCCTGGTGGAGCCTTTGTCCAGATCCAGTGTCCCAGGTCCTGCTTGGCGCCTTTTTTCCCCAGCTGAAAATTTCAAAATTGGACCTGAGCCCATTGGCAGAGAGGGGGAGTGATGTGGTGTGCAGCCAGGTAAATAGGCTGCTTCCCCCCCCCCCTCAGCACTCAGACTTATCGGAGCGACCGGGTGGTGAGGGAGACCGCCGGCATCGGGCCCCCCCAGTGCATCGCCAAGGGACTATCGCAAAACCACGGGGTTGAGGCGCCGGGAGCTTAATGAGTACGGCGGACCTCCCCCGTTGCAACTGCAAACAGACTGTGGATTTTTCTCTGAGAGCCACCTCTCTGCCACGCCGGACGCCCGCCAAAACGGAGATTTCGAGACCATCCGCCATCAGCCCCTTGCTCCTGGTGGAGCCTTTGTCCAGATCCAGTGTCCCAGGTCCTGCTTGGCGCCTTTTTTTCCCCAGCTGAAAATTTCAAAATTGGACCTGAGCCCATTGACAGAGAGGGGGAGTGACGTGGTGTGCAGCCAGGTAAATAGGCTGCTTCCCCCCCCTCTCAGCACTCAGACTTATCGGACGACTGGGTGGCGAGGAGACCCCTTGACGTGAGCCCCCAGTGCATCGTAAGGGGTATCATAAAACCGTGGGGTTGAGGCGCGGGAGCTTAATGAGTGCGGTGGACCTCCCCGTTGCAACTGCAAACAGACTGTGGATTTTTCTCTGAGAGCCACCTCTCTGCCACGCCGGATGCCCGCCGAAACGGAGATTGCGAGACCATCTGCCATCAGCCCCTTGCTCCTGGTGGAGCCTTTGTCCAGATCTAGTGTCCCAGGTCCTGCTTGGCGCCTTTTTTTCCCCAGCTGAAAATTTCAAAATTGGACCTGAGCCCATTGGCAGAGAGGGGGAGTGACGTGGTGTGCAGCCAGGTAAATAGGCTGCCCCCTCTCAGCACTCAGACTTATCGGAGCGACCGGGGTGGCGAGGGAGACCGCCGGCATTGGGCCCCCCCAGTGCATCGCCAAGGGACTATCGCAAACCCGCTGAGGCGCGCTCGAGCTTAATGAGTACGGTAGACCTCCCTGCTGCAACTGCAAACAGACTGTGGATTTTTGAAATGCCCACCCACCCGCCCTGTTCACTGGGCATTGTTAAATAGGAGCAGCCCCTGCCCCTGGTGAGCCTTACACCTATAGGAAGCGAGGAGGAGGAGCACCTCCAGTAGCACAGTCTGCTACTACTCATTACCTTTCTCCCTGCTACCTAAACGGAACACTAATGGACTAACTGTTGAACAATGAACTAATTTGTTAAAGATTGATATCACACACTAGTCTAATCTGTTAAAGGGTGATATCATACAGTAGACTATATGGTCTTAACAGTGTTTAATGCTGAAAGGTGTAAACATGATAGTCAGCTAGCTCAATCCTTTTTTTTTTTTTTTTTTACTTTTATTTTTGTTTCTTTTCTCTAGTCAGCAATACAGTCACTGAGTTATCTCCAGCTGACTTTTACTCTGGGTTATTCTCGTGCTGACTTTTATATAGTTCTGTTGCTACAGTGCTCTTACTTATAAAGTCCCTATCGGAGTTAGTAACCAATACTATTATCATAAAATTATACTGAATGTCTAGGATCTGTAACTAAGACAGTAAAAGTCATTTAACAGGTACCACCCTGAGAGGCTTTTACACAGTACTGTTGCTTTAGTGCTCTCACACATCAGTGTTAGTAACCAATACCTCTAATAATCCTACAAGTTGCTGAATGTTAAGGGTTTGAAACGCAGATAGTAAAAGTAATAGAACAGATATAATCCGACTAGGCTCAAGACAGTTTACTGTCCTGGCTCCCCTCAGCACCCAGCCTTTCTTCTTCAACTCACCCTAATCCTTAATACAAGGCAAAGCTCCTCCAGCCTAATAATGCCACATAAGGTTAAAATGCCAGTCAGAGGGTCCCCGAAGACTAGTATCTTGGGCCAGCTCATGCCAAACAAGGGTCTCCTCCCTGCTGCCCTGTACATCGCCGCAATACTATGGGTCAACTGGCTAGCTGGTAAACAAGCCCCCGTCACACAGCCCCCTAACGGACCAGCACCACACCAGACCTGGCACTCTCATGGCCCACCCCTACCGACAACTCAGCCCTCCTACTTGCTGCCAAGCTTAGCAGGAGTGGGATCTGCTACAGAGCTATCTTACTAATGACCAACAAACCTAAAAAAATTAGATGCCCACCCCTTAACTTTATTCTCAGCCTCTGGCTAACAGCCTTGCTAATGCGGGCAGGGGATATTCAACCTAACCCCGGCCCAGGTGTTGACAATACCCATATCTCCTCCTCCAAAGACCCGACCTGGACGGCAGCCAGGGCCTGAGTTAGCACACATGAATACTTTTTGCCTTAGACCAAAAACTCCAGGAAGTACAAGCGTGGCTAGCCCTCTATAACCCTGATGTGCTTGCAGTCTCCGAGACCTGGTTAAAACCTTGATCCTAGACCACGAATTTGCCGCCCAGGATATGTCTGTTTCATAAGGATAGAATCCACAAAAGGGTGGAGTTCTCATCTCGTGAAGGCTACCCTGGTCTCTGCTCGTGTTAACCTGCAAATAACACTGCCCCTGAAATCGAAGCAATCTTGTTAAGTATCACCTCGGTGGTGCCAAACACCTTAACGTGGTGTGCTATAGTCCACCAAAGGATGCTCTCCTATCCTCGATACTCTCACAAAACTAACAGTTGAGTTTGCATCTGAACTCATCATCCTTGGAGACTTCAACCTGAACTGGGCCAAAGAGGCTAGACCGTCAATTATAGGTATGCTACAAGAGGCAAACCTTTCCCAGATAATCACCCAACCCACAAGGTTGAACTACAGAATGGGTAGCCACTCAATCATGACTGGGTACTGGTGTCCAACCCAAATAACGTGCAATCGGCTGGCACCATGGCAGATGCTCTCAGTGACCACTCACCCACTTTCTGTGTTTGGAAAAACAAAGCGGTAAAGATCCCACCCAGAATACTCACTTCCAGGGACTACTCAAAGTTCTCCCTGGAGCACTACAACACTCTCTTATGCAACTTGGACTGGAGCCCGATAAGAAGTCTCCCTACCTTGGAAGGGGCAGTTGACTACTTTAACAGGTCTCTCTTGTGGGCCGCTGATCTCCTGGCCCCAATTAAAACTTACCGAGTAAAGAGCCACTGCTACAAGTGGATTACCCCCCAAAGGCTCTGATGACGAGCCGGAACAAAGCCTGGAAAAAGTTCAAGGACACGGCTCTCCAAGTAGACCGGGTCATCTATAGAACCCTCCGAAACCAATGTAAACAGGCCATCAAATTAGCAAAAAGGAGTATCTCATCCACCTACAGAAAGCAAACCTTGGTAACCCAAGCAGCTTCTGGTCCCGCATCAATGAACTGATGAAGGGGGAAAAAAAAGACAACCACGGGCCCTATCACAGCTAATGGACAGGTCCTACATGATGAGGCACTAATTGCCGAGCCCCTCAATACATACTTCTCAAACCCTGATAAACATCAGGCAGGGTCATTGGTATCCAACAACCAATCCGCTCAGCTGGATCCCTGTACGCTCAACCACCCACCCTTTCACCTGAGACTGGCAAAAATAAAAGAGGTCCTGGCCATCCTGAAAACCCTGAAAACAAGAGGTTCAGGGGTCCAGATGGACTCAAAGCTAGATTGTTAAAGATGGGGCCACGGCACTTCATGCCACTCACCTGGCTGATCAATAGGTCCTTACTTGAAGGATCGGTCCCAGAGCTGTGGAAGCAGGTGCATGTGGTACCAATTCATAAGGGAGGGCCTGCAGAACCAATTGAGAACTACAGGACTATCTCCTTTCTGTGTACCCTGGCAAAAATACAGGAGAAACTGGTCTACGCCCAACTTAGAGAATATCTGGAGGCACACATGCTGTTGTCTCCTTCGCAACATGGCTTTAGAGCTAACCACGGGACAGACACTGCCCTGACCAAATTCTCCTCTGACGTACTCAGAGACCTAGACTCCAGATCCAATACAGGGGCGGTTTTTATAGACCTCTCCAAGGCCTTTGACCGGGTGGATCACAGACTACTCCTCCAAAACTCCACCTTACAGGCCTAGACCCCACTCCCTCAAATGGGTGGAAAGCTACCTCAGATCGCACACAAAGGGTTAGGTGGCAGGATAAACTCTCCAATCCACAGCCCCTAATGGACGGAGCACCAAGGGTCTATACTTGGGCCTCTTATGTTCTCGTTGTTTGTAAATGAACTGCACAAACACTGTGGAAGCAGCAACCTAATCCAATATCGGATGATGCTGTTATCTACAAAACCTCGGATAACCTGGGTGACCTCCCATTTCTCTCCAAGAGGATATTCTTGCCATGGAGAGGTGGCTCATCAAGAATAAAATGGTCCTCAATACCAACAAAACCAAAAGCCATGCTGTTCGGACCAAGAGCCCTTGGACAAGATAGATCACAACTACTCAACTTTCATCCCTTGAGGCAACAAGCTGGAAGTAGTCCCTCGACAAAGTACCTCGGCCTCACCATCGACCAAGGTCTC